>CM060941.1:599441372-600691372 GCA_030765085.1 Allium cepa
TTATCAGTTCTTTGGTTTTGAGGCAGTTTAGGTTTGTAAATACTTTCTTATATTTTCAGATTTTGCTTATGTCTTGTAAACAAAAAGAAGTGGAAGACATGTATTTATAAAGAAGGATTTCATATGAAGGTGTTTACTGGGTACTCTTTACTGGAACATATTATCTTTGTTCAAAATTTTATTTTTGTTTTATTAGGCAGATATTTTGTTTATTTTGGAGGCTGCATAATTCGAATTGACTTAAGTTTGTATGCTGAAATGATGGTATTAAATGCTTATAAGTACTTATGTTTACAACTTATCCTCTTTGTGCAAGTAAATGTTTCCTTTGCCTGCTTGCATATCTATTTGCAGACTACATACATTATATATATATATTTTCTAATCTTGCATTTATTACTTACAGGTAACATAATCATCACTTTGCCTGGTTATGTTTTCAAACTTTATCTTACTTTGTTCTTGCCTGCATATTCATTTCTGACTTGTTTTATTCTTTAGCTTGTTCTTGCCTTGTATGTTATTTTGCAGGCAGAAATATTACTATGTCAGGTTTGTTTTACTTTATGTTCTTAACACATTTTATTTTTGACTGATATGCTAATGTACTTTACCCCTTTACTTGCCTGCATATGCTTTCATTCTTAAGTACAAAATGTTCTCCTTGTCTAACTTCTAAATTTTGATGTTGATAAATTTTTCTTTTATTTTAAAACTTAGCTATCAACACTTAATTTGATGGTTATTAATTTATTTTCATACTTATGCTAATATCATAGATGTTTATGAATTTATACTCATTTTAAAACCATACGTTTAATATATGTTTGAGTTTAATATATTTTAAGACTTTTTTATTTTAAACATGTTTGAAAGATGCTTTTTCAAATTTACAAATCATTACTTCTCATGTTAATGTATTTAAATAAATTTTTGAAATAGTAGTTTCTATCTATATTAAAAATCCGTTTTGGAAGAGTATTACATTATTAATATTGTTAAATATAACTCATGATTAAATTAAAATAATAAATGAATTTGTCTTCTTATTCAATACATTACTTATTTTATTAGCTACATTAAAAACAAACAAATCTGTTTATTTAAATTTAAACTTAAACTAAAATCAATTTTAAATAATTAAGTTTTTAGTTTGGGTATTAAAATTATATGGTTATTTATTTAGTAGCTTAATATCAATTTGAATCCAATTTTAATTTATCAAAAATGTTAGAATAAGAAAACAAGCCTATATGTATATTAAATTTAAAACAAAGATTTATCTAGTTATAATATATACAGATATGTATACATTACAAATATAAAATAATTTATTAGCATTTAAAACAGATTATCAGTTTAAATATTTATTTTAAAGAAGATTATTAAATTTATCTCAAATTTATTATTAACAATATGGTCAATTCAATTAAATTTTGACATAAATTATTAAATTGTTATTGTCAAAATTTCCGGGATATCACAAATACCATATAAACGTTATTGGGAATTTGGTTAAATGCTAAGAGCCGAATCGTTTTCCATGTAATGTTCAGCATACTATCGAGATGTGAATAGGGTTCAGTAATCAACACTTAACCAAAGTTTTTCCTTTTCTTCGCTTTGAAATATAGGGACCCCAAGTTCCACATATCTGTACAGTATCGAACAAAATCCAGCCAAATTAAACCGAATAGATTTGGGCTTGACCGTCTCTTATGCCTATATTTATGAAAACCATCTATTTTTCAGGATACCTCGAATAAGAATTCAAACCAAAAAATACCGATAAATACCTCTAATATGAACCATACAAGTCTGAAAATTTTCTGGTAAACTACTGAACATAACTATTCTAACTACCACTAAACCGATTCGCAGAACCTGCATATTGCATTACTTTTGATTATTTTGTATTATAACATTATACTTACGATCCACAGAGAACTAAGAAATAAACTATATTGGACATAGGGATTTGTTGGGCCAAACCGCTATGAAAACCATGTGTGCTATATTTCTTGCAATATTTCACTATATAACTATTTGTGATACTTACTTCCTTATTGTCTAAATATAGTTGTAATTCAAATAAAATAGAGATTCGGTCCTCTAAAGTGGAAGGTGTGAATTAAACTTTGGGTCTACGTCTATTCACAGATCTCTAAGGATTGTTTGTCCAATTTTTGAACTCTGATCGCCCCTGAATAGCCATAGAACCTTCTTTCCAACGTCTAAGTCCAGCATTAAAGTTTGGGATGATACGTATTGACCAAATGTTACATAACTTAGTGAAATCAGGTACATTATTGCTTCGCTTTATTGATTTGACCATGATAATGATTAACTTACGTTGTTCAATCGTTTTTATTGTATACTTAAAAAATTGTCATAAAATTAATGTAAGAAAATATAATTGCCGTTTTATTGCTAGTAAGTTCATACATAATTGGTGGATATTATTCTAACCAAGTCCTTAAATAATTTTTTTGTTTTATGGAAATTGATAATGATCTTTGCTCCAACACCATCTAGTTAAAGCTATGATTAAACCCTGTAAACTTCATGCTATATCGTATAGTGATTTTCGACTACAACGCATGGCATTTTTTGACTGTTACACATTTTCAATTTAGTGCTATTAAACAGTAAACCTATTTCAAACCCGTTATTTTGTATTACACCCACTAAATCAAGACTTTTAGCATTTTTTTTAGCAACATTAATATCAAAATCTTGATTTAACTGTTTCTCTTTTAAACCTTCAAAAAAATTAAGATAAAGACCTAATTTTAAGGTATAAATGTTAAATATAAATAGAAATCTATTTGGTTTATATTATTAAGAATAAATCAACCAAAGGTGGATTTATTCTTGTTTTCATATCTTATGAAGTTTTTTACACGTTTATTATTTATATACCCGTTTTATCCATGCTATAACTTTTTACACAATCACTGCTATATTGTTAATCAGTTTAACTATGTGGTTCCACTGTAAAGTTAATTGTGCCTTGAGAAAAAGATTTGGTAGCCTTTTCCATATATAAGATATAAGACGTAAACTCGCATGCAAAGAAAAGTGGCTTATGCATCAATCTTCCTCTTCATCATGTAACAACGTCCGGATCATAAATTATCCACTGTCAATAGCCTCTTAATTAATGCTCCATAAGTGCACATCACGGTGATATCCTGGGTCTGTTGAATTTATTCTAAATCGCTGCTGCCCTAGAGACAGAGATTGTCAGATCATGATCTAATGCTTTTCCCAGGCAATTAATTGCAAATGGTAGATGCTAGCATAAGTCCCAACTATAATGCTACTTGCTTGATTATTGGTCCCGTATTGCTTGTGGGACACACTTCTATTTAATATAAAAAACGACAACAGTTGAAGCGACTTGGGGGAGAGAATGGGGAAAGGACGACTGAGTTTGGAAGAGCTCGTTTTAAACTGGTACTCTCCCTAAAGTGCGATATCAGTATCTTGTAAATGGTGATGCTATTTCTTTCATTCATTAATTTCTAATACGAGGTAAATATATTTACTGACTTCTTGTCATTGGTAATAATATAACTCAATTTAATGTTGTCTGCCCATCATGGCCAACGACTGCAGTCCAAGCCTTTGAAAATGCTTACCACCTTGTACCCATCGCCTCAATCTTCTATTATTCGGCCCAGACTATATGCATCTCCCTGTTTTTCTCCCTCGATCCGCAGAAACTTTTTAAAAAAACTTCTAAATTCGTACCTCATATTTTTCTCCTTTTTCACCTCGCAGCGCTTTTATCATTTTGTCATTTGTCTGTTGTTATTTTTTTTTCACACGTTAAACAGGACCTGAGGCCATAATCGTGCCATGTCTGAATCGAACATGAGTATCCAAGAAGACCATCTCCACCAGAGACTTGAATTTCACTAATATATTAACGTCGTTATTCCTTTTTTTTTGTTTTAAAAAAATAACACGTTCATCGATGACAAATATGGTGCATGTTGTTATCATTCATGCTCACTGATGACAGTAGTAAAAAAGAATACCAATTTTTTATACTAGTTCAATGATCTCTTGTCTACTTCCACTTCCACTTCATATTTTGTTTATTATAGTTTGAGAGTCACTAGTACAAGAAATTTACTTAGCCATTCATGCCAAGCTTATTTCGTAAATTCCATGTTAGTTTTACTACGGTAGTTTGGTTCATCTCAATTATATTCTTAAGACCATAACACCTTCCCTATTTGAAGAACAAACACTTGACTGCAATGGTTTAGTTTTCGTACTTTTCCACGCTATTTGATATTCTCTTTAAAGAACTGATTGATCGAGTATTGACGTCTTAATCCACTCTAACCTGTTATACAAAGAAATAAGTGAACGCTCACAACCATCCACTTTCTTCTTAATTCTAAACTATTGTTAGGTATCATTGGCACATGTACAAAGAACAAGTCTTTTTGATAAGTGGCTAGCATTGTTCCCGCATGCAAAGATATAAAGAAAAAAACGTCATACATATATATGAGATTATTATCCCATACCATTGGAATTTCCTTTTGTCATGATTATATATATGTCCGCTTAAAGAGACGATGATAGAATGTTCAATTAGAACGTCGGGCAAAGAAAGAGGTTTCTGCAAATAGACAGCACGGAACAAGGGGTAGTGCGAGTGATGAGCAGAACACTATTGAGCGTCCCATTTTGACGAAATCTATTGTTGATGTCAAAAGTGGCACAACACCAAAAAAACCCGTGAAAATATTGAGATTTAGCTAAAAAATATCAAAAAAGTAAAAAGAATACCAATTTTTTTATACTAGTTCAGTGATCTCTTGCCTACTTCCATCTCATATTTTGTTTAGCAGAGGTTTGAGAGTCACTAGTACAAGAAATTTACTTATCTAAACCTATAACAGCAAATATAACTTCCTAAATGGCTTTAACGGAGGAAAGATAGGAGATGAAGGATGAGAAGTGCCAAAGGTCCTTTTTTAGTTGATATAGGATCTGTATTTATAGAAAAAGTGCTCAGCGGAACCAGGGGCCCACAAAACACAAGGTCCAGATCCAAGTTTAAAGGTGTAGAAGAGAAAAAGGCTGACCCAACCAACGGTTAACCGAGAGGTTCCTTTCGATATCAAGATGTTTGTATTGGTGGAAACCTTCCCTTTCTCTTCCACTCTGCATCTATCTACGGTCCGTTGCGTTCCAAATACTTTTCCTTGATGATCGAGTTGTTTTTGATAATTTTCTAGATTTTGCTTGTCTTTTCCTGCTTTTTTGCATTCTTCTAGAAAATTCGTAAAATTGTACATCTATTATCTGAGAAAAGCACTCCATGACAATCATTTGAGGTGGTGCTCTAAGTACAAGTAGTTTAGGAGGTGCAAAGTGGAGTAGAAGCATCTTAGTACCGAGTGGTTCCTCTTAATACCGAGTGGTCCACTTTGCTCTTTTTCTCTTGAAACTTGTTGAATATGATCTCCTTGCTTTTTCAAATTTGTTTCCAAGTCTGTGAATCGTTTTGACTTTATCTTGACGTTTTAATTCTACTTGAAAATTCGCTCAGTCAAAAAGTCAGTTAACTCTTGCACCCAAACTTGGTGAATTATCCTTTAAATTCTTCTACAAATCAATGGTCATTTCAGATCGTCAAAGTTACGGACTCTAGTCCTTTCTTAAATGTTAGTTATGAATCATAATTAGTCCGTTTTCATCCGGAGTTATGATATTGTATATCAAAATCATCCCGTGTTCAACTAGGCTTTATCTATTTTACTCTAGTTACAAGGTGTAAATCCTAATATCGGGTCAATGTCATTATAGGGTTTGGTCTCGTCGGATTGTTAATCATCTAATCTAGGGTTCAATATCTCTAGATCGCTTAACAACCAATCTATGGTTCGATCTCTCTGGATAGTTTATCATCCAATTCAGAGTTCGATCTCTCTGTATCGTTTATCATCCAATTTAGTATTTGATCTATCTCGATCCTTACTGACTCTAATCTTCTTGCTCTCTAGCAAGGGGCCTCAACATCCAAGAAAGTCCATCTGCTCACTCTTTGATGAGGGAACTTACTTTTGATCTCTCCAGATCATTGTTGAGTCCAATCCGCTCGCTTTCCAGATAGGAGGCCCAATGTCCAAACAAGTGCATTCGCTTACTCTCCGGTAAGCGGACTTCTTGTGGTCATTGCCTCAACTCTCCGAACGAGACTACCACGATCAATATCAATCATCACGTTCAAGTGGTTTTCAAAAATCATATATTCAAATCAAAGCAAGCAAGAAAATATCCTAAATATTCGTCTCAGACATCCGACTCAAAGCGTGCCTAGAGACCAATCGTGGTTTCGTACACCTATAAACGTTCGAGGGTATTATTTCCTTAACTATTCAAAACAGAAAGCAAAGCATGAGAAACGAAACTGACTCTTGTTCATCCCGATCATGGGATTACCAATCTCGACCCAAATCCGTGGTCGTGTCTTGATGCATTCGCTGTAGATGGTGGTTGCTCGGTAGCACCATCGCAGTTCGATTCCTTACGTGTTGTTGTAGCTGGTACTCCGAACATATTCTTCTATCAAATCGTGAATGTGTATGCACTCTTTTGTTTCTTGTCCATCTAGCTTATGGAATAGGCAAAACTTTCTAGACTTTTCTCCCAAACCGTGTGTAACAACCCTTGTTTGGAGATTACATGTATATATTAAATTATAACAGAAGTTATAATTTAATATATACATGTAATCTCCATATATACATGTAATCTCCAAACAAGGGTTGTTACACCGTGGGTTCCCTCTTAGCTGGCCTCCGATAGGGGATTTCCCCTGGTATCTAGACATATTTTCTCCAGGGTTTCGATTAGGTCAGTATAAGAAGAGAATTTTCATTCCCTCCTTGGTTGCTTTGGTCCTCCAAAGTTATCTTCAGTTTTCTGCTTCTCATTGTCTCCATCATATCCATCTTCGGACGGTTCTCCATCATTCATAGCATTTACTTCGGCGTTATCATCTCCAGCGTCTCCCTGATGCAAGTACCTCTTTACCTCATGATAGGACTCCATAAGATCCATTGGTAGATTATTTTCCAAAACAATTTTAAAGTCTATTTTATCTGCAACTCCTGTAACCACCGCCATCAGAATCATCGATGGATCCAGCTTATGAACTGCAGCGGTTGTCGCATTAAACCTAGTTAAGTAACTTCTAAGAGTCTTCCCGACCCTTTTCTTCACACTTGATAGCATCATCACCTTCTTTGGTCGTGAAATGTAAACCATGAATTGTCTCATGAACCTATTCACTAACTCATTCCATGTGCATATGATCCATTCTCCAGCTATCGAAACCATATTGCTGCTAAATTTGTTAGATTAACGGGAAACACCGCCCTATAACCTATTCAAAAGCACCAAATACCTCCATATGTCAGATACATCACATTAGCTAAAATATTGGATTTGTCTTCTCATCATACATTTTCAACATCAGAAGCTTGAAATTGGTAGGATTCCTTGCATATCGAATGTTAAGGGTAAATGGATTCCAGTTTACATCCACCAAACTCTGGTCTGGTGGTCCACCATCACTATCCTTCTGACCAGCTCAGTTATTACTTGGTCGATGTCCAATGGGTCTTCGGTCACTGGCTACATTCCCCCTGACACCTGTGGGAAAAATCTAGCGCATACTCCTCTGGCTGCACGTTCGTGTTCTAATCCACACCTCCAGCTTCATTCTGCCCTCCGTTCCTATAGGCAAACCCTAGCACATACTCCTTCAGCCAATGGGCATTTGCGTTTCGACTCACATTTCTAGCTCCTGCATCATCCATACTCGACATCCCAACTCACCCTAAGCCTGATCCAATTTTGTCCCCGAGTAATTCCTCTCAGTACTAAGAGGATTAATGTAATAACCCACCTTTCGTGATACCCAAATGTTAGCGCCTCACATCTTTCATGATTTTCAAATAACACAAAAAACAGATCATTAGGGTAAAATTAGGACAAAACACTAAACCAAGACATCGATCAAATCACATAGCGGAATGACATATGATATACTGAATACACATAAACAGAATAGAATAACAACTAAAAGAGACCAAACTAGTGAAAACAACCGACAAATAAATATCAGTACATAATAGTCAGCAAACATCAACTCTAAAAGCATGGAGTTTTACATAAATGTCTGAAACAACAGTCTCGTTATAAGTAATAAGTCTGTCATATATGTTAGGAAATCCAATCTACGGTTTCGATGACAACTACTATACAATGGAAAGAAAATATACATACATATATATATATATACATATATACTGGTAGTTGCTAGAACAACATCACTAGAAAGACAAGAACAAAGCTAAAAGGACACTACAAAAGACTACAAGTCGATAGGTACAAAGAAGCGAAATAAAAGATGCATAAAAACAGACATGCACCAATATCAGACGTCTAGGTGCACAAGCCAAAGTCTGAAAAAGTTCTCTGGAACAACAAACAGGCAAATCCAGACGTTTGGTAATAGCACTTAAACGTCTGAAAATCTACTATGTTCAAAAAATATATAGTATCACACATCTGAAACAAATACCAGACGTCTGAATTCAAACTCAATTTTCAGAAAAGAACTACCACTACCACATGCGAATAGACATCTCTGCTTTTCTTCACCACAACTCTTCACCATCAATAGAAGCAACTTTAGAGCGTTCGTTAATGGATGCAACTACTCAAGATACCTATCTACAACTGTATATAATATTAAGAATCAAGAGATCAAAACTCACCTTACTTACTCTTGCTTTCTAATTCCATACTCTATCCTATATTCTTGATCTCTGCACTATAGCAATGTTTACTTGTATTCACTCTTCCATATACTCAGTTCTTCATATACAATATTCTTTAGATATATATTGGAAGCAATTGTACTAATTAGTCAACATTCATGTTACACTAGAACACACATTCGACTAGAACAACTTATTGTAACCAAGCCTATTCCTCCAGGCGAAGCGAGGTTTTTTAATAGTCGAATTCCGAAGGAGAGCTTCGGGACAGGACGTAGGACGAGAGGTCCAAAACAGTTTAAAATTCTGGTGTGCTTATTCTATATTTACTTAGATTAATATTATTTTTGTTGCATCATATATTTTGTCACATATACTTGCATATACACTACACGATCAACCCGATAGACTTTCAATTGGTATCAAAGCAAGTTTTAATCAAAGTACGGTAACAATTATTTTAATCACTTTAATATGGAAAGTATTTTTCAAGAAGGACAATTCATGGCACGTTCTCCACTTTTTAATGGTTCTAATTATGCATATTGGTCAACACATATGAAATTTTTATGGAAGCTAATGGATTAGAAATTTAGTTAGCCACTCAAAATAAATATGAAGCACCTAACACTGCTATGGACACATGGAATGACGCACAATAAACCGCAACTTCTAATAATGCCAAAGCTATGCATATTTTATTTTGTTCATTAGATAAGAATGAATTTTCACGTGTCATGTTATGTAACACTGCATATGATATTTGACGTACCTTATAGGTTACACATGAAGGCACAAACAAAGTTAAACAAACTAAAATTTCAATTTTACAAAATCAATTTTCATCATTTAAAATGAAACAAAATGAATCTATAGTTATATACTCTAGATTCCAAACTATTCAACACCATTTAATGGAACTTGAAGTTAAATTCACAAATTTTGACTTAATATTTAGAATACTCAATTCTTTAACTCTAAAGTGGAAAAGAAAAGTATTAGCTATCGAAGAAGCCAATGACCTCTCAACACTCTTAGTTGAAGAACTGATAGGAAATTTAATGTTCTATGAAGCTAATCTGCAGGCAAAAAAAGAACAGAACTCGGAGAAGAAAAACATACCATTTCCTGCAACAATTGAAGACTCCGACTTGGACGAAGAAGAAATCATATTTATTTCCAAAAATCACAACGAATTCAAGAAGTTTAGAAAAATGGCCAGATTTCATAAAGGAGGAAAATCAAGCTCAACAAATCAAAAGTCAATCAAATGCTATGAATGTGATCAATTTGGACATATGAAGAAAGATTGTCCCAAGCTCAACAATGATAAAAGGAAGAACAAATTTGAAAAATTCAAAAAGAAGAAAGCTTTCAAACTAATATGTGATGATTCAGACTCTTCATCATCATCCGACAGTGACAGCGATAGTGACAGACAACAAGTTAATGTATGTTTTATGGCACAAACTGATGAGGTATGTCCCGAACTTAGCTATGATGAATTATTAGAGCTCATCATGGAATTAGATGATAAATTTAAACAAATTAAAAAATTGAATAAAGAACACATAGCCAAAATAAATAGATTAGAACCTGAAATAGGAATGTTAAAAGATGAAAAAATTATTTTAGAGGAGGAACTAGATTTATCTCAAGAAAAAAATAAAAGTAGTTTAGTTGAAAATGAGACTATATTTATTGATTTTGGAAAAGTTAAACTAGAAAAGGATAACTTGTTAAAAGAAAATATCAACTTGAGAAATAGTATAGAAACATTGAAAATTGGAAATTTTGAATTAAATGAAAAATTAGATAAATTACAAATTATGTTTCAAAATTTAATAAAGGAAAACAAGATTTGGAAAATCTTATCAAAACTTCAAAACCGTCAAGTAATAGAAATGGAATAGGATTTAAAAATATTCATAAACAAAAAAGGAATAATATTAAGAAGTATAGTTTTAGTTATCAAAAGACTAAAAGATCATCTAAGTCTAATACGAATACCAAAAATATAAAAATTTGGATTCCTAAGACAAATAAAAATTTGATTAGACAAAAACATATTAATAATTTTCTAGATAACGTAGTTTATAATAAAAATTATGTTCATAAAGGTACCAAACCTTTTGGGTGTGGCTACCTGCTCCTCCTAACATCTAGGACCCTAACAAAGTATATGAGTACCAATTAAATCATTTTTTTTGCAGGTACCCAAAATAAAAAAGGAGAAATGAACACTTAATAGTGGCTGCTCCAAGCATATGATCAGAAACTCAAAAATGTTATCAAATATAACATACATCGATGGTGGAACGGTAACTTTTGGAGATAACTCAAAAGGATACGTCGTTGGCATCAGAGAAGTCATCAACTCTGGTATTTCTAACTCTTCTATTATTACAAATGTTTTGTTACTAGAAAATTTAAAACACAACCTACTTAGCATTAGTCAATTATGCGATAAGCCTTTTCAAATTAATTTCGAAAAAGATAGATGTAATATTTTCGACAATAACAAATAACTTATCTTTGAGGGTTTTAAAAACAAAAGTATTTATGTCTTAAATATGAATATAAATCGAAATTCAAACTTATGCTTAACCGCCAAACATGACGATTCATGGTTGTGGCATAAACGATTCTGTCATATTAGTTTTAAATGTATTGATAAATTAGCAAAATATGAGCTAGTTAAAGGTTTACTTAAAATAAATTATAAAGTAGAAAATTTATGTGATGATTGTCAAATCGCAAAACTAAAGAAAATCTCTTTTAAATCTGAAAATAATATTTCTACAAAACAATCATTAGAATTATTACATTTAGATTTATTTGGTCCAGCTCAAGTACGAACTATAAATCACAACAAATATGTTTTTGTAATATTTGATGATTTTTCAAGAATACATGGACGTTATTTTTAAAACATAAAAGTGACACTTTTGGTATGTTTAAAATTTGGCTAAAAGAATTAAAAATCAAATTGATTTGAAAATTAAAAATATTTGAAGTGATCACGGTGAAGAATTAGAAAATGATCTTTTTACTAATTTTCGCAATAAAAAGGGCATAAGTCATAATTTCTCTTTTCCCCGCACATCTCAACAAAATGATGTAGTAGGAAGAAAAAATCGTACGTTACAAGAATGTGCACGAACACCATTAAATAGTAGTGGTTTACCAAAACATTTTTGGGTTAAAGCTATTTCTACGGCTTGTTATATTTTGAATCGAGTAACCATACGACCTATGACCAAACATACTTGTTTCGAAATATTTTTGGAAGAAAGCCTAAAGTATCACACTTTAAAACTTTCGAATGAAAATGTTTTATATTAAATACAAAAAATAATTTAGGAAAATTCGACCCGAAGGCCGATGAAGGAATCTTTGTTGGATATCCGGATCGTAGCAAGGCGTATATAATTTTTAATAAACGTACTAACACAATTGAAGAAAGTTTACATGTTTCATTTGATGAAAATTTCCTTAACAATCATACTATTGACGATGAAAAAATTATTCCAATAACAAATACAACAAAATCATCAAATAATGAAACAAATGCACAAAATACTACTTTAGTGTCATCCCCTAGAACTCTAAAGATCATCCAAAAGATAATATCGTTGGGGATCTTAATTCCGGAGTAACTAGAAATCAACTTGACCAAATAAGTCATATTACATTTGTGCCAAATTTTGAAGCCAATAATTATAAAGAAGCTTCAAACGATGATTTTTCGATAATAGTCATGCAAGAAGAATTAAATCAATTTGAACGTAATAATGTTTGGGAATTAGTATTAAGATCATAAAATCAATCAGTTATTGGAATAAAATGAGTATTTAAAAACAAAGAAGATGAAAACGGAAATATAGTTAGGAATAAAGCACGTTAAGTCGCTCAGGGTTATAATTATAATCAAGAAGAAGGTACGATTATGATGAAACTTTTGCTCCAGTAGCAAGACTCGAGGCCATGCATACATTACTTGCTTTTGCAAGTTATCACAATTTTAAATTATTTCAAATGGACATTAAAAGTGCATTTTTAAATGGTTTGTTAAAGAAAATGTATATATTGAACAACCACCATTATTTGTTCACAAAAAATATCCCGATCATGTTTTTAAATTACACAAAGCCATATATGGTTTAAAGCAAGCCCCTCATGCCTGATACGAACGCCTTAAGAATTATTTAATTGCATCTGGTTTTCAAATAGGTAAAATAGATACGACTTTATTTATTAAACGTGAAAATAATGACATCTTAGTTATACAAATTTACGTAGACGATATTATTTTTGGTTCAAGTAACGAAAATCTTTGTACTCAATTTTCAAATATTATGAAAAAAGAATTTGAAATGTCTCATATGGGTGAATTGAATTTTTTTCTAGGTTTACAAATAAAACAAATTGAAAATGGTATTTTATTCATCAAGAAAAATATTGCAACGACTGATTATGTCATTTTAAAATGGATAAAACTTCAAGCAAATCAACACCAATGAGTAATAGCGTTCACTTGAAAGAAGATGATAATAGAAAAGATTTTGATGAAAAAGTATATCGTAGTATGATTGGCTCCTTGCTATATTTGGCGGCCAGTCGACCCGACATTATGATGAGCGTATGTCTTTGTGCCCGATTTCAAGCAAAACCAAAAGAGCCTCACCAAAGAGCTGTTAAACGTATCTTACGATATTTATCTAGTACTTGAGATTACGGTTTGTTTTATCCTAAGGGATCATCGTTTGAACTAATGTTGCGGATTTCGGTGGATGTAAAACAGATCGTAAGAGTACTAGCGGAACATGTCATTTTATCGGACAATCGTTGGTTTCATGGTCTAGCAAAGAGCAACACTGTGTCTCTTTATCCACTTGCGAAGCCGAATATAATTCAGCCGTCTTAGCATGTGCACAAGTGATATACATGAAACAAACGCTTAATGATTTTGAAAAATTTATCAATAAACCACCAATATATTGTGATAATACGAGTGCAATAAATCTATTGAAAAGACCTGTAAATCACTCATGTACTAAACACATAGATATACGATATCATTTTTACGCGACAATGTAGAAAAATGAATTATTACATTAGAATACGTAAATACTGAGAATCAAATAGCAGATATTTTTACAAAACCACTAAATGAACAAACGTTTGTTAAACTATGGCGTGATTTAGGAATATGTTCTCTTGATGATCTTCTCAGCTAATTCTAAATTTTATTCATTCTATTTTTGGTTAAAAAGTTGTTATCCACCATCAAAATTTTTAGCACTAACCAACAATTTTTTAGAAATTTATTTTTTGAAATGAACTATGTTTAACCTTTTAAAACATGCATAAATAGCCTCTCTTATTATCAAACATAGGTTTCATATTCCTTTTAAAAAAAAAAAAAACATGTCTTCTGACAACCTCATCTCTCCTTCTCAACACAAGCCTCGGATAATTCAGCAGATACCGCTCATCGACTTCCTACTCCTACACCAAGTCAAGAGCCGACCTATGAATGGTCCTCCTACCACACGGGATTCGCTCCCAATAAAAAACGGTCTAAACGTATTTGTCTCTCCTAATACCAAGGAGAAAATCGATGAGATACATCATTACCAAAAGCAACAGACAGATTTACAACGAGAATTATACTTTGAAGAAAAAGTAACTGCGTGATGACTAAGTTTTCTAGAGCAAATAGCGATCAAATTTTGTAATTCACGAAAAAAAGATGTACATGAACCACTTCCGATTCCTTGCAATCCTCTGGATCCTTCTACATTTTACCGTATACCTTGGGATCCTTCACCTAGGCAATTTTCTGGTTTCCCAAGAACCAACGAACGTGGAAATATTTGGTCTCCACTCAAGCTATGGAAGGATAGCACCTCTAAAGATCGCAATGCTTCCATCTTCATCTCAATAAATTTGTTTAATGTATTTTCATCTACTTATATTTGTTTTTGTCTTAAAAGATAATAATATTATGTTTCAATAAAATTGATACCTCGAAAAACACGCATAACCTTTCAAAATAATTCTATGTTTAGACATACTGCACATTTTAGACGGTTGAACAATGCCCTCAAACGTCTGACATCTTTGTGACACACCATTTTTTTACTACTGTGCATGTATCAAACGTCTGATATAAACATCCAGACGTCTGACAATTATCTCTGCCTCATAAAAAATACAAAACAATCTAATTCAGACGTCTGAAAAAGTGACCGGACGTCTAAGCAAAATCTCTGCCTCCTTCACATACAAATTCAAGCTATTTCTAGACGTCTGATGTTATATCCAGACGTTTGAGAAAAGAGTCTGTCTTTAAAAAAAAATACACTTCTGCCTATTCCAAACATCTAATTCTATATCCAGACGTGTTACAACACTTCCTATCTTCATAATTTACAACTCTATCTAGTATAGACATCTGCCAACAACTACCAGACGTCTGAGCATATCTACGGTGTTCATTTTAGGTTAAAATCATACGTCTGACTCACTTTCCAAACATCTGAAATTCAATTGACAACCTTTAGTAATCTTATAACCACTATTTTTCCCAAATTTCTACCTCTCATTTCATTTCGTTTCTCTTTCATTTCAAAAACGCTAACTCTCCAGATCGCAATCTCCATAAATTCGCTCAATCTCATGGCGCCCAAAACTCTAAGAGAAAGCAAGAGCAAACCACATCCTCCAACCTACAAGTGTGCTCTGATGATCAAATTAAGAGATGGATGAATAGATTGCCTCATTCAATCAAAAGATATGACGATATTCAGAAGAAAAAGCTACACGCAGGTCCTTTCTATAATCTGCTTAAATTCCCTATGTATGATTTGGATGAAATGTGTGAAAATGCTTGGTCGGAAACATTGATTTTCTTCAATTCGAATAATGTCCAAATCGATCAGCTCGCCGTATTCTTTTTCTGTGCTAATCTAGATAGCACTGTCGTATGGAATACCGATAATGATGATAATTGGCTTTGGTCAAGTGTGTACGACAACACTATTCATCTAACTCCGGGAATTATAGGTTGTACTCTAGGCTGTTCCAACTCCGGAGAAGATCTGCATAACATCCTGGATATGAGCCTAAAACCAAAAGGTAGTGTTACCCATCAAATTTAGGAAGATGAAATGCCAAGATTTGCTTCTAAACACTTACGACCCAAGGAAAAACTCCTCATCTGGATGATTATCAACACAATCATTCCTCGCCTTGGCATTCATGACCAAATAACAGAATTAGAGCACAAAGCTCTATATGCCATCTTTAGTGGAACGAGGGTAAATTAGACGAAATTCATATTTGATGAGCTTAAAAATTATTGGACTCGATCACGTCCATCCATCATCTACCCTACCTACATCATGCGTCTTCTGAAAGCTTACAACATTCCATCGTATTTATCGACTTTTGAGGAAATTTCTCCCAAGTACGGCTCTACAAAGTTCTCTCTTATGCACTTACCAGAAAATCCTCCGGATTTTATGTCATTTGAAGAGTGGACGCAACGTCGTCACAAACCAGACAAGCTAGGCCTCAACCCCATCAACAACCACCACAACCATCATAAGAAGAGGAACAACATCACACACAAACTCCTCCCCTCCTGCACCTTTTAACTATCCAGGTCAAGATGACATTTTGGAGACTCGCACTGAGACCAATCTAAATGAAAGTATTCAAGACTTAACTCTCCAAAATCAACTTATCTTATCAAGAAATCAATATTGGCTAAGCGTATTGATAACTTTGAAACAATGCTTTCTTCTCACCTAGCTATAATTAAAACATTGATTTCAACAACTTTATCAGTTCTCAAAGAGGTTCTTCAACGAATCCGTGGCCCTACATCACCTTCGGAAAATTGGCCAACTCCAATGTCTTCTCCTCCTTCTTCAAAACATTCTAAACTTTTTGGAGAGGAAAAAAAAATTCTCTCAAACATACTCCAACATCTCCTAAAAGACAAGCTAGTTCTTCAAAGAATGAAGATGAAGGAGATAATCAAGATAAAGCTTCCCCAAAAGATCCTTAGATATTTTTTTACTAGTTCCCATCGTTTGTATTGAAATCAAAAATCTATGCATGTAATTACTGTATTTAATGATTATAAAAAGTGCTTTTTGGTTTGTTACTTCTACGTAATGGTAGTAAACTGTTATAACCTTTTGGCAATTAGTAAATATTCCAGATTAACAGTGTGTACATGCTATCTAAATTATAGATATTTGTATTTTTTGATGATTCCAAAGGTGGAGAAATAATGGTAAACGCATATTCATGGGAGATTTATAAAATTATATCTAAATACATTGTATAGTTGTCATCATCAAAAAGGGGGAGAATGTTAGGAAATCCAATCTACGGTTTCGATGATAACTACTATACAATGGAAAGTAAATATACATATATATTTTTATATATACAGGTATTTTCTAGAACAACATCACTAGAAAGACAAAAACAAGACTCAAAGGACATTACAAGAGACTACAAGTCGATAGGTACAAAGGAGCAAAAGAAAAGATGCACAAAAAAAGACATGCACCAGTATCAGACGTCTGGGTGCACAAGCCAGATGTCTGGAAAAGTTCTCTGGAACAACAAACAGGCTAATCCAAAAGTCTGGTAATGGCACTTTGTCGTCTGAAAATCTACTATGTTCAAAAGATATATAGTATTAAACTTATGAAACAAATACCGGACGTCTGAATTCAAACCCGATTTTCAAAAAAGAACTACAACTGCCATATGCGAATAGACATCTCTACTTCTCTTTGCCACAACTCTTCACCATCAATAGAAGCAACTTTAGACCGTTCGTTAATGGATGCAAATACTCAAGATACCTATCTACAACTATGTGTGGCATCAAGAATCAAGAGATCAGAATTCACCTTACTTACTTACGCTTTCTAATACCATACTCTATTCTATATTCTTAATATCTGCATTCTAGCAATCTTTGCTTGTATTCACTCTTCCATATACTCATTTCTTCATATACGATATTCTTTAGATATATATTGGAAGCAATTGTACTAATTAGTCAACATCCACGTTACACTAGAACACACATTTGATAAGAACAACTTATTATAACCAAGCCTATTCCCCCGGGCGAAGCAAGGTTTTTTTTATAATCGAATTCCAAAGGGGAGCTTTGGGACTGGACGTAGGATGGGAGGTCCGAACCAATATAAAATTCTGGTATGCTTATTCTATATTTTCTTAAATTAATATTATGTTAGTTGCATCATATATTTTGTCACGTATACTTGCATATACACTACACGATCCACCCTATAGACTTTTAATATACAATAAAAGTACAAGTATATATATCTCAAAACATCAATGTCACGCCTCTAAAATGCTTCAGCTACGCACTCTGCTGGCGTACCTCCGAAAATACCAGACTCCCGAACTACTTAATCGAATACCCAAAAGTTTTCATGACATAAGCAGACAGAGACAAAACGCGGATAAGACATAAAGTTTGGTGCGACATGAACATCTCAAAATACTACATATCAAAAATATATACAAATAAGCAGGAACTACTAAATCACAGCCGACCGTCTCCACAAACGTGTCTCAGGGGTAATCCAGACATCCTATAAACAAGTATGGTAAACACATCTTAAAAGTACGGGATCGTACCCCTATAACAACAAGTTAGCAGAATATCTTCCATTGCATTACACTAGCCTAAAATTACTCGTAATATAGTATATATATATATCATGATCAAACTGCGATCCACAACGATCCTTCTTGCTAAGATCGATAAAATAGCTCGAACGCATATGGTCACCAGTTCTAAGACCAAATAGGTACGCCACAATATCTATGGTCACCACTGCTAAGACCAAATAGGTACGCCACAACTCATATCGTCAACACTGCTAAGACCGAATAGGTATGCTATAACTTGCATGGTTACTACTGTTAAGACCAAACGTTCGTAAGATTTTGAACGTAGGACCTAAAATATCCAAGCTATCGTAACAAGATAAAGTTGTTAACAGTCTCAAAAGACTGTGTTTGAGTGTGTCATCGCCATCAATAACATTCTAGGTACACCACAACAAGATCGATACCTGGGTAGGCCACATAAGTCCATACCCTTGGTAGGCCACATAAGTCCAAATCCTTGGCGTGTCACAACAAGTCAACACCAAACAAACCATATACTACTCTAAGTTTGAGATCTTATAGTGCGGACTCACTCTGTATATATCATATGGAATTGCCACATATGGCTCCAGTCGCCAAGGCCTAAAAAACCCACCAGGCAAATCTAAAAAAACCCTATACTAAACCCAAATAGCATTCCAAATGGAAGGATGACCACAATGTCATAATACTCTTCTGATACAACCTCCAGATCTACCTCAAAACCTACAGGTTTTGGAAAATGTGCCAGGATGGGTCCCACGTAGGTCCCAAAATCAAAGTACTCTAAAATCTACCAAAACTTCACAAACTTTAGCCCTTGGATAATGGTTTAAACCATGCCTCAATCCGAGTTTGTATGTGAAATATATCGCATTTTAAAATTTTGATTAATCGATCGATAAAAATACAAACAGCAGGTGTTTAGACGTCTAAAACGTTATTTAGATGTCTAAATAGTGTGTCAGACGTTTAGCGACCGAAGTCAGACGGATGCTTGTTATGGGTAGGAATAACCTTCAAGCATCCATAACTTTCAATTCACAGCTCCAAATGACTCGTCGTTTCTTTCATTGCGATCATGGAAAAATCCTCTTTAATTTAGAGACCCCAAATCATGAATTTATATAATTTGAATTTTCTTATTGCCTTGTGTGTAGCTCATATGTGTGTCGATGCACTCTTTTGTACATGCCTAAGCGCACACACTATACTTAACTACAAACATCACAACTCAAATACATTCGAGCTTCACTGGGGTGATTACTCGACCCGACACTCTCCTACGCAACTTAGCATACCTGGTGGTCGCTATGGCTACATGAGATCACTCTTATCATGACCAAATACACATGTGGACATTCCCATATGCATATACAATCAATTACGTGACGGCTCACCTCTTACAAACACAACTCTAGCTACAACATTAGCGTTGTTCCAAACGTATCTTAACTCCGAGTACACGTGTATACCCGCTCGTGTACATATACACACATGTATATCTAGTAGGCAATTCAACTATTTCTAGTTCAAATATTACCTTTATGCACAGTTGTCTGTAGTAAGAGTAAAATGTTGTTTACTATCTTTTCAATATAAGTAAGATATCATTTTAACCATTTTATAGAATCTCTTGCTATTTTATAACACCATAACAACTTATTAATCACTTTTAGCCTTTTAACATACTTAATTACTTCATTGAAAATCAAGTATTCATCATCTTACTATTTTATATAAAGTCTTATTTCTATTTTATAAAGTATATACTTCATTTATAAAATCATGAAACCATTTTATAAACACTAATTAAGCTTAATTCGCCTCTACTTGCTTTATAAATAAGCGTAGGCTTCACAAATCTCTTAAATTAGCTTGCTAACATTTTTCAAATCAATTCAAATGGGTTAATTAATATTTTTCGAATGATGTGCAAATCATTACTTTAAATAATTAACCCTAAATCAAACAACAACACTACAACTAATCAGCCAATTAGCCCAACTCAATTATAGAGCTTACTAGCTATTTTCAAAATATAGCATTAGAGTCTTAAATAATTAATTAACTAAGGAAAACATGTCAACATGAATACAAGTCTAAACCCTAGCATAAATTCTCCAAATTATTCTATAATACTTCATAACTATAAATGAACGAATCAATGAAGTATAATACTTAAATTAAATAGGAGAATCGTCCCACTCATCTCTTCGCCTCCAAACCTGACTCCAAATTATAGAAACCAAATTCCAAGTTATCTTTAAATTTGAAATCTTCGTCCAAACTCTACTTCATGCCAATTCCTATGTAGGTCTTGTAAAAGATGGGTAGAGATGAATTTTGGTTATTTAATCGGATTTAATGGAATTTATTTGAACTTGGATCAGTGGACTTACGGTTAGGAAATTATGAGATAATTAGAAGAGGGAAAATGATATGAATGTGGAAATGAAAGTGAACGTGGTTTATAAGGATATTAGCTACATATAAGCTAAATTAGAGGCAATCTTCTAGGCCTAGCCCAATTCTCTTTATCTGGCACTAGTTAACCTCAAAATTCATCGACTCCAAACATAGTCAATTTCATACTCATTTTACTCACATCGAGAAACCAAACTCAATTATGGATGTGTCGAGTACTAATTCGCTCGTTTGTAAAAATCAAGTATAAGAGGTGCTCCGTCGTTTAATGATTAAATATTTAAATTATTCGTTTAAACATTCGATCATTAAAATTACGGGTGTTACAATTGAGATTGGTATCGACTACTTCTGGTCGTTGAGGTATTGTTCTAGCCAAATTGCCCAATTAAACTAATCCCTTCCCTTGATATGGTCAACCAACTCATTTGGCTCGCCATGCATGCACAGTCGTCATTGCGTGTCAAGTCGCCCAAGCTTCTTTCTCTTTGATTGCATCCTACCTACCATCTTTGCTATGTTCAGAATCCAAAAATGTCCAAGCCTACTTATTGTCTCAGACATTCTACTTGATTCCATGCACCATTCGGTGCCAGCAACAGCCGATAATTTGAATCAAATCAACCAATTTATGACCATCAAATCAACGTTACAGTACTAAAAAGCCTTAACCTAAGGGCATCTCCAGTCCATTCAGGGCTGAATATTCAGAGCCTTGAATATTCAGCCCTGAATGGGGCTGGATACCTCAATGGTCAGGCGCCCATTTAATGGGCGCCTGATGCCAAGCGCCCATTAAATGGGCGCCTGGCATCTAGGCTCCCATTTTATGGGAGCCTGACCCATAAAATGGGAGCCTGATGCCCCCCTAAAATTGGGGGGCTTGGGCGCCCATTTTGTGGGCGCCAGAAGCCTGGCGCCCATAAAATAGGCGCCAGGGCTTAGGCGCCCATTAAATGGGCGCCCAAACCCAGTTCAGGGTTCTGAATCCAATCCTGAACGTTCAGCTGAATTTGCCCCCTTAATTTGACGACTGGAGATTTAAATTTTGCTTATTCAGTGAATTTCACTACCACTGGAGATGCCCTAACAAATAATTCCCTATTACACCATCATTAAAAGAACCACTGATCCTCAAATACTCGACAATCAATACCGACCATTAACAACATCGCATATGACCTTTACAAGATCAACAACTCATAATGAATACTGGATCCATATGCCTATTAGAGTCGGCCAACTTAATATCATCTCCACATCAGCTAGCGTTGACCATGTTAGCTTTAACACACTGAATGGTGCTAAAAAGTGTAAAAATAATTTTATTCCTTAACAAAACAATAAATGTCAATAAACATAGTGGACGTGGTTCCCTAAAAATAACTATAACGACTCTCTGTCTTTTACTATTTAACTTGTTTCATTTACTGCATTACCCACATAATATAAATAATTTAGAATATATGGTCTAATAATATATCTTCAAATCATTGGATTTCCAAGGGTGACGAAGGAGTTCACCAAAAAATTGGTGTAAAAAGGAGAAATCCTTGTTGCTTTCCCATCAACATCTACAGTCACACCTTTTGATGCAGTCTTTTATTGCAACAGCAAATATGGAAGGTTGGCTTCAGTATTTGAGAGCTTTGAGATTTGTAGTTAAATTAAAGTAATAAGTATTTTTAGACTAAGTGGGTGGAAATCGGTTGGTCCGGACCAAACAGAGATGTGTTCAATTTCTATTCTATGATAAATTCGACACGGACATTACAAGATTTTACCTAAAACACTTTTCAAACCGACCGAAACACGGACATACAATAAAAAACCGTTGAACTACTCGGACAAACATGATTTCGTAAATTTTTTCTTGTTTTAATTCGTTTTGAATAAAACTGAAACAGACAAGAGCAGACATCTTTCGAACTCTACGTCGAACGGACTTTAGACAGTCGAATAAAATTTACAGCCATATAAGTGCTGAAGTGAGTAAGGAAATTCCAAAAGTAAGCATAATAAATTAAGAAGCACTAAAATGCACCACGGTTGGGAAAAAATTCATCGGAAAGTTAGTCCAACATCACTCTCTTTAAAATAAATTAAGCACACATCCCTCCAAACTTTAAAATCCAAATTACATCTTTGTTTTCAGAAAAGTACAAATCTGTCCACGAAATTCAATTGTTTCATTTAACCGAGATTGAAAAAAACTCATCGAACATTAATTGACTTTGATTTCTTTAATCAAACCCTCGTTTGCTCAGTAACTAAATGTCAAAGTGAATTAAAACTAATTGAAATCGGATCAAATGCAAAATCCTAAAATCGCAAAAAATCATGGCTGTGAATGGCAAATCTATAAAAGGAGAAGTAGGTTGCACTGAAATTGCCACAACAGATGGCTACTGTGAAGAAGATGCGAGAGTACAATATAAAGAGACTGATAATACTAAACTACAACTAAAAGTACATTAATGGGAGGCAGAAAAAAGTGAAAACAGATAAATAAAACAAATTTTGGCATATTCAATTATGTATGTTAGCTGTTTGAATTTTAAAATTCATTTACATGTAAAATTGTTAAAGCAAATATTTGACATATGCAATTTTGACTATTATTTGGTTGAAATTAGTAGATTGTTTACATATAAAATTGATGATGGAAAATATTGTGTTGCTTTATATATAACAGTACTTTATTAACATATCATTATTATGTTACAAAACATAATTGGAAAATCTATGTTGGGAGAATTATTAGGTAGGCAAATATTAGCCAGGAAAATATTTCCTGACTAATATAAGTCTGGTTAATATTTTGCCTGCATATATTAGATTTATTAAACATGCATTAACATGTACCATGTTGTTTTGTATTTAACATAGATCATTCTGCAAAACATTATAGGCAAATCTAAGCCGGGAAAAATATTAGGCAGGCAAATTTTGTTTATCTAATATTCGACTGGCTAATATTTTCTAGCATAGATTAGATTTACTGAACAAGCATTAAAATGTACCATATGTTTCTTTGTATATAACATAGATCATTCTTCAAAACTTAATAGGCAAATCTATGCCAGAAGAAATATTGGATAGTCAAATATTTGCCTGACTAATATATGTTTGGTTCATATTTTCCCAACATAGATTAAATTTATTGAATATGCATTAAAACGTACCATATGTAACACATTAACTAACTTAATTATAGTTATTTCACTTCACGGATTCAACACTGGTAATAATGTTTATAATACAAATATTACAAGACATATTAATTTACCTAATTTATAGTAACTTCAATTTACAAATTAAACACTAGTAACAATGGCAACAAAAAGTCATACTAGCACCAAGGAAACAATTAGCATACAAGCCAAAATCTGCTAAGAATCTTCTTGAAGAAAAACATTCTGAATCTGAATCCACATTAGAAACTAAGACTGATGATTACGATCCATTAGTTGAAAAAACTGATTAATCTTCATGTAACGACCCGTTAAATTAATAATATTAAATGAGTTAAATTAATATAATGTCTAACCTGATTTAGAAAAGAAAAAAAAGGCTTTAAGATTTATTTGAGAAAATGTAGTAATTTGTTATAGTAATTGGAATTTAATGTAACAATATAATTTTTATGACAATAGTTTTGGATAATGTAATTGTCACACTTTGTTAAAAGTTAATGTTAAGAAACCAATAAATGTTGAATTAGTGAATACTAATAAAATATTTACTAGAATGGGATTCATTTAATATTAAAATAAATAGTAGGATTGTTTCATTTGGTGACCGTTGAATAAACCAATGCAATAAGTGTAGATAAAATTTTTTATGAATATTGTTCGATAATGAATGTACTTTAAAAACGGTAATAAACTTAATATAAGAAAACAAAGGCAAATTGTATATTAATTAATGAATTCATGAATCAGTGTATGGACTTAGTGTAACTATACGTAAATGTACGCAATAAGGTTGTGAAATACCAATGATTTGGATTTCCAATTTATATTAAACATAATGTTGGTAGAAATTGGAATTCACTGTTGTGTGAAATATATGAGAAATCAGGTCAAATGTAAATTATACCGTAGATGATATACTCTTTTAAACAGTAGGATTTTTAAATAAATAAACGTTTCACTTAGGTTTCAATTGGATAACTTATGTAGTTTAATGGAGAATCAATTGCAATTAATTGCCATAAATTAGTGATGATAGGGTAGTTTGATTTGGCCTTTAAGAAGCAAAGAAAAAGAAAGCCAAGATTTATGAATTCATTTGCAATGTGAAATGCAAATCTTGTGGATTGTTTTTTTTTTTTACAAATGGAATTAATATTTAACCATTACGTTAGTGGAGTCTGATAAGTTAAGGTAGATAATCAATGGTAATTTACCTAATTCAAAGGATATATTAATATAAATATGGGTAAAATGAGGTTAGACCAAGGATATAATATTAATTGATTTTTAAGGCTTAATTAATACGTGAAATAGACAAGATTCTACATTCAAACATTTATACAAAGCTAAGTTGTAAATAGAAGTACCAATGTAATATAATGTAAATAGATGGGAATCAACATTTATTTATTTATTTAATGGAATTTAACTTCTATAGTATGATAATCGCAATTAAATGAAATTGAAATAGCTAATTTATACGTTAGTTGAAATTTAGCTGGAATATGAGGATTTTTAATGAAATAGTGAAATCAAATGGAAATAAGGTTTCAATTATACATTGGAATTTATATTCACCATAAAAGGTTAATTGAAAACCAAAGGAGTTAATAAAGGAATCAAGCTTTATCTATTAATTTGGATTTAAGATATGGTAAATTGGATTTATTACAATAATTAATTCTATAATATGAGGTTAATACTTATTCTATTTATAATTAGACCAAATTGTTGATATAGATTTTTTGAAAGCAGAATCTATAAATCAATTTGAGTATCAAATTCAATAATTGCGCTTATTGCATAAATAAAGGGAATTTAACGTTAAATATTACGTTACTGAAATTTAAAATGAACTTTAAGAATAATATTGTGAATCATGAACCAAAGTATGTGGCATCCCTATTTGGATAAAGAATGAGTATATAAAAGTTAAAATCTAATATACGGGGTTTTGAGCATTTAATTTTATAATTCTTAAATATAGGAAAGTGCAGAAATTAACACTGCAAATTGATATACTTATAATTTTAATTCACATCCAAGCTTGTTAAATCACTTGAAATTGATTAAATTATATAAGTAATAAAATTTGGACAATTTTAGAATATAATATAAAATTTGGATTTTTGTAATTTATTTTGATTTATTTAATGAATATAAAAATAGCCTTTTTTTGTCACGGACTCGGATTTCGATGAGACCAGTTTCATCGGATCCGTATCGGTGAATTATTATAGGGTTTCAAGTTTCGTATCGATCGGACTTGTCGTTTGATCGTACGGGCGTGAAACGCCTTGAAATCAAATTTAATTAAAATCAATTTGAATCAATTTGAAAATTTTGTTTTCAGCATAACTTCTTCATACGATCAAATTTGGACGTGAAACTTTTTCCATCGCGTTCAGAATATTTTAAATTACCTATTTGGATATATAGATTTAATAAATTCGGTTCCGGAGGCATAGCGGGCTTTTTGGGCCATAGTTTGTTCCGCACGTTCATTCTACGGTCTATCTACTCTATCTCTAACCCCTCTATATAAACCTAGCTACAAGCCCTAGCCTCCACCTAATTTCTTTTCATCTGAGCGTATACTTTCTTCAAGCTCCTCTTCTTCTTCAATGGGTGCTAACCCTAGATCCAGTCAGTTCAAAAAAAAAAAAAATTCAAATTTAAAAAAAAAAAAAAAAAATTCGGATCTGCAGCAGCTTCTGGTCGCGCTTCGGGTTTCAAGGGAGAAAACCCTAGAGCAACTTCGGGTCAGGAAGAAAATGACTCGGGTCGCTCCGGGTCGTTTTGGCGAAAACTCCAAGCAAGCACCGGGGAATTGAGGCGGCGCACCGAAGTCGAACCCGAAGTCGACCCAGGACCAGAATTTTTCCATTTTTCAAATTTCCATAACTTTTGCATACGAGCTCGGATTCACGCGCGGTTTGTTTTGCTGGAATCGTATCGGAATTTCTGACGTTTTGACGCTGGTTTGGATGGATTTGGAGACCGTCAAAATTTTGAGTTTAAATTGAATTTAAATTCGATTTAAATTCCAAAGGTGAGTGTTTAAAACCCACTCACAACTAGTAGAAGCTTTTATGTTTGTTAAATTAATTTTAGAAATGAATAGCAATTTATTTATGAGTATTTGGCATGTTTATTTCACTCATATTTGTTGAATTGCATTTATTAAGTTTAACTGTTAATTTAATTTATTTATTGCATATTAATTGATAGTTAGAATTTATTTGTTTGCCTATAAACTGCTAGTTAACAGTTATATAGATTATTACTGAATATAAACTATTAGATTAATAGTTGTTAAATTTAATCTGAATAAAATTGCCAGTTATTACCTGTTATCTATTATCAAATATAAATTGTTATTGATTGATATTGCTTGATGATTTTGATTGGATGATGGATGATGTTGATGGATGTTTATTGAATATCATAAAATTACGAATTATCATGCATATTTCATTTCATTCGGGATTGTGGTTTGAAATGATATACAACCGCAAAATTTTATATCTTTTAAATTGCGGATTGAAATGATAAATATCCGTATCACTTGACCATAGGATAGAAAATTTTATACAGGCACCGCGGTCTATATATAACTATTTTAATGTGATTTCTATGGTTTGGATGGAATACGGTTTCTAAAAATCTTAAATTTTATATTGTATAAATATTATTCTTCCATATATATACATATGAAGTTGAAAATTTTGAAATTAAAAGGTGTATAAAAATCTTTATTTAAAAATGGAAAAAATTTAAGAAAATGGAGTTTAATAATTTATATCATATGTTTAAATGTTAAGTTTGGAAATTTTAAGATATGATATTTATAATTGGATTTTTCCCAAAATAAATTGAAATGAATATTCTAGTATAATTTGAATTGGGAAAATATATATATTTTATTACTAGAAATTGAAGTCTTATTATTTATGGATTTTATGTGAATATTCAAGACTAATTAATAGAACAATTGATCTGTTGAAAGAATAAAATCCAATTTTAGTTTGAAATATTGTTACTCAAAATGGATATACGTATATATAAATAAATTGAAGTGGTTTTGGAACTTGAGAGAGATAATATAAATTTTGGTTTAGACTTTAATAAAGAAATGTATTTGTAAAGCCATGAGAACTATTTTCTTTACAAAGTAACATTTAAGTTAAACCATTTAATTCATATACCGTTGAATGTCCAAACCATTCAAGTTTTTTTTTATATAGAAGTTATGGTCTTAAATTATGATTTTCAAAATACTATGCTTTGAAAATATTTGATTTTCAGACGATATGAAGTTAAAGCATTTTGATTTTGGAAAAGAATTATATTTGGGATAAGTGATAAAATATGGTTTTGGGTTTTGAAATGATATCGTATTCATGGTTATGAAATGGAATGTTTATTCTGATTTTTAAAGTATAACCTATTTTTAAATGACCGCGGTGTTATAATAACGATGGGTTGGCAAAGAGACCGGGATCGGATATCTGACATACTCTCTGTCGATACCGAAAACCACTTTGACTAACCGTGTACGCGGTGGAGATTCCAGAATGAAGTAGGTGGTGGCGACGTTTCCTGTAAGGTAAATACGTGGACCCGACTCCCGTGAGTTGGCATAAGGTGGCTAAAACAGGAGCGATTCTCAGGCCAATGAGGTCATTCCTCTGATCGGACCCTCCTCTTCGATATTATACTTTGATTTTGGATTGATTCAATGGCCACTTCTATATTTTGATTTTGGGGAGTTAGTCCGAGGTGGGCGGTAACTGCGGCTACGCGTTTCCACCAGCATGGATAGCAATTGGTATATCTACCCTGGCATTGCCTAGTTGTGCCGTGTCACCTACCATACCGAGCCTTTACTACGAGTTTCTATTTGTGTCGTACCTATGGAGTATCCTCTGGTAGCTTCCCGATCAGGAGGTATTACGGTACTGTATAGACTATTGGCATTATTTGTGTTAAGGGCTATATGGGTAACCCCTTAACGCTATTTAAAAGTAAGTTTATTTTATAAATAGACACTATTATAATAGCGCAATATACTACATAGTAAATAGTTTAACGGATCCTTAGGAGATGTAAATCCCGAACATCTCTTGAGTTACTGTACTCATATTTATTTCTGTTAATTTAACTCACATAAGATCTTTTAGTCTGACTCGAGTGTTCTTGTCTTTTCAAATTCGCTCGGGTCAGTCCGAGCGTTTCAGGATCGAAGACTTTAGCTTTGAAGGAC
This sequence comes from Allium cepa, assembly GCA_030765085.1. Taxonomy (NCBI): domain Eukaryota; kingdom Viridiplantae; phylum Streptophyta; class Magnoliopsida; order Asparagales; family Amaryllidaceae; genus Allium; species Allium cepa. Next base: position 599,470,805 of record CM060941.1, read on the forward strand.
GAAGACGAAGGAGTCGTATTATTATTATATATAGTATTGCACCACACTCATACTGTTCCGCTGCATTGATTGTATTGGTATGTGTAACTCTGATATTTATTGTATAAAGCAAATCAAGTGTTTGTAAACTGTTTTGAACTGTATATTTATTATTATATTTTATCCTTCCGCTGTGAGATTCTGTTTTGTTTTTATTTCTTCTTTGTTTTTCTTATTTACCCCATAACAATCCGCCCTTGAGTATGCTTTGAATTGGCACGTGTGTCGGTTTAAAGTGTGCAAAAAGGCGGGATGTTACACTTCAACTAGTACAGAAACAACAGATTTAGTTCTTTCAACATTTAAAACAAAAGATAACAAACAGGTCCTCTAAACAAGCAATTATACAGAAACCAAAGATGGAGATTATAAAACAGTCAAACCACATAATTCAAGAAACCTACCGAAGTAGCTTCAAAGGTTTCTGCTTCCTATTTCAAAATTTGAAAAAGAACAATCTTCTGAAAAATAGACACATCGATTGACTATCGATGACTCCATTTCACACAATATTCCAAGCTTTCCAAAATGATAATATAACAGTTGAAGACATAAGCAAAGAATCAACTCTCTTTGATTTAATAACACAATCGTATTAAATGGAAGAAAACTGCTTTTGTTTGGAGACATGAAAGTAACAATGAAAGAAATCGACATTGCTAAAATATTTGGATGGGATATCGATGGTTTGACAATTAATACACGTACTCATTTGAAAGAAGCTAAACTAAACCCTGCCGTAAAACTCTTCAAGGATCAATATTTTACCAATTGCAAAATGATCAAAGCCAAAAAATAGAACTAAAATTAATGTTATCTTCAAAAGGAAAAACAAACAAGATGAAACTGATGTGCAAGGTTGATAATAATGCATCTACTATAAATGTATTTGCTTTCTAATGCAAAATCATCATTTCCCTTAGTGCCGCCTACATATATTTATATATAAACGAAATGAAAAAAGTTTCATGGCCAACAACAATTTTGAATCATTTGATGGACCAAATCAAGAAACATAAAGTTGCTTCTAGAATAATCAGAGCATGTGTAACTATTTTGCTAGTACATACTAATAACTCATTCTACACTTTTAGATTATATTATAAACTAAAATATGACATGATATTGTTTTGTAGGACTGGTTTTGTAACGCGTCAAAAAAACACAACCAAAAAAGTTACAAAGAAAGCAAACCTACATTCATAAAATGGAAACTACAGGAGGTTACTCCGAACATTATTCAAAGATTCATTAATAAAAAGGTTATAATTCTTCTTCATAATAACTTTCAGTCAAATATTTACCAGTACATATATTCTAGTAGCACATTTAACTATTAACATTTATACCAGTAACTTTCAACCAAAAAATTACATATTAAATATCTGTCATGCAAACATTTGCCCGCCTAATATTTTCTCGGCAAAAATTTGCTTGCCTATGCTAAGCAGATACAAAAGTTAAACTTTCTTTTTTCTAATTCGTAGAGAAAAAACAGTAAAAAAAAATGTAAAGGAGCTAAAAACTATCAAAGCAAAATCCTCCTAAAGAAAAGCTTCAGGTGTTGACAAAAAAAATATTGAAAAGTCAAAATATAGCTGAAAGATCTAAAATTGAAAATGAAGAAATTGAAAGTGGATAATGCAATTCTAAAAGAAGAAAATGAGCTTCTAAAAGAGAAAATAAAGATTTGAGAAAAAAGGAAAAAGAAGAAAATGATGAAGATCATAATGATGACGAAGTTGATAAGATCAAACAATGATGATGAAGCAATAAATGTTGATGATGATAATTATGAAAAGATGAAGCTGAAAACAGAGATAAATATTGCGATGACAGAGATAAATATGCTACTGTAAATAAATAGGATGATGGCGATGATGTAATTTTTGATGTAGACGTTGAAGATCTTAATGAAGATAAAACTGTTAAAGCTGATGGTGCTGGCAAAGTTAAGAAAGAAGGTGAGGATGATAATGCTGCTAATGTTGATGATGATGGTATTAACAATAAAGAAAATAAAGATACTAATGATGAAACTAAAGTTGATGGTGACAAAGATGGTAATAATTGTAATGATGGTGCTTATTTTGTTGGTGGTACTGATGGTGATAGTGATGGTATTGGTCGTGGCAATGATAAATGACCAAAATGTTGATGACAAATATGGTGATGCTAGTGCTGGTAATGATGATGGTATTTTGGTATGGTGGTGCTGGTGCTGGTGCTAGTGATAAAGGTGGTGGTACTGATGATAATATTGGTGATGGTGATATTAGTGATAGTGATGGCGCTGACGAAAATAAGGAAAATACTGCTGCAAAAGATGACACTGATGAAACAGCAAGCCAATTTGGAATAGCTATCATAAAAAAGGGAGTAAAAATCAATACACAAAAAGAAGCTTCAAAAGAAGAAAAAGAAAGCATGGAAAAAAGTAAATATTTACAAATTATTGTTGAAAATTAAGGCGTGCAATCAACGGTATAGTTCAAAATAATGTAACAACTAACTTTTTTTGATAAACCAGGTGATAAACCAAAAGATCTGATTGCTCAAGGACGTCACAAAATAATAGTTCAAAAAATAACAGGTATATATTTTGAAACAGTAAATCATTGTCAAGGACAAAATTTCTCATCGTTTTAGCCTCAAGGACGTACCTTCGGTATTTTAGCCTGAATGACAACTTTCTTTATGTATCAGTTTTTAGTTACTGATAGCAGTTTTTAGGTTTCGGTTTGTAGTTATCGGTAACAGTTTTTAGGTATCATTTTTAGTTCGGTAGCAGTTTTGAAAGAATGTTTGTTCTTATGAATAATTTTGGAAGATCATTTGTCCTTATTATTAGTTTTTAGGAGAATGTTTATCTTTCTGGTCAAAATGATGAGGTCGTGTTTTTGAGGCTAAAAATATACAAATTTTTGCCCTTTAAATTAGTTCCGCCATATTTTAAAAAATATTTCATTTTAATCATATAGAATAAGTCTCTCAAAATATGACATATACTAAATATATAATTAAACAGATGTTGAAAATTTTAGCATAGCAGGAAAAACCTCCCAACGTTCAAACTATTGTCATCAAGCGAAAGCTTGGAAAGCTGCCAAAGACCAACTCAAGATCAAATGGAAATCCCAAAAACATGGTTGCGAAATAAAAAATAAAGAAGGAAAAAGAGAAGAAAAAATCAGAAAGAATAAGAGAGAAGTATCTCCATCTTCACTGTCCAAGAGAATTAAACTGAAAATAGAAGAAGAAAAGTAGATGAAAAAAATTTCAATACAAGCCACCAAATAAAAAATGAAAATACATAAGGAAATCCAAGAAAGACAATGCCGACAAAAAAGAATTTAAAAAGGGTAATATTTTCGACATACTAGAAGATGAATCCAACCATGACAGTGGAAAAAAAAGATGTTGTGATAAGCAAGCTTGCAAAAAGATGACTTTCAAACAACCAAACCAGTGAACTGAAAGTTTTTACCAACATGAAGGAAATAAGTAAGTTGTTTAAATAAAACATAACATACATACATCTATGTATACTTGGAAAATATTTGTCTGGCAAATAACTGCCATGTACACATGGTCATCAGCTTATAATAATACATTCTAATATAATTTTTATTTTTGCTGAAATAGGAAGGCTACATTCTATGGTATAGGGAATGACATTGAAATAAGAGAAGTAAATATTTTAGATACACTGTTTAACAAATTCATTGATTCGAAATTATAAAATTTTACAATACATTTTCAATATAATATGATAAATATAGATAAAAAATTAAGAAAATTGATATATGATATTTTAATTTCGATGTAGGTTAGAGACTGGTTTACGAAAATCAAACTTGAGTCAAAACATAACGATATTGTTTACATAAATTCCTATGCAACGGTATGAAATACTTAAAACCAAAAATACATGTAACTTTAAAACTAATTATACTATAAACACAGTTTTAACTATTATTGATGACTACAAACCCATATATGAATCTTTGATTGTCAAAGTGCTAGAAGAAAGGGCGCTGACTTGCAAAAAATATTTATACTGCTGCATCATGTCAAACGCTATACATTGTTAGAGTTTAGTGCAGTTGAAAAAATATGGAAGCACTACGATCTCTAAAGACCAAGATCGAAAAAACGCCAATTGCACACACAAACAGCGAGCTATTAAAATTGTGAGTTATAAATATGTTTGAAATTGATGTTGAGAAATATTTATAGGGTAATTATTTGCTCGAGGAAAGTATTTGTAAACTAATATCTATCCAAAATTACCAAACAAATTTATTTATTATTTATTATTTTCAAAGAGACAATTTGATGAACCTGCTTAGAACAATTTATTCAAGAATTGGCAAGGAATCAATGGAATTAAAAAACAATCCAGTCAAATTCGTAACTTTCCCACAACAGGAGTCTCATTATTATTCACAAAATTAATTTTCAAAACATTAAAATATCAATTTTTTTTGAAATGATGTAGAATTGATTGTGCAATATTTGTCATGAGATTCATTTGAAGATCTTTTCGAAGACAAAGACATTGAAGACAATCCTGAATTGTATAGTTTTGATTCCATATAGGATAATAAAGCTTTGATGGTATATGATATAGCTGCAGACGAAAAACATGGATGAAAATTAGATCCTGCTACATAGAAATGTCCCAAAGATTTTCTTTCTATAGGCAATTTTGGATACTGAGCAATAAACTTCTTGATGTTAGATTTTGGTTATTAGCTTTTAGATGTAGATATTAGATGTAAAATATTGATTGTTTCAAAAACACAAGTTTGATGTTAGATTGTGGCTACTGAATGTTTATATACATTGTTTGATATCAGATTTTGAATGTTGCATATGTTTTCTAATTGAAATTGAATATGACATATTCAGAGAAAATGTTGTTGTTTTTATTCAGTTAAAATTATTAAACATTGCATATTTAGTTTAATATATTGTTAGATACTTTTGACCAACAAATTTACCTAGCAAAAATCCGCCGAGCAAATATATTCTTCGCAAACGTTTCCAGCCAAAATTTTTAAAAATTAGAAAGGTTACCGCGTTTCTTATAACTGCATTAACGTATTGCTATAATTTTCATACAAAAAAAACATCAATAAAATAGAAATTACTAACACAAATACAAAGTTCATATCAAAGCAAAAGAGGAAAAATTATGAAGTTAAATACAAATAGAAGTTCTCTTTTCATTCACCAAGATTTCATTCTATAAAGAGTACTTCTAACTTACAAGAAGCAGATTCCAGTTTCGAACTATGTGTACATGCAATACATATTTCAGTCCCTTAAAGCAAAAAGTTGCTAGTCATACAAGTTTATAAAAGTATTCTTTAAAATATTTAAAAGCAACATTTAATTTGAAGTGATGCAGAATTGCAATATTTGTAAAAGATCATTGCATTTTCGTGTAACCACATTTACATATTGCTATAATTTTCATACATAAATAAACTTGAATAAACAACAACTAGAGATGAGTTTATAGCATTTCCAGTTCCGGACTATGTGTAAATACACAATCCATTACGCAACATATTAAAGTATTAACATGTTATATTTTTCATACAAAAATAAAATTTAATAAAACAACATTCAAGTAGATATGATTTTGCAGCAACATGAATATTGGAAATCACTTTCCTTTGATTTCAGTTCCAGAACGTATGTAAATACATTTTTCAGTTCCTTTTGCTTGACAAGATTCCTCTCATTTTCTAAGGCCCTCATTTTCTCTTTGAGACTCATGTATTCATTTTTATATAAGTCTAGATAAAGCAATCAAGTCGATGATTCAAGCTCTGATTGTAAAAGAATATATCTCTGTTTTTCAACAGATGTTTACAGTAACGTTAATATCGTAATCACTACTTGAACTTTCATTTCCTCTTATAACTCATCCTCTTCATCTCTTTACTTTGAGAAGAAGAAAATTACGGAGAGCCAGTAAGTACAGTGGCTATCGAGCAGGCATTCATTTTAATTTGAGTACTGATAGAATAATAAATAAAAAAGGCCATCAGTATTCAAACTAAAAAGGATTGTCAACCAAATAATGAAAAATATGAGATAACAGTAGTCAACTATAGGAGAAAACCTAAAGATATAATTTTTCACTAAAGAAGAAGATGAAAAGCAAAGGAGAAAAAGAAGAAGATATAGACACAAAAAAATCTCAGCCATAGATCTATAAATTAGCCAACCAATCCTAACCTTAGAACTCTGGTTAAGGGATAGGATCGAAAACTGATTTAATGACATCAATATTGGACTTTTTTGTTTCTTTATTAGGAACATGTCAAAATATAACCACCTTTTATGATTCAATGACAAACACTTTTGACCAACATTTATGCTAACAGTCAAATTAATCAATTGCATCTGACAAATGCACACATGTTGTACAAATATTGAAACAACTTACTAAATATAAAAACTCCTTAGTAAATAAAAAATATCTTACTAAATATATTTTTGAGACAGAAAGAAAATCCAATAGACCAACTACAGATAATTGAAATCAAATTCAAAGCTACTAAATATTTATATGATAATTATAAGTCAGGCTAATATTTGCCTTTCGATATTTGCTATTCTACAAAATATTAGAATACTGATTTAACGACATCAATAGTCAAATATTTTGTTTGAAATGATGCAAAACTGATTGTGCGAGATTGAAAAAGAAAAACAAATAGACTAACTGCTGAAACTTGACGTTATCCATATAATTTTCAAAGGATATAACCAAGAAAGTTAGCATTACGAAATCAATTTCGACTTCGAGGTCTCCATCGACATCGAAGACATTAACACTACAATAGTAGATGATAATACAAAAGGAAGTAACATCGAACAAATGACATAGAGTCAACGACGAACACCATAAGGTTGTATCACCCTTCAACAACGTCGACATCCTTCTATGTTGTAGGCGTTTGTGTCGAACATTGTCAGTCTGCATTAATTCCATGTAAAAATTCCCTTCATCAACATTGCATTCCATCACATCACGATTCGTCAGCATCACATCCAATTGACAAGGAAAAAGGAGAACGTCGCCTTTGGTCGAAGTCGCCTTGGTCACACACTGCCCAATGTCGAAGTCTTATAGCACCACGTGTGATCGAATTTGTTAAATAATGATAGTATGTTCATTGAGACTTCGTCATTCATTGAAGTCATTTTGAAAAAGAACTACAAGCTATTGACCATCGACATCAAGGATCACCAATATCACTGTTGTTTCATTCCCATAATGCCCCAACCATCAATCAAAGCAGGTCACAAGATAAGAAGTCTTTGTTGTCGATAATCATTAGCCATGTCGAAAACTATCAATACGTCTAAAAGGGCGTCGAAACTGCTGCTTGATGACATCGCCTTCCATTATTGTTAATATATAGATTTAGTGGAAGTCGATCAATGGAGCAGGAATTACATTGCCAAGCTTAATGATGCCGAACATTGCGCGAATATCGGAGTCCCATTAAATGAACACCGAAGTACCATCCTTGATGTTCGATGACACTGCTAATGTCAAAGCCTATAAAATACCAAGTTTGATGCTCGATGATGCAACTAATGCCGAAGCCAATGAGCGGCGAAGCCTGCCACTTGTCAAAGCCTATAAATATGGACCTAAGGGCATTGTGGAAGGTGACGAAATTTTGGTTTCTCTCGCTCTCTCTCTCTCTCTCTCTCTCTCTCTCTCTCTTCTTAAATCAAAGCTTTGTAACCCTAAATCGAATTAGGGACAAACCTTATTTGACTATAATCATATTCATATTATATGAACAAGGACTTGAATATGCATATTGTCTTAGACTATGACCATTTTTGGACATTATTGTTATGGACTTGCATATTTATGGACTCGTCTTAATCAAACCCGACATGAACATAATCGACGAGCCTTGAACTATGACAAACTCCAATATGCATAATTATATAAACCACTGATTTCAAAGATAAAGACTGAATTATGCCTAATTATATGCCCATTATCGTGCATAATGGACTCTAGCCTGGACACATCACTTATCTTCCATATCTTTATTGAACATATGATATGACACGGGCCTTTTTGGACTATCTCATTTAAAAGCCTAGATGAGCATATCAACTCATATGATCACTAGGGACATCGAGCATAATGACTTAGTTTAACTCTAAGGAGTTCGAGCATATCAACGACCTATAAAGGTCGTCAAGCTTAATGACTTTAACGAACTCTAAGGACTCTGAATACAGTGATTCCAGGATAACAGATAGCCTTTCATTAAACATTACTCAAGGGCCTAATGTCATCCATTCAACGATGATTTTATGATAAGATTAGTCTCAAATAATGAGTTGGTTCTTGATACACCATTAGGGTGATATTAATCAATTATACATGATCATGTCCATGTAAATGTTTAAATCTAGAGCTATTTCGTCACGATTGGCACCTAGAGTATTATGCCATTTTTTAGTCTAATATTTTTGACACTAGAAAGAGGGCCTGAACCTCTGACTTGTTTAACTCTCTCTCTCTAAACTAATTTCGTAATTTTTTTCAATAAGACGAAACTAAAACGACTTAATGCTCTAACTAAGGAGGTAATACAAACAATGATACTAGACGAGAACATAACTCCCAACTTCAACTTGGTAATTATGGAGCTCGGACAACCATCAGCGCCAGCACAACTAACAAGCAGTGAGGCCAAGATTAAAGGCCTAGAACAACAATTTCTAGAGATGAAAGAGCTTTTAGAAGCGACATTTGCTCGAAAATCCTCCAAAACATTCAGGTTGATGTGGGGGATGAAACTGAATCTCCAAGGCGGGACTTGGACGCTTTTTATAGAGACAAAAGAAAACTTACCCTGACTCCGCAAAAGAGGAGAAGCGACCGGCAAGCTAGAGTAAACTACCAAGGAAGATTAGAGGAAAAGCTCAAGGAACAATTTAGAAGTTCAATTTTGTAAGGGTACAAACCTGAAAGAAGTAACTACTATAACAACGAGTCTTACTTAAGAGACCAGGCAGAAAAAATGGCGACAGACATGCTCAACCTCGAAGGGAAGAGAACCCTAGATGAAATATTTAGTGATATCCCTCAAGAGGATCCTTTCATAGGTGAGATTATCGCCGCAAAAATTCCTCCTTGCATTAAGATCCAGTCTAATAGATATAATGGAACCACTAATCAGGACGATCACAACTAGCTTTTGAGAGCCAAGTGGATCTATATAATGCATCTAGAGCTTTGTGCGGTAATCTTTTCCCAACTACTTGTCAAGGGGCAGTAGCTAAATGGTACTGTCAATACGAGGAAGGATCATCTATTCTTGGAAGCATTTTTCTTTTGAGTTCTCAACGGAATTCTATATCTGCAAGGATCCTGCTATTAACTACGTTGTGGTAGCCAATATCAAACAGAGGCCAGGAGAGCTGTTGGGCAACTATCACAAGAGATTTAATACAAAAGCCCTAAAGGAAAAGAACATGATTGATAGAGATAAGCGAGTAGTGGTTTATTCTAAGCTGATCGAACAAACCCCATTCTGGAGGGGGCTTTACATCCATAGATGAAAAGACTTGCAAGATTTCCATTTCCAAGGTGATAAGTTCATTCACATGGATGAAATGTATCATGATAAAAAGAAATCCCAAGGCAAGACGGAGACAAGAAAGATTAACAACAATAGTAACCATAAGAAGCCAAGTTGGAAAGAAGACTCGAATGCTAACTTCATCCCACCTCTGAAAATAGCAACCAAAGGCCGGAAAGCAATGTTGCAAATATAGTACCAGGTGGTATTCATCCCGACTTCATCCCTACCTCTAAATGGAATTGATGTGATCCACGGTGGTTCACACATGGCTGGGAACGAAAAAGAAGCAAGGAGTTGATATGTTAGTGAAGCAAAGGAGGGAATTTTGTCTATTTAGAAAGAGCTGACACTCAAGAGGCCCAGTTTTCACATCCAAATGCATACTTTAACTATCACTTCAAAAGAATTAACGGGGGTTCGCCATACGTATAATGATCCATTGATGGTCACTGTATAAATTGGACTTTTAGTGGTTTCCTAATTCTTAGTAGATACTGGCAGTGCGATCAACATAATCTTTAAGTATGCACTTGACCAGATGGGTTTGCCAAAAGAGGAACTTGAACCTAGCATGGAACCTATCTTTGGGTTCAACTATAAAGGATAAACTCCAATGGGACAGGTAAAACTTCTCGTGCAAATGGGAGTGCTACCATATTCTGGAACCTTTGAAACGCCCTTCGTCATCATTGTCCAACCTTCCTATTACAATGCTTTCTTCGAATGATCGGCTCTAGATAGAGCTGATGCTTTTGTTTCACCGAAGTATTTGATGGTGAAAATTTTTATCGAGAAAAGGATAGGAAACTATAAGAGGAGAGAAAATCAGTGCTTGAGAGATGTAATTTGCAACTGTTGAGCAATATAAGCATGATGGTATTTCTTGTTACGATTTAGAGAAAAATGAATTTATCAGAACTAATACTAAAAAGCCTTTGGATATGTTCCTTTAAAATCATTACCCAAAGCAAACACAATGCACAACAAGACACCTTAACATATGTTGAGAAAGTTTGAAATTACTAAAAAGAAAAGGAAAAGAAAGGAAGCAAACATGGTAGAAGCCGAAATGTAAGATGAAGAGGTTAACACCAAAGTAGATTGTAGAAAAATGAGCAAGAAAGGATGAAACAGACAGAAGACCTTGAAGATGTATGCCTAGATTCAGCTGATACAATGAGGACTGTTAAGATCGAAAAAGAGTTATATGGGGAGAGCTGATCCAATTTCTTCAATCTACTAAAGAAGTATTCGCTTGGACTCATTTAGATATGGTCAGAATCAATCCCACCAGTTCGATAGAAGAAGAGACGGTTTGATGAAATCCGGTCCAATTCTTTAAAAGAGGAGGTTTAGAGACTTCTTAAGAATGGATTTGTTAGAGAAATTTCCTGCCCGAAATGGCTAGCTAATAGGCATTAGTCAAGAAGTCAAATGAGAAGTAGGGAATGTGAGTTCATTACACTAGCTTGAGTAAAGCATGTCCAAAAGACTGCTATCCACTTTTGAGGATAGATTAGTTAGTCGATGCAACAAGCGGACATCAACTCTTATCCCTCATGGATGCATATTATGGATATAATCAAATTCCAATGTTCGAACCAGATAAAAAAACACCAGCTTTACAACTAATTCGGGAACGTATTTCTACAAGGTGATGCCCTTTGGATTGAAGAATGCAAGAGCAACATATCATTGACCAATAAATAGAATGTACAGGGAATAAATCGATCGGAATATGGAAGTATACGTGGATGATATGTTGGTCAAGTCCTAGGAGAAAACAATCATCTAAGAGAGCTAGATGAAATGTTTGATGTGTTGCGAAGGTACCGGATGAAGCTTAACCCAGAAAAATGTTCTTTTGTAATCCAATCCGGCAAATTCTTCAGATATATCATTAGTGCTAGGGGAATTGAAGAAAATCTTGACCAAATTCAAACTATTAAAGGAATGGCAGAACCAAAATCAAGCAAAGACGTAATAAGCTTAAATGGAAAAGTGGCAGCATTGAATCAATTTATTTCCAAAGCTACCGACAAATGCATTCCCTTCTTTAACGTGATCAAGAAGAGGAAAGGCTTCGAATGGAGTGAGGATTTCCTAAAGGCTTTCCAAGAACTAAAAGATCATTTTGAAAGGCCGCTCATTCCTTCTAGTCATGTGGATGGAGAAAGTCATTTTCTCTGTGTGGTAATTTTCGAACATTCGGTTAACTCAGTACTGATAAGAGAAGAAAAGGGAATTTAGCTTCATGTATATTGTACTACCAAGACTCAAAGATGTAGAAACTAAATACCCAGTTATAGTGAAATTGGCATACTGTTTTACGTTTACCACGTGCAAATTGAGAGCTTATTTTCAAGCACATCCAATCAAAGTCATAACCGATTTTGCACTCAAGCAAGTTTTTAGTAAACCAGAAGCTTTAGGAAGGTTGGTTAAGTGGGGACATGAACTTAGCCAATACTATATCGAATTCCTACCCCGCACGTCAATTAAAGGGCAGACACTGGCTGATTTTGTCAACGAATGTACATGATAAATTGAAGAGCAATCAGAGAAAGAGAAAGATTTAAAACCTAAGTGGCAACTGTTCGTAGATGAGGCTTCGAATGAACAAGGAGCTGGAGCCAGATAAGTGGTTATAACTCCTAATGGACATCTTTTGCACTAGGCGATGAAGTTAGGATATCCAGCCACCAACAATGTGGTAGAATATGAATCTATGATAGCAGGACTTACTATAGCCCTCCAGTTGAAAATCCTTAGAATCAATTTTTTTAGTGATTTGCAGTTAATGGTGAACCAATTAAATCAAAAATATCAAATGAAAGATGTCAAACTGACACTATATGTCAAGAAGATATTAAAGATGTTGACTCAATTCAAAGATTTCTTAATACATCAAGGGCCCAGAGGAGAAAACTCTCAAGCTTATCCTTTAGCTAAGTCGGTTAGCGCGCGAGGGGCACTAGAAGCCCAAGTTGTGACAGTAGACTACCAAGCGGACCCCAGTATAGAGAAGGACTCCAATCTAGGATATGAGGCTTTAGTGTTGACCACATCTCAAGTCGTAAAACACAAGGAAAAAGAAGATGAAGTTGATGTTTATAAAGAAAGGTCTCCTCATACGGAAGTAAGTGATCAATACAAGGAAAATTGGATGACACTCATCATCAAATAGTTCACAAAAGGTGTACTTCCAATGGATAAAAAAGAGATAAGGAGGACAAAACATCAAGTCCCGACCTATATCATAGCGAACGAGATACTCTTTAAAAGGGGTTACTCGCTTCCTTACTTAAGATGTGTTAATCCAGAACATGGGAAAAACTATTAAGAGAAGCCCATGAAGGATTCTATGGAGGCCATTCCAATGGTATAAAGTTTGCCAAGAAAATTATGAGACAAGGCTTCTATTGGCTACAGATGACTTGTCAAACCATTGATTACATCAGAAGATGTGAAAAGTGTCAAAAGTTCTCTAAGATCCCACGCCTATCGTCAAGTGAATTGACTTCTATCTCAAGCCCGTGGCCCTTTGATGTATGGGAAGTCAATCTAATATAACCACTTCCAATATTTAGAGGAAGGGCTAAATATATAGTGGTGGTCATTGATTATTTGATGAACTGGGTAGAAGCTTAACTACTTTCAAATATAACAATGAGAAAGGTCCTTAAATTTGTAATAAAAAACATTGTTACCCGATTTGAGATTCCATACCAAATAATATCTGATAATGGAACATAATTTAAGAGTGGAGAATTCACTCGATTTTGTGAAAATAATGGAATTATCTAAAGCTTTACATTCATGGCTCATCCCAAGGCAAATGGAGTTGTCAAAACAACCAAAAAAACAATAAAAACAATTCTAAATAAGCAGTTAGAAAAAGCAAAGGGAAATTAGGTAGAAGAACTTCCACTTGTTCTATAGGCATATAGAACTTCGAATAAAACTACGATGGGTCATATCCTGTATTCTCTAACATATGGGTGAGAATCCATGCTCCTAATTGAGGTTGAAGTGCCTTCTCATTGAAGGATTATATATGCATTCAATCCAAATTAAGAGCTAAAAAAATAATCCTTGGACTTAATCAACGAGTTAAGAGGTGAAGTAGCTATACAAACGACTGAGTATCAATGAAGATTATCTAAGTACCACAACTCTTGAGTAAGAGGAAAACCATTTCAAAGAGATCTAGTGCTCCGAAGAGTAATGGAAAGTACCAAGAATCTGGCAGAAGGGCTGCTAGGACTAAATTGGGAAGGGCACTTAATCATATACAAGGTAATCCTGCCTAGGGCCTATAAACTTTACCGACTTGATGGTAATGCCATAGCAAGAACATGGAATGTCGAAAACTTGCAACCATACTTACCGACTGTAATCAGATATTAAAGGCAAGGTGATGTTGGAAGTGTGATTTAGCCCGACATAGCTTATTTATTAATGCATTACTTCGGCAGCCCATTTAGTTTGCTCAGCCCAATTTGCCTCTTGTAACAGATCTGTCTAGTTCATTACCTAAATTACATTCATGAATATGTAAGTATGTAATCTGATATATGGAATAATATGAATAAAAATGGTGACTGATTTCTTTCTCTTCTACTTTGTTTTTAATACAAATAACATGGTATCAAAGCTTTGAAATCTTCGATCTAGGGATTGCATCTAAGAGCGATCAATTTAGGGATTCTATTATCAATCTGATATATGCGTTCTTCTATCAAATCCAGGAATCATGACAGAGAAAGCTGTAGATGTTGTATCGATGATGCCTAAAATCACAGATCGCAAATTGAATGGATCTAACTATCTAGATTGGAGTAAAACAATTCGTCTCTATCTTCGAAGCATGGACAAAAATAATTATCTGAGTGATCAACCACCTAAATTTAATTCTAAAGACAATGAAGATCAAAATAAGATTAGAGATGATGCTCGCCTGTTTTTACAAATACGAAATTCGGTGGATGATGAAGTAATTGGCTTGATTAATCATTGTGAAACGGTGAAGGAGTTAATGGAATATTTGGAGTTTTTATATTCAGGAAAAGGAAATTTGACAAAAATGTATGATGTTTGTAAATCTTTCTATCGAGCTGAAAAAAAGGATCAAAATCTTACAAATTATTTCATGTCATTTAAACGAACTTATGAAGAGTTTAATCTGCTTTTGCCAATGAGCACTGATATAAAGATACAACAGCAACAACGTGAGAAAATGGCAGTGATGAGTTTTCTAGCTGGATTGTCACCTGAATTTGAAACTGCAAAAGCTCAGATATTAGCTAATCCAGATGTAACATCACTACAAGAAGTGTTTAGTCGTATTCTTCGCACTGAAATCGAATCTGTTGCACCTACATCACATGATAGTGCACTAATAAGTAACAAAGACAACTGTGCACCATATAATACTGATCAGAGAATTGAAACATGGAGATCAAATGCACAAGCACATGCACAAACTCATGCACAACCATGGAGACCACCCTCACCAGTCTGGAGACCGCAAAGACCAACTTGGAGACCACCATCAAATCCAAATAAAGTTTGCAAGTATTGCAAAAAGACAGGACATGTGGTATCTGAATGTAGGAAGCTACAATACAAAATTCAACAAGATAATATAAATTCAGGCACTAAAACTGTTCTCATGACTTTAGAAGAATATGACAAGTACTCAAGCTTCCAAAATTCTCTTCAGAACACCGCATCTGAACTTTCATCATCCTCTGTCACTACAATTGCAAACACTGGCAAACAACACACAAGTGGATAATTGATTCTGGGGCAACTAATCACATGGTAGGTAACAATGAGTTATTTACAATTCTAACAAGTAATAAGGCATCCCATACCGTCACATTAGCAGATGGATCCCATTCATCAATTCATGGAATAGGAGAAGTTATGACTAACTCATCTCTACCACTAAATTCTGTTTTATATCTGCCTTCATTATCATTCAATTTATTATCCATAAGTAAGATTACTCATAACCTTAACTGTAGTGTTACTTTCTATCCAAGTCATTGTGTATTCCAGGATCTTACGACGGATCAGACTATTGGTAGAGGGAGTGAGTCTGGTGGCCTATATATGCTTGATATCTCTCCAACAAACAATATTGTATGCTCAGCTATAAATTCTGCCTTCAAAGCTCGCTGTCAATTAGGCCATCCATCTCTCTCACTCTTCAAGAAACTTTGCCCTCAATTTAGCTCTTTATCTACAATGAATTGTGAATCATGCCAGTATGCCAAACATCATCGTATCAGCTCTTACCCTAGAATAAATAAACGTGCAAGCAAGCCATTTGAATTATTACACTTAGATATTTGGGGACCATCATCAAGTCCATCTAAACCTGGTTTTAGATATTTTGTAACTTTTGTTGATGATTACTCACGTATAACATAGCTGTTTCTAATGAAATCTCGTTCTGAATTGTTTTCTATATTTTGTAAATTTCATGCTGAAATCAAAACAAAGTTCAACACATCTATGCAAACTTTATGAAGTGATAATGCCAAGGAATATGTGTTCACTGAATTTAATACCTATCTTACTCAAAATGGTATCCTCCATGAAACCTCATGTGTAGACACTCTATCTCAAAATAGAGTTGCTGAAAGAAAAACCGACACTTGTTAGAAACTACTCGAGCACTATTGTTTCAAATGAATGTCCCAAAAATGTTTTGAGCAGACGCTGTCTCCATAGCATGCTTCCTCATCAGTAGGATGCCATCAACAGTGCTCAACAATAAGATTCCTTACCAAGTATTACATCCTAACAAACAATTATATCCTGTCAAGCCTAAGATCTTTGGTTGTACATGTTTTGTTAGGAATGCCAACCCACAGTTGAGTAAACTTGACCATAAATCCTTAAAATGTATATTTGTTGGATACTCTCGACTTCAAAAAGGATATAGATGCTTCTATCCAAGTTTACAGAAATATGTTGTTTCAATTGATGTTAATTTTATGGAAGAAGAACCATTTTATCAATCCACTAATCATTTTACATACCCAAATATACAAGAAGACAATGAATAACACTTTACCATACCCAGTGACACAAACACTGTCCACCAAGCAGATGACACAAACACTATCCACCAAACTACTGAAACTGATCCTAGTCTTGAGTTACCCATTGCACTTCGAAAAGGAAAAAGGCAATGTACCTACCCTATCTCATCTTTTGTATCCTATAAAAGACTGTCCCCATCTTAACATACTTTAGTTTCTTCTTTAGACTCTATTACACTCCCTAAAACTGTAAGCTCTGGCTTCACCAAAGTGGTGTGAAGTAATGAAAGAAGAAATGAATGCCCTAGAACAAAGTGGTACATGGGATCTAGTTCAACTGCCACCAAATAAAAAAGCAATAGGATGCAAATGGGTCTCCTCTGTAAAGATGAATGCACATGGAACTGTTTCAAGATTGAAAGCTCGACTGGTTGCTAAAGGCTACGCTCAGACTTATGGCATAGATTATTCTGAGACTTTTTCACCTGTTGCTAAAATGACTTCCATTAGACTCTTTATCTCTCTAGCAGCAATATTTAATTGGAAACTTCATCAACTTGACATCAAAAATGCATTTTTACATGGTGATCTCTCTGAGGAGGTATACATGGAGCAACCACATGGCTTTGTTGCTCAAGGGGAGATCAGACATGTGTGTCTCCTCAAGAAAACTTTATATGGATTGAAGCAAAGTCCAAGAGCCTGGTTTGGTAAGTTTAGTATGGAAATTGAGAAATTTGGTATAATCAGGAGTAAATCTGATCACTCGGTTTTCTACAGAAACAATGATAAAGGGATAATACTGTTAGTAGTATATGTTGATGATATAGTGACCACTAGGAGTGATGAGACTTGTATTCTTGCCTAAAATAATTTATTCAATCACAATTGCATACCAAGGACTTAGGGGAACTCAAATACTTTCTAGGTATTGAAATTATAAGAAATGGCAAGGAGATATCTCTGAATCAAAGGAAATACACA
The DNA here is from genome assembly GCA_030765085.1 of Allium cepa. Lineage (NCBI taxonomy): Eukaryota > Viridiplantae > Streptophyta > Magnoliopsida > Asparagales > Amaryllidaceae > Allium > Allium cepa. The sequence goes on from CM060941.1 coordinate 599,488,533, forward strand.
CTTGACCTTTTAAGGGAAACATGAACGCTTGCAGCAATACCTTGCGACACTCCTATGGTACCTAACTACAACTTGAGTGGAGATGGAGAATTTTTTAACAATCCAGAAAGGTATAGAAGATTGGTAGGGAATCTCAATCATCTAAGTGTTACAAGACCTGACATTGCATACTCAGTTAGTGTCATCAGCCAGTTCATGGAATCACCTACAACTTATCATTGGGCAGCACTTGAACAAATCCTATGCTATTTAAAAGGTATAGTTGGACAAGGACTGGCTTATGCAAATCATGGTCATAGAATATAGAAAGTTTCTCTGATGCTGACCAGGTAGGCTCTAAAGTGGATAGGAGATCAACTTCTGGATACTGTGTGTTTGTTGGAGGAAATCTGGTAGCATGGAAGAGCAAGAAGCAAACAGTTGTCTCTCGATCAAGTGCAGAATCTGAATATAGGGCAATGGCAAACAGTGTGTGTGAAATCATGTGGATAAAACACTTAATGACTGAGTTTGGGTTAAAACTGAGTTTGTCAGCAAGGTTGTGGTGTGATAACCAAGCAGCAATCCACATAGCATCCAACCCTGTATTCCATGAGAGAACTAAACACATAGAAGTGGATTGTCATTTTATTAGAGAAAAGATTCAACAAGGAGTGATTGAAACAAAGTTTGTAAGGACTGGAGAGAAGCTACCAGATATATTCACTAAAGCTTTGAATGGGAATCGAGTTGAGTATTTATGTAGCAAGTTGGGAATGAAGAACATGTATTCTCCAACTTGAGGGGGAGTGTTATCGGATATTGAAGACAAGGTGATGTTGGAAGTGTGATTTAGCCTGATATAGTTTATTTATTAATACATTACTTCGGCAGCCCATTTAGTTTGCTCAGTCTAATTTGCCTTGTGTAACAGATCTGTCTAGTTTATTACCTAAATTACATTCATGAGTATATAAGTATGTAATCTTGAGATATGGAATAATATGAATAAAAATGGCGACTGATTTCTTTCTCTTCTGCTTTGTTTTTAATACAAATAACATAGACAATGGATGAATAAAAAGAATTTATTGAAAAGGAGTAAGATTCTACCAAAGCCATCAAAGGCTCATGATCGCAAGAGGTCCTTGACCATCAAAAGGCCCCAGCCATCAAAGGCTCATGACCGCAAGAGGTCCCCGGCCATCAAAGGCCCAAAGCCTTTTGTGCTGTCGTCAAAGACCTCACCAAAGTGCCTTCTAGAAGGGACCGGAGTAAGCCTTTAGTGCTGCCATTAAAGGCCTTACTAAAGCATCATAAGATCCTTCAACCCCTACCTATGTGGCCTGATTGAAGCGCCTCCTAGAGGGAGGTCGGATAAGCCTTTAGTGCCATCATCGATGGCCTTACTAAAGCACTGGGAAAGCCTTCGGGGCCATCATCAAAGGCCTCAATGAAGCACCTCCTAGAGGAAGGATAGAATAATCCTTTAGTGCATCATCAAAGGCACCACTAAAGCATCAAAATATCAAAAGGAATATCAATCAAAATCAAAGCCTAGTAGTGCTCCCAAATCAATCAAAATCAGAGTCAAGTAATAGTCACAAGTCAATCAAAATCAAAGCCAAGTATTACTCCCAAGTCAATCAAAATTAAAGTTACGTAATACTCCTAAGTCAATCAAAATCAGAGCCAAGTAGGGCTCTAGATTAACTAATCTTCTAGAGGAAGAAATTAACAAACATGAGTTTTTTATACTCCCCAACAAAAATAATTTTCAGGTGCCAGATAAGGGATTTTGGAATTCTATTATTATTGCCAGATTTGGATTTCTGGTCCTCTTGTATTATTTTTAGATATGGATTTCTAGACTTTTATTCTTATTGTCATATTTGGATTTTTGGTCTTCTACTATTATTTCCAGATATGGATTTATGGACTTCTATTGTTATTGTTGTATTTGGATTTCTGGTTCTCTTCTATTTGCGGATATGGATTTCTGGGCTTCTGGACTTCTATTATTATTGTCGGATTTGGATTTCTGATCTTCTTTTATTATTTCCACATATGGATTTCTAGACTTCTATTATTATTGCCAGATTTGGATTTCTGGCCTTCTTCTATAATTTTCAAAGATGGATTCCTGGACTTCTACTATTATTGCTAGATTTGGATTTCTAGTTTTCTTCTATTATTTCCAAATATGGATTTTTGAACTTCTATTATTATTGCCAGATTCAGATTTCTGGTCTTCTATTATTTCTAAATATGGATTTTTGGACTTCTATTATTACTGCTGGATTTGGACTTTTCGTCTTCTCTTATTATTTCCAGGGATTTTTGGACTTCTATTATTATTGCCAGATTTGGATTTATGGTCTTCTTCCATTATTTCTCGATATGGATTTCTGGACTTGTATTATTGTTGGTGGATTTCGTTTTCTTTCCCTTTTTAATTATTTCTGAATATGGATTTCTAGACTTTTATTATCACCAAAATTAGATTCTTAGGCTTCTTCTATTATTATAAGAGATAGAATTCCGTCCTACTATTGATATTGGATAAAAACTTTTGGTTTCTATTATTACCAAACATCAATCTATGGATGCTCCGATATGGATTTCTTGTTTCCCCTCATTGCCAGAAGAACATTTTATTGTCAAATGAATTTTTTATTTCCTATTATTACCAGAAAAAATTTCTGGCGCATCTACCCATGACATGACTAGATAACCTTCGGGGCTTTTGCTTGAAAACTTATCACTGTTTGTTAATCAATTATAACAAAATTACAAACTTAAACTCACATTAATAATATAGGCAATAGGTGCTAATTTTTAATTCAGTTGAACTCAAAAGCAAATTACTGGCCAAAAATATCATTTACTTCGTGTTTTACAGGAAAACAAGCCCAGCAAGGGAATCTTGTTAGAGATTGGGTAATACAAATGAATTCTTGGTTTTACTCTAAAGAGTAAAAAGCTTCTTTCATACCGGGAGGAAAGGGGTGGGAGGGGCTAAATGTTATCCATATAATTTCCAAAGGATATAAATCAGGAAATTCAACATCGAAATTGAAGGATTATATCAAAGTTCGAATCCGCGGATGCTAGGATAACATTAAGAAATCAATGTCGACTTCAAGGTCTCATCGACGTCGAAGACATTAACACCACAAAAATAGATGATAATACAAAAGGAAGTAACACCGAAGAAATGATGTTGATTCAATGACGAAGACCATAAGATCGTATCGTCCTTCAACTATATTGACATCCTTCTATGTCGTAGGCGTCAAAGTCGAACTTAGTCAATGCTGCATCAATTCCATGCGAAACTTCCCTTCATCCACACCATGTTCCATCACATCATGATTCCTCAGCATCGCATCCCATCGACAAAGAAAAAGGAGAAGTCGTCTTTGGTCTAAGTCGCCTAGGTCCCACACTACCCATTATTGAAGTCTTACAGCACCGCGTGTGATCAAAGTTGTTAAATAATGATAGAATGTTCATTGAGACGTCGCTATCCATTGAAGTCCTTTTGAAAAAGGAACTACAAGCTACTGAACGTCGACATTAAGGACCATCAATGTCGCTGCTTATTAATACCCACAATGCCGCCAACCATCAATCAAAGAAGGTCATATGGTATGAAGTTGTCATCACTATTATCATTATCCATGTCGAGAACTATCAGTACATCCAAAAGGGTTTCGATGCCACTTCTTGATAGCATCGCCTTCCATCAATGTTAATATATGGATGTAGTGAAAATCGATCAATGGAGAAGGAATTTTCAACCTCGAGTTTAATGATGTTAAAGTTAGCTCTATTGTGCCAGTACCAAAGTACCACTATATGAGCACAAAAGTACCAACCTTGATGCTCGACGACCCTGCTAATGTTGAAACCAATAAAGTAGGGACCTTGATGCTCGATTTGATGTAACTAATTTCGAAGACAATAGATGTTGAAGCCTGCCACTTGCCAAATCCTTAATATGGACCTAGGGGCTTTGTGGAAGGGGACGAATTGTCATTTCTCTCTCTTTTCTTAAATCAAAGCTTTGTAACCCGAAATTGAATCAGGGACAAACCTTATTTGACTATAATCATATTCGAATTATATGAAGAAGGAATTGAATGTGCATATTGACTCGGACTATGGCCTTTTTTAGACATTATTGTTATGGACTTGCATATTTATGGACTCATCGTGATCAAACACAACATGAACATATTAATGGTCCTTGAAATATCACAAACTTGTATATGCATAATCATATGAACCATGAATTTTGAATATAAGGACTGAATCATGCCTAATTATATGCCCATTATCGTGCATAATGGACTGTAGCCTAGACACATCACGTATCTTCCATATCTCTATCAAACATATGATATGTCATGGGCCTTTTTGAACTATCTCATTTAAAAGCCTAGATGAGCATATCGACTCTCATGATCATAAAGGACATCGAGCATAATGACTTTAATGAATTCTAAGGACTTCGAGCATATCAACAACCATAGAGGACGTCAAGCTAAATGACTTTAAAAAACTCTAAGGACTTAGAGCAAAATGATTCTGGGATAATAGATAGCCTTTCGTATAACTTACCTTAAAGGCCTAATTTCATCCATTCAATGATGATACTATCATAAGATTAGGATCAATGATGATTTTGTTCTTGACACACCATTAGGGCGATATTGATCAATTATACTTGATTATGTCCATATAAACTTTTAAATCAAAAGCTAATTCATCATGATTGGTATCTAGAGTGTTACACCATCTTCTGGTCTAACTCTTGAAATAAAACTCAAAGCTACTAAATATCCATATGACAAGTGTAAACCGGGAAAATATTTGCCATTTGATATTTTCTATTCTACAAAATATAAGAATACTGATTCAATAACATCAATGGTGAATTTTTTTTTAAATGATGTAGAACCAATAGTGCTAGATTTGCTTCTAACATCTAATGAGTCTTTTCCAATCGTGTCATTTTGTTATATTCTTTTATTTTTACCCACCATAAATAATACCTGCTCTAAAACTCTATCGATGTACCACCCATAAAATTATCTTCCTTTTTCCATCATGTTCCATTATGTCTACCAAGGTTTTAGATCTCAGATTTCGGTCATGTCTCGTCTCGAAAAATTTAGTGAGCATGTCTTAGATTTCGGTCATGTCTCGAACGAGATGAGTGCATCTCGGTCATCCATCTCGGATTTACATCTCGGTTTCTAAAATTCATTTCGGAGTTATCTCGGAGTATATGTCATGTCGAAAATTAGTTTTCATACACCTAAATTTATAATACTAGTCACCACCTTAACGGAAACACTATGCGCTTACCTTGAATATATCACACGCTTACATTAGTAATTTAGTATGGAAAAATATCTCTTGTATCATGTGAACAAATAACTAGACATCATGATTATTGTTCAATATAATATCATATGAGATAAAGTAGATAAGAAACAAACCATAACATATGCACATTTACTTTGTTTGATCATTCACTTAACTATCCTACACAATATAATGTCTCATTTCTACCTTTTATGATTTATAGTGCTGCAAGGGAAATCTTAATTTTATTACTTCAAATACAAAAGTCTATAAGTAGAATTAAGATATTCTATGTCTGATTATAGTATTTAAGTATTAGCGAACAAAATCTCATCAAGCAACTAATAACATAGATATTTCAAACAAACGTAGAAAATAGCATACATAGTACAAACAATTTTCAAACATTTAGTAATATTATAAGAAAAGCAAAAAATGATGTACGAATGAACATGTAATCATCAAATGAAATTAATAGATGAAAGAGAATTCCTTTATTGCTTAAAAATAAACCTTGAGGAAAAAAATTATAGCAGCGAAGACTAAATGAAATCAAATTGGGAATCCATTTGAAACATAAAGTTAAATAAGTGAAGCCCAAAATTTATAGCCACAAAAAAATAGGGTTAGGAAAAAAAATCAACAAAGTGTTAAAAAATGAAAAATGAAATCGGACGTAAATTAATCTGGATCAGAAACCTAAATGAAAATCATAAAGGGAAATACTTACCATAATCGATGTAGATTTCATCATCATCATACACTCGTCACTGCCGTAAAATAAGAGATGAAGATTAAATGAGATTTATATAAGAAATAAAGGTTAGGAAAAGTATAATTAAGAAGGCTCAAATTAAGGTAAAGGATGAGCCAGCCCAGTACGGAAAAAGAGTTGATTTTTTTCAAAATTCAACAACTCGGCCGATATCTCGCTATTAAATCTCGTCCGAGATACCAAACGAGATACTGGAATATCATCCGAGATTTGGGTCAGACGAGATTCAAACGAAATTGCCTGTTTCAATTCGCCTAGGCTTGAAAACGAGATCTCGACCGAGATCTCGGCCGAGATGAGTGAGATTTAAAACCTTGATGTCTACAATATCAAGCAGAAGAATATCTCTATTGGTCTCACTCACTCCATTATATGAGGAACGGGTCAAAATATTACTACATTTTATGATTCATTGGCTAACAATTTTAACCGACATTTAAAGCGAATGAGAAAATTAGCCAAATGCATTTGACTTAAAGCTGCTTAAAATTTGAGTGGCAAATATATGCAGGGCAAATATTTGCTTGGTAAATATTTTCCCTCTAATACTTCACATTCATAAAAATTTACTAGAATAACTTGTAGTCGTAAAGAGAGAAATAAATACATTAGTAAGACAAAAAAGTCATATACATAGCTCAGTCAAGTAGAATACAACAATACCTTAATAATCTTTAGAACATAAAGCGTATAATGTATAAAAATTACATTTGATTTCTTAACAAACAAGACCTTTTGTTATGTCCGAATTTCTTACATAAACTGCAGTGATTAGACTTATTCACCTCACCGACCGACTAAATCCAATCTAAAGATGGAGGCCTTCCTACACTGTGTCTTCTCTTAGGTGGATGAAATTCAACACCTTCCAGTAAAACATCTTCCATTTGAAAATTAACAAGTGGATGAATCAGATGAGAATAAGTTGCTTGAAAAAAAAACACTTCGAAATCGTCCTCAATATAAGAATAAAATCCAAATTAAAAGCTAGTATGCTTCTAATAGCATGAGACATGGAAACCACTCAATATGCCATAGGTTACAATTACATTGTTGAACACTCAAATATACATGATAAGTTTGAGTTGATAAAACTTCATAAACATCAATAGTAGATCTAGTAACTTTCCATTGAACACTCTCGAGGTATAAATCCCTTATATATATTTTCATAGAAGGGCACAGATAACCATTCTAAGTTTTACTTATTTCACATCGATCGGACATAAGTTTCATAAGCTTCAAACGAATTCTATCCAAACATCCAGTTATAAGTAATTGTCTTTCCTTCAAAATCCAATGGTTAAAGATTTTGACATGGTCAAAATTCATTTCCCCATAAAAATACCAACAAAAAAAATAGCAAACTTTTCAAATGACAAACCATTCAAAAAACTTGCTACCGCTGCCCCACAAAAAGCATAATCTCTGACAAAGCATGATTAAATACATCTAATGTAGTAGCATGGGCAACTTTACAAATCAAAGAAATGATCCAATTCAAACTGGAATATTTGATAGTCAAATGTATATCAGGCAAATATATATTTATGCAAATCATAATTAGTTTCAATTACTCTTTTCCTGTCATCTCTTTAATAAACCAATTCAAACTGGAATATTTGACAGTCAAATGTATATCAGGCAAATATATATCAGGAAAATACTTGCTGGGAAAATATTTGCCCGATATATATTTGATTGTCAAATACAAAATTGCATGACATTTCACTAAATTAAATACTAAACATTCTATCCCTTTTCAGAATTCAATTCAATATGATGCTATATAGGTTACAACAATGAACAATAAACTAGCACCACCAATTCAGAATTACTTATTTGTACAACAATGAACAAAAAATTATAGTTATTTACCAAGATGTTATATTCAATTCATAAATACCTGTTTGCATAATTACTGTCAAACAATGATGGCACCATCAACGAAGAAAGATGACATGATTCAATTTAGCAAGATGTTATGAAAAATCAATAATAAAATATAAAAATAAAAATAACAAACATTGAAACAACTATTTAATCACAATGAATTTGGTAAGCACAATCTGGAAACATAGAAAGACTGTTGTACATAATTTGATGAAGACAATATCGACAATTTGATAAATTGGATCGAACATGATCTTGTTTGTATGATTTCGCGATGTCGATCTTGATTGACTACAAGGTCGATCTTAATTATAGACGATTTTGATCGAAATTTTGAAATCAATTTTATTGGACAAAGAGGAAATGAATCAAAAGGGACGTAAAAAGTAGGAGAAACTTTGAAGGGGGAAAACTTATATAATGTTTCAAAGTAGGAATGTCACCCTAATTTCCATAAAATCCATATATCTACTATCAACAAGTTTCTAATTTAGTGCTTTATCCGAATGTGTAGAAATTATATTGGACATCGTTAATAAGTTTTTACAATTTTCTATAATCAAGCAAAGTATTTTTTTTCCTAGTACTGTTTGGTGATTATTATCATATCTAGGTTTATTTACCATATTTTTATCGTCTAATCATTGATGGAGACCTTTTGCCTTAGACAGCCGACTTAGCAGATTGGAGAGTCATAACCAAGACTTGTTGTAATATGGTTTCCTATTGAGTAATATGAATGGGTGATTTTGTTATTTTCTAATACCTATATGTTTCTCCAAAAGCTCCACCAAATGTTAACACATGACTTTTTTGAATGACTAAGATTACATAATTTTTAGGTATATTACCACATGTATCTATGGCAATAATTATTAGACTAATCATCCTTTGCTGAATACTTGTAATATGGGTCTCATCACTTGAAAGTGTTCATAGTAATTTGTGAATATTCCCCCTGGTCTTATTACTTGAAAGTACTTATAACCCATTTGGGTCTCATCAATTTAATCCCTACTTTAAGCGATGAAAAACTATTAATAAAATAATTATAACACTTTTCATCTTAATTTCTAAAGGGTGAGAATATTTTATTCTTAATGCTACAACATTGAGAGGATTATAACATCCTTTGTCTAATGCCCCAAAGCTAAGCGCTATAGATGCTGCAGTAATCCATAGTATAAACTTCCGGCGGCTAAATACGGCTATGTTAACAGTATCCATAATATAAGAAGCATTTGGATATGAAACAAAATCATAGATTTCAAAAATAACATTTTTACTGATTACATTTCACAACATACGTTTCACATTCAAATTACATAATCCTATAGTCGTTTCCCAAGTTTAGATAAAATATAATTATTATATAAACATGCCAAGAGCAGGACATATGATGATGCCGCCTTGGTTGACCAGAGTACAATATAGACATTACTGTCTTAGATACAACACAACGGAATAAAACAAAACAAAACAACAACTCAAAAATAGTTATCCGTCAGCCATGTGCTTGTCTTCGAAAAATTTATCCGTCAACCTACTAAAATCTATAAATCCTCAACCCTCAACCTACTCAAATCAATTTTGAGCACCCGAGTGTTTAAGGGGAAAAACATAAACTTCGAGTCAGACATAAAGCCTGGTATGAATAATACGATACATCTCGGTTATTTGATATTAAATGAGACCACACCATTTAGCTAAACGGGTTTCCTTTCATTAATATCCTTTTAGAATATATCTTTTGCAAATCATAATCCTACAACATAACTGGTTAAAACTGTAAAGCATTATTATGTAAACATACCTATCAGGTAACAAATGGACTAACTGTCCGAACACTATAGTTTTGTTTGGCTAACTACTAACGTTTGGCTGATTCAGGCCAACCAGAAAATATTATCAAAATAATCAGACACCTATTAGATACTCCTCTTCTAGACGGTCTGTCCTAAACAATCTGTTAAATACTCCTCTTCTAGATGGTTTGTCCCTATTTAACATCTCGAGGGTCACCTAATCCTAATGGTTTTGTGGGCTCACTAATAATCTATCTATATAAAAATATATATTCCCTTCTTGTGTAATCATAACTTTAGTCTTAACTATGACAAAGCCCTACACACTGGAATTTAGAACTAAATTAGTCGGGGATAATAGTTAATGCATATGGCGTGTCCCTATACCAGTCTCATCTGGTATTCTAATATCCGAGTCATTTTACTTAGGTAAACCTTCTCAAAATTTTCCTTGAAAACCTTTTCGTCTGAAATTGATTTAAAACCTTTGAACCAAACTCTAATCAAGGAATACACATAAACTCTATGCTTTACTCAAAATCACCTTGCCGTGTTATATATATACTTTACCCAAATCTTTGTTAATGAAAACCTTTAAACCTTTGAAAGTACCCCTTTCGATCCCATGGAAAGTATCCCTTTCATAACCAAATAAACCCTTTCTTTCATCTAGGCTGGAAGGCCAAAATCTTCCTCTCGAAACCATTTACATAAACCATTCGAAACCATTGAAATACCCTTTCCTTCAAAAGCTGAAAACCTTAGACATCCTATCTTTAAAACTTTTAAACATAGCCTTTCGAAACCATAGGAAAAACCTTTCCTTTCGAAACCATTGGGGAACCACTTCTTAGAAACCTTCCTTAAAAACTTTCGAAAGCATCAAAACCTTAAACCTTTCGAAAGCACTTGTGTTAAATTTTTAAAATGTGGAAACACCTTTCGAAATCATCCCAAACCATCTCTTTCGAAACCTTTGGGTTAATCTTTAAAAATCTCTAATGGTCTTAAAAAATAGGGTCGAAAGCAACTCTTTCGAAAGCCAAAACCTAAGTAAAGTAGTGATGGTTTCGAAACCATCCTTTCGAAAGCATTGGAGAAGTGGCTAAGTCTTAAAAGTAAATATACCTTTTGGAACTAGTGGCGTAAAAATGTAGGAAAGTGGCAGTAAAAGGGCTTCGACTTAATCGAAATCATATATTTAAAAACAAAGGCGCAACCTCTTTTAAACTATTTCTTTAAACCATTTGACCCAGTCAGAAGCCAACTAAGTCAAAATCAATACAGCCGAAAGCAAAGCAGATGCATTTTCAATTTCAAGCAAAGTAACGCTTCAACCTCCTTCAGAAACCTTGGTTGCGACCATATTCCTTCCGCCTTCTTTCCAATTCGCTATGCACCAATTCTTTGATGCCATGTACATTGGTTTCGATAGTTACGGAGGCAGAGAAACTAAGTCGAAAGCCATCTAAGTCGAAAGCACGGTGCCGAAAGTGGCGAGACATACATTTTACATGTAAAGCTGATATTTAACCTTTTAAAGTAATCTTTTTAACTAACCTGCCTTGTTTTTCAAGCTCTTATTGGTTTCTAATTTTCTTTTCTAAAAGCACTACCATAATTTCAGAAATAAACATTTTAATTTATTTATAAATACTTCTTCTCCTTTTATAAATGTATAAAACATTTAAGTCCTATACCTTAAATAATTTTATACATTCATCAAAACATTTCGGAAAGTTCTACAAAAATTCCATAAAATCATTCGTAATATGTTTTCTAACATACATAAATTTCAGATTGAATTTATTTGTAATTTAATCATAAATTATTTATAACCTAATAAATCATTTTCTTCACTAGAAAATTAATATAAAATCCACATTAATTTAGAAAATTATGAACATTGAAACTCATCTCTAAAATATCATTTCTGATCCGTATCTAAAATCGCAAGGAATTTAGATGTCCTTAAATAGGGTTTTCACATCAAAACATATCATAAAATCTATATAAATAAGCATAAATCGTAACCAAGCAAATATAAACATTTTGTCCTTCAAAATCATGGCTAAACTATGCAAGATAAATCGGATTTAACCTCAAAACCAAAAACATTTACGAAATAAAAGATGTAGTCGTTATTCACCTTAGCGTTGTGATTTATGGTGTGAAAGTTGATCTTGATTAAGTGATTTGATTCTTCTCTTTCATCCTAGCTTTATCTTCTTCCTTTTTGCTAATGCCGGCCGGCCTTAGACTTAAATTTTTTTATAATGAAATAAACGTATCAATGAGTTCACAAGAGTTTAGGGTATAAGAATATTCTTATCCCAACTTTTCCCTTATCTATTTCCTTTGTCTATTTTATTTCATATTATTTGATTTACACATTAACATGGCACGGCTACCCCTATTAATCACAAATCTCAATCCATTAATCGAGCTATATTATTTAATTTAATTTAGCAAATAAAATATCCTAAATAATGTTACTAAAAATACGGGGTGTTACAATCCCCCCTCTTTGAAGAATTTCGTCCTCGAAGTTACAATAAGGTACATATCAAAACAATCAAAGGTAAAAAATACCATCAAACAAATTAGGATAAGCGTCTCTAATCCTGCTCTCGGTCTCCCAAGTACAGTCTCTATCATCTCACTCCACTAGGCCTTCACAAATTTGACTATCTTGTTTCTTAACTTCTTCTCATCTCTCATGACTATCCGGACAGGCTTCCTAACTATAGTCAAATCTGGTTCCACTACTAAATCCTCTAACTTAGTCGATGCTATAGTAGTGTTTGGATCCTTAATTCACTTCCTCAAATGAGATGCATGGAAAACATTATGGACTCCTACCAAACTACTCGATAACTCTACTCTGTACGCGAGTTTCCCGATCCTCCCTAAAATAGGAAACGATCCTAAGAATCTTGGTGCTAATTTCCCTGTCTTCCCGGACCTGATAACACCTTTCATCGACGATACTTTGACAAAAACATGATCTCCAACAGAGAACTCTAAATATTTCCATCCTCTATCTGCATAACTCTTCTGCCTAGACCGAGCTTCTTTCATTCTCACCCTTATCCGCTCAATCTTCTCTGTAGCTTCTCTTACCAAATCGGGACCAAGGACTAATCTATCTATGGTCTCTGAACAACATACTGGAGATTTGCATGGTCTTCCATACAAAGCTTCAAATGGTGCCATCCATATACTAGTCTAATAAATATTTATATGTAAACTCGAATTCCCATAATCCTCCGAAATCTACTACACAAGCTCTTAACAAGTCCTCCAAGAACTTGTCAACCCTTTCTGTTTGGCCTCTGTCTACAGATGGTAAGTGGTACTCATCTTGAGCTTGGTTCCTAAACTCTCTTGTAGACTCTTCCAGAACTCGCTAGTAAATAAGGAATCTGTATCACAAACAATGCTACTAGGAATTCCGTGAAGTCTAACCACACTCTTCATAAACAACTTAACCAATACAGGTGTCTTCCTATTTGACTTAACAGGAATGAAATGGGCACTCTTGCTCAATCTGTTCACTATGATCTATTTACTTTCATTTCCTCTATTAGTTTTTGGCAACCCGTCTATTAATTCTATAGAAATAGAATCCCACATCCATACCATCATATCCAATGGCTGAAGCAACCCACTTGGCTTCTGATGCTTGGCTTTCACCTGCTGACAGTCCAAACACTGCTTCACACATAATCCTACATCCTCCTTCATTCATTCCCAGAAGAAACTTCTCTTAATATCCTGATACATATTCGTTCCTCCTGGATGAATAGTTAACTTCGAACAATGACATTCCTTCAAAACTTCCTTCCTTATGTCTCCCATATCTGGAACACATAATCTATTATGCTTTCTCAACCACCCACTTTGGTTAAGACTCAAATCATCGCTCTCTGTTCCATCCCTTAACTTCCTGATCCTTTCTTCCAATACTAGATACTCTTCCTATTTAGTAGCAATCTTCTCAATCACTATCGGTCAGACTTCTAAATAAGATAACATAGCAAATTCCTCACTAGAACCCGCCTCGGATCTCCACTGTACTCTGCAAGTCGACAACGCTTCCAAGTCTTTCCATTCTGCTATCATCGCCAACACTGCATTCTGATGCTTCCTGCATCTGCAACATTATTGTCTTTCCCTGGTGTGTACTCAATTCCAAAGTCATAAGCGACTAAGAATTCTGACGGTCTAACCACCTCTGATGTCTCATGTTCAGCTCCCTTTAAGAGAATAATTACTTCAACGACTTATGATCCTTATAAAACTCAAACCTCTCCCTCAGAAGGTTATTTCTCCACACCTTCAAAGAAAAAATAACTACAGCAAACTTCAAGTCATGAGTCGGGTATCTTACCTCATGCGGTCTATGCCGTCTAGAAGCACAGGCAATCACTTTGATTTTCTGCATTAATATAGCTCCTAATCCACTTCACACACATCTGTATAAACTACCAAATCTTGATTCCCCTCTGGAACAACTAATACAAGTGCAGGTTTAATAAGTGTTTCAAGCTCTGGAATGCTTCTTGACACTTATTGGCTTAAACAAACTTCACATCTTTTCGCGTTAACATGACTACTGGCGCTGTTATCCATGAAAAATCCTTTATAAACCTTCGGTAGTATCAAGCCAATCCAAGAAAACTTCTTATCTCAATCACTATTTCTGGTCTCTTTCAACTATTCACTACTCCGATCTTAGTTGAATCTACTACCAATCCACTTTCTGAAACTATATAACCAAGATACTTTACCTCCTTCTTCCAAAAATGACACTTCGAAAACTTCACCTTCAGCCGATGTTCTCTCAAAGTCTCAAGAACCACTCTAAGATGGACTTCATGCTCTTTCTCATCCTTAGAGTATATCAAAGTATCATCTATGAACACCAACACAAATCCATCCAAATGCTCTTTGAAAATTTGGTTCATCATGCCTACAAAGAATGCCGACGCGTTAGTTAGTCTGAACGGCATAACTAACCATTCATACGATCCATATCTGGTCTTAAACGCCATCAGTGGTATACTACCTTCTGCTACTCTAAGCTGATGGAAACCTGTAGGCAAATCCAACTGAAAAATATCTTTGCTCCAGTCAACTGAGCGAACAAATCGTTAATTATAGGCAACAAATATCGATTCTTTATCTTCTTCTTATTCAACTTAGGATAATCAATACATAACTTTAACAATCCATCCGACTTCTTAGCAAACACTGTGACTACTCCCCACGGTGAACTACTAGGTCTAATAAAATTCTTGGTTTTCAAATCCACCGACTGCAATTTCAACTTCATCATTTCTGTAGGTGTCATCCTACTTGGCAGCCTACTGCTAGTTCTGCTCCAAGCACCAAATCTATTCGAAACTCAACGGCCCATTTCGGTGGCAATACTACTACCGGCTCGAAGACATCCACGAATTCTCTAACTATGAAAGCTTGATTCAACTCATCTTCTAACTCCATAACTTCAAATAAAGCACTCACCTAACAGCTAGGGCTTTTTACGGTATATATAATCCGATCACTACAATCAAGGAGTCTAAGTGATATTTTTCTATCGTGGGAAAATATCCTAGCATTGTACCCACTTAACCAATCCATGCCCAATACAGTTCCGAACCCTACAAAGTCAAATATATGCAAACTGCAAACAAATGAGTAACTTAGCAAGTCAAACTCTAGGTGGTCACACTTCATCCCAAGTATCATATACGCTCCTATCGGATTTGCAACTCTTTAGGAAGTGACTAAATAAGTGGGTTCTAGGTTAAGCTTATCTACCAGACATCGAGATATAAAAGAATACGATGCACCAGTATCAACAAAACACTAACAGACATATCATGGATCTGAAGCATACCTTCCAATATTGATTTCCCTTTCTCCTCGGCTGTTGGCCTAGAGGTGGCCGGTTCCAATGCAAACACCTTTCCTCTACCATCCTTAGCAGGCACCTTGCATTGGTTCTTATGGCGGCCAATTTGATCGCAATTGAAGCATTTAATGTTCTTCTTCCCGATCACTTCCTTCGCCTTTCCTATGCAGCATTCATTATCAAAGTGCTCCTTCTCGTCGCACTTAAAACAAACCACTTCAAACTTTTCCTTCTTTGTTGTTCCACCTTTCTGAGCATCCTTTTTATGAAAGAACTTTCTCTTTTGACCTTGTCCACCCTAGACTTCCTTCACCTTAATCTTCTCTAGACAAGCAAGCATCTCCTCTTGTCTTAAACCCATCTCCACTACAACATCACAAAGGTCTCTGATATGAGGTAATGTCGCCCTTGCCAAATCATGCTTCAACCCCCTAATGAACTTCTCACTTCTCTTTAGCATAGTATCAATAGTGGCATAACCGTATCTAGCCAACTCTTCAAATATTCTAGCATACTCCAAATCAGACATTTCTCCTTGCTTCAATTCAGCAAACTTCCTAAGCAAAGTAGACTGCGCCATCACAGACATGAATCTCTCCTGAAACCTTCTCCTAAACTCAGCCCATGTCATCTCCTCTTTCTTAACTCCAGGTGTCACAGTATTCCACTGAAATAAAGCCGCTCCTTGATGCTGTCTCAAAGCAAGCCCCTTTTCTGCTCATTATTCAGCCCCATGTCTACAAAGATTCTCTCACAATGCAACAATAAGTTATCCACTTCAATAGCATCCTCTGTTCCAGTAAATGGCTTTCCTCTAAGCCTAGCATAATGTCAACTCAACATAGCATAATGGTTGACCACCAGAGCTTCCTGAACTCCTCCTACTCTTGCATTTCCTCCAACCACACCAGCAACAATTCCAGCTTGCATCGTATTCATGAAAAACTGATACATTGCTCCCATATCCACTAGTGGGACTCCAGCACCAACATTCCCTACTTGTTCCTGACCTTGGTATCTCTGAGTATTCGGTCTGCCATTTCCATTTGCGGTGGTGCTTCCTCCAAGATTCACTCTTCCACTTCTAACGTCCATATCTGTATTCAAGCCTCGCGAGATCCGCAAGAATAACCTAAGAGATGTAGGAAACTAAAGATATAGCATATACTTATACATAGCAAATATAAGTACGTTACTATAGTATTATCCCATACCCCAATCTTAACACTAATTCCTAAAGATTATGTTTTTGTCAAAAATAATTTTAGTTTAAAGTTTTTCTTAAACCTATGCTCTAATACCAAATTGTAACATCCCCTATCAAGAGGCCCAAATCTAAGCGCTATAGATGCTGCAGTCATCCATAATATTAACTTCCGACGGCTAAATACAGCTATGTTAATGGTGTCCATAATATCAGAAGCATTTGGATATGAAATAAAATCACATATTTCAAAAACAACATTTGTACTGATTACATTTCAAAACATATGTTTCACATTCAAATTACATGATCCCATAAACGTTTCCCAGTTTCAGATAAAATATAATTATTCTATAAATACGCCAAGAGCGACATCTGATGCCCCATTGGTTGACCAGAGTATTATATAGTCATTATTGCCTTAGATATTATATAGAGGAATAAACCAAAACAAAACAACAACTCCTAAATAGCTATCCGTCAGCCACCTGCTTGACTCAAGAAGCTTTATTCTTCAACCTACTAAAAGCTATATATCCATAACCTCAGCCTACTCATATCAATTTTGAGCACCCTAGAGTTTAAGGGAAAAAACATAAACTTCAAGTCAGACATAAAGCTTGGTGTGAATAATACTATACATCTCGGTTGTTTGATATTAAATGAGACCACGCCGCTTAGCGGAACGGGTTTTCCCTTACTAATATCCTTTTAAAACATATCTTTTGTAAATAATAATCCTAGAATCAAAACTGGTCAAAACTATAAAGCATTATTATGTAAACATACATATCAGGTAACAAATGGACTATCTGTCTGAACACAATAGTTTTGTTTAGCCAACTACTAACCTTCGACCAATTTGAGTCTATCGGACAATATTATCAAAATAATCTAACATCTGTTAGGCACTCCTCTTTTGGACGGTCTATCCTTAACTATCTGTTAAATACTCCTCTTTTGGACGGTTTGTCCCTAACTTAACATCTACCAGGGTCACCTGATCCTAATGGTTTTATGGGCTCACCAATAACCTATATATATACAAACATATATTCCCTTCTATGTGTAATCATAATTTTAGTCTTACCTATGAGAAAGCCCTACATACTGGAATTATGGACTAAATTAGCTAGGGCTAATAGCTAATGTATAGGGCATGACCCTATACCAGTCCCATCTGGTATTCTAATATCAGAGTCATTTTACTTAGGGAAACCTCTCCATAATGTTCCTTCAAAACCTTTTCATCTGAAATTTATTTAAAACCTCTGAACCAAACTTTAAACAAGGAAAAGACATATACTCTATGCTTTACTCAAAATCACATTGCCATGTTATATATATACTTTACCCAAATCTTTGTTGATGAAAACCTTTAAACCATTGAAAGTACCCCTTTCGATCCCATTGAAAGTATTCCTTACATGACCAAATAAACCCTTTCTTTCATCTAGGCCGGAAGGCCAAAATCTTCCTATCGAAACCATTTACATAAACCTTTCGAAACCATTGAAATAACCTTTTTTAGAAAGATGAAAACCTTAGACATCCTATCTTTAAAACTTTTAAACATAGCCTTTCGAAACCATAGGAAAAACCTTTCCTTTCGAAACCATTGGGGAACCACTCCTTAGAAACCTTCCTTAAAACCTTTCGAAAGCATCAAAACCTTAAACCTTTCGAAAGAATTTGGATTTAATTTTTAAAACATGAAGAAACACCTTTCGAAACCATTCCAAACCATCTTTTTCGAAACCTTTGGATTAATCTTAAAAAATCTCTAAGGGTCACAAACAACAGGGTCAAAATAACCTCTTTTGAAATCCTAAATCTAAGTAAAGAAGTGATGGTGTCGAAACCATCCTTTCGAAAGCGTTGGAGAAATGGCGAAGTTTTAAAAGTCAGTATACCATTTGAAATCATTGGCGTCGAAAGGTAGGAAAGTGGCGGTAAAAGGGCTTTGACCTAGTCGAAAGCATATATTTAAAAACAAATGTGCAACCTCTTTAAAACCATTTCTTTAAACCATTTGACCCGGTCGGAAGCCAACCAAGTAGAAATCAATATAGTCGAAAGTAAAGCAGTCGCAATTTCAATTTAAAGCAAAGTAACGCTTCGACCTTCTTCAAAACCCCTAGTTTCAACCTCATACCTTCCGCCTTCTTTCCAATTCGTTGCACACGTATTCTTTGATTCCATATGCATTGTTATCAATAGTGATGAAGGCGGAGGAACTAAGTTGAAAGCCATCTAATTCGAAAGCAGGGTGCCGAAAGTGGCGAGACATACATTTTACATGTAAAGCTAATTTTTAACCGTTTTAAGTAATCTTTTTAACCAACATGCCTTATTTGTCAAACTCTTATTGGTTACTAATTTTCTTTTCTAAAATCACTACCATAATTTCAGAAATAAATAGTATATAGCATAATACCTTCATTAACAGCTACGCTCCCTTCTTTAGCGTTTAATCTGGACTTGCTTCGATTAACTCATAACCAAAGCCCTGATACCAAATGTGACGAATACTCCATACCACCCCAACATCAATGACCTACAAGAGCATTGTGACCATGCCAAGCTGATATGTAACGATCATCAGGGGTAGAAATCTAAAGCAAAAAACCTGTTGCATATCTCACAGCCCATGAATATAATATATATATAAAATATACAACATAATATATTGAGCCATGACAAATGGGAATAACATGTCCACTAAATCATGAGTTATGGTACAAATGTCATAATATCTCTGTACAGCATTTCCTCACCACATCCCTCAAAGTACATAGAAACAAACAGATGAAACTACAAATATAGAGTAATACGCCATAGCTTCTTTAAGCTCGTCTTCATACAGCAGCTGTGACTTCAAACGTGTCATCTAGTCTACTCATTTAAAAGTACCCAAGACGATAAGAGGAAACATAAAACCTTGGGTCAGACAACAGTCTGCTGAGAGCGGTAAATGACTATCAAAAGCTATACTGGAAAATATGTAAGACAAATACAAAAACCCATACATGACCTATCCCTACACCCAAAGAGTTATCGCATAATAATAATATATAATATGCTACACAACTAAATGACAATAGGATACTGCAATAGAACAGGATAGAAGAATCTAAACAGCCTCCTCCATTGACCCTATTCCCAATCCCACCTTCGGAATTCCTATAGATGATAGCCAACCTAAGATAAATAGAAAACATAACAATGATCGCAACCATAGAATCCATCAACAAAATTCTAGCTATCATCTTCTAAAGACTTGAATATATGATAACTGGTATGGCCCTGTCCTTGCTTGCTAGAGACTAATAAAAATCCCAGTTCTCGATCGTATAGTAACCCTGGTTTAATACAACCAAAACACTCCAAGTTATCAACGATACCTTGGCACTCCTAAACTTTAAGAGCTTTCACAACTACAATTTATTTCCATGCACCGTTCCTACCACTCAACCACATTCATTATACTATAGCCTCGTTCCATCCCGAGCTGTCTATCAACTCCTTCGATCCAACTCCTTATCTAAGCCCCCGACTGAAGAGCCGAGACTTCATCGTGATATAACTTCTAGCATACTTCCAACATGATCCACCACAACCCCAGAGTCTCCACCCCGTATCTCACATCCAGTAGAGCCAATAATTTGGATTGGTACCGTCTGGATCTAATTGGATCAGTGCTGATCAAAACACTTAACCATTTTGGACTCCATTTTATCTTCTAGCCTCCAGTGCACTCCCTCTCGATGCCATAAAACCTTAGCTGACTCCCTTAGCCTTCAGGGCTTCTATTCTATGCACCATAGCCGACCCAATAAAGATGCTACATCCAATCTTTAACACTTGGCCTATCCTCCGATCCAACTTCATAGAGCAACTCTACAATCTATGCTCATTTCCTATTGTGGTCTTACTTAAATTGGCATGATATGTGAATCGACGTTGATCCAAACACTTAGCTCCAATTGTCGTGAAATTTTCAAGGTATCTTCCTACCATGCTCCAGAGCCTATCCTCCAAGTTTCATGCGATTCCAACGAACTTTGCTCCCAATATGCTCTGATCACCATCTAAGTCCTAAAACTTGCACAATACTAGCAAATGAATCAAGCATAGCAAGCAATTCAAACATAATAGTGAATCAAATATAGAAAATCATCCAATTACATCCAATATGAACATACAAATCATCCAATTCAATCTACCATAACAATTCTGGCATAGATCAAATCTAACACATAGAATTTTATAGCTAAACATACACAAATGACACTAGTAAATGATCTAATTCCAATTACTGTAGGATCGATTTCACCCTGGGGGGTGAATAGGGTGATACTATCAATTATAAAATTTAATATGGAATTACAATACCGATAATAGCAGAATAATAAAAACAGAAATAGAACAACACAGATTTACCCAACTTCGATAAAACTGTGCCTACGTCCTGCCCCCAAGGTTTCTACTAGAAATTAAGTAGTCACGTGCTTACACACGTAAACTCGCGACACCGGCTACCGACTAACCTAACTCTACGCTCAGAACCTTGTCATTAAGTTGCGAATTCTCGAACTACACGACCGTAGTTCGTCCCTTTGTCACATGACTAGAATTTACAAATGTTTAAAAGAGAAATATAAAATAAAAAAACAATTAAACACAAAAACCCTAATTTTAAATATTGAGCCCAAAAGTAAAAATGTCGGCCCATAATAAGTGAAGTCCTTTTTCTCTTTATTTATGTCGGCCTTGTGTCCTTTGTTTTTGTTCTTTACTTTGATCTATCTTCATTCCTCTTCAAGGAATTAGGGCTCGGATAAGTGAGGCTGCCGTTTGAAAATTTTCAATTGCAGTGATGGATATTCTTTGATCTGGCTTGTCAATTGATCCCTTCGCTGATCGTTGCTTGTGGCTGCTCCACTTTGTCGAGCGCATATACTTGGTTTAAAAACTTGGTATGTGATATTCCTTTTCGATTTTGATTATGCTCGACTTTGATTCGAGTTATTGATTTAATCTTTGCTCTGTGATATTGTTTAAACTCGAATGATTGGAAAATGTCGTTGATGATTTGGTTTTATAGGGTTGAAAACCATAAATTATCGTTCGAATATATTTATTTGAATTCGTCAATTAATATGCTTGGTCGTTCGATTTAACTTGAAAGTTGGTAATTAATCTTGACTTGTTCAGTTCGTATGTTTTTGTTGCTTGATTATCACTGCTTTCGTTTCTGACTTGTTCTCCTTGGTCACCACGGCTCTGACTTCAGTATTAAAAATTGTGATAATCTGGAAGTTTTGTTTTTTTTTAATTGAGTTTTCTAACTTTCACGACTTGCTGGACTTCGAGATGAAAATTGGCTTGATAAATTCTGATTGAATTTGGCCTTGACTTTGTTCATCTTGATTTTGGACTTTTGTTCGTGTCTGCACTTTGCACTTTGTTGTCATGTTGCCTCTGTCGTTTTTGCAAACCAATTTATATATCTTTTGCCTTTGGTTATTGCATTCATGTTGCCCGGTCTAGTTGCATTTGCTTCGATCTCTTGAATCTGAACACTTGAATTGTTTGTATTCTCTCAGATCTTGAGTTACTTCGAGTTAAACTTTTCAGCTGCAATGTTTATGTGTATGCTATTTCATGGGCTCGTTCTTATGCACTTGTTTGCATTGTCAACTTTGCTGTACTGATATATGTTGAGTAAATTTGTTTTGTGTCTAGTTTAGTTGGACCGTCCAGCCTCTGAACTTTAATTTTGGTTGTCTGCATTTCATATATATGTTTCTTTACACTTTGTACTGTCCTAGTATGGTGCACTGCCCATATGTGTTCATTTGTTTACATTTTGACTTCAGGTTGCACTGCTTGATCACAGTCACTTGTTCACTGGTTTGTTGTGTTTGAAACAGTACTGGTCTTGTTGCAATCTGATATGCTAGCTCTGGTATTTTTTTAACTTGGATGCCATTCATGTGTATAGTCATTTTTGAGTTCCTATGCTTATGCATACTTCTGTGTTGTACCGAGCCTTGTAGATGTGTTATTCTTGAGTCTGCTTAGATATTGAATTGTTTCCATGCCTTCACTTGTTCCACATGAGTTATGAGCTTGTGCCTTATATGGTTCACCTGAACTTTAAACTGATCATTTTATAGTCTGTTGAAATTATGAATTTTCATGTGAAGTTCCATTTGTTTAAGACTTGTGATTACTTGAGTCTGATACACTTTACCGGTTTCATGTGCAGTTTGTATATTTTTGGTTTCAGTTGAACTTTCATAATGCTATGACTCAATTGTCGAGTCTGTTCTCATGTGTACACATTTGTGCACTTGTTAGCATGGTTATGTATTCTTGTTGCATGAGAACTCATACTCGACAATTTTGTGATGCTTTTTTGTTGCACCTGAGTTGAATCTAGCCTCGGCTTGGGTTTGACCTTGTGCTCATGTCGTGACTTTATTTTTATTGCACTTGAGTTGAACCTGGATTTTGGTAGGGCTTGACCTTGTGCTCACCTGTTCTTGCAATTTTATCAAATGTATATCGGTGTGCACGGCCTTGTGGCATGTACAGTGATTCACCGTGCATGTCACAAGCTGTTTATGTAAGATGAATTCAAAATAAATGATGACGAACAACCCAAAAAACTGAGGCAAATAATATTTTTAAAAATACACATTTTATTTTACACTGTAAAAAATTTCTTTTTCAATTTTACTGCATCAGTGTTTACTTTTCAGATAACTCAGATGTTGGATTCAAGCTGAAATAGAGTTGAAGATAAATACGAATGAATGAGTGATATGTAGTGAGGTGAAGAATGTAAGGTGAAATTGTATTGTAATTGAAAGTTGTATATATATATAGTGGGAGCTTAATTTTGAACTATTCAAAATTATAATAAAATATTTGTTTGAATAAAATATCTGTTTGAATTTAAATTCTGTGTTATTTATTTTATTCAGCAAATATATATTAATTATGTGAAAATAAAATAGTACAATACAAATACATTTAAAGGAATATATATATATATATATATATATATATGTTTATTATCATCAAACAAAAATCATATACTAGCATATTCAACAATCTCCCCCTTTTGATGATAACAAACATATATTTAAGATTTTGAATTTATTAAATATATTTGATCATTCAATTTGCTCTCCCTTTTTGAACGCTCCCTCACTACAACAAAGCTCTCCCTTCATATATGCATGAAAATAAATAAAAATATGCAAATGAACCTAGATGCAAGTAGAAAATACAAAATAATATTTGACCTTTATTTGCTAAAATCTTAACTTTTTTCTCCCCCTTTTGTTATCAACCAAAGAGCGATAGTGTTAGAAAAATAGAGATAAAGTGATACATATTAGTACAACATCAAAACCCAATCGAGTATAGATATTAAATTTCAATAAAATATCAAACAAAAATCATAAATACTTCATTTGACGCATATTTCACCTTAAAGTGATAGGGATGATGTCGGTATACAAAACCACATAGTTGTGTCTATTTGTGGTATATTTGTATCAGAAATTTGAACATCTACTAACCATGCATAACCGTTAGGATTTTCAAAAGAGATTAGTAGTGTAATGAAAATGAATTTCAACCATCTTCTAACCAGGCATAACTGTGAGGACTTTTAAATGGATTTGAATCAACTTGTCTATTTAATAATCAATTTTGATATATGTTCCATACATGCATAACCGTGAGGACTTTTAAATGAGCATGAAAGTACATAATCTAAAATTCAAAGTAATTCACCCATGCATAACTGTGAGGACTTTTAAATGAGAGTGAATACTTTGAATGTTTTTATTGTTAAAAATAAAATAAAATGAAAGCGAATAATTTCCTATTTAAAATACCACATATTGACATACTATATTGGATTTTGATGAGTGATGGTCGACAGAAGTATGATAGAAATAGAGGTGGTCATGGAATTTTCACCCATCAAAAGTTATTATAAATCTTGTTTAAATTTCTAAAGGAATTTACTAAATATACGATCTCAAGTTATAATATATGATTGATATCAACACTCATCGCTTTTTCATCACTATTTATCTTTTCGATAATCTATAGGGAGTCAAATTAGTTAATATAGTCATTTAAGATCAAATCCAAAAATAATTATAAAATTATATTTTCTAAAATGACTAATCTGAAACAAGGTCAACAAAAACTATTTTGTTGAAGGGGTTTTATAAGGAAATTGTCTACTAATTGAAAATTAGTTGAAATGAAAAACATGTAGATATTTTCTTTGAAATTGATGCAACTAATGAGTGTCTCTACTTAAAACTCGTTCCACTAATACCTTTTTTATTAACTAGGCTACCAGTGTAACCTGAATTTGAATTTCCCTTTGACTCAAGATTATCATTAGCTGGATGTCATAGAAAAAATTGTGAAGTTGCAACAAATACCATTAAATCATTTTTACAGCTTTTAAATGCAATTCTTTGAATTGAAACCGTGTATACAAGCAAACACAAAATATAATGTTAGGTCAAATATATCCACATGTATTTAGAAAATCATCAACCAATAAAACACCATCATTATTCCAAACAAACCTATATGAAACATTTCAAGGACTCTAGAGGTATATGTAGTGTTCTCGGCATAAAAAGATAATAGGCCAACAATTTTCATAAGTCAGAATCATAATCAACATTCATTATCAAATAACAGGCCGAATTAAATCAGATTATGGTGCAGATTATCACATTTAATATATCATTCAAGATAGACATATCGTTACCTATTTTACCTTTATGATAATTTTTCATCGTTGCCCATTGTGATTCTGCCATCTTTGTACTAAGCTAAGAAACATTGATTTGTCGCTCGTCGTGTGCTTGGAACAGCCAGAATCCAGTTAACACTTTTGTTGTTCCTTAGCCTGCCACCACACCTACACGAGAAAAGATTTTTGTGATCCATTTGTTTTTATAGGTCCATGGTTGTTAGTGGTAAATGATTTTGAAAAATAAGTTTGTGGAGACCCAAACAATTTATATTTGTTCCTTTTAGCACCCAAATTTGTTTGACTTTAAGGTATTTTATATTTGTGCCTTTTGGAACCCAAATTGGTATAGTTTTCACACTTTTGGGTCTATACCAGCAAATATTGTGATTGTGTCCAGTTTTTTCACATATCGTGTACTTTGAATCGGCTTGATTAATTACATTTCTAGCACGTTCAGATTGATTATGCCCAAGTACTTGTCTAACAATATTAGTTTGTTTTCCTAATAACATATTTAACGATCTTTCACTTTTGGAAAATTTTCTTAAAGTTGTAGACAATTGTTGGATTTGCATTTTGAGAGATTCATTTTCATTCAATAATTGTGTGCACTTTTTAATAGAGCTTTCTCTCCTAGTATTTTCACTTTCTTTCAAAATCAGAATTTCATTTTCAAGTGATTTGATTTTAATTTTTGATTTTTTTATTTCTTCTTCAAGTGATGGACACTTATCACACTTAGGGCTCTTAGTTTGATAGTTTTAACAAATTGATCAAGTTGCTTATTTAATTCTATCAAACTATCTCTTTGTGATTCAATTTTGGTGTATTTCTCTCTAAGTCTTTCAAAACAGCCATTTACTTCGTGAAAATATATAAGTAATTCTGAATGAGTAAGTTTAGATACCTCATTTGGCTTGTCATCATCACTATCAGTTATATCTTCTTGAATGCACATATCTTCTTTTTCACTCTCACTGCCAGTGCTTTTATTTTAATCAGTTTCGTCCCAAGTGGCTGCAAAACTTCTCCTTTTCGGTTTCTTTCTTTGACTGAGTTGATTCTGTGGACAATTAGGGTTGATATGACCGGATTTATTGCACTTGTGAAAAATGATTTCCTGCTCTTCTGAGTTGTCTAGTGCTTTGACTATTCTGCTTTTCAATTGCTAATTTAGAGCTGGATTTCCGTATTTGCGGTTTCAGTTTTTGAATCTCTTTATTAGTAGCGTCAGCTCAGCTGATCCATCATCACCATCACTTTCTATTGTTCCTTTAGGAGCTATTAATTTATTTCGAGTATCACCTCCTTCTCGTTCTTCCTTGAATTTCATTTCTAGCTTATAAGTGGTGAGATTTCCGATGAGTTTTTCAACTTTGATTTGTTTCAAATCCTTCTTCTTGAATAGCTGTGACTTTTGCTTCAAAATTTCGGGGATGGACTCTGAGGATTTTTCGGACTATTTTCAACTCTATGTATGATTTTCCAAGATCTTTTGATTTATACACAATACTGGAAAGTCGTCCATACATCTCTTCGACATTTTCATCCTAGGCCATTGTGATGTTCTGTATTCGCTACTAAGCATGGCAAGGCAAGATGCCTTGATTTGAGATGTTCCTTCACGAGTCACTTCAAGTGTATGCCATATTTCCTCTGTAGTTAGACAATGTGAGACACGATTAAATTCAATTTGATCCAATGAACGAATAATAGAATTCATAGCTTTAGAATTAGCATTTTGTAATTTATTTTCATGATCTGTCCATTGATCCATCGGTTTTTCAATTTCTTGATTATCTACAACTATAGTTGGTGCTCTATAACCTATTCCAACAATATTCCATACATCAATGGTTTTCAGAAAAATTTCCATTCTATTTTTCCAGTAAACATATTCACCATTGAACATTGGTGGTCTAACTATGGCATGACCCTCAGCAAAAGCATTACTAAAAGAAGCCATGTTAAAAATTCAAAATTTTAAAACGAAAATTGACTTATTTTCCTAGCTCTGGTACCACTTGTAGGATCGATTTCACCCTAGAGGGGGGGTGAATGTAGTGATACTATCAGTTATAAAAATTTAATGTGGAATTACAACACCAATAATAGCGGAGTAATAAAAACATAAATAGAACAACACAGATTTACCCAGCTTCGATAAAACCCTGCCTACGTGCTGCCCCCAAGGTTTCTACTAGAAATTAAGTAGTTAGACGCTTACACATGTAAACTCGCGACATCCGCTATCGACTAACCTAACTCCACGCACAAAACCCTACCACAACTCAGCCATTGAGTTGCGAATTCTCGAGCTACACCACCGTAGTTCATCCTGTAACGTTTTCGATTTTTCGTTGCCGAAAAACCGAAATGTTATGGGTTTTAAAAAAGAATTTAAGAAAAGAGAAGAGACAGAAGAAGAGAGAAAAAGACAGAAACATAGAGAGAGGAGAAAATATAGAGAGAGAAAAGAAAGAAAAAGAGAATAGAGAACATAGAACGGAACAGAAAACAACAGAACAACATCAGAATCTCACAATTCGCAGCGAAACAACATATAATAATAAATGAATAATCTTTAAACAAAGAACTATATCAGTTATTACATTTTATACATTACATTACATCATATCATCAGAGTATACAACAACAACAATGCAGCGGAAAAAGAAATACTATATAAACTAGTAATACGCCATGCCGTCCATCTTGCCTCCAGCAACTCCAGAATATCCTGATAAACCTAACTCTTAACTGCCCATGTGGAAATTGGTGGGCACCCAGAGTTTAGGAAGGAAAACAATAAACTCCAAGTCAGTCATGTGACTGGTGTGAGAACTCAAAACAGTTTATTTATCTTTAAAATCAAAATAGAGGAATATTTTTTTAATCAATTCGCAAATGCTTTTAAAAATGAGACTACCATAAGGCCTCTCGCACACACACACAATGCAAACGCAGAATCGGAGGAGATTTCTCCTTATGATAGTCAAAGATGCTTGATACGCATTTAAAATAACATTTGATATTATTACTAGTGCATAGCGTAGGAAAAATTCATTTCGAAAGTAGAATATAAATCTTAGCCAACATACGACCATTATCGTATGCCTACTATAGCTAACTATGTTCAATAGCAGGTTACCGCCACATTCCATAGCAGGTTATACAACTAAAACCGTACAAGTCTCGTATTGTTTCTTTGGATTTCCAACGAACGATCAGGCCAAGGAACTTCCCATTGCCACATGAGAATGCCTCTGGATGGACATCCCCGAGAACCAAACCGGATCTCTACCAACACAGGGCCGGGTTACCCCTAACTGAGTAACAACTGACCGAATATGCCATCCCCCGGTCCTTTGGGACCTTTTCACCGAGCGCTCGCAATCAATTCACAAAATCATAATAAAGTGTTTTCAACATGAGTAAGTATCTGGGCTCCATACCATGATACCACCCTTTTCCAGAAGGAAATGCACACATCCTAAAGGGCGCTACCCCTCATAACCTTGCTGCTTCTTTCCTGTTTTGACCATTCACGGGGTGTGAGGCTCGACGAAGTCACGTCCACAAAAACATACTTTATACAAAAGCCATGCTTTGGGTCACAAATGATCATAGAAATGATCACAAAGATAGACGACCAAATAAACGATCCTATCACAAATAATCAACACAATGATCATTTACAGCAACACTCAGCATGTCACATTACCAAATTGGGAATATATCGCTGATAACCTTCAACTATATAACCTCTGAGCTCGTACGTCTCAGGGAAGGGTGTTAAGCTAAAGAATAAATTCTCCGCCACCAACAGAAATATATTTGAATGAAATCGGCTTTATATCTCAATTTGTAATGTCAGACATACAATCCATACAAGTCTGTTCCGGGCTCGAACAAAACCGAAGGCACTTCTTACGAAACCCTTGCAATCCGGGTATTCACCATCCCGATCGAATTTCCCATCACTTAAGGAATCTCTATACCAGGAGCTACCCAGTGCAGAGACAATCGATAGGTCATCCTATCGCTTTCACAAATACTCGGTCTTCAACACCGATCTTCAATGCAATTCACAACGACGTATCACATATTCGGAATGGGTTATACGACCCCATGGTCCTTTCCCGGTTAACCCGAATAGTGAGCGCTTATTCAAAAATAAGTGTGGCATTCACATTCAAACAAATCACATCAAATACCCATTCAAAGGGAAATATTGATAGTCGGTTATTGAACTATCAATGGATATGCACACATCACCAGTTTCCAAATAATTTTCCAAATTATTTATTTTCCAAAATATCTTTACAAGATATATTATTTCACACTTCAAAAATAAATCAATATTTATTTTTAAACAAATTCCACTTTCTTTTATAAATTCCTTAGTGAATTTATATTCCAAAATATTCATGCATATACGTTTTCAATTATTCATTTCAAATTTATCTTCAAAAAGATAAATTCTCAAAGTATTCACTTTATATTGGAAAACATTTCCATACTTATTTAATAAGTAATTCACAAATTTTATTTATTTTCAACACTTGGAAAATATTCAATATACTTAAATCGAGATTAAGTATATATTTCATTCTTTAAGGAAATTATTCTCTTAAACATATTTATTTGGGCCAAAACGAATGTTGCGTAAAACATCGTTACGACAACCCAAAATCACTAGTATAGGGATTCGAAATTAAAATAGATATATAAATCCCAATACTACACAAAACATTTCCTTTCGGAAATCATTTACTATAACAACAGTGTTATAGTCCACCATTTCCTTTTATTTCTCGAAAACGTCTATTTCAACAATCAATGTTGAAATCTATGGTTTCGAATCTTAACACATTTTAAAACATCGTTAGATCGTTTTAATTCAGTTTAAAATATCATATTCCGACATTTTCTTTAACATATTATTCACTATTCAAAAACGTGAATATACTACGTTAATAAATTTCATTCTTTTATTCATTTTATTTCAAAGGATTATTCACAGTCAAAACGTGAATATAACTCCATAAATAGGTTTCAACAATTTACCTATCAAAATAAGTCATTTGCGAATTTATAAAACAACGTTTATAAATTCCATTTCTAATTATTTTATAACAACTTCCTTTTATAAATTCTCTTTATTACCCTATTCGATTTATAACTCAATTATAAAACAAAAGTTCACATTATAAGCTAAATACTTATAATTTATTCGTTTACAAAAATCGTTCCCTTGAACTTCATAATTATAAATCTTATAAGTTATAAGATTCAATGATTTATTCAACTATTCTTTTAATAACTTTATAAAATTTATAAATCTTACTATTTATAAATTTCATTTATAACTTCACCATTTAAATTCTATAAATTTTATTCTTATAACTTCACCATTTAAATTCTATAAATTTCATTCTTTTATGAAATTCATTTTCACTTCATTCAAACACTTATAAAAACTCGTTTTATAATGTCCATATTTCAATTTATAAATATCCATTTATAAATCTCTTAATATAAATCAATTTATATTATTCTTTAAAACGTCTTTAATCTCTTTTATTATTTCACCATTTTGATTCATAAAATAATTAAATTTTATAAATCCTATATTTCAACTTTTCACAATAAATTCAAAAATTCCGATTTTACTATTTTATAAAATCATCAACCCTTATTTCTCAAAAATCAGCTTTTAACTTTATTTCACAAAAACCATAATTTTATAACTTTTAAAATTATAACGTTTATTTATTTAACATGGATCAATTCCAAAATTATTGTATATTTTCAAAAATCACTTTTAAAAATCATTTTTAAATTTTCAAAGTTTGGTCCAATGATGCTACATACCAAATAGTCAATCACGACAACAACGATATCATATATCGATATGATAATCCATCAAATATCAAAATATCTGAAATCAAATAAATACTGTTGAGGAATCCAGTTGGATCCCTCCAACCTGTTTTTCTGCATCCACAACATTAGCACAATACCAATTTCGCTCCAGTACGAAATTATCGCGGTATATGTTTTTATTAAATATTATCCGCTTAATAGGCGGCGCAATAGGGTCTCATCCGCTAAACAAAAAATGCGGGAAATCAATAACTCCAATATATACATATGCCAATATATATATATATTGCTATTATATATAATACCAATTTCACTGTTTATGAAATATTCGCGGTATATGTTTTTATTAAATATTATCCGCTTAATAGGCGGCGCAATAGGGTCTCATCCGCTAAACAAAAAATGCGGGAAATCAATAACTCCAATATATACATATGCCAATATATATATATTGCTATTATATATAATACCAATTTCACTGTTTATGAAATATTCGCGGTATATGTTTTTAATAAATTACATCCGCTTACTAACGGCGTATAATGTCTATTTTAACAATCAATAGATATCAATCAACATTCAAACATGCATACAAATATTTTAAATCTAACTATTTAAAATAAAATCGAAACTGATTCGATTGAGTGAGAAGCTCTCACCTTGATTTTAAATTCCGTTTTAGCGATTTATTTCGAATAAAATTAAACGGACGTTTAATTTTACCCAAAATTCTCACTAACTCCAAACGACTCCAAACCAACTCCATCGCGTAGTGCTCGTCCATACGATTCCAACGCAACTGGTTTCGCGCGTTTTCGACCTCGTATGAAAAAGATATGATTTTATGAATTTTACTCGATTTTTATAACTAAATTACAACATAAACTTTATAAATTTTAAACATACTCCCATCAAGACCGTTCGTTCCAAATCCCCCCCATCTGGACCGTGCATTGCTTTCTCCCCCAACTCCTTCTCTTCTCATTCACGTTGCTTTACAGGCCGTTCGAACCCAACACCATCAATTTAGGGTTTGAATTTTTGCACCCAAAACACATAACTATATGTCGATCAGGTAGCTCCATGTCGAAGAGCTCGACAAGTACTGCACTCGGCCCCAATAGGGTGGAGCTCGGCCTCACCCTCTTTCTCGTTTTGCGTGCGCAGGCCAAGGCCGACGGCCTCACTTATCTTCCACTACGATGCTCCATTTACGATCATATCCGTATGGATCTGTAGAACACACTCCCCTCTACAACTTCTTAGTTGGTGATTTCGCGTGAATGTTTGTAGATTGAGAGATTATAGAGGAAGAAGACTGTCACTTTCTGGCCATTGATATGTTAGAGGCGGCTAGGGTTAGAAATTAGGTTTTGTTATTTTTTTTTAAAAAAAATTATGAAGGCATTGGTCTATTTATAGAAGAAAATCGAACACTATTCATCCGGAAATTCCGAACTCCGATTTACGTGCCGTAACCAGCGTTTCTAAGGTTTACCCCGCGTTCCGGACACAATGGAACAGGTTTCGGAAGCTAATTCGAACATCTGTGCGAGTTATGGCTATAAACATTCAATTTAAATTAAACCGATTTAAATCGATTTCTAGGCGTTTTAATTTGTACCGGACAAACGGTAAATCCAATTGACTTGAAATTTGAAACCTTACAATAATATCACATTACGGATCCGATGAAACTAGTTTCGTCGAAATCCGAGACTTTTTGAAAAATGGCTATTTTAACTCGCCAAATTAAAATTAAAAATAAATTCGATGCGTTTCGAGCTGCCACGATCAAACGATAACCCCGATTGACACGAAAATTGAAATCCGGTAATAACTAACTATTACGGATCTAATGGAACTAGTTTCATTCAATTCTGAGACTGTTCAAAAATTGACTATTTTCAATAGTCGATTTAAATATTAAAATATTAAATTTTCACAAATTAACTTTTAATTCGATTTTAAAAGTTCTAAAATATCATTCTAACTCCAACATGATATAATAAAATTTTACAAATCATTTTCAATCATATTTAACCCAATTTTCAATTATTTCCATAATTTAACATATTAAATTATCGATTTAATTATTCAATTAAATCCAATAATTCAAATAAAAATTTATTCGACCTATAAATTTACTTATAAATATTTAAAATAAATTAAATATTCAAATTTTAATTAATAAAAATTCTGGGTCGTTACACATCCCCTGGTCACACGACTAAAATTTACAAATGTTTAAAAGAGAAATAAAAAATAAAAAACAATTAAACACAAAAACCCTAACTTTAAATATTAAGCCCAAAAGTAACAATGCCGGCCAAAAATAATAATAAGTAAAATCCTTTTTCTCTTTATTTATGTCGGCCTTGTCTCCTTTTTTTTATTCTTTACTTCGATCTATCTTCATTTCTCTTCAAGAAATTAGGGCTTCGTGATAAGTGAGGCTGTCGTTTGAAAATTGTTCAATTGCAGTGATGAATGTTCTTTGATCTGGCTTGTTAATTGACCCCTCCGCTGATCGTTGCTTGCGGCTTCTCCACTTTGTCGACCGTGTATACTCGGTTTAAATAATTGTTACGTGATATTCCTTTTCAATTTTGATTATGCTCGACTTTGATTCGAGGTACTGATTTAATCTTTGTTCTCTGATATTGTTTGAACTCGAAAGATTGGAAAATGCCGATGATGAATGGGTTTTATAAGGTTGAAAACCCTAAATTATCGTTCGAATATATTTATTTGAATTCGTCAATTAATATGCTTGGCCGTTCGATTTAACTTGAATGTTGGTGATTAATCTTGACTTTTTCAATTCGTAGGTTTTCGTCGCTTGATTATCACAACATTCGTTTCTAAGTTGCTCTCCTTGGTCACCACGGCTCTGACTTTGGTATTAAAATTTGTGATAATCTGGAAGTTTTGATTTTTGTTATTTGAGTTTTCTAACTTTCACAACTTGCTGGACTTTGAGATGAAAATTGACTTGATAAATTCTGATTGAGTTCGGCCTTGACTTTGTTCATCTTGATTTTGGACTTTAGTTCACGTATGCACTTTGCACTTCAATGCCGTGTTGCCTCTATCATTTTTGCAGACCAATTTATCTTTTGTCTTTGATTATTGCATTCATGTTGCCAGGTCTACTTGCATTTGCTTCGATCTCTTGAATTTGAACAATTGAACTATTTGTATTATCTCTGATCTTGAGTTACTTTGAGTAAAACTTCCCAGCTGCAGTGCTTATGTGTATGTCGGTTCATGGGCTTGTTCTTGTGCACTTGTTTGCACCGTCAACTTTGCAGTACTAACATATGTTTCTAGTCTGGTTGGACTGCCTAGCCTTTGAACTTAAATTCTGGTTATCTGCATTTCATATATATGTTTTTTTACACTTTGTACTGTCCTGGTATGGTGCACTACCCATATGCGTTCATTTGTTTGCATTTTGACTTCAGGTTGCACTGCTTGATCACAGTCACTTGTTCACTGGTCTGTAGCATTTGAAACAGTACTGGTCTTATTGCAATCTGATATGCTAGTTCTGGTATTTGTTTTAACTTGAATGATATTCATTTGTATAGTCATTTTTGAGTTCTTGTGCTTATGCATACTTCTTTTTTGTACTCAACCTTGTAGACATGTTATTCATATAGTCTGCTTGGATATTGAACTGCTTCCATGCCTTCACCTGTTCCACATGATTCATGAGCTTGTGCCTTATCTGGTTCACCTGAACTTTGAATTGGTCATTTTTTATTCTGCTGAAATTGTGAATTTTCATGTGAAGTTCCATTTGTTTAAGACTTGTGATTACTTGAGTCTGATACATTCCACTGGTTTCATGTGCAATTTGTATATTTTTGGTTTCACTTGAACTTTCGTACTTCTTTGAATCCACTGTCGAGTCTGTTTTCATATGTACACATTTATGCACTTGTTAGCATGGTCTGGATTCTTGTTGCATGAGAACTTGTATTCGACAATTTTGTGACGCTTTTGTATTGACCTGAGTTGAATCCAACCTCGGCTCGTGTTTGATCTTGTGCTCATGTCGTGGCTTTATTTTTATTGCACTTGAGTTGAACCTGGCTTTTGTGCTCACATGTCCCTGCAATTTTATCAAGTGTATATCGGTGTGCACGACTTTATGGCATGTATAGTGATTTACTGTGCATGTCACAAGCTGTTCATGTAAGACGAATTCAAAATAAATGATGATGGACAACCTAAATAAATGTGGCAATTTTTTTTTTAAAAATACATATTTTATTTTACACTACAAAAATATTTCTTTTTCAATTTTATTACGTCGGCGTTTACTTTTTAGATAACTCAGATGCTGGATTCAAACTGAAATAGAGTTGAACATAAATACGAGTGAACGAGTGATATGTAGTGAGGTGAACAATGTAAAATGAAATTGTATTGTAATTAAAAGTTGTAAGAGCTCAATTTTGTACTATTCAAAATTATAATAAAATATTTGTTTGAATAAAATATCTGTTTGAATCTAAATTCTGTGTTATTTATTTTATTTAGCAAATATTTATTTAATTATGTGAAAATAAAATAGTACAATAACAAATACATTTAAATGAATATATATATATATATATATATTATCATCAAACAAAAATCATATACTAGCATATTCGACAATTACATGTTTAATTAGGTTAATTTAAGGTTTCTAAATCTAAAATTACCTAAGTCTAATCAATTTATATCTTAATATGACAATTCTAACCTATAATCACATAATTACAACATATAATCCATCTATACTAGTGAGAGATCATAACCACTCACCAAATCTACCAAATTTATGAAATATGATGAAGATCCGATCCGAACAGCGACAATTCGGATGAAGATGCAATTCAAATGATGAAATCAAGCTCCTAATTGAAGATCTAGCCTCTAATTTGCAAGTTGAGACGATTTGAGATGAAATCCAATGAGATGAATGGAGAATTAGAGTA
Organism: Allium cepa; assembly: GCA_030765085.1. NCBI lineage: Eukaryota > Viridiplantae > Streptophyta > Magnoliopsida > Asparagales > Amaryllidaceae > Allium > Allium cepa. Next base: position 599,525,177 of record CM060941.1, read on the forward strand.
GAGTCAGGGCTTGGGGCTGATTTGAAATGAGAGATAAACTTTCAAATGGTCTCTCTCACTCATATTTATAGCCAAACCTGATTAGACTAATGGGCCTGCTAACTCGACCCATTAATCCCCTTCTAATTTAGACTAGTAGATTTTAAAACTTAAAATTACTATAACTTTCTAACCACTTATACGATTTTCCTAACTAAACACTCTATGGAATGTGAAACCACCATCCAAAGCAATGAAATAGGTTAGAGCATTTAATTCGGCTTCAATCAAAATTTATAGCCGAAATAAGATCTTAAAGGGAAAAATGGTCACATAGAAATTCGGGAAAATTCATATATGTGGAAATATCCTTAAAAACCATATTCCAAAATATTAGAATCATACGACCAATAATAAAATAAATAAAATTATTTTACGATCCTCCGCTATGTAAATTACGGGTCGTTATATTAAAAGATTTAGTGCATGTTGAAATTTTTTATATTTTTGTTTGAAATTTCTCGTTGTACCGTTTGTCTTTGCCACCTAACCCAACTAGGGGACTCCCACACTAGTACCATCCCTAACATGATATAAGAGTTCGGTATTACATCAGATGTTTGGTTTTGTATCAGTATATATTATCTGTGACTGCTGTTTCTGTGACATGTTATGATGTTATTGTGCTTTGTTCTGAATAGATCCGTTAGTCGTGTAGTATCGTATTAGTTAATCACCGAGTATGTCGACTACTTGAGATTCACAGAAAAAAAAAACTAAGTATCGACATACTTAGTCATTAGCTAGTGCATTACTATTCGGTCGCCCTTAACCAGCCCTATTCTCTGCATTAGTAGATGGAATTACTCGTTAATTCTCTTTACTAATGTGGGTCTTGGGGTGGGGCGTCACAGCTTTGGTATCAGTCTGTTTTTTTGCTTAATATAGACTGGTTAGGTCAAACCATTGAGGCATATTTGTATACCATCGCTACGAATTGTACTTTGTTGGGAAAGATTATGCTATCGATGGCATGTTTGAATTGAACATTGAATTTAATTAAATTACAGGTTTTACATACTATTTTAATATTTTGCACGCTAGACTCTTTCATGTGATAATCACATTACTACTATTTTTATATAATAAGAGTATTGCTTTATTCAAGCAGAGCACTAATTTTAATGTTTTAGTTTGTTTAAACTCATGACCTCAGTCCAAGATCTGATATAAGTGTCGCTTGAGTTCATAACCAAATTATTAAAAACACGAGTAACCTTGATTTAATTTCATTAAATGGTTTTGAAAAACAAAAATTGGATTTTTATGGTTGGGCGAAAATAACAAAAACTCCACATCAATTTGTTGTTGGAAAATTAGAACGTATAGAGTTAAATTCATTCAAACATATGTAGACTTCCATTGATTGGATACTGTAAACGCTACTTTATTTAATGATGGCTGTTCCGATTCATTTTTTATGTCTCATGGAAAATAAAGTGAAATGCTAAACATGTTCAAGTTATTAGTTATTAAAATTGAGAATCGATTTATTAAGAAAAATTAAGGTTTTTTGTACTGGCAGAGAACTAAATACGATTCAACATATTTATTGATCTTTTAATTCAAAGGGCATTGTCGATGAAAAACCCACACCATATTCGCTTCAAGTGATCTGTAAAGCTAAAAAATTAAGGATGTTTACTAATTTTACCGTAGTCATTTTATTAAATTCTAGGATTGCATCCCGTTGGGAGGGGAAATTTTATTAATTGTTTGCTATGTCCAAAGTAGAATTTTTTCACCGAAGAGCAAAATTTCACCCTTAACGTATACAAAAATAAACAACCTTCCCTAATTTATTTTAATACTTAGGTTGTTTGGCTTATATTCATATCCATAATCCTAACAGAATTAAGCTACTAAGTAAAGTCTATGAAGATGATTTATACTTGAATGGCTTCTTTGTGCAGAATGATAAGGTTTAAGGACATCAAATAACCATTTCCTTGTTTTTTGTTAACCAGTCTCATCTATATTAAAGAATAGTAAAGCATAAAAATTTTAAGTTCTCTAATTAATAGTAGAAATTATCTTTATTCTCCTTAATTCTCTCAAAGTGGATATTTTATTTATAAAATCTTATAATTTACCACTTTACCATTATTGTAATAAACTTTTTACGCTATTTTACATTCAAATACCTACTTTTAAAAAAAATCTACAATTATTTACAAATTTTTCACGGTTCTCTCATAAATTTTACATTACAGTCCACAAATTTAAATTAATTACATAATCTAAAATTTAAACTAATTGATCAACTTAATCAACTAATATTTATTAGGGGAAATTAATTTAAAGGACAAAAATTTGTATATTTTTTGCCTAAAGGACATGACCTCAATATTTTTACTGCAAGGACAAACATCTTCTAAAAATTATTCACAAGGACAAACATTTTCCAAAATTATTCATAAGAACAATAAAACTGCTACCGAGCTAAAACTGATACCTAAAAACTACTACCGATAACTACAAACTGATACCTAAAATCTGCTATCAATAACTAAAAACTGATACCTACAGAAAGTTGTCCTTCAGGATAAAATATTGAACGTCTGTCCTTGAGACTAAAAAGCTGTGAAATTTTGTCCTTGACATTAATTTCTTGTATTTATTTAATAAATCCTAAAAGATGAAATTTTCGATATGTATACTACATGCTCATCAACAAATTGGTAAAAAAATTCGTTTAGATGTGTGTGTGTGTGTGTGTGTGTATCACATAACATAAATTATATGCATATACATTAATGATAATAATAATTTTATTGTATAATTTATTTACTGAATGAATTTATGTTACAGTATAAAAATCTATTAACTTCTAATACCTAAAATTTTAATTTTTTTATAATTATTTAGAAACTCTCTCAATTATCTTCTAATATTTTACATTCAGGTCCATATATTTAACTAACTGTGTAATCTTAAATTTAAATTATTTAAATAAATATGATTAATTAGTATTTACTAAGCCATCTAATAAATCATAAAAATACAAAGATTTCAATATATACAATATTCATGAACATAAAAAAAAAATCATTTCATCTTTATTCAGATATATAAAGATGTTTAAATCATATAACATAAATTGTATACATAAATAATAATAATTTTTTTAATTTCTAATTCATTTATCTCAAAAAAATTAACCTACATCAAATAATTTAATTTCATTTTTAACAACCTTCAAAAGATAAATTCATATTTTACAGCATTACGATGTGAATGGAAAGATTACATTGATATAAATAAGATTATATAAACATTTCCACTTTGAATGTGTTATCAAATCATACCCAACTCATAACTCAACTAAATACTACATAACATTGTTTTGCAATTATCAAAGTCGTAAGTATGACCCTCCTACAAGAACATGAAACCTATGGTTAATTTTAAGAATAAAATTGTTTAAAAAATGAAAACTTAATAACGAATAAAAGTTTACATGCCTAATTCAAAAAAAAGTTCACATGTAGATAAGCTAACCATAAGATCTACGCTCTTCTTAGTTGCAAATTTATACAAAATTCTTTCCAATTTTCTTTAACTTTTTTACATTTATCTTCTTATATTTAATTAGGTATGTTGATTATTAATTCAAATTATTCAAATAAATTCAATTATCTAAGATTCATTAATTCATTTATAAGTCCTTTAGAAAAGATGATAATTCAATATATATACAACAATCATATTAACAAAATGGTGAAGTTACTTATTAACTGAGACATGTAAAAAATATATATCCCATATCATAAATTATTTACATATATACGGTATTAACAATTTTAATTTATAATTTTCTTTGAATTAGGATATTATTTTTTTCAAAGATATGCAGGTAGCGAGTATTGAACCCTCAACCTTTATCCAAGCATTGCAAGTCATTTTAGTTTATGGTTAATATATCATTATAAATTTATTATATACCTTGCATAATAAAAAATAATTTTAACAATAATTAAAATATAAGTACTATTTTTTAACAATGCACCGTGTGCAACGTACGTGTTACACACTAGTTATAGTGAGAAGATATCAGAGAAAGTGATTACTTCTAGTAAACCTGCTTGTATGCCATATGATCCAAGTGTAAATTGTTAAATTTTGCTGATACACAATCACAAATACAAGAAAACAAATACGCAAAAAAAAAAAAATTCCCCTAATTAATAGACATATTTAATTATTTTTATTTCTCTCTCTAATTGGCAAATCAAATTATTTTTCGTCATTTGATTTTAACTTGAGAATTAAGTAATTGATGTTATAAATATACACTAGAATAAAGAGTGTAAAAGGTGTGAAAATTCATTTGCTAATTCTCTCTTTTTCAATTTTTGTTTTTTCTTCCCCAACAATTTTGACCATATAAATTAAATTAAGACTCTCTTCCTCAATTTGGTTATTGGTTAAATTTGTATTCTGTTTAAGTTTACTTTTGTTTTGTTCGATTAAGTGTAAACAAATTTTACTGAATCAATAAAGAGGATGGATGGTTAGGTGGACTATCTTGTCCATTGATTTCTGATTTCATCCCTGTTCATTTTCTATCGAAATTTTACACTACAAAAAAACATCCATATAAAGACTGAAGAATAAAGACTGAAATTAGTTAGTCTGTAAATTCAAACTTATTAGAGACTAAAAAAAAAGTCTTTAAAATTCCGAATTAGAGACTGAAATTCAGTCTTGAATCGGTTTTTAAGAACTAAGACTGGTCTAAGACCAAATTTCAGTCTTTAGTTCAGTCTTTAATTCAGTCTTTAAGAAGTCTTAAAAGAAAATGCATTTAATGTATTTTTTTTCTAAAAAAAACTACTTTCATTGGCTAGACATATAATTAAATCTAACATTTGATTTTGGTAATTCACGTGAATGCGGTTGAAACCTATTACAATTCAAATAACAACCTACATACTATAATGTACAAGTGGCATCATTATCTTTATAAAGTGTTATAAACAAATAAGCAATTAGAGAAAGAGACAGAAGAAATATTATTCATTCTTCAGATATTAGTAATATATTTACATTACATAGCCTACTTTATATAAAGGCTATAGAGCTAAGGATTGAACTTATCCCACGATGTGGGACTAAACAACACAACATAAAAGCATATTCACTTCATTATTTACATATATTGTAACACTCCCCCTTGAATATGCGTCTTCAAACTCTTGAATGCTCTGATAACTTGAATTTGTCCCTTTTGAAAACATGTATGATGATTTCTCCTCCTCATTATTATCTTGCTTGCATTTATTCATTCATCGATCTACATATTGTCCGTTGCCTCATTAAAAACCTCTGTCAGGAAAACCCAGTGGGAAAAACCTTGAACGAGGAAAAGAGTGCAACTTGTAAAATCATATTAAAAATGATATTCTTTCTAAAGGGTTTGATCTTCGGGATCAAAATAATGCCTCATTAAAACCTTACTAAAACCCAATGGGAAAAATCTTGGTGAAGAAAAAAAATACAATGACATATTTTATTATATCATTTCATCAAAAGAAGTTTGATACTTCAAGGTCAAACTAATGCCACGTTAAAACCTTAGTAAGAAAAACCCAGTGGAAAAAATCTTAAATAAGGAAAAAGAGTACAATATAACTTATTTTAAATGTTGCTGGGGAGTAGATACTTCTGGATCAAGATAATGCCTCATTAAAACCTTACTAATAAAAACCCAGTGGGAAAATCTTAGTTAAGGAAAAAGAGTGCATTATAAAATATTTATGGATGCTCCCCCTGATTTAAAATTTCCTCTGAATTCATATTCTATTTCAGTAATTCAAATTGGTTATAGATATTTCTGGATCTATAAATATGAATCTCATTAATAATACAATTTATTAATAGTTTCCTATGATACAATCAAATTTTCTAAGATTGTTTCTTCCAAATATTATTTGCATTTTATGCATTTTGTATGCTACTTTTATGAAAAACACTTCATGTGCTTTCATTTTTGTGCTTTAAATCAGTTTTGTTTATTGCAACTACACATCTGTCATGAATATTAAAAATTTCATTACAACATTACTAAAAAGAGGAAAGTAATCTACTCATCTTGAAGTATATCAAGATTTTCATTACAACAATACTTAGAAGAAGGTTGTAATCTACACTTTATGTCTTTTGCATTCTTTATAACTACAAAAGTTATATATATTCTTCAGGAATTTATATACTTTAATAAGTATTTGCATATCACAACTACCACTTCAATACATATAAAGAGTTTTGTTACAACAATACTTAAAAATAGGAAGTAATCTACCCATCATGAATTATATGAAGATTTTCATTACAACAATACTTGAAAGAAGTTGTAATCTACGCTCCTTATTTATATTCTTCATGAATTTATGTACTTTCATTGTTTCTTATGATTTGAACAATATTTATACCTTCAGGGTATTTTAAGTGTTTCAAGCACTTTCACTACTTCAATCAATTCAATTATCTCTAAAAACAACATGCACATGGCACTTAACATGTTGTTGATACTATATGTGCTTTAATAATTTTAGTGTGCTTTTGCCACTTTATATACATGTCTCTCATTTTATTTTGTGGACTATAGGTCCACATTTCTTATTTAGGAGAATTTCATGATGGCCAATCATGTTTTTCTCTAATGTAGGATCTTTAATCCATTAATAAACATAAGCACTTTATTATTTATAAATTTATAATCAACTCGCCTATTTAATAATCAACTCACCTACTTAATGAGGTTAGAATCAACTCGCCTATTTAATAATCAATATTGTTATGTGTTCCGTACATGCATAACCATGAGGAATTTTAAGTGAAGAAGTGATAAATCATACCTCGATAATTCTTTTGACCAACTTTCTTACCTTTTTCATCCTTGTCAAATTTAATTGTGGTGCTTAAATTTTCTCAGTTGATCACTGGCCGATTGAAATCTGATTATGGTGCAGATTTTCAACATATAATACATCGTTTGTTGCCCATTTTAACTCTGCCACCTTTGTACATCTCTAGGCTAAGGAACTTTGATTTATCGTCCATCATGCGCTTAGAACAGGCAGAATCCATGTATCACTATTGTTGTTCCTTAGCCTTTCAACACACTTGTACATGGAAAGATTTTTGTGACCTGTTTGTTTTTATAGGTCCACGATTGTTAGTGACAGACGATTTTGAAAAACAAGTTTGCGTAGAACCAAAAAAGTTTATGTTTGTTCATTTTGGTACTCAGATTTGTTTAATTTAAGAGATTTTACATTCGTGCCTTTAGGAACCCGAATTTGTATGGTTTTCACGTGTTTAGGTCTCAATCAGTAATTGTTTTGATTGTGTCCAATTTTTCTACAAATCGTGCATTTGGAGTTGACATGATTAGTTTCACTTCTAACTATTTCAGATTGAGTATACCCACGTCCTTGTCTAGCAGTGTTAATAAATTGTTTCTCTAATAGCATATTTAGTAATCTTTCTCCTTTGGAGAATTTTTCTAAAGTTGTAGACAATTATTGAACTTGTGACATGAGAGAATCATTTTCATTCAATAACAACATGCACTATTTAATGGAGTTTTCTCTCCTAGTATTTTCACTTCTTTGAAAATCAGAATTTCATTTCCAAGCGATTTAATTCTAGTCTCTAATTTTTTTTATTTCCTCCTCTAATGATGGACACTTATCGCAGTTATGGCTTTTATTTCTATAATTTCGAATCAATTGATCAAGATGTTTATTTAGTTATATCAAATTATCTCTTTGTGATTCAATTTTAGCGTACTTCTTCCTAAGTCGTTCAAAACAGCCATTTACTTCATGAAAATATATAAGTATAACTGGGAATGAGTAAGTTTTAATATCTCGCTTGGTTCATCATCATCGCTGTCACTTATTCCTCTTGAAAAACACATATTTTCTTTTTCACTTTCACTGCCAGCGTTTTTATCACTTTCATCCCAAGTAGCTGCAAAACTTTTCCTTTTTGATTTCTTTCCTTTGATGAATTGATTTTGAGGACAATTTGGCTTGATATGACCAAGTTTATTGCAGTTGGGACAAATGATCTCCTGCTCTTCTGAGTTGTCTAGAACTTTGACGATTCTGTTTTTCTCTACCTTGACAGTTTGATCACTTTCAATTTATCTCTAGATCCCGCCACCACATGATCTTAAACCTACCTCCTTTGAAGTCCGTTACTGTGCACCGAAGTCTATCGTCGGTTAACTCAAACACCCCTCTATGCAAGATCCAAAGACTTTTTATGGCTAGTTCTATCTATACAGCAATAAACATTTAGCGTACATATGAAAGTGTAATAAATTATCACACACAAAACATTACTTTGCGTACAACATTTCTTTTACAAAATCATCCATGATTACACCTTCATTATCTTTCCACTTAAAACTGAAACCCATTAATGCAAACTTGAAATTGAAAACATTAAGTTAAAATTCAATGAAATGAATTTTATATTTTGGCACTAATATTGTAACTTCTTTATTTTATTTCTACAACTGTTCTTAATGTTAATAAAATCAACCATAGTGTGGAAAAATAGTTAAATGCTTTTAAATTAAAGTAATTAATTGTGAAAATTGTCTTAATTGATGCTTTAAGTTTCATGATAAAAGGTCATTAACTTCTTCCTCAAAATGTATGGATTTGATCAAATATTATCGATTTAGTCTTTTTGTTCGTTAGGTAAGATGAAAAAGACAAAAAATGCAACTAGGAATGAATGGTAATGTAGCGATACATTTTTTTAGCAAAATAATGATGTGTGTTAGTGTTTTTAATGTTTGAATAGAGTTTACCTTTTTTATTTCATAAAATAAATAAATTTATACCGTTTGTTAAAAGTTATACATCACATTTTACTTAATATATATCGTACATATTACAAAACTACTCCTAATTTGCAATAAATCAATACACTTATCTTATTTCATAAACGCTCTTTCCTTATACAGTAATCGAACCAAGGTGGTTTAATTTCCCAAATTAAACTTTGCAAATTTCAATTTCAAAATTCAATTACTTTGAATGGAATTTTATATGATTTATTTCCTTATATATAGAAATGCAAATTAGATTTTTGAATGCTAAAATGTTAAAATATTAAATTTTTGAAAGAATAGAATTTTCCTTATGTAATTCAATATTACAAGTTGTATCTATTTTTAGGCGATTTCAAATTTTTTATGTTGCCAAATATATCTTGATTTTTTTAATAGGAATTCCTTATTGTGAAACTTAGTGTTGATATCCTAATTTTAGGGATATTAATGACAAATTACCATGTTATACATTTGTGTCATTATGAGATGCACAAATTCATTTCCTTCAATTTATTTGACATAATAATATATTTGATGACATGTAAGACGCATCCCAATTACATCCGTGACTAACGTTTCTCGCTCTCAACATCCAGTAGAATCACCAAAATACGCAGATATTTTCTTCTCACGCGCTCAAAGAATTTTTCCCCCTTCTGCACGACTCTCCTCAATCGCGCAGAAATTTTCTCTCATCTTCTCCGAGTTTTAATCACTGGGTATTTTTTTTCTACTCTTCTCGTGCAAAATTTGCTTATTTTTGTAGGGTTTCTGAATTACAGTGAAAAAATATTCTCATATTGGTTAAAATTGAGATTTATTAACAGATCTTCATGTTTGCGTTTTAGGGTTGATGCTGGAACCCATGCTCGACTTCATGAAGCAGTAGGAGGTTTCAAAAAGCGGTATACATATGTTTATATCTTTTTTTGTCGTAGTTTGTGAGTATTTGTCAATGCAATTCTATGCTGTTGATTTAGTAAGATTGAAGCTAGGAAAACAACTATAAGTTAAACATATAATGAATGAATTAGTAGAGTAACAAAGGGTTTATTTTATGTTTATATTGTGCTGTGTTTTTGATAAATTTCAAGAAGCTAGAATCTTCAAGTTGTAATTCTTCTATTGCCTAATTCAGATTTCATCGCTCAAATTTTTAGATGCCACTGAGCAGTTATTATATACGAGCTAATCATACGGTTGAAATTAATGAAAGATTGTTTGTTTTTTTCTATCTTGTTAACCTGAAGGGAACCTGTACCTCTACTTCAAGAAAATATACATCCTACTATCTGGTTATTTCAAACCATTATCTTGTGTCAAAGACATGAGTTATTGCGTTGCCAGCAATTACTCTTAACACTTTATAATTGCAATTGTACTCAACATGAAGTCCAAAGCAAAATGTATAGTATATCTCCAAATATATGCAGTATTAATCATTAGATATAAAAAGGTTGCAGCTTGTAATAGGATATTACCTGGGGCATATTGCCTGTTGTTGTATAGGAGCTTTCCATGGTAGTTTCTTAACACCTGTACTTATAAGCATATACAAATCAGACATACTTTGTAAAAGCCTAATTCTGAAAATGCAGGGGAACAAATGTTTTTAGTTTAATTCCTCATATGTATTACAAAAATATAAAATAAAAAGTAAATAATACGTTCAATTGTCCAATAAATACAACATAATGACACAATAAAAAGAATTCCAAATAATTAATACTAATGACACTTTCAATCTCAATTCTCAAGTCTCACTGGCCATATTCTCCAACTTATGTCTGTGGAAAAAGTATTCCCCCAACCATTCTTTAGCCAAGTTACTTTTACAAACTTCCTTTTGCAAATTTATTTTCTCGAAATTACTATTGAGAATTGATCCACAAACACATTTTAGGTTAGAATGATCCTGAAACATAACATGTTAGCCTTATAGTTATGTATTCATTTATATCTTAACCTTTTTTGTGATCTTAGATTGGTTGGACTTATAAATAGGTACTGGTGTACCATTTATAGTTATTATCGGTGTGATACAACAACTAGCAGCAAACCAAGTTTGGTCGTTATCGTTCAGGAACAATAATTTCTTGCAGAATAAAGCAAACAATAATTTGATCTTAGTCTCGCAATTTTGATTTAACACATACATGTTTTAACAAAATTGACAATATATAATTTGTAAAGAGTACCTTTTTATAATCATATATAATAACATGCGACTTTCTATCGTTGGAATGAATTTATTCAAACAAATCAACTTTTATATAAGTATATAGATCAATAAATGTTATAAAAAACAACAAATGCATTAAATGAATAAGTTAGGAAAATTTTTTGTAATGTGATGTTGAATTTGGATGATTCAAATGTTCATTAAAAGGGAAAGAAATTAATTAATTGATTCAATCAAATCAATTAATTTAGCTGATATATGGAAGGATATTTTAAGGAAACTAATTAATTAGTAAATCAATTAATTAGTCTGCTATATGAAGAAATAAATTATTAGGCATGGAGAATAAATGAAAGATATGAAAACGAAGATCACGCCATCTATTTATACTAAAATCAAATCACGCAAATTGGAAAGATATCTGCGTAATCAGGAAATTGATTTGCTTAATCTCCAAGCAACCCTTCATTATCAAGTCTATATAAATGAAGGAACTTTATCTTCATATGAACAAGCAAGTGTAGTATCCACCATTATTCTTTCCTCTTTCTTTTGTACTCTCTTCTTTAGTGAAATAAAAAGTTGTTGGGTCTCCGTGGACGTAGGATATTCATATCTGAACCACGTTAAATCTTCCTGTCTTCTATTTCTGTTATTTTTCTGTGAGACTGCATAATTCTTTTTAAGTGTCATTGATATCTAAATAGGCAATACTAGATTCTGAACAAATAAACCGCTTCCGCTCAAATAAAAAAAAAATCACTACATGTGAATGGGATATATTTATATAAAATTTTAAGTGCAAGTTCTCTAATTTAGTGATGTACTCTTCAAGGAAACCATGATAGAAGTTTTATTTAAAGTTATTGATCTCTATATCCATAGGTCGAATGACACTTTAACTGTCAACCTGCACCTTAGTAGACCAAACTGGAAAACTTGCAATAAACAAGTCTTAGTTCATTGAAACAATTAATTGTAGGATGTGAAATATAGAAAATATTTCAACATGGTGCTTACGAGATACTTAGTTTACACCTAATCATGTGCAATTGCTTGTGACAATTTATTTTAATATGAAAATTATAGATTTCTCTAATTTGATAGTACTAAGTTACTTGTCCAATCTATTTTAATGGTACAAATCCGTTGTATTGTAGGATTATTATATATAAATGGACGATCGACTATGGATGTATCATAGGGTTTGTGAAGGTTTTGTAACTTAAGAATTTTATGATGGTGTTCGAAGATTTGTTAATTTTGCATTTTCTCAAGCATTACCAGAAAGGGTTGTTAGATGTCCATGTGTGAAATGCGATAATAGAAAATTTCAAAATAAAGAGGTTGTCATAGCACATTTGCTACAGAAAGGCTTTACTCCACAATACTCACGTTGGATATACCATGGGGAGATGGATATAGAAGAAACGTCAACGTCAGGATCTTTAAATAATAATAATGTGAATGATGTTAACCCATATAGGGAAATGATTATGGATGCAATTGGTGAAAGTAATATCCATCCAAATGAAGAATATGATTACACAAATGAAGAAGCACCTAATTTTGAAGCTAAAAAGTTCTTTGATATGTTGAGAGCTGTTAACGAGCCTTTATATAGTGGTTGCAAAACTGAGACAGTGTTGTCAACATGTGTGAATATGATGGTATTAAAGGCCCAAACAAGATTGACACATGCAGGTTTTAATTATGCTAGTTCCATGATCAAAAACTTTTTACCTGAAGATAATAAACTAACTGCTAATTTTTATGAGGCAAAAAAAATGTTGAAACCTTTAGGACTTGGTTATGAAAAAATCGATGCATGTCATAATTTTTGCATGTTATATTATAAAGAGAATGAGGCAAAGATTGTTTGTGATATTTGCAAAGAGCTAAGATATAAGTTTGATAATTCTAGTAGTTGTAGGAAAAAAAAATCTGAAGTACAACTACGTTATTTTCCTATCATACCACGTCTAAAAAGACTGTTCATGTCTTCGAAGCATGCTAAAGACATGACATGGCATTATTACAATCGTTCCACCTGTGGTAAATTGGCTCACCCAGTTGATGGTGAAGCATGGAAGCATTTTGATCAGTGTTATCCCGACTTTGCTAATTCTCCAAGAAATGTTAGGCTTGGACTTTGTACAGATGGGTTTAGCCCATTTGGAACTAGATCGACGACTTACTCATGTTGGCCTGTGGTTTTGGCAGTGTATAATTTGCCACCGTGGAAGTGTATGAAGAGGCCATTCATGTTCTTAAACATGATTATCCCAGGTCCAAAAAGTCCAGGAAAAAACTTGGATGTTTTCCTACAACCTTTGATTGACGAGTTATTGGATTTATGGCGAGGTGTAACGGCTTACGATGTGCATAAAAAAGAAAATTTTCTTTTAAGAGCTTCATTGATGTGGACCATCAGTGACTTTCCAGCTTATGGAATGTTGTCCGGTTGGAGTACACATGGTAGATTAGCATGCCCTTATTGTATGGAACAAACAAAATCAATCACTCTTCATAATGGTGGTAAACCTTCATGGTTTGATTGTCATCGATGTTTTCTACCATTTGACCATCCATTTAGAAAACAAAAGGACAAGTTCACGAAGAATAGAGTTGAATTAGATAGTGCTCCCATCCAACGTTCTGGCACTGATTTGAAAAATATTGTGTCTCAGTTGCCTTATATTGCACCTGGGTCTAAATCAGGAAATAAAAAAATAGCAGGTTTTGGTGAAACACACAATTGGCTTCGTAGAAGTATATTTTGGGATCTTCCGTACTGGGAGAATAATTTGATTCGTCATACTATAGATGTAATGCATGTGGAGAAAAACTTTTTTGATAACATATTTGAGACACTAATGGATACCGATAAAACAAAAGATAACTTAAAAGCTAGATTTGATCTAGAAAAGTATTGTAGTCGAACACGATGGATGAGCTTAGTTAAACATCAGAATGGTCGTTTTTTCAAGCCGAAAGCTCCTTATTGCCTTACAAAAGACAATCAAAAAGATGTCTGCAAGTGGGTTAAATCAATAAAATTTCCCGATGGATATGCTTCTAACATAAGAAGATGTGTTAATGAGACTGAAACAAAAATAAGTGGGTTCAAGAGCCATGATTGTCATGTGTTTATGCAAAGACTTCTTCCTACAGCCTTCAGTCCATTTATACCAAGAAATGTATGGGAAACTTTGGTGGAGTTAAGCAACTTTTTTCGTGAACTTTGTGCAAGAAGTTTAAATATTGAAAGCATGATGCTTCTAAAAAAGAATATCATTGAGATTACTTGCAAACTTGAGAAGATATTTCCGCCTGGTTTTTTTAATTCTATGGAACATTTAGTTGTACATTTGCCATATGAGGCTTTGCTTTGTGGTCCGGTTGGATATCACTGGATGTATCCATTTGAACGGTATGTTTTTATAATAATGTTGAAGCTTTATTAGTACTTTACTATTGATATTCCAACAACTTCTTTTAATACGATGTAGGTATCTATTTTATTTAAAAAGAAAAGTAGGAAATAAAGCACATGTTGAGGGATCCATTGCTGAAGCATATGTCATTGATGAGATTTCAAACTTCTCATCATGTTATTTTGATCCGAATGTAGAAACAATTTGGAATCGACCTCCTCGAAATGATGATGGAGGAGAAGTTATATTTAATGGACATTTGTCTATATTTTCTCATTCAGGAAAAGTATTATCTAATGCATTTATTAGGCGGAATCTCTCTGAATTTGAACATCATGCCATCCATAAGTATGTGCTTTTCAACTGCACCGAAGTAGAAGAGTATGTGAAGTACGTATTTTAAGATTTATAGTAAAGTAGTTAAAGCATATATATTTTGATTTAACTCTATTTTTGTTGCTTACAGTGAATGTAAAAATGGATTAATTAGCCAATACCCTACAGAAAGTGAAAGTTTTATTGTTACAAAGCTTGAATCTGTATTTCCTGATTGGTTTAAAAATCGTGTAAGTATTTTTAGTATGATGTGATTTCTAATAAAAATAAATAATTTGAACACTAATGATGACTATGCCATTTTTTGTAAATAGATTCCATTTCAACCGAGTGGTATTGGACATCAATTATAGCACAAAAACCGGATTATATAGTTGAGTGCTACAATGGTTATTATGTCAACGGCTTTAAATTTCATACACTTAACTACGGAAAAAACAAGGCGACGATGAATAGCGGTGTTTGTGTGAAAGGGAGCTGTTACGATGATTTGGAAAATGATTATTGTGGATTGTTAAAGGAAGTCATAAAGGTTAGATATCTTGGAGAAAAAAATGAGATATTCATATTTAGTTGTGAGTGGTTTGATACGTTGAGTAGAAATGGAATGAAAGTGCACCATACAAATGGGCTAATAGAATTGAATAAAAATTCTCGGCTACAAACCGATGATGTCTTTGTATTCGCCCAACAATGCCAACAAATCTATTTATTGTCCAAGCCTGGGAGTGAATCAAATGAATGGGTAACAGTAATTAAAACGGTAGCTAGAAGCCGATTTGCAAGTGATGTGTTAAGCCCTAACATAACGGAGGACGGTTTAGACGTAGATCAAGTAGATGAGATATGTCAACCCTCCATTGTCAGTATCGATGATAACTCCAATCAACCATTTATTATGGAGCATTTTGATGCAGTTGATGATGATGAGTTGGAACGTGTAATGCGACCAAATGATGTTTATTATTCTGGCTCGGATGATGATGAAAATGCGTATGATGTTGAGGTAGATTACGATGAAGATGCTGACCTTGATGATGAGGATGAAGATGGCGATCAAGATAAAAATATTAATGATGAAGATACTGAAGATGAGTTTGCATTATAATCTACCGAAAATATTGTGCATTGAATAAAGTTTATGCAACTTACATTAGTTTACATTAATGTTAAGATGTTTTTATGGTGATTTATCAAAATGTTCATTTATTAACTTGATGCGTTTTCTAAAGTTAAGCCTTTAATTTTGAATGTGGAAGGATTATTTACACTGATACCATTAACTTTTATTTTACTGTTTTGGAAGTTGCATGGAGATAAGTCATACACTATAATTCCATTTTAATTGCACTTTCTTAAGCATACAAATTTGACCTTTTAATGGTAAATAAACTGACAGCTTAAGTATGCTTGTTTCCTTGCTCAATATAATGTAGTTATGCACATGAAAAGGTAAGTGCGGCCATGATTTAATTTGTGGTTTAATTTCTGAAATACAGTCTCAAACAATGAATTTAATTTTTCAAGTTAAAAGGGTACACGATAAATATTAATATCGGTATTAAATTCTAGTCGATATTTCATATATCTTCTTGGTTTCTTTAAATTAAATGCATGCATAGTACAGTCCAATGTAAATATACAGAAAATATAGTTCTTTACATTTTACCCCGTCAAAGATAACTTTCTGAATAGTGGCATGAAGTAAATATTGAGATAATTTCAATACATTGATGTTTCTATGATTTGATTTAAACTATGGACAAATACCGCATGCTATAGACAGATAAGGAAATTTCAAATTTTTGGGAAAAAATTAGTTAATTGTGTTTTCTATACAATTTGGACTTACTACATGATCTACCTTTTTTTCTTTTTTCTTTTGTTAATATAATCTATCTACCTATTGAAAAAAATTATTATTATTGAGCAAATGATTTGGTTATAATGCACACTTAATTCCTCCTTTAATATACCACCTTGATTTCATGTTGTAAATCATTTGTACTTAACCTCTTCCGTTCCCTTCTGTATTAGTAATAAGTAATTATTATTCTCTAATCTACTGCATATGGTAACATTTTTTTTCTGGCTAATTTGATAAATCCTATGTTTATACTATTTATGTGTTTTATTTTTTTTATTTAAAGAGTAGAGAATATTACTATAAACATATAAGCAAATTTAAGGTTTATGGGAAGTTACTTGCATTTTGTAAAAGATGTCATCTTAATGCACATGTAACATTTAATCTATGTTATCAAGGTTTTTGGTTTCTAATTATTCATACTTTGTTAATAATGTGTGTGGTATTTTTTTTTAAAAACTTTTGGGTTATTGGTTATTGATTGTTATATTTGCGATACCAACTATGGACCTATTTCAGTTAATCAAAGAAATGTTTGTAAAATTTCTATTCAAGTCAAATTAATAGTCATGCAAAGATTTTGATGAAATAAAACAAAATAAACCGCTTAACCTTCAATTTATATTTTTTCTATATTGTCTCCTTTTGCTATCAATTTATCATAGTACCTTGGATCCTAACTAGGTTATAACTACAAAGTAAATTTCATAAACTTAATGATCTGTGTAGATTTCTTGATGGTGATGCTAGGTTGTTTTATGGCATTATTTTTAGTAACAGATCTTTCATTTTCATCTATTTTGTTTATGGTTATTTATAGCAAAAAAATATTAGACTGTCATTCTTTTTCCTTATGCTATTATGAATATGCAGTAACATGATACTGTTGGTTTCAGGTGTTATTGTATTGGATTTAGTTAAGTTGCTCCAAATAATAATAAAATGTATTGAACTGTAAATTTAATACTTATGTCTCTGTGTACATATGCACACTTGAATTAAGTTTTTCTTTGAATTTGTACTTGATAATATGTACATACTTAATTTCTAATAAGGTGCATTGTATGCTTGCAAATATATATTCAGGATAATCGTAATTTGCTATTTACAAGCAGCAAAGATGAAGGGAATACATGATAATCATTATAATCATTATGTCAATACCTTTGTATATGCATACAATGAATGTTTATTATGTCAAATGCAATGTAATTTCTTTTAAATGGATTATCAAATATTATACAAAAACATGTTCTATTTTTTTACATCAACATGCTTTGTATATCAAATGTACTTCACATTTAACGTACAGGTTCCATTCTAGTGATTGATTGAAAAAGAGTTGTTTATACGAGCCGAGTCAACGTTTTAGTTGCTTACAATAACACATAGTGGGTGGGGTGATTAACATGAGTGAGTGGGATGATTAACATGAGTGAGTGGAGATGACTGTGATTGCAAGAACTGAGACTGAACGTCTAACGCTGTTAGTTTGATAAGCTGGTTGATATTAGCTGCTGGGTATCCATATTAACTACTAATCTTAACTGTCTTTTATCTTTTGTTTGTCTTTTTCATTTTCTCCGACTAATTTTGTTATATAGATAATGCCTGGTGGATCCGTAACTAGACGTCTTTTTCAAAGAAGAACTTATTCAAATCAATCAAACAATGTTGCCATACCTAATTCTCAACATAGCAGTGGCCCATCATGTGAAGAAGATTTAGAGAGGACAACCAATGTTGACGAAGGGGACGAACAAGTTGAAGAAGAAGAAAATTTTGAAACCATTCCCACTCAAGGTTACAATCCTGTAGTTGATCCTATTACAAAGAAACCTCCATTGGAATGGAAAGACAATTGG
Organism: Allium cepa; assembly: GCA_030765085.1. Classification (NCBI taxonomy): domain Eukaryota; kingdom Viridiplantae; phylum Streptophyta; class Magnoliopsida; order Asparagales; family Amaryllidaceae; genus Allium; species Allium cepa. The sequence goes on from CM060941.1 coordinate 599,543,760, forward strand.
TAATAATTCTTTTATATTAAGTTGGAATATCTGTTTATGTAACAATAGACTATTGAAGGAATTAATGAATCTAACATATTTTTTCTTTTAGTTTCCTCAACCAAAAAGCCTCGCGTATAATTGGGCAAATATGGTCTAGACGGTTTACTGGACCATGGTTTGAATTTAAGTCAGTACCTCCAGAAATTAGAAGCGTACTCTTTGATGACTTTAAGGTATCGCTTCTTTATCCATTTATTTTTTCCATAACAAACTGTAAGTTTATTTATATTATTGTTTTTTTTCATGAGCGCTTTAAGTCTCAACGAGTTTAGGTATAGTTCTCAGGTATTCAACAATATCGGCTTCGTGGACAAATAAATTTTATTTTAAGTATGAACTCTCCTTCATTTTTTGTGAACGCTAGTAAGTGTATCTAGTTCATACCTCATAATGATCAAAGAAACATTCAAACAACCACCCAGCTAGTCATATTTGTTCAAATCTAACTGGAATAATCTTGCATTATTTATTTTATGATTGTTTCATAAAAGAAAAGAATTACAATTTATTTAACTAGATCAACTGAAACTAGATTGTGGAACATAATATTAATATGCTGCCTTATTAGTCATGTATCATTCTCACATGATGTGTTTTTCTTGAGCATAATACTATGTTTTATGCAGAGGCATTTCTCATATGATGAAACTCATGAACCGACAATCCGAAGAATATGGGAGACTACAGCAAAAGACAATTTAAAGAAAAAATTAAATCGTGCACGAGAAGCAGCAAAAATAGCTAATAAGACAACAAGTATAGCAGAGTGCAAGGATCATCCACCGGTTTGGATTCGTCGTGATATTTGGAATGAGATGATTGATATTCGTTGGGCGCAAGAGGAATTTCAGAAAAGAAGAGAAACAATGAGAAAGAATCGGCTTACATCGAAAGAAGGGACATTTACTCGTCATTGTGCCGGTTCAGTTTCGATAGCCTCGCATAATGAACAAGTTGTAAGTCAAATATTCTTCAAATTATTTTTCATCTAATAAACTACTAACTATGCCAGTTAAGTATATATGTTGAAAATTTTGAATTAATAAATAGATAAAACTAAGAAGATGTGTGTATGTATCATATCACTTTGCATGTCACTAGAGGAGGAACGAGTCATTATTGCCTCAACTATAGTTAAGTACTGTTGTCGTGGTAGCATTTTATTCCTACCTCTTAGCAGCTGTTTATAAATACTGTTGAATCAATATGTCAAAAACTATAGTGTTTGTGACGTTGTTGCCAATATATTTCAACTATGCACTAGGCTTTGATGAAATTCTAAGCTTTGCCTATACACACCAATTTTTGTGATTTTGTGTGCTACAGAAATTAGATTTTGCAGTACATCTTGCTATCCCTATATCAGTAGCGAACCTGAAATTATATCAATTGATAAATCTAACATGATTTATAAATACATAAGTTAAACCATTCATTATCATAGTACGGTAAGTCATCGAGCTAGTATTATCCCTTAGTTATAATTATATCCAACATATTGCTTACCGTTCGAGCATGATATTGAGCAATATAAATGTATAAATAATGCAAGGATGTAGAATTTCACCCTTACCAATACCCATAATTTTCTAATATTTATATAAATGAATGCAGAAAGTGGTGACGGGAAAGGAACCAGCATTTCATGAGGCATTTCCATATTGGCACGTTTTGAAAGATCCATCGAACTCCTTAAAAAATACCAAAAAAATATGTAGGAGCAGCAGATATGTTGATAACAAATCTGTGAAAACAATGGTAATTATTTTATTCAGTTAAATTGTTAATATGCACGCAATGTCGATTGATTTTACTTATTGATCAGGAGAATTATCTCAGCAAAAAGGGCGAGTCAGAAGAAGAAATGGATGTTTTTAATCCACAACATTGGGTGGATTCATCAGGGGGACTTACAAAAGGAAAGTTGTATGGAGCGCCTCATGTAGACGTTAGCAGTTTACGTGGAGTTTCTAGGTATTCTTCAGCCAGTGCTCAGCAAGGATGTACTTCTACTCCAACTCCATCTACTCAACCAATACATACACAATTTTCATTGGAAGAAATTGTTCAACGGTTAGAGCTATAAATCCCAAATATGCAATAAATGATTAATGATTATGTAGTTGTTTGTTTTAATGCATGTATTATCTTTAAATAGGGTGTTGGATAAATTAACGCAGTCCCCTGGTATACCTATGCAGTCCATTGTACATACGCAGACAACTGATCGTGTTGCAGTGTCTTCGCAGACGGCTGTGCCAACATCGCCTTATATTCCTGATCAGTCCACAATGCCTACAGAGGCGACCGTGCCTACACAAGCCACCATGCCTACACAGTCACAACAAATGGGATTTTCTCCATTTAATGGTACATTTCCTCATTTCACGGGTTAGTATATTTTCTCATTATTTCGATTATTCTTAGCGCTAGCCTTGTTGCAATTGCTGATCATCTATTTATATTATATACTATGCCAACTAGATGAGTCGGTAATAATTTATTTGATTAAATGAAAAAGCATAACATTACTGTTTGGACTGAAGTATGCGTTGATCATAAAACAGTGGCTTTACAATGCGTCGGTAAAATTTGTGATTCAATTTATGATTTATTACTATCATGTCAGTAAATTTTACTACAAAGAGTGGTCTTTTACAATGCTATAAGGAGGATGCTAAGATCATAAAACAGTGGCTTTACAATGCGTCGGTAAAATTTGTGATTCAATTTATGATTTATTACTATCATGTCAGCAAATTTTACTAAGAAGAGTGATCTTTTACAACGCGTCAGTAATAAAATTCACGATTTACAATGTGAACTTAAAAAATAATGAATGAGAAAGAATCCGGTAATCTTTTACAATGCGTCAATAAAGATGTTTGCATTGTGAATATCATATATCCCATCCTCTTTGAATAAAAATAATAAATCATAAAACAGTGGCTTTATATCTATGTAATGTTGGATTTATTTACAGTTGCTACATTTAGATTGGAAGAGTTCATCATATTCTAGAAAACTATAACAAATCAAATGCATGCCAGTAAATAAATTTTGCATTGAAAAACATCGCATTAGCAAGTTTGCTTATTTTATAAATTATAATGAACCAATATATAATGAATGAAAAAGAATCCGGTGATCTTTTACAATGCGTCAGTAAAAGATGTTTGCATTGTGAATATCGTATATATTATCCTCTTTGAATAAAAATAATAAATCATAAAACAGTGGCTTTATATCCATGTAATGTTGGATGTATGTACAGTTACTATATTTAGATTGGAAGAGTTCATCAGATTCAAAAAAATTATAGCAAATCAAATGCATGCCAGTAAATAATTTTTGCATTGAAAAACATTGCATTAGCAAGTTTACTTGTTTTATAAATTATAATCAACTAATATAATGTTGGATTTATGTATAGTTATTATATTTAGATTGGAAGAGTTCATCAAATTCAAAAAAACTACAGCAAATCAAATGCATGCCAGTAAATATTTAGATTGTTGGATTGAAAAACATTGCAAATCAAATGCATGCCAGTAAATAAATTTTAGATTTAAAAAAACTATAGCAAATCAAATGCATGCCAGTAAACAAATTTTGCATTGAAAAACATTGCAGTAGCAAGTTTACTTGTTTTATAAATTATAATCAACCAATATAATGTTGGATTTATGTACAGTTATTATATTTAGATTGGAAGAGTTCATCAGATTCAAAAAAACTATAGCAAATCAAATGCATGCCAGTAAACCAAATATAATGTTGGATTTATGTACAGTTATCTTCATGTAATGTTGGATTTATGTACAGTTACTATATTTAGATTGGAAGAGTTCATCAGATTCAAAAAAACTATAGCAAATCAAATGCATTCCAGTAAATAAATTTTGCATTGAAAAACATTGCATTAGCAAGTTTACTTGTTTTATAAATTATAATCAACCAATATAATTGCTCGCTTTATTCTTCTTAGAATCGACGCAGTTTTGAAGTCCGGCAGTTTTGAAGTTCGTTTACTTGCTGCTTAAAATATATCAGCTTTAATTTATTCCTTTGCGAATTTATTTATAGATACCAGTACGTTAGGCACATCCGTTGGACGTATGAAAAAAAAATCGAAAACATATTTATTTAGTGTAAAATAATTTATTCTAAAGTACTAGGCACATCAGTTAAACGGTGTGCACAAATTTGTCAATAAATTAATATTTTAGTGCAACAACTAAAAAACTTTAGTTATATCCACATTGAAATCTAATACGTACAGTTTTGGGATTTGATGCAAGAAAATGACATGGGCTATTTACACAATGGCAACATTGATGTAAGAAAAGTGACATGGGATTTAATGTAACAAAAATGATATGAGATTTTATGCGCATTTATTCATACTATTTTACAACAAAATGGAAGTTAATTTGCATTTTTCTTTGTATACATCTATTTTCTACATAGCTATAGTACTAAATCGTTATCCTAGATCTACCTAAACGAACTGCACTAATATATCCCAAAGTACCGAGCTCAAATTTGTAAACTCAAACTAAAGAGATATTTAAAAATTTTGAACCATGCAAATTTTTTGTATAAAAAATATTGTCTCTCTTTTAACAAATGAATGCTTATTCTTTAGAAATCTTGTATTACTTATATATCAAGATCAATTATATTTTTAATATTTTTATAAACCATATCAATGTTCTGTTCATGTTATTCAATGAATATAATAGTAGGAACATTTTAGACTTTTTGGTTACTCATGTGTATACAGTGATGTTATGTTGTTTTTAGTTTTTAAAGGCATGTGTTTTGTAAATTAAATCAGTTTGTACAAACACATTTTAACTCATATATATATATATATATATATATATATATATATATATATATATATATATTATGACTTAAGAGTGACAAAAACAACATAAATTTAGGTTTATGGATGATATTCGAAAACTAAACATGTACTTTTAGTTTTTTATACGTGAAACTTACAAAAAAAAAGTTAGTTAACTATAGCTATTTGGATACCAAGTTTCACTAAAAAGCTCCAACATAACAATTTCATTATAGATACAAACTTGCATGACGATAACCAATAAGAAAAAAATGATTATTTGGTATGATATATCTTATTCCAAAAGTCCAAGACAAACTATTTAGTGCAACCATTGAACTGCACATCTTGTTAACAGTATCATTAATTGAAACCTGCTGTGTGCTATTTGTAACTGAGACCTGCTGTGTGCTATTTGTGTTCTCAATTAGACATGATCCAGAATTGACTTACTGTTTGAGAAAAATGATGAGAAGAAAAATATTTGTATAAAGAGATGGGAATGAGTATGAAATTTAGAAAATTAAACTTGTAAAATATCTGAACGGGTGGTCTATCCACCTGTGGTAAATTTCTTGCCTAATTCAACCTTACAGCCGAGACAAAATGAAAAAAGTTAATACTAAAATGTTCCTCAGAGTTCTGACTGTTCTTTTTAGATTTTTACTTTAATCTAACTTTCCAATAAAGCAATCTTCGGGATTAAGCTCATTTAAAATCAACTTGTCAAGAAACAATAAAATCATTAGCAAATTTATAAAAAAAAAAAATCTTGTTGAAAATGGTTAGAGCTACCTCAAAGATCTCAATTAAAAACAAGTTTTGTACAGTCCTTTTCAATATGTCCAAATATAACAACTTAATAATCTCTGTACAAAATTTTTAGTACAAACGATATGGCATCTAGTCAAACCAATTTCAGTAATTCAACAAATTGGATAAAGAGATAGGTAAAGCAGTAAACGATATGGCATTTAGTCAAACTAACTACAGTAACTCAACCTTATGGTAAATTTCTTGCCTAATTAAAATTTGTATAAAGACAAAAATTTGTTTCATACAGCAACAAATTAGATATCTGAACGGTGGTCTATCCTGTTTCACTGTCTATGTATTTTGAATTAGGCAAGAGTTACTGTATTTTGATAAATGATTTGCCGTCAAACTTATCCACGTTGTAACGCCTTATCTTTTTGATGACGTCCATGCTTATTTCCATTAAATGACTTAATTTGCATGTATTTTACGTAGCAGGTCACAGATCTATGTCGTCGGGAGCATATCCATCACAACAATCATCTTTGCATTCCAACACATTCGGGACTGCGCAACAAAGCATGCAATTTTTTGATCTAATGCAACAACAGCTGCCACATATGCAACAATATTCACATATGCAACAGTTTTTAGGACCATCAATGTCTTATCAGCCTTATCAGTCATCACGCAATTTCGAAGAACATCAACATCATGGCAGTATGGAGTGATTAGTGTTCCCAATTTCACTTGTTTGTTTTCTTTTCCTTTTCGAAATAATATATGTACATATATGTCAGTGGACTTATTTGCTTTGTATTTTGTTTCTAAAGTAACATGTGTACTTTTACGAACATGTTGAATTACCTTTTTGTTAATGTAATATGTTTGGACATGTTATCTTAACTTTCTTGTTAAAATAATGTGTGATGCATGTCTTATGTTAAATTGAGTACTTTATCATTAATTTGGGTGTTGTTAGTTTGTATGTAGTTTTTATGTAATCCATAATAAATTTTGACATGTATGAAATTATGACGCTGATATTTTGATTTCTTGGTTATATTCCTCCGTTTATTATTGTGGGTATCATATGTTGCTAAATCATGCAAATTTAAGACTGACTAAAGACAAAATTTCTGTCTTTAAAATTCAGTTTTAAATATATTTAAGACTGAAATATCAGTCTTTACATCTTGAGACTGAAATCTCAGTCTTAAATTTTGTTTGGGAATAGTAATTCAAAGACTGAAATTTCAGTCTTTGCTCAGTCTTTAAATATAATTTAAAGACTGATTCGCTTTATTAAAGACCGGAATATTCAGTCTTTAATGTCCTGTTTTTTTGTAGTGTTATTTCTTGTGATTTGAATTATAAAAGATCCATGGGACAACCTTCCTTACTGCACAGTTTTCACTACATAAATTTGTATTAGAAAACTAACGGCAGAGTAAGACCATTCGATTATAGGGTATAGACCCAATATGGAGCATTCATACACGATTGAAATGGTTAAGTCTACAAAATCATGGATCTAGGGATTATATTATAAGAAGTTTTCAACTATCCTTAAACTATACAACTGCAGTTCGGAACGCTATTTCAAATCACCTCGAAGCAGTAAAAAGCAAATATTTGTAGCATTGATGATTTGGTTGTTTTTTTTTTTGGAACATTTTACCATTGATGATTTACTTGTTTTTTTGGAAATTAATGAAATAGAATATTATGATGATAGTTTGTCTTTAAAATAGCTATTAGAGTTTTGATGAAAGGATCGATTAGAGGGGGGTTCATCAAGTTCAAAAAGAAACTATTTTTTCTCATAATGCTAGGCTTAATGGATGATAACAAGGCGTGATGTGATATGAATCCAACTCGTGTTATTTTCCTAAAGTAAACACAAGTACAAATTCCTGAAACGATACGATAAAAAGACGTCACTTTTGTATAACCTGAATTTGACTTAGTTCGTTGTGTTGTTTAGGCCAAAAGATTTCTGGAAAATATCCAATCCATTCTTCAAACATATGAAAGCAAACGTAACCTTAACCAACAATATAAAGGGAGGATTCAGGAAATCAACGAAACATCCAACACAGACTAACAAATTATACCTGTAAACTGTGATTAAACAGTTGTGATTAAACAGGTGCGAGGTACGTATGAATGTACATATACAAACATAAAAGACATGTACGTTCGTACATATACAGAAAAATAAAAGCACAAGTATGTGTGCACACATTCTATTTTGAATCACTGTCATCTACTCACGCAAAACTATTCAGTCCAAAACGTCAAACCATTTTACTCATACTATTTATATTATCGTTTGCTCTTACACGTAAATGTCCGATCCCAACTTCAACTTTGTTCACTAGAATAGAGTGCAAAACTAATGCTTACTCAAAACCAAGCTTGAACTATAAACTGAAATGATGCCTAATTATCTCGTTACAGAAATAGAATACAGGTAAATATCTCATTATAGAAAAAACATAAACATGCCATTAGATATCTCATTATTGATATTAAAAGCTGAGAACCAACAGCAAAAAATTACGGAAGAAACAAAAAAAAAAATGAGAATCTGAGAAGACAGTGCTGCTTGCTTTTTACAGCCTGGAAACTAGGAAAAGCTGCTTCAAATTTTACTCTATAAATCTTTTGTCCATTCCAAAGCAACCAATTACATATCCACACATTATACCCTACTATAACTCACAGCTTTTACAAAGTTTGTAATCACCCAAAAATTAGACTTTTACTAAAAAAAGAAAAAAAGAAAAAGAAAAACCAACTACGTTAAGATGAACGACCGTATACTTAAATTCTTGATCGTATTAATAATTATAAACAGATTAAAGATTGAATTTACGGCCTTTTCCTAAAATCATCTTTTCCTCGGTTTTTATTTTATAATATTATGAGATAAAAAAAAAAAATTGATTGAGAGAAAAATAGCATGCCAGCAATATACTTTATGAGTAGTAGCTATTAAAAAAAACTGGAAGTAGAGGACAATAATGGAGAGACATTAGACATTAGGAGGCAATATCGATGCCTTGATTACAACAACCAGTTTAAATATTGGAATTGTTTTGAATAAGTGTCGCTTTCTTTTGTTCAATTTTAAACAATAATTAAGCACTTTAAAGTATTGATCAATGTCGCAGTTTCATCTGCTAGCAACATAACTAGATAGGCGTAATACCAACGCTATAGAGACACTTCCAGTTTCAGAATCATGTTTCATTGGATACAACAAAGCGAATAACTTCTACTTTGTTATTATATCATTGATATTTATCCCTGCATACAATAAATGGTTTTGTCGCATTTTATTACTCATGTACATAAGTTTGTTCTGGTTTATAACGCTAAGGTTAAACCATACTGTACACTAGTAACAACGTAACAAAAAAGACTATCCAAATGTATTGACCACAACAACCAATTTATTTACCACCATTTTGGTAAATATTTTGTAGCCAAAAACTTAATCAGGTATAACTAGATATCTAACATATAATTATTAGTGATAACGAGAATAAACTAATTTTTCTTTCCCCGTTCTATCTCACATTAAAAACAACTACATAATAAGTAGCAAAAAAAAAAAAAAAACTAACTTTCATTAAGATTTAACTTAATCAAGAAACTGATCGACTATTAATTATTACCAAACACCCAAGTAATGAACCTCTTGACAGAACTCTTCTCCTGCTCCTCCTCCTCCTCTTCTTCGTCTTCTTCTTCGCTAGCTTCCTCATCATCCACAAAACCTTCAACTACACAATCAACAAAATTACCTTCCTGCCCTTCATCGCCATTTTCAGCAACAGCAGCTTTCTCGTCAAATTCTTTCATCAAGACATCGTCTTTTTTCTTCAAACCTCGCTTTTTCTTGCTCTTCTTCTTCTCTGACTGCTCGGTCTTCTCTTCAAGCGCATCGAGAATCATATGAATGACGTGCCTGTTGGGAGAAGCGTCCCAAAGAACCCAATAGCTTTTGTAGCATCCGAAGCAGGAGCAGTCGAGTTGGGGGCTGTGAGCTTTTTGCTTGTTTTTGAGCTTTTTCGACATGGGTATTTCGGAGCTGAGGAGATACGCGAGGACTTCCTGCTCTTGGGGAGAGAGAGTGGAAGCTAGAGCTAAGAGAGCAGTTGGAAGACATGAAAAGTTGGAAGAGGGAGATGATGACGAAGATGAGAGAGGAGAGGGATGGATTCGTTTTGGACCTTTGTTATTGTAGAGTTTCTTCATGGATGTTTGTTTTAGTTTTTTTTTTTTTTTTTAATGGAGAGAGTGATGGTGGGTTCAGATAAGAGCACAGAAATTATGGCTTTTGTGGGGGTAATTGGGAGAAGAGGGGATGGGGTCGAAAGAGTAATTTGTTACCATTTTGTCAACTTCTATGACTAATAGCCCTAAATATTTCTTTTGATTATTATCTCTTTGATTTCCGTTTTCATTTTCAATGGTGCGGCTTGAATGGAATCCATAAAAACATCTCCAATAGGCCCAACTAGTGGGTCAGGTCGGGTCAAATTTAATCTGTGATCAATCTGATCCATGATGGTTTGGATCTCATACAAATTCATTGAGTTTAAATGAGTCGAACGAGACGTGTGTCGAAACTTATTTTGTCTGATCTAAAATCCTAACGCCTATCGAACCAGCGGTTCATGTCAAACACAACAGGTTAAATAGGTTGATTTTGAACTATTAGCAAACAATAAATTCAAAGAATACCATAAAAATATAGTAAAATGTTACAGTGTAAAAGTTGCGAAATGAAAATAGTTGCTTAAAAAGAGATGAGCTAAACGTTTTGAAAAGCTGCCGGGTAAAGCAAAATACGTCCTAGCAAGCAAGCTGTGGCATTTCATATTTTAAAGTGTCATAATATTGAAATTTAACTAATCATAAGAATTTATTGAACGAACTTTATGATGGTTAAGTGAACTTAATTGAACAAATTATTCAAAGGTGTCCAGCACCTCTGTCACAATGGGTTGTCACTCTGACATTGGTGTATGATGTCACTAATATCGAATCTTTCGTGCCACATGATTCAAACCACTGGACATATTGTGGCTTATAGTATGAGATATACTATCTAAGACTTGTAGTACTACTATGTGATAGAGTTAGGGGTATGTCATAGAGGTAATTCTGTAATTTATTATAAATTATTAACTCTATAATAAAATCTAGTTCGAATTAAAATATGTTTTTCTTTCTATATATTTGTTATAATGTGTTATACTAATTAATTGACTAATTTAAGTATATTTAACAGAAAATCCATAAAATTATATGTTTTGTGATAGTAATTACAATGTGTTGTAATAATGAACAATTTATTACTATGTAATAAACATATCATGTTAAATATTTTCAATTAAAATGCATCGAGACTGGATATCAAAACATCCATTGAGACTAGAGTACATAACATCTCTCTAAATGTTGAGCAGTGTGTTACTCATGGATGGTGGGGACACCAAGTGGATACGTACTGATAGCTATTGGATAACTATAGAATACCCCCTCGATAGTTTTTTATTGGTTAAGATAACTAAGGTCGGACAAAAAACATCAAGGTGAAAATATTACCTAATTCTCTTGATATAAGAATACCGTTGGGCTTCAATGTGGACACTCCACTTTGACTATAGTTAAATCATGACATGACGTCCAACGCACGACAATAGCTGGTTTGTGTTGAAGCACTGAAAGTGAAACAGTATTTAATAAAAGATTCGTGTCCTCGGTTATATGGGGTTAGTATCATGGTCAATTGTAGTCAACTCAAAGTCAAGGTTTTTGGCCATAAAAGTTACTTAATTATAATTGTATTTATTGAACTAAGGATTTTATGTTTGGACTATACGAGTTGGATGTGAATGATATTGGAATTTTGACTAATATCAAATTCCGTAAGCCTTAATGTGATATAGTTTTGACCAAAAAAATTGGTGTAAATATTTGTCACTGCCGAGTACCGCTTAAGATAGTAAGGATTTGATCGAAATTGTATAAGCGATAAATTCAGCAAAACTATCGCACCACTAGCTAAAATGACATGTGAACCTTAATATTCTAAATGTTAGATATTAATCGCTGACCGAGTTTACATTAAAAGGCATATAACCACACTCAAATACCACCTTATTTAATTAAATCATTAAAAAGTAAGGCCATGGTTAAAGGAACTCAAGTTTTGGATATAAAGGAGTCAAAAAATTCGGTCCGCCCTCATTGAAAAAAATTACACCACGAACGGCGACCTCTTACCAAATAACACACTAAATTCGATAACCCTCTACCGAATATCTCTCATATCCAAAAGTAAGTCCCTTTAATAATGCCCTAAATTAATCAAATTAATTAATATTTGTGAAATATTAATTATAAATTTTAATTTGATTTATGTTGGTTAGTATTAAAAATAGTGCGTAATAAAAGTTATATAAACATGTATCGATATACGATATCGATGTTCATTTGGATTTGATTTAAATATAAACCAACTGATATGGTTTGAAGTAGCATGCAAGCCCATATGGCTCATGGTATGGCTGGTTGTAAAGGGGGTTAAGGGGGGGGGGGTTTGATATTTGTCATATTTTTGGGTTTGATTTAGTGGTGAAAAGAAAGGATCTACATCCATTTTTTCATCTCTCTCCCCTTCCTTATTTAAACTCACTAACCCCCTTAATTTTGAGTTTGATCTCTCTACTCCTATTTTACCTATAGTCCGAAAAAACCTAGCACACCTGTGACACCCCGTGATTTTTTTAAAATGATCGAATATTTAAATGACTAATTTAAATATTTAATCGTTGAGTGACAGAACGCTTCTTATACTCGATTTTTATAAACGAGCGAATAAGGACTCTATATAGATGTAGTTGAGTTCGCTTTTTTGACGCGAATAAAACAAGTATAAATTTGACTATGCTTAGAGTCAATGAATTTCAGGAATGAACAGTACCAAATGAAGATAATTTGGTTAAGCCTACTAGCTTACCTCTAACTTAGCTTAACATAGCTAAGCTCTTCATAATTTTTATTCACTTTCATTTCCACGTTCATTTCCCCTCCTACTCTCCGAACTTCTACTAATCACTCCTTAATCCCTAAACCCTAAACCCATTAAATAAATTTCCTAAAATTGAATAAAGATCACCATAATTATTCTCTTCTAATTTCTACAAAACCCACGAAGGAATTGGCATGGATCAGAGTACGTTGTGTATTTCGAAATTTAAAGAAAGCATGAATTGAGTTTTTGGTGATTGGAGCTTGGTTTGGAGTTAAGTAGGGTGAGTGAGATGGTTCTCTATGTATATTTATGTTATCATCCACTTCAACCTCGTTAAATCTTAAAAAGAATACAAAAGAAGGCTTCATGAAGAATGATGGTGATTGCATGATGTAACATCCCGCCTTTTCGCACGCTTTAAATCGACACACGTGCCAATTCAGACCATACGGAAGGGCGGATTGTTATGGGGTAAATAAGAAAAACAAAAAAGAAATAGAATCTCACAGCGGAAGGATAAAATATAATAATCAATTATACAGTTTATAAAGCTGTTTTAAAAATAAACGATTATACTTATACAACATATATCAAAGTTACACATACCATATAACAATGCAGCGGAACGGTATGAGTGTAGTGGAATATAATAAATAATAACAATAGAAATTTTCAACTCCGTCCTCTAGAATAAAATCTTCAAATCCTGAAACGCTCGGACTAACCCGAGCGAACTGAAAAAAACAAAACACTCGAGTCAGAACTATAATATCTTATGTGAGTTAAACTAACATAAATAAATATGAGTGCAGTAACTCAAGAGATGCTCGGAATTCACATCTCCTAAGGATCTGTTAAACTATTTACTATGTAGTAAAATTTCGCTATTATAATAATGTCTATAGTAAAATAAACGTACTTTTAAATAGCGTTAAAGAGTTACCCAATCTCCCGCTTAACACAATAATAGTCCCAGTAGTCCATCCAATATCATAGTCCCTCCTGATTGGGAAGCCACCGGAGGATACCACACGGGCTACGGGAGAAAACCAAACTCGTACAAGGCGCGATAGGGTAGGTGATACGGCACAACTAGGCAATGCCAGGGTAGATATACCAATTACGCTTCCGGGTCGGTGGTAACGCGTAGCCGCAGCTACCGCCCACCTCGAGCCAGACCCCCAAATAAAAAATCAAAAGTGGCCACCGAATCAATCCAAAAGTCAAAATATAATATCGAAGGGATGTGTCCGATCAAAGGTGCTACCTCAATTAATCCGTCAATCGCTCCTGTTTTAGCCACCTTATGCCAACTCACGGGAGTTAGATCCATGTATTTACCTCAAAGGAAACGCCGCCACCATCCTACTTCATTCTGGAATCTCCACCGCGTACACGGTTGTTAAAGTGGCTTTCGGAGTTGGCAGGGAGTATGACACCTTCCGATCCCGGTCTCTTCAACAACCAATCGTTATTATAACACCGCGGTCTTTTCAAAATAGTTTATACTTTAAAACCAGAATATAATATCCCTTTTCAAAACCATATAAATACGATATCATTTTCCTCTTTTAAAACCAAATCAATATGATATCATTTCAAATATAGCCCTTTTTCTAAAACGATACCACTTTAAAATTTATAATATCTTGAAACCATACATTTGAATTATAACTCTTCAAAACATAATACTTCGAAATCCATAGCTTTAAAACCATAACATCCAACTTAAATGGTTTGGATATTCAACAGTATATAAAATAAAAATGGTTTGAATTTAAAATTACTTTATAAAGTAAATAATTTCCACGACTTTAGAATTTTATTTTCTTTAAATTAAGTCTAAAACCATAAATTTTAAATTCACTTTCAGTTTCAGTAAACCACTTAAGATTCAATATATTTCAAACTTTGAATATTAAATAATTAGAACTAAGGTTGGAAATTTCTGTTCAACAATTAAACGTCCTATTATTTAGTTTGAAATATTTGCATAATAAATCCATAATCATTTAAATAAACTCAAATTACCTATAACTAAATATTTCCTTCAGTTTATTTATACTAGAAATATTCATTTAATTCATCTTGAATAAAAATTCAGTTATAAATATCATACCTTTTTAAAATTTCAAGTGAATAAATTCTACATCAACCTATGGAGTTTAATTCTTAAATAAGCTCAATTCCAAATAAATTTCCCATTTAACTTCCAATCTTAATTGATTTAAATCATTAAAACTCTATATCTATTCAATATCTTACTTAACCATATAATATAAAATAATCAAACCCCATTATTCAACTTATCTATTTTATTTAACAAATTTATACATAGCTTAAATTCAATAATTTAACTATATATGTATATATAAAATAATATTTATATAATATCAAAAATTAATATTTATTTAACCGTATCCTATCCAAACCATAGAAATCATTTTCAAAATATTTATATATATAGACCGACAGTGTCTGTATAAAATTTTCTATCCTATGGCCAAGTGATACAGATATTTATCATTTCAATCCGCAATTTAAAAATAAAAATTTACGGTTACATATCATTTCAAACCGCAATCCCGAATGAAATGAAATGCATAACAACTTGTAGATTTTAACCATATAAAATACAACAACCATTCATCCATTATCTATCATCAAACATTTATCAAATCATCATCCAATTCAAACAATCACATCAATAAAAAACAATTAATTACTGACAGTTAAACATTCAATAATGAATTAAATAACTGTTAGACTGGCAATTTTAAATGCAATAAATAAATAAATAAATATAACAACTTAACTGGCAGTTTTATATGCAATAAATAATTAATATAACAACTTAACTGGCAGTTTCCTATGCAATGAATAATTAATTAACAATTTAATTAAATAAATTTAATTTAACTGGGATGATGATAAAAATATGCCAACAACCATAAATAAATTTCAAATCACATCATATATCAATTTAACAAACATAAGAAATTTTAGAAGTTATGAGTGGGTTAAAACACTCACCTTTTGAACTTAAATTGAATTTAAATCCAATTTAAACCCAAAAATTTGACCGATTCAGAACTCGTCCAAACCAGCGTCATCAAGTCTGGAATTTTATTACGATCCTAACAAAAAAATCTCGTGTGAAACGGCGTTCGTATGTAAGAGTGACAGAAATTAAATTGTTTGAACACAAAATTTAGTTTAAAACAAAATAAAACAAAATAAAATAAACCATTCCTCACCACGTCAGCAAGCCTTCTCCTCACGCGTGAACAGTGCTGCAATTTCTTTCATCAGAAACGCGTTCAAACCGAGTCCATTTACAACTCAGTCAACCACCCTTTGACCATGCTTCTCTCCCTCCACACGCCGCCGATAGCATCGGCGCCACCGCCGCGAGACTCGCCTGCCCAAGCCGCCCCCCATCGGCCTCGTCGCGATTCCCAAACACGCCGCCGCTGCCTCAAAATTTAGGGTTTCGAACCCTATTTCACAAATTTCGGTTGCTACGGTTGAAATCAGGTGATGCGACCACCATAGAACAACTCCAACCAGCAAGGACTACAATACCCATAAACCAATTTCCTCAATTGTCGCCCAAATCGAAAACGCCCAAATTGACTTTGACCGCGATTTTTGATCAACCCGGTCACTGTCTTGAAAAATGAATAGCAGATGTAGATTCGTACTATTGAGATCTTTGATATATATTTTTTTCAAATTTTTCTGAGGAGTTTGAATTTTCATTAGATTTTTTGAAATTGCAATTGTATCTAGGGTTTTCAACCATTGAGGAAGAAGAAGAATTGAAAAGAAGATATAGGTACAAACAAATGAGAAAATAGAGGGCTAGGGTTTATAACGGACATTTATAGAGAATGTTGGAAAAGAATGGACCAGATCAAATGGATGTACGCGTTGGACGATATATGGCCCGAAAAGCCCGTTTCGACTCCGGAATGAAATTGGGTAAACCCATATATCAAAATAGGTGTTTTAAAATATTTTAAATGCAATGGAAAAAGTTTCACGTCCAAATTCCATCATATGAAGAAGTTATGCTAAAATCAATATTTTCAAATTGATTTCAATTAAATTGATTTCAAGGCGTTTCAAGCCCATACGATCAAACGACAAGTCCGATCGATACGAAACTTGAAATCCTACAATAATTCACCGATACGGATCCGATGAAATTGGTTTCATCGAAATCCGAGTCAGTGGCCAAAATGGCTATTTTTCCATTAATTAAATAAATTAAAATTAATTAATTAAATCAATTTTTCAATTTAAATTCGAAAATTTTCCAGATTTCATCACTTATGATTTCTCAATCATTTACAATGATTAATCCAAATTTAAATGTCAACTTAGAGGTGAATAATTTATAAATTTCAATATTAACCTCAATTTTATTAAATTATAGATTTAATTTCCAAATTTCTATTAATTTACTTTTCATTCTACCATTCAATTCATTATTAACAAATGGATGAAATAAATATTGGAATCAAAATCCATTACATTAACATTCTCACTTTTCATCTAAATTCTCATTTATGAAATATTATAATATTATATCCCACTTATTTGCAATTAATCCACTTATCAAATTCCATATTTCAAATAAATTAATAAATCTTGGTTTTCACTCCTTAAATCAACCAATCATCATATTATAAATAAAATTAACATTTATTACATCTTATAGAATTAACCATCTGCAATGACAAATTAAATCTACCCTAACTGCACGAATTAAGACACTTAATTGCAATTTATTTCACATAAATTATCAATTGAAAACTAAATAAAACCGTTTATTTATTTAAAATCTTGCTATTCAATAAATTGATAATTTATGGGTATAATTAACATAGATTCTCGATTATCACTTAAATACATCACAAAAACGTTAAATTTAGATTCACTACAATTGATTACCAAAATTTAGTTAATGCAATCAATTATGCCCTTTACAAATTTTATACATTCATTAATTGTCAATTACCATTCAAATAAATCCATTCATTTGATTTCCTTCCAATTAATTAAAAATTGATTTCTATAAATTGATTTGATTTCATTGCCAAATATGTACATAAATTACTATTAAATGTCCTCATAAATTTTATTTACTTGGTTTCAAACTTTTTATTACATCAATTACTGCCTTATAAAATAAACTTACGTTTCTATTAAATTTGCATTTACACTTCCGTTACTACACTTATTTCCATTAAATTAATATTTATTATCAACAACAAACATTAAAATTTACTTATCTAAACCTTGATTGTACAAACTTTCAGTTTATTACATATTACTTCCTTAGTTAATATAACTTCAGAATTTATTCCGGGATTCCCTAATTTAAATCAATTATAACCTTACAAGTTGTTTCAATTAATAGGTATTGCAGAAATTTAGTTATTCAATCAATTTCATTTACAATACAATTATCATGGGTTATACTATAGTGCATTAATATTCTTTTTGTATCTTAATTTCAAATGATGTAATATTAAATTCCATTTACTACACTAGATCCAATTAATTAAAATTTAATATCAATAAATCGTTTTAAATTTTTATTCAACAAATTTCTATAATTTCATACATAATATCGAATCCATTCAATCACCTCTAATTACATCATTTCACTAGTTAAATCAATATTCCCATTTGTTTTCTTATATCAAACTTATAACCAAGGATGACAATTAACTTGTATTAACATTGTTTCATTTTAATTTTGCTATATTCCATTATTAAATTGCAAATTCTTATTCCTTTCACTATTAACTCATAAAATATTATTAAAATTAACAAAATTTAAACATCGAAAATTTATGGGTCATTACACAAGACTTTTTGAAAGAGTCAAAGAGATGCTTCTATAAATATTAGATGAACTATAGGCTTCCGAAGAGGTTGAAAAGGGACAAGGCTACCCTTTCGCTTCAGTTGATCCTTCTGAAATAGTTGGTTCCGCATGCATAAAAGAATTTCATATGTATTAAAAGCACCATTCGAAGGTATCTAATTACAGCTTTGTGTCAAATCCTTTAAAATGGTTGGTTTCGTCACTGTCTACCTTTCACAGAGGAACAATTTACCAAAGCATCCTTTTCGAAAGCGTAGATGAGCCTTTCGTATCGGTTGAACCCTTCCGCAAGTATAAGGGAGACTTCACATGTAACCAATATTGCTTCTTCAAGTACCAAAAGATGGAGCTTTCGAATTAATCAATATGAATACTTTCGAAAGTCACCTTCCACAACTAAGCCTCCTAAAGTGACCTTTCGCAATGATCCTTCCGCTACCATTAAATCTTTTCGAAACCATCCAAATGTGCTTCCTCACTCATTCAAGTAGGAACATATCATGTTGGCGTCAGATCTTAACAACCATGAGGAAGTCAAAGAAGCCTTCTACCATGCTATAAATCATTCGAAGCCAAGAAAACACCCCTTTCGACCGTGTCAAAAGGCCTCCAAAAATGCCTGTAAGTGGAGTGCAAACCGATTCGATACCTAATGATGGAAGATTCAAGTGTTTCGAAAGCATAAACAAAGAAAGCATCATCACCTTCCTTAAGCGTTGGATGTGTACCTTTTGAACACATTTTAACATCCATTCCTTCTTACCTAACACATCAACAACAAGGTAAAGGTCGCTCCTATACCATTCGATGGAGTCAAAAGCACCCAAGTCCTATTCGAAAGCAGAGTTAGAAAGGTGCTCTGAATTTAATAGCATCGAAAGGTCATCAATGCACCCTTTCAACATAGTTGAAAGGGCTGAAGCAAAAGGGTCCAACCCGCGCCTATAAATAAGACCCTAAGGGTGTTGTTTAGAGGATCCGAATTGATTCTTTTGATAGTTAATCATTTATTGAATTTATAAACCCTAATTCTTAAATCAAATTAGGTATTTCATTTTCGTGTAATACTTAAGCTCTTGTATTCATGAAAATTATTAATAAAGAAAATACATGATGCTTCCGAATACGTAGATTTTGATACATTGCTTGAATATGGATTCGGCTATAGAGTACACACATCAATGCATATCGAAGGGGTTCCTTTCGAAGTAGTAGTACTCTTCCGACCCACTTAAAACCCTTTAAATCACATTAGGTCGCTACCTTAGATTACCTCAACCGATTCGAAAGATGGTTTCGAAGGAACCTTAAATTACCTCAACCGATCAGGAAGGTATGGGCTTAACTGATTCAACAGGGAGTTTCGACGAGGTCATCCATTCTTCTATTTTTTTGAGATGTTGACAAGTTTTCTTGTTAACACTTTTTGGTGGAAGGAGAGGTTGAACCTCCACCTTCATTGAATTCCCAACCTTACCTTCCTCTAACCCTATTTTTTTCTTAGCTAACCTTAGACCCTATACCACAATGCTTAGCAAAATCAAAAAGTCCGAGCAAGGATCTTCAGAACCACACTTGGTTGGATTCTCAAATGAAACTATTGAAGATTCTAAGCTATATAAAGAACAAATGTTAAGATTAGAGGCTTTAAGAATCATGGAAAAGAAGAAAGCTAAATCTTATGATTCGAATAATTGGAGCTTAAACCCATTTTACATTAGCCCTACACCAATCTTTTCCTTAAGAGGAGCAAAAAGTAGGAGTGATAACTTGTTTGATCAAATAAGGAAGATTATTCAATTTTATATTAAAGGCACTATTTTTGAAGAGCGAATGATGGCCGATTACTATAAATTTGTTCAAAAATAGCATCGACTAACAAGTGCACCATTACCTCCATATGAACTTCAAAAAATTTTAAAATGAAATTGGTCATTAAGGGTAAAGCTTCTGAATCAAGCAACAAAAGTTCTAGAAATCAGCCTCAAAAGACAAGCTTCAGATCAGGACTCCCTAAGGAATGCAACTAGACTACATCAATCGAGAATATCTACTTGCTAACAGTTAGGAACCTAACTACTGGCATAAAAAGAAAAAGCCCATATACGAAAGGAATCTGGAA
This sequence comes from Allium cepa, assembly GCA_030765085.1. NCBI lineage: Eukaryota > Viridiplantae > Streptophyta > Magnoliopsida > Asparagales > Amaryllidaceae > Allium > Allium cepa. The sequence goes on from CM060941.1 coordinate 599,564,491, forward strand.
GGATTTTACTTTCATTATCATATGATGAACGGACATGAAACCAATCAATGTAGAGCTCTTGAAGGAATGGTCATCAACTTTTTCAAACAAGGAAAGATCGACATATCTGTAAAGAAATCCTAGAGAAATTCAATAAAGCGCCTGTTTAAGAGTATGTACATGGTCGAGAGTAAAATTCTCCTTAAACTTGAAAACTACCTCAAACGGTTATAAGCCATTATCCACGCCAAGTTGGCCAGGTCAAAGCGCCTCTTGGAGGGAGTAAACCTTTATCTGTGCCATGCTATAGCCAGGTTAAAGTATCTACAATCCCTTAATCGTGTCGTGCTATGGCTAGATCAAGGCACCCCTGGAGGGGGACGGAGTAAGTCTTTGAACATGCCATGCTATGGTTAGGTCAAGGCACCGACCAACCTTCAGTCCCACTTAAAGGCCTGGTTGATGCACCTCTTGGAAGGAGGACGGAGAAAGCCTTTGATCCTGCCATGTTATGGCCTGATCAAGGCATCGAACAAGCCTTCAACCCTGACTATAAGGCCTGGATGGAGTGCCTCTTGGAGGGAGGTCGGGTAAGTCCTTGGGTCCTGCTTATGGATAAGCTGACCAAGCGCACTGGACAATAACAGACCAAGACGTTCAAGCCTTAGAAGTGGCACACAAAGAATTAACAATATACAAAGCCTAAGGGATGGCACGTATCGAAAGAATCGAGTACCTTGAACCAAAGGGGCAACATAAAGCAAAAGGTTCAGGAAATCAAAGTCTGAAGAATGGTGTGGAACAAAAGGCTCAGATAAGAACTTTTGATCTTCCATTATTTGAACAATGATTTCTAAACTTTCCTTCTTATTGCCAGGAACGGACTTCTAATCTTCTATTATTTTTGGATAATTATTCCTGGATTGCATATGAATGCATGACCTTTGATTAATTTGCAGATGGTGATTTCTGGACTTCACTTATTAATGCTCGAATCAGGATTTCGGGTCTCCTATTATGAATTCACACGCTTCCATTATATCCAAAAGATGATTTCTAGATTTCACTAATCGATACCTAAATCTGGTTCTCGGATCTTCTGTTATTAGGGATCATTGGTCCTCTACTAACATCCAAATAATAATTTATGTTTCTCTCTTACTAATACCCGAATTTGGGTCTAGGGTCTTCTAATGTTAATTTTTGGACTACACCTATCAATACCCAAATCTGGGTTGCGAGTTTTCTATTATTTCCAAATGATGATCTCTAGGCTTTCATTATTACTAGGCAATTATTCTTGGTCTTCTATCAGTTATTTCTAAAAGAGGATTTCTATTAATAAAGCCAAATTTGAATTTCAAGTCATTTACTAATAATTCAATTTCTGGTCTTCTCTCGTTACCAAAATGGATGTCAGAACTTCTATTATTGTCGAATAAGAATTTATGGTCTGTAATTGTTCCTAATTGTGGACTTCTCATTACTTACTATCTTCAGATGATGATCTGTTGTGTAACGACCCGATTTTACGACGCCCGAAAGTCGACATTTATACGTCCACTGTATCAAATGTCGCACAGTCGAATGTCGAAAAACCGAACCGTTAGGGTTAAAGAAGAAGAGATAGAAGAACAGAAACGACAATAGAACCTCACATTTCTTAGTGGAACAATATTTGATATATCAATGAATAATCTTTAAAAACAAAGAATCATATCTGTAATTACATTACATCACATAACATTATCAGAGTGTACAACAACAGCAGAAGAAAATATAACATAAATAATAATATGCTTCGCCATCCAGCTTCAACTCCTGATCTCCACAGCAACTCCTGAATTCCAGAATGACCTGATAACCTGACTCTAGGCTGCCCGTGTGGAAAATTATGGACACCCAGAGTTTAGAAAGTGAACAATAAACTCCAGGTCAGTCATGGGACTGGTGTGAGATCTTAAAAACAGTTATTCTTTAATAAAAGGAGAACAAAAGATTTTAAAAGAAATCCGCAACGCTTTTAGAAAAATGAAACTACCATAAGGCCTCCCGCCACACACACAATGCAAATGCAGAACTGGAGGAGATTACTCCTTATGATAGTCAAACATGCTTAATACGCAAAATCTTTTTAATATTATTATTAGTGCATAGTGTAGAAAACATTTCGAAAGTATAATATTAATCTTAGCCAGCATACGTACCATTATAGTATGCCTACTATAGCTACCATATTAGATGGCAGGTTCTACAACTAAAACCGTACTGGGTTCGTATTGGGAATTTGATTTCCAAAAAATGATCAGGCCAAGGAACTTCCCATTGCCACATGGGTACGCCTCTGGATAGACTCCCCGAGAACCTAACCGGATCTCTGCCAACACAAGGCCGGGTTACCTCTGCAAAAATAGGTAACTACTACACGAGTATGCCATCCCCCGGTTGTAAACAACCTTTATCCGAGGTTCCTCAACAACAACAATCACAAAGTCGTATATATATTTGCAATATTCACACAAGTTAAGTATCTGGGCTCCATACCATGATACCACTTCTATCCAGAAGGAAATGTACATACCCTAAGGGGCTCTACCCCCTAAAACCTTGCCGCATCCTTCCTGTTTTGACCATTCCGGGGTGTGAGGTCTGACGAAGTCTCGTCCACAAAGCTACGCTTTTCACAAAAGCCATGCTTCGATCAACAAATGATCAGCATCACTTCGTATGCCACATTACCAATTCGGGAATGTTTCACTAGTAACCATCAACTGCATAACCTCTGAGCTCGTACGTCTCAGGGAAGGGTGTTAAGCTAAGAGAATAAATTCTCCGCCACCAACATAAATGTATTTGATAGAAACCAGCTTTACATCTCAAAGTGTAACGTCAGACACACATCCATACAAGTCCGTTCCGGAATCGAACGGAACCGAAGGCACTTCCAAAGAAGCCACTGCAATCCGGATATTCACTAATCACGTCCGGAATCCCCATCACAAAGGGTGATAAAATCTCTATACCGGAGCAGCCTGGTGTAGAGACATCCGACAGGTATCCTTTCGCTTTCGAAAATACCCGGCCTTCAACACCGTCTTCAAATGCAATCCCATTTCGTCGTATCGTTATTCGAAATGGGTTTTATGACACAAGGTCCTCTCCCGGCTAATCCGAATAACGAGCGCTTATTTTGAAAATAAGTATTCATTCAGATTCAAATAAATCACAACAATTTCATTTTGATCTTTTAAACAAAAGATCCATCACAATCACAAGGATTCGATGTGGGTTTCGAATATCCATTTGGAATTCGACTCCCGATCGCATCGAAATTCAAATGCCGATTAAGGCCAATATTGATAGTCGGTTATTTAACTATCCATCATCATTCACAACAATTCCTGGATTCAAATAATTTTCCCCCAATTATTATTATTTTCAAAAAATCTTCGCAACATAAAATTTCACACTTCAATCCTTTGAAAATAAATTTCCAAACATTTATTCATTTCCACTGAAAATCTGCCGGTTTCAAATATTTTAAAATAATATAAAAATACTTATTCAAAATGTACTTGGAAACATTCAAAATAAACTATTTTAGAATATTTGCTTAAATATTAGTTATGAAAAGTATAATACTAATATCTCATATAAAATTCAAGTCCAAAAACTATTTTAACATAAAATTTAGTAGACAGAGTATAAATATTTAAATAACTATTTCCTAAATCAAATATCAACTTAAATCTTTAGAATAATCCCTTATATAATTTATTAAATAAATTTTACTTTAAAGATTTAAACAATTTTCAAAACTAATTTCTTCAACAGTATTACTTTAAAAACCAAATCTAGAACTTTTAAATTTTATTCAAAAGCCATTTTTAAAAATGTACCCGGCTTTCCAGGGAAGAATTCTTTTCTCAATATAAATTGGTCCGTTCAAAATAAATTAATAAATCTTCTCGATTTATTTTAAATTTACATTCCAAATATCAATTGATATATGAATTTAAATCGATTCCCAAATATCATCTTCGCAACCAATCAAAGCCCAAATTGAATTCCAATTTATTTTAAACACAAAATCAAATTCCAATTTGATTTCCCGAATAAATTTTCAAATATCAAAGCAAATCAATTTCAAAATGATTTCCCAAATTATTTCCAAACCATCTAACCAAAATTCCAAATCGATTCCTAAGATTATTCTAACCTTAAATTAATCCCCGAATCAATTTCTAAAATTAATTTCAACTTTAAATTAAATTCCAAAATTTAATTTCTAAATTTATTTCCTTTTGAAATAAATTCTTAATCACTTTAAACTATTTAAAATCTGTATCTTAAATAAATTCTTCAACTATTTAACAACATTACTTGAAATTCCTTTATTAAAATATTTTCCCATATTTTTGGAATTTATTCTATACGTTTCCAAAGATAAAACTTTATCTATTTAAATTTCCTTCTTTTAAATTTCACCCGATTCCTTTGAGTGAATTCATCATAAATTTTCTATCCAAATTTCGAAATCAATTAACTATTTATTTCTGGTATCCTATGATACCAAAAATATATTCGGCTGAATTACAGCCTTTACGGTTTCAATCACAAACATTCACACAAATTAAAAATAATCAACACACAACATAAGCAACAAATTAAACAATGAGGAATCCAGTTGGATCCCTCCAACCTGTTTTCCTGCATCCACAGACGTTAGCACAATAATTAAATACCCATTCCACTTCAAGGTGGAATATCGCGGTATATGTGATTTATAAAATATTATCCGCTATTATGCGGCGCAATAGGGTCTCATTCGCTATATAATGTGGGAAATCAACAACACCAAATATATATAATACCAATTCCACTTCGAGGTGGAATATCGCGGTATATGGTATTAATATAATAACCTCCGCTATTATGCGATGCATAGAGTCTAAACTAATATAACTAATAATAAATTAATTATCCAAACACACAATCAATCAATTTTTAATTTAACTATCACAATTCCACAACCAATCAATAACTAAAATTTTCAATTAAAATTTTGTGTGAGAAGATCTCACCTTTTATTGTGCATGCAATCCAATTTCTTTCCAGCTTGATTTCCACACAGTTTAAGACCTTGTATAAATAATTATATAAGATTTCATTAATACTCGAGCTAATCGAATAATTTATTTCCTTTTAAATAATTATAATAAATTGACAATTTGATTTAGAGCTGACTTCCCTTTTAATTAAAATCTTTGTTTAACCAAACATTAAATTTAAAACAAAATTTCCTTTAAAATAATTTTAATAAGCTTATCAAACAAATAAATTTCCATATTGATTTAAAATAAGGATATTTTTATTGTCTTTAAAATAGAACATGCATGTAGTTTTATCAAGTTAAAAACAAAATTATTTTATACCTTAATAAAAACCCCTTTACTGTTTACATATGAACTATTACAGTAACTTATTTTTATATGTTAATGAGAATTTATTTAAACTAATCATTAATTTGTAAATAAATTTTCTTTTTAATAAAAATCCAATCAACTAATAATTTAGTTTTAAACTAGTGATTAATTCTAAATTGGTAATTATAATTTAACTAAATCCCCTTTATTTTGTTTTATTTTTTAGCAACAAAAATAATTAATGAGTTTATTAAATACTTAAAAATTACCATTTTATTTTCCATTTATTTTCTGTTTTGAAATCAATATTTTAAAATTTACCGCTTAAGTAAAAATAGAAATCAGATTTAAATTTCTGTTGAAACATATTGTAACTTTATTAAATCTAGATCCACATATAAGTATAGACTGCATTTAAATCCTTTACTGTAATTAAAAAAATTTCTTTTTTTTCTACTTGCATAAAAACTGAAAACTGTCTAAACCTAATAAAAAAATTAAAAATTTATATACCTACTACTCCAAAATTTGCTTCGACCATGCCCACTGCCTCGAGGTGCGTCGTCGCCATTGAGGACGAACCCTAAGTCAAATGACATCGCCGATCACCGAGCTCATCACCATCGAAGCTTCGCCTCACCGTCGTCGCCAAGTTGCTATGCACTCAGTTCACCCCAGTCGAGCCCTACACGAGCACGCGAAACCCTAAATCGACGCGCCATCTAATTCGAAATCGCCTCCGCCCCTACGCGAGTCGCGTATGCCACCGTATGCGAACCCCAAATCGAATCGAACGAGCGCTCCTTTGATTAAATCGAACAAATTCGATTTTTTAGGTTTTGATTTGGGGGAGAAAAAATGGACGCGGCCATTGATTTGAATTTTTCGAACGAACGAAAGAAAATAATTTGCTCGACTGTTTGTTTTTGAACGAGAAGCTTTAGAATCAAAACAAACGCGTGTGCAATTAATCAGAAGATAGGAAACGCGTGCTCGAGGGGTGGGAACAGGTGTCGAACGAAGTTAATTAGTAAATTTAGGGGAGCATATATGTTTATTTTTAAATTCAAATTTTAGATCGTTTTCAAGTTACGCAATTCAAAATCTCAACTTCCAATCGAAACGTGCCGCTAGACGTTTATAATGTTATAGCCCTATTCCGAATGCAATGGAAAAGTTTTCAAGTCCAAATTTGATCGTATGGAAAAGATAGCTTTTTAAATCGAGTTTAAATATTAAACTCCCGATATAAATGTCAGCGCGTTTATCTATCGTACGGACAAACGATCACTCCAAACACTATGAAAATTGAAATCCGATAACAATACGATATTACGGATCCACTGGAACTGGTTTCGTCGAATTCCGAGACTGTGCCTCGGACGGCTATTTTTAAATATTAATTTAAACAATAAAATTTCAAAACTGAACAAAACAGTTTCAAATTAAATTCTGAAGCTTCTATTAACCTCAATATATCAATATAAATTTTCTAAGCCATTAAATTATTTTTAACAGGCTTAAAATTAAAGATTTAAAATTTTACCCAAATTTTTATAATTGAATTTGATAATTAAATTGCTAAATTCATAGTTAAAATTAAAATTCAAGTTAAATTAACAATTTAGATATTTGAAATCAATTGAATAATTCAATTTCAAACGTTGAAAATTTTGGGTCGTCACATCTATCCCCCCTAAAAGAATTTCGTCCCGAAATTGCTAGTTAAGAAGAATGGACCTTAGCCCGTTTGATATTTTCCAAACCAAACAGTTTTATCAATTTATCAACCTAAATCTTTTTATTAAAGATTCATTTCAACTAACTTTCCAAGTTCAATTATAAGTTCCAAACAATATTTTTACTTCCCAATTCAAATTTAGATTTGAATTCAAATTTCAAACTTTCAAAATTTTCTAGCAACCTAAATTTTTGAAAAATTTCGCCAGCGTCTCCTTTGCGCGGCTAGCTCGGTACGACTACCAAATGGCACCACGGGACCTCAAATCCCCAAAGAAAACAAAAAGCCATGCGGCTGGACAAGAAAATCATCAAATTTTATACTGAAATTGAAATACATACCTTTTTGTCGAGCGATTCAATTTTTATCTTTAAAATCAAAATCCCAATTCCATTTCCTTTAATACACCTGTATATCCTGATATCCATTATATCAGTTACAATGTTCAAAATTTTCAATATATATGCTTCTTGTACCATTTTTACTTCACTATTGATGTTACATATCCATTTTCATTCAATCTTGCATTTTAAATTTTATTTTAATTCAATTTACACTACAATTCTATTTGAATTCAATTTATCTTCTACTATGAATATTGAATTTTATCTTTCAATTATAACCGATTCATATCATTATTTTAATTCAGTATCATTCACTAATTTACTTCAATTTTCAATTTGAAATCGTTTGTCGCTAACAATTTTTTTAAAAATTTCCTAACTCCCAAAATTTTCAGAAAATTTTGGCAGAGTCTCCTTTGTACGGAGGAGCTTTTGCAATTTGACAAAAAATATAAATATATATACATCGACCCACCCGCTCGGAAAAGCAAAAACAGTTCATATTTCCTATTTTTTTATTGCGTAGATGTACCTTATTTAGCATTTTTAAGCAAAGCGGTTTATTTTTAGCATTTTTGCACGACCAAATCCAGCAAAACGGGCCTCCTGTACCTGTATTTACTCAATTTAAACACATAAGTGATGTATATAAGAAATTTATTCACATTTCACTTATTTCCAATAGTAAATACAAAGTTTTCACAAGCAATACATTCAAAATAGTTCCCATAAGCAATTTATACGATACCGATACAAATTTAATTGCTTATAATCAATTCACATACCATTTCTATTCAATTCAAGTGATTTACAACTCATTTTTTTTTTCATTCAATTTATTCTTTAAGCGAAATGAACACATATCTATTTCAATTGATTCAAAAATCAATTTGATTTGCTTTTATTAACTCTTAGAATTTTATACATACTCGTTAGCGTCAAACAACAACCATTTCTATGCAAATTTTGATGCTATTCACTTAATAGAATATCCAATCTAGTTTATAACTAATTTAAACTGATACAAACTCAATTTACTCTTTATTTTATTTCATTTCCAATTGATTCAATTCAATTCATTTTGCATTCCATATTCACATTCATTTTAATTAAAACCATTTCATAATTTCCTGTTTATCCTCCATTTAATAATTTAGAATATTTCCCAACTCTAAATTTTTACTTAAGAATTTTACCATTTATTTCTTATGTTCAAGATTATTTTTTCTCTATATACTTCTTATATTTATTTCCAATTCACCACTTTGGTTTATAACCACTTATATTTAAACTGAATTCCAAATTCCATATGAATTCATTTTACCTTTCATTTATAAATATTGAATTCAATTCATTTTAAACCATATTAAATCTGTCATTCTTTTAATTAGTTTCACTAACTAATTTTAATTCCTTTATTAACATTTAGCTCCATTTGATCCAATATTTACTTAAGTTATTTCAATTCAAAATTCAAATTTATTTTTCCATGTAACACTTCCCAATATAAATCCTTGATTTTATTTTCATTTATCAATTCCATTAATGAATTTTATTCCAAATTATAAATTACATTTAAAATCTACATTTACAAATCTCTCATTTGTTTTTTTTCTAAGCTTTTGGTTTTGATTTCAATTTCTCATACAACGATGATAATAATCTAATATTATCGCTTCCTAACAACCAAGCAACCATATATTATATTAATTCACAGAAAATTTATTTCTTTTATATACGAAAATAGTTTTGGGTAAAATTATTTCATTTACCCTATTTTAAAACAATACTGTGCCGGTTTATCTTGTTTAAAAGTTTAAAAACCCCTATCGAAACAGTTGGCCATACTGCACCGACCAGAATCTATAAACAATCAACCGATAAGTCAACACAATACAAAATAGTTTTATATACACTAACAAATACGCGCTCATATCTATTATTACACTCAACTCATTCTGGAGTACTACTGACTCTATCTCTAATGAGTAACACCCAACAGAGCCAAGGTTGTCGCTTAACCAAATGCTCTGATACCAAATTGTAACGACCCGATTTTACGACGCCCGAAAGTCGACATTTATACGTCCACTGTATCAAATGTCGCACAGTCGAATGTCGAAAAACCGAACCGTTAGGGTTAAAGAAGAAGAGATAGAAGAACAGAAACGATAACAGAATCTCACATTTCTCAGCGGAACAATATATGATATATCAATGAATAATCTTTAAAAACAAAGAATCATATCTGTAATTACATTACATCACATAACATTATCAGAGTGTACAACAACAGCAGAAGAAAATATAACATATACTAGTAATATGCTTCGCCATCCAGCTTCAACTCCTGATCTCCACAGCAACTCCTGAATTCCAGAATGACCTGATAACCTGACTCTAGGCTGCCCGTGTGGAAAATTATAGGCACCCAGAGTTTAGAAAGGGAACAATAAACTCCAGGTCAGTCATGGAACTGGTGTGAGATCTTAAAAACAGTTATTCTTTAATAAAAGGAGAACAAAAGATTTTAAAAGAAATCCGCAATGCTTTTAGAAAAATGAAACTACCATAAGGCCTCCCGCCACACACACAATGCAAATGCAGAACTGGAGGAGATTACTCCTTATGATAGTCAAACATGCTTAATACGCAAAATCTTTTTAATATTATTATTAGTGCATAGTGTAGAAAACATTTCGAAAGTATAATATTAATCTTAGCCAGCATACGTACAATTATAATATGCCTACTATAGCTACCATATTAGATTGCAGGTTCTACAACTAAAACCGTACTAGGTTTGTATTGGGAATTTGATTTCCAACAAATGATCAGGCCAAGGAACTTCCCATTGCCACATGGGTATGCCTCTGGATAGACGCCCCAGAACCTAACCGGATCTCTGCCAACACAAGGCCGGGTTACCTCTGCAATAATAGGTAACTACTACACGAGTATGTCATCCCCCGGTTGTAAACAACCTTTATCCGAGGATCCTCAACAACAACAATCACAAAGTCATATATATTTGCGACATTCACATAAGTTAAGTATCTGGGCTCCATACCATGATACCACTTCTATCCAGAAGGAAATGTACATACCCTAAGGGGTGCTACCCCCTAAAACCTTGCCGCATCCTTCCTGTTTTGACCATTCTGGGGTGTGAGGTCGGATGAAGTCTCGTCCACAAAGCTACGCTTTTCACAAAAGTCATGCTTCGATCAACAAATGATCAGCATCACTACGTATGCCACATTACCAATTCGGGAATGTTTCACTAGTAACCATCAACTGCATAACCTCTGAGCTCGTACGTCTCAGAGAAGGGTGTTAAGCTAAGAGAATAAATTCTCCGCCACCAACAGAAATGTATTTGATAGAAATCAGCTTTACATCTCAAAGTGTAACGTCAGACACACATCCATACATGTCCGTTCTGGGATCGAACGGAACCAAAGGCACTTCAAAAGAAGCCAATGCAATCCGGATATTCACTAATCACGTCCGGAATCCCCATCACAAATGGTGATAAAATCTCTATACCGGAGCAACCCGGTGCAGAGACATTCGACATGTATCCTTTCACTTTCGAAAATACCCAGTCTTCAACACCGTCTTCAAATGCAATCCCATTTCGTCGTATCGTTATTCGAAATGGGTTTTATGACACACGGTCCTCTCCCGGCTAATCCGAATAACGAGCGCTTATTTTGAAAATAAGTGTTCATTCAGATTCAAATAAATCTCAACAATTTCATTTTGATCTTTTAAACAAAAGATCCATCACAATCACAAGGGTTCGATGTGGGTTTCGAATATCCATTTGGAATTCGACTCCCGGTCGCATCGAAATTCAAATGCCGATTAAGGCCAATATTGATAGTCGGTTATTTAACTATCAGTCATCATTCACAACAATTCCTGGATTCAAATAATTTTTCCCCAATTATTATTATCTTCAGAATATCTTCGCAACATAAAATTTCACACTTCAATCCTTTGAAAATAAATTTCAAATCAATTTCCAAACATTTATTCATTTCCACTAAAAATCTGCCGATTTCAAATATTTTAAAATAATATAAAAATACTTATTCAAAATGTACTTGGAAACATTTAAAATAAACTATTTTAGAATATTTGCTTAAATATTAGTTATGAAAAGTATTATACTAATATCTCATAAAAATTCAAGTCCAAAAACTATTTTAACATAAAATTTAGTAGACAGAGTATAAATATTTAAATAGCTATTTCCTAAATCAAATATCAATTTAAATCTTTAGAATAATCCCTTATATAATTTATTAAATAAATTTTACTTTAAATATTTAAAACAATTTTCAAAACTAATTTCTTCAACGCTATTACGTTAAAAACCGAATTTAGAACTTTTAAATTTTATTCAAAAGCCATTTTTAAAAATATACTCGGCTTTTCAGAGAAGAATTCTTTCTCAATATAAATTGGTCCATTCAAAATAAATTAATAAATCTTCTCGATTTATTTTAAATTTACATTCCAAATATCAACTGATATATGAATTTAAATCGATTCCCAAATATCATCTTCACACCCAATCAAAGCCCAAATTGAATTCCAATTTATTTTAAACACAAAATAAAATTCCAATTTGATTTCCCAAATAAATTTTCAAATATCAAAGCAAATCAATTTCAAATTGATTTCCCAAATTATTTCCAAACCATCTAACCAAATTTCCAAATTGATTCCTAAGATTATTCTAACCCCAAATTAATCCCCGAATCGATTTCTAAAATTAATTTCAACTCTAAATTAAATTCCAAAATTTAATTTCTAAATTTGTTTCCTTTTGAAATAAATTCTTAATCTCTTTAAATTATTTAAAATTTGTATCTTAAATAAATTCTTCAAATATTTAACAACATTACTCGCAATTCCTTTATTAAAATATTTTCCATATTTTTGGAATTTATTCTATAAGTTTCCAAAGATAAAACTTTATCCATTTAAATTTCCTTCTTTTAAAATTCACCCGATTCCTTTGAGTGAATTCATCATAAATTTTCTATCCAAATTTCAAAATCAATTAACTATTTATTTCTAGTATCATATGATACCAAAAATATATTCGGCTGAATTACAGCCTTTACGGTTTCAATCACAAACATTCACACAAATTAAAAATAATCAACACACAACATAAGCAACAAATTAAACATTGAGGAATCCAGTTGGATCCCTCCAACCTGTTTCCCTGCATCCACAGACGTTAGCACAATAATTAAATACTCATTCCACTTCAAGGTGGAATATCGCGGTATATGAGATTTATAAAATATTATCCGCTATTATGCGACGCAATAGGATCTCATCCACTATATAATGCGGGAAATCAACAACACCAAATATATATATAATACCAATTCCACTTCGAGATGGAATATCGCGGTATATGAGATTAATATAATAACCTCCGCTATTATGCGGCGCATATGGTCTAAACGAATATAACTAATAATAAATTAATTATCCAAACACACAATCAATCAATTTTTTATTTAACTACCACAATTCCACAACCAATCAATAACTAAAATTTTCAATTAAAATTTTGTGTGAGAAGATCTCACCTTTTATTGTGCATGCAATCCAATTTCTTTCCAACTTGATTTCCACACAGTTTAAGACCTTGTATAAATAATTATATAAGATTTCATTAATACTCGAGCTAATCGAATAATTTATTTCCTTTTAAATAATTTTAATAAACTGACAATTTGATTTAAAGCTAACTTCCCTTTTAATTAAAATCTTTGTTTAACCAAACATTAAATTTAAAACAAAATTTCCTTTAAAATAATTTTAATAAGCTTATCAAACAAATAAATTTCCATATTGATTTAAAACAAGGATATTTTTATTGTCTTTAAAATAGAACATGCATGTAGATTTTATCAAGTTAAAAACAAAATTATTTTATACCTTAATAAAAACCCCTTTACTGTTTACATATGAACTATTACAGTAACTTAATTTTATACGTTAATGAGAATTTATTTAAACTAATCATTGATTTGTAAATAAATTTTCTTTTTAATAAAAATCCAATCAACTAATAATCTGTTTTAAACTAGTGATTAATTCTAAATTGGTAATTATAATTTAACTAAATCGCCTTTATTTTATTTTATTTTTTAGCAAAAAAAATAAGTAATGAGTTTATTAAATACTTAAAAATTCCCATTTTATTTTTCATATATTTTCTGTTTTGAAATCAATATTTTAAAATTTACTGCTTAAGTAAAAATAGAAATCAGGCTTAAATTTCTGTTTAAACATATTGTAACTTTATTAAATCTAGATCCATATATAAGTATAGACTGCATTTAAATCCTTTACTGTAATTAAAAAAATTTCTTTTTTTTCTACTTGCATAAAAACTGAAAACTGTATAAACCTAATAAAAAAATTAAAAATTTATATACCTACTGCTCCAAAATTTGCTTCGACCATGCCCACTGCCTCGAGGTGCGTCGTCGCCATTGAGGACGAATCCTAAGTCGAATGACATCGCCGATCACCGAGCTCATCACCCTCGAAGCTTCGCCTCACCGCCGTTGCCAAGTTGCTACGCACTCAGTTCTCCCTAGTCGAGCCCCACACGAGCACGCGAAACCCTAAATCGACGCGCCATCTAATTCGAAACCGCCTCCGCCCCTACGCGAGTCGCGTACGCCACCGAGTGCGAACCCCAAATCAAATTGAACGAGCGCTCCTTTGATTAAATCGAACGAATTCGATTTTTTAGGTTTTGATTTGGGGGAGAAAAAATGTACGCGGCCATTGATTTGAATTTTTCGAACGAACGAAAAAAATAATTTGCTCGGCTGTTTATTTTAGAACGAGAAGCTTTAGAATCAAAACAAACGTGTGTGCAATTAATCAGAAGATAGGAAACACGTGCTCGAGGGGTGGGAACAGGTGTCGAACGAAGTTAATTTGTAAATTTATGTGAACATATATGTTTATTTTTAAATTCAAATTTTAGATCGTTTTCAAATTACGCAATTCAAAATCTTAACTTCCAATCGAAACGTGCCGCTAGGCGTTTATAATGTTATAGCCCTATTTCGAACGCAATGGAAAAGGTTTCAAGTCCAAATTTGATCGTATGGAGAAGATAGCTTTTTAAATTGAGTTTAAATATTAAACTCCCGATAAAAATGTCAGCGCGTTTATCTATCGTACGGACAAACGATCACTCCAAACATTACAAAAATTGAAATCGACAATAATACGATATTACAGATCCAATGGAACTGGTTTCGTCGAATTCCGAGACTGTGCCTCAGACGGCTATTTTTAAATATCAATTTAAACAATAAAATTCCAAAACTAAACAAAATAGTTTCAAATTAAATTATGAAGCTTCTATTAACCTCGGTATTATCAATATAAATTTTCTAAGCCATTAAATTATTTTTAACAGGCTTAAAATTGAAGATTTAAAATTTTATCCAAATTTCTATAATTGAATTTGATAATTAAATTGCTAAATTCATAGTTAAAATTAAAATTCAAGTTAAATTAACGTTTCAGATATTTGAAATCAATTGAATATTTCAATTTCAAACGTTGAAAATTTTGGGTCGTCACATGTTGGCTTCATTACTCCCAGGTTTGGGTTTTTGGAATTCTATTATCAGAAATTCTAATACTATCGCCAATAATATGGATGAATTACCGAACATATTCTTACATAAATTTTAGATTAACGATAAGGAATATTATCTGCCTTGTGCTTTGCAGAAAAATAAGATTGATATGGAAGATTAAATGATTTAAGAAATATAAGAAACCGTTGCCAAAGTTATCAAAAAGCAGATTCAGAAACAAAATTACAAGTACAGGAAAGGGCAACAAACCAGGTGATATTTACATAATTTACATGCTTTACAAAATTATTTACAAGTCATATTATACAATATAAGTGCGAGCCTCAAAGATCTTGTGCAACCTTGTCTAAATTCTTAGCAATAAAGGATCAAGAAAGTGGCGAATCGCTATACGAAGAATTTCTTTGAGTTTCTTTTCCTTCTTCTTAATTTCATCAGCATTATCAATAGATTCAATACGAGTCTCCAAAGCACGGTTGAAAGAATTATTTGCGCCTTCAAGAGTCTTATTTTGTCCTTTTAAATCAACTGTACACTTTTGAGGAAGATATTTTTTTATGTTCAATCTTTTGAATTTTGGTTGCATACTCGTTGATACGTTGTGAGTATCTTTCCTTTTGTTCATTGTCAGAGTATCTCATCATTTTAAATTCGACCTTTCTGCACCATTTGACCACCACTTTTTCATCTAAACCCGAAGGAGGTTTGTTGTAGTAGGGTGTTTTTGAATAGCTAAGAAAGAAGTCCTTGTCGGTTTCACAACAGATGAGGTGATTGGAGAAGTCGATAAATTGATATTTTATCACCTCCTATGATAAATTCCAAGTATTTACACTGAGCATGACTATCTTTTAATTTTATCTCCAATCACTTACCTATTGGAAAAACTTAGACATCTCATGATCAAAGTCAATCGAAGAATTTGATTTAATTTGGCGCTTCAATTGAGAAACCGTCTCATCTTTATTCTTGATATCCGCTTCGAGACTAATGATTTGATCATTAAGGTCTCTAATAGTCGCTTTTTGGAGCAAATATTTCCTACACCGTTCCAACACTTGAGTATTACTTTGAAGTCTGGCAGACAAAGGATCTTTAGATATGGTTTTCTTTTTAAGATCCCAACCTAGCTTTAATGCCGATGGAACGAGATAAAGGATCTGAGGAGAGTGGCGTGGTAGCTAACGATAATTCCTATTCAAACAAACGAAATAGAAATTAATACTCAATTAACAAATTTCTTTTGTTATAGTAGTAGAAGTTACAACTCAAGAAGAAATAATATAGAGGGTGCAATCTCATTATTATAATCAAGTACTTGTTTTATCGCACTTAAAGTATGGAAACCACATTTTTAACTTTATTCCAAGAGTTAGCTGAAAGAGTCATTATCGATTCAAAAGGGGCTTTAAATTCTTCTAGGGTAATGACTGGAGGACATTTTCTATAATCCAATCACCCGTTGGAGGATTATTACGATCGCAAGTCAATTTTGTATGATATGTTTGTATTTCGCTAAGAATCTTTTCCTTTTCTTCTTATAGAAAATCAAGGTAAAGACGGGGATGTTGCACATAAAGCTTTTGTAGATCTCTATAAAAGAAATATCTAGCCAATCTTGAGGATTTCAAGAGCGAGTCCTTTTCTAAATAATCTCTTCTTAATCTGGCATATTTTCCTAAATAATCCATAGTAACAGGGCTGTTTGAGAGATATTTACTCTGTAGTAATGTAAAAAATAAAACTAAGTATAATGAAACTAATATAGAAGATCCATAAATCAATATAATTACATGATTACAAATATTCATCCGGTTCGCACAAGATTGATTTCTTGAATAACTCGGAACTTATCCTTATAATATTTAAACTATTCCAGAGGCAATGTGTGAGGAATTAAGTTGACTCTTGATAAATTCCAGCAAGTCCTCAGGTAAGGATCGGATCCGAATTCATTTAAGTACTTCTTATGTAAGTATCTAAGTAGATCCCCAATAAAATCACCCAAGTATGAAAAATATATAGTCGGATGTCAGCAATAAGCTTTATATAGGAAGTCTACTAGGATGTCTCTGTCCTCAATCAACATCGAAAAGAGTGTCATCAATTCTCTATTCTCTTCCAACAGCTTGTAATAACAAAGACGTGCCTTTTTCAGTTGAGGGGTCGCTTCTTGATCTTTAAAAGATGCAAATACTGCAATGCTTTAATTAAGCTTATAATACTTATCAGAGAGTGCATTATGTTCTTTTAATTGTTTATTTAACTTCCTATACATGCTATTTATTTCCGCCTGTTTTCTTTCAAGCTTTGTTTTATTAAGATGAATGGATTTCTTCCTTATCTAAAATAGAAAGATATTAGCAAGTGTTATCTTGGAAGTGAGAGGCGACAAAGAACTCCATATCTGAGAAATTGGAACTGAAGTTTGTAGGGATTGCTTCTTCCCTTTTTGCACCCCAGCATTAAAATTGACGTCTTCTCTTTAGGGATCAGACGAGTTAGGGAGTTCGGTTTGACCCTCTTCGTAGGCGGTAGGATCAGGGATAACTTTATGTGATGCCTTAGAAGTATCACCATCACCCCATCCATGAGAATCATAATCATCATCCTCGTTGTCACCTGCCCCCCGACCTGGGTCATTATTATCAGGGTTATCATTGTTATTGTCATCATCGTTTTCACCTTCATCAACAATGGTTTCATCATCCTCTTTATCTTTCGTCTCATCTGAATCAAAATCTTCTTCTACAGGAGGAAAATCAAAAGATAGAAGCCTGGAGGCATCAATTTCTTCTCTATCAGGGGCTTCAATCTGTTGCTCCATTTCCTTGATTTTGGCCATAAATCTTTTAACCAGCACAAGATTGAGAAAGGAAAAACTTAAATCTGGGAAATTCTCCATATTATCAAAATAAGACAACATCAGTGCATCTTCATAAGAATTTACGATGATATCATTCGGAGAAGTGCTCAGTAATTGAGACCTTTTACTTAGCCTTAGAAATGGTTTTGATGGCCTTGGATAAAGAATCCTTTTTCTTCTCTGACTTCTTTTTGAAAGAATTACACTTCTTCTTGAGAAAAACATGTTTAGCATTAACCCAGGCCTTTTTATCCTCGGATCTTTCAAAGTCATTTTCAAAGCCAAGACTTCATTGGCTAAGATCTGTCTAGCCTTCCTTCCTTAGAAATTGTAGATTCGACTTGAGCAAGAGAAGCGCTCAATCTTTCTTGTTCACTCACTGCGTTATCTTTGGTAGTAGTTAGGGAAGTAATCTAGTTATTCAGGGTTGAGACTTCTTCTTTGAGCTTTGACCTTAGCAGAGGACATAGAAATGTTTTCTTGAAGATAGCATCAGCTTTTAGAGATCTAAAAAGAAAAGTAAAATATGAATCAAGATTCAGTGTAAAAATAGTAATAAGAAAATCAAGTAGTATGGATATACTAGAAGTTGTTGTTCAATGAGAAATCGACAATGACACTACAGATCAGGTACAAAGGTAGTTGGCTAAATAGTAGAAAATGATGGAAAGCTCATAATTGATCGTATAACATTCTCAAAATCATTTAGAGGTAATGTGTTGAGGGTCTAGAGGGATTCAACTCCTAGGAAGGAGTTGAGGTGCATAAATCCTTCTGCATTTGCTCGATAACGCTTGGAGAATCAGATATAACTATATAGGACATAAAGTCGTCCTTCTAAGAAATCATTTTGGTTTGATCAATAGTTGCAAAAGGTAAATCATCCATAGAAAAAGTAGGATCAAGAATGGGACCCTCTAAAGCTTTCCCTTTACCAAAAAATTCACCCTCTTTAGGGGTGAGAGAAAACTGAACATTAGTAATTTTGGCCTTCTTGGGAGAAGAGCCCACGGTAGTCACTTCGCTTAATTTTCTTTTAGCAACCATTCTTGACCTAGCAATGGCTTGGGTCAAAGCTAGAGCGTCGGATTCTGAAGATGGAAGGAGTGGATCCCTTATAGTTAATTCTGTCTGAGGAGCAACTGTTAAAACCAAAAAGGAATAGATTAGCCAAAAAATCTAAAGAATAACACGAAGGCAAGTTATAAACAATGTAATTAAGTTTACCTGGTTGATCGGGACAAAATTGGAGACAAAGGTGAAAAATTCTTGAGGTCGCCCAAAGACTGGATAACTTTTTCTTTTTGAGGTATGTTGGACAAGAGGAGGTTATCCATGGATCATGTGGCTTTCTGGTAGAAAGGAATGTTTCTAAAGGTTGTCGGGAGTCAGTAATGTATGCCTATTTCAAAAGCGGCTTGAGGCAACAGTCAGCAACTTTACAATTCTTTCATTATCGCGATCCTTAGGAGTAGGGCCTAATAAAAATACATTATTTAGAAAAAGAAAACAAGTTAATAAAAATAATGGTAATGGTCTACTTATAAGGAGAAGAAAAGGCTCCACTAATATTCAGGAAGCATTTGATGTATAAGAACTATGTTTCCCAATCCTTTAACTTGTTTATTCCCTCTGAAACCAACTTCTTGAGAGGGTTAGCCCGAAAAATCTGGGTATTCAAATTGCTAAGTTTGACGAGGCGTATAAGTAATTAAGAACTTCAACACTTAAAGAAGGAATGCCCGACTCTAAGGCCTATGAGCTCCAAGGAGATGAGGTATGCGTATAAGTTGGCTGATAATTGAATAGGAGCTATACCAAGGTGACTTAGAAATTTCAACTAGAACTCGGGGAATGAAATAAAACCCCTATGTCAAATATGGATGGTGGTGTAAGCAAAGTATCCCTCGGGATGATTTTGAATGGTGTCATTAGTGCCAGGAGGAGTAGCTTTAACTCCTGTAATCCCAAGTCATTGAGGATCGCATCAACTTCATCTTCAGAAGCTATAAGAGAACGCCTTGAAACAACATCAACTTTCTTTCGGAAAGATTCTAATTCTGAAATTATATCCTTTTCAGATCTCTTAGAAGTCCTTTTTAAACCCGTGATTCTACCAAGTGATATTATTTCATCAAAATTATGCTTTGTTCAACTATCAGTACCTTTCGAAAGTGTCGAAAATCTATCATGACGATTCAAGTACCTACCGTAGCACTCGGTTCCATGCCTTCGAAAAGGTCAAAATTAACTAGAACTGTGAAAATCATTGAACTTTCAATAGTGTCGAAACCATTAACCACATTTCCCAATCAAATCAAACTTACCTTTCGACAGTGTCGAAACCCACAGATTTTTTTCTATTTAAAAATGTACATTGTCAACGCCGTCGTACTCCCATTAAGTCGAAAGACTTGAAGCAAAGTGACATTGACACTAATGAAAGGACACTAAGACATTTCGACAATGTTGTATTAGGAAAATAATGGTTATATTCCTATTGATCATTATGGGTTTTGAATAAGATGAAAGGTCATGATAGTATTTCAAAAGCATGCAAATGGCTAGGCTTATATCAATTTTGGGTTTCGATTAAGTCGAAAGGCTGGTTAAGGGTTTCGACGATAACAGAAAGTGTATTTTTCTTAATGCAATTCATAGTAAGGGATGTTAAATTTTAACTTCTAATACCCTCCAAGATAAATCAAAATTGGTCATAATAGGATTCGAGCATGAATCTACATCCAATAGCGATAAAAAAACCAAATTTGGAAAATTCAAGCTCGAACCCTAACTAATGCCACAAATTAGTCAAAATCAGAATAAAAATTGAATTTAGAATCATCTTACATGAAAGACTAACTTGAATCAATTTCAAATAGTAACACGAACTCAAACCCTAAGAATTTAATATCAAAATTGAATATGAAAAGTCGGTTTTTAATATAGGACAATGGATGCTCACCTTAAATTTGAATTTACGTCTCCTGAAATTGTGAATTTAATGAGAGATTGAAATGTTTGATTCTTACTCCGAGATTTTTAATTGTAGGTAAATGAGAAAGGGAAGACGGAAACATAATTTATAAGCAAAGCAAACGCAAGGAAAGCCATTCGATTAGATTTGAATAAACGACCAAGATTCAGTCTGGAATATCAAAAGGTGGGAAAACTTTTCACTGCAATAATGATGGGTGTCGAAACAATTGACTTGAAAAGTTAAGAGCATCTCTTCGCTAGGGGGGATGCAAATGTTATCATCAAAAATCACTTCAACCTCGTCAAAACCTAAAAAGAATATAAAAGAAGGCTTCACGAAGAACGATGGCGATAGCAAGATTTTTCAAAAGATTCGAAGGAATGCTTCTACAAATATTAGATAAACTATAGGCTTTTGAAGAGATTGAAAGGGGACAAGGCCACCCTTCCGCTTCAGTTGATCCTTCCAAAATACTTGGTTCCGCATGCATTAAGGATTCTTATATGGATAAAAGCATCTTTCGAAGGTATCAAATAACTGGTTTCCACACGTGTGTCAAACCCTTCAAAGCTGTTGGTTTCATCACTGCCTACCTTCCACTGAGGAGCACTTTACCAAAGCATCCCTTTTGAAAGCATAGATGAGTCTTTCGTATCGCTTGAACACTTCTTCAATTATAAGGGATACTTAACATGTAACCAATATTGCTTCCTCAAGTACCAGAAGATGTGACTTCCGCATCAATTAATAGGAATACTTTCGAAAGCCACCTTCCACAACTAAAACTCCTTAAGTAACCTTTCGCAGTGATCCTACTTCTACCATTAAATCTTTTCGAAACCATCCAAATGCCATTCCTCACTCATTCAAGTAGTAACATATCATGTTGGCGTCAGATCTTAACAACAGTGAGGTAGTCAAAGAAGCTATAAATCATTTAAAGACAAGAAAATACCCCTTTCGACAATGTGTAACGCCTCCAAAAATGATTGTAAGTGGAGTACAAATCGATTCAATACCTAATGATGGAAGATTCAACTGTTTCGAAAGTTTAAAGAAAGAAAGCATCATCACTTTCCACAAGCGTTGGATATGTACCTTTCAAACACATTTGAGCATCCTTTCCTCTTACTTAATACATCAACAACAAGATAAAGATCGCTCCTATACCTTCCGATGGAGTCGAAAGCACCCAAGTCCCATTCAAAAGCGAAGTTAGAAAGGTGCTCCGAATTCAACATTGGCGGAAGGTCATCAATGCACCCTTTCGACTACGTCGAAATTCCTAAGGCGAAAGGGTCCAACCTATGCCTATAACAAGACCTTAGGGGTATTGTTTAGTTGATCCAAATTGATTCTTTTGATATATAATCCTTTCTAGAGTTTGTAAACCCCAATTCCTAAATCAAATTGGGGATTTCATTTCTTGTAATACTTAAGCTCTTATATTCATAAAATTTATTAATAAAAGCAAATACATGGTACTTTCAAATACGTAGATTCTAATACATTTCTTGAATATGGATTTGGCTATGGAGTACACACATCAATGCTTATCGAAGGAGTTCCTTTCGAAGGGGTAGGACCCTTTCGACCTACTTAAAACCCTTTAAATCCTTTTAGGTCACTCCCTTAGATTACCTCTACCGATTCGAAAGGTAGTTTCGAAGGAACCTTAAATTACCTCAACCGATTCGAAAGGTGGTTTTGAAGGGCTCAACTGATTCAAAAGGTGGTCTCAAAGGGGTCATCCACACTTCTAATTTTGATTTGAGGTGTCGAAAAAGTTTCTTGTTAACAGTTTATGTGTTAATCTTAATATATTTATTTATTGACAATCATAGAAGTGTATGAAGTGATTTGAAAATTGTTTGAGTTGATTTGGGCTAATGTTTATTTTATAAACATGGCTAGATTAACTCATTAATTGTTTAAGATCTTAATAAATATTTTAGTGACCTAGGAATGATTTAGGATAATTGAATGTTTATAAGTGATACAGTGATAGATTAGAGGCTAATTACATGTGATAATTGAGTCCATGTCATTAGTTAGTAATAATTAAACTAATTTAAGTGGTTGTGGAAATAGTTAGTAAGCTAAGTTAGCAAGTTTTGAACTCTAATATTATTGTTAAATAAATTAGAGGGTTAATAAAGTTAAATTAGTATTTGGAAATATTGTTAAGTGGAAGAGTAAATTTTATGAGCAAAGAACGCATTTTATAAAATGATGTGATATTTTATAAAATAGCAAATGAAGCTTAATTAGTATTTATAAAATGTTTATATGATTTTATAAATGAAGTATATATTTTATAAAATGGAAATGAGATTTTATAAAATAGTAATCTGTTGTATACTTGATTTCAAGTGAGATAATTAAGTATTTAACAGCTTAAAATTAATTTATAAGCTATCAATATATTTTATAAAATAATTGTAAGATTTATAAAATAGTACGAAACATATTAGACTTTTATTGAAAAGATATAGTAAATACAAGTGAGATTTGATTAAGTGATAAATGAATTACTTATTTAAATATACGTGTATGTATATGAGTGTGGGCAAGTATACGTATACATGTATTCGAATATAATAATCAAAACATTGTGTGAACTGTAGTTGGAATTGTTGTATGTTTGGTTGTTTATATATATATATATATATATATATATATATATATATATATGAAATTGTTTGATTATATAGAAGTAATTGTATACTATTTCATTGTGAGCATTTCATGTAGCCATAGAGACCATCGTGTGCGCTAAGTTGTGTTGAGTGTGTGTTTACGTGAATGTTTATGCATAGGCATGCACGAAGGGTGCATCAAGACATATATAAGCTACACACAAGGGTAGGAGGCCGGTTATGCCATTTTGGCATGTTAGAGGAAGTCGGGTTGCTATAATCACCCATTGAACTCTACTCGTGCAAAGGGTGGATTTTGGTATCGAAATCGGTTATCTTATTAAATCCACTTCCAAAACGTCGGCTAATAACCCCCAATAGATCTCTGATGGGATATAAGTAGGCTATTGAAGCAAAGTAACTCATAGCACGAAGCGTCGAAGGAAACAACATGCGAATCAGCGACTATTTGGCAGGGTATGTCCTTTGCCAGGTTCATTGTCAGGAAAATGACAATTTCAGTCGACCGAGGCCCCAATTCAATCGATTGAATAATGGTGTAATTCAAACCTGGGAGGGAAAAGCCTAAAATATTAGGCAAGGGAAATTGGGTTCAACTGACTGAATGAAACCCCCCGGCGACTAAACCCACAAGGGCAGTGAACACTTCGGGGAATTTCTTCCCCATTTAAGCGCGGTTCTCCTTCGCGTCACTACAAGAAATTTTATTTTTGGCGGCGTACAAAAAACGCTACCAAAACTTATGTTAACGTTTTGATAAACGCTATGATAAAGCCCGCAACTAAAAATCCATGATTTTTAGTTGCTATTTGAATGCCACTATAAATTCTTTTATTGCAGCATTTCTCAAACGTCACCACAAATCTTTTTGTAGCGTTTTAATAACACCACCAAAGGTTTTTGGGCGCTACCAATAGAGTTTCCAACTTTACCTCTATTTTACGATTGCATTTACTCAATGCCGCTACATGTATTTCTGTAGTGTTTTTGAAACGTTACTAAAAGTTGTTGATTATTTTGCACCGTTTTTTCATGCTGTTATTTCATGTTGGTGGTATATTTTGTTTCTACTATATTAATCAATAATCACTCACATAATCATCATATTCAAACAATTAAAAAAATATTGATCATATAATCAAATGAGATATCCATAACAATTCTTGTACAATAGTTTTTTGATAAAATGACCAAACTCACATACAATAACTATTCGTATACAAATTTACACACCTAGTACTAATAAAATGTTATACCAAACTGGTGCTAACAAAACGCTTGATTCCCATAATTCTTTGTTGCATGCACAAGTGAAAGCTAGCACCATAAAAGTCCAACCTTGCTCTCTTCGGAAATCCAATGCCTGCACAAGTGAAAGCACAACATATAGTCAAACAATTATGTTAATTCGCAGGACTTCAAATCTAATATCAAACATCTACAACATTGTACGAGCATATCATATTATAAATATGTCATATAAACAATCAAAGTTATAAATTAAATGAAATAAATAAAGTCCAATCTTACAGTTAAATATAAAATATTGTTAAATTAGTTATATTATTATTATTTATAAAATTTAGTTAACTTGAACTTGGTTAATTTTATAAAACTAGTTTAATTTTAACAAAGCCTAGTTAATTTTTATTAACTTGGTTAACTTAACTTATTATTGTTGTTGTTGTTATTATTATTATTCAAACTCGGTTAACTTAATTATATTATTATTATTAAAATAAACTTAGTTAGATTTTATAAACTAAGTTAATTTATCATCAATCATTATTTATAAATTTTTGTTAAATTAGTTATATTATTATTGTTATAAAATTAAGTTAACTTAAACTTAGTTAAATTTTATTAACTTGGTTAACTTAGTTAATTTATTACTATTATTACTAAAACTCGATTAATTTAATTACATTATTATTATAAACTTAGTTAATTTTTATAAACATAGTTAATTCATCATCATCATCATCATCATAATCATTGTTATTATTTATAAAACTTTGTTAAATTAGTTATATTATTATTTATAAATTTTATTTAGCTTAAACTTAACTAATTTTATAAAACTTGTTCAATTTTAACAAAACTTAGTTAATTTTTATTAACTTGGTTAACTTAGTTAATTTATTATTATTATTATTATTATTATTATAAAACAAGGTTAATTTAATTATATTATTATTATTATTATAAACTTGGTTAATTTTATAAACTTAGTTAATTCATCATCGTTGTCATCATCATTATTATAAAACTTTGTTAAATTAGTTATAGTATTACTATTTATAAAATTTAGTTAACATAAACTTAGTTATATTATTAATATTATTATTACAAACTTAGCTAATTCATCATCATCACTATTATTTATAAAACTTTGTTAAATTAATTATATTATTATTATTTATAAAATTTAATTAACTTAAACTTTGTTAATTTTATAAATCTTGTTTAATTTTGACAAAAAGTTAATTTTTATTAACTTGATTAACTTAGTTAATTTATTATCATTATCACTACTACTATTAAAACTCGATTAACTTAATTATATTATTATTATTATTAATTTAGTTAATTTTTATGAACTTAGTTCATTCTTATAAACTTAGTTAATTCATCGTCGTAGTCATTGTAATTCAACGTACGAGTTGAGGAATCATTTATTTAGTTATAGTGCCCAAATAGTAAATATTCATATTGACAAAGTGTAAAATATTTCACATTGTTTTAACTCACCAATAATTGCTTTAGGGCATTTGGATTGTCATGAAGATACTTGATAGTAGTCGACACAGTCCGCTATTAGGAGAATCAGGTGCAAACCATGTGTCGTGCAGTTCACTTTGACAGTGAGCAAAGCATGAGTTTATAAACATTTCGCCATTAGGTGAATCTTGAAAGAATTTCAACGCACTCTACATCTGGATTCTGCATCCTATTATTGAATCATTGCAATACATGAATATATATGTATTAAAGTTTTGTAGATGAAGATAGATTATATTATCTCTATATATTAAGGATAAAGATAAGTATCATGAAGAATATTGGTCTGATTCACCGAACAATTTATCGGGTTTAACTTGCAATGACTCCAGTGACCTCGAGGGTCAATGTATGGCGGCCCAAATATGTGACGGAACTGTGAAACATCACATAGTTGTAATTATTAGTTTCAGATTATATTTAGTATATGATCTTTCGTAATAAATGATGTATGAAAAAATCATGCACCTGATATACATCATAGGCCGAGTTCAGGATAAAATATGGTGTTCTGATGTATGGCAACACAACTTGAGGAAAGAAACGCTATGGAAAAAAGGATTCTAAGATAGTAAATGCATATGCCTAAATATTCATATCTGTAAAATTTTGGATTTTAGATTCACACCCGAAATGGAAATTTCTCAAAAGATACACAGGTTGGATGCAGATTCTTTTGTACACCATGTAACGAATAGACATCATTATAGATAAACGTTTGTGTTATAAGCATCTAACCATTGAAGACAAGTTTAGTTAACACATCGAAAACAAACCTGAAGCTTGACAATATTGTGGAAGAATGGACTAATAGTGTGGTTCCTAGATACATCCATCCTGAAAATTAACAAAAGTTCTTAAAACCAATATGATATTATCAATGAAAATGAGAAATTCGATAAAATATAGACATGATGTTACACGTCTAGAAAAAATCCAGCATCGCTCAAGCATTGAAGAGAGGCAGTTGGTGGAAGAAGCTGTGCAAGATCATCACAATGTAAAAAAGTAGAAAGTCCCCAGCTGAACATCCTGAAAGTAATACCTAAATATTTCATATGAACATCACATGTAATATTTACTAAGAAAAAAGACCACAGTATTAGTAAATTCAAATGAAAATAAAACTATAATAACAGTATAGTAACGTCCACATTATCCCAAACTACCTCTATGCTAACATGTCAAAAGAAAAGGCTTTTTATATTTTCAAATCTCCTGCATATTCCTCCAAAGGAAGAAAATCATCATCAGTACAGGTGAAGTAAACATATCAATAATCTGTATGCTACAGTATAGACAACAAGAAAGACTGGATTACTTTCACAGATGAGCATCACAGGAAGCATAGCCTTCCTAGATAATATTAGTAATCTGAAAACCTGAAATCTCATGGTCAATGCCAAAAAGGAAGGTGGATTAAGCAAGAAATTTGTACCCTTTTTTGTGTTTTGGTCTCTGTTATGACTACAGTGATTCCTTTGGTATTACATAATTTTGCATTTTTGCTCCTCATCTATTCATGTTTGGTTTCATTTAGTAACGTCTGAATAGGGATATATATGTATATATGTATATATATATATATGTATATATATATGGTATATTTAGTTAGTGATATATAATGAACTAACTAACCTGAAAGCAGCCACCACATTGAATTCCATCTCTGTAATGGATGGAGACGCTGAAGCAATAAAACCTTTGTTGATTCCTAATGCTAGTGATCCAAGTCCAGCGGCGGAGCCTTATTCATACATAACTTTAGTGCTAATAGAAAGGAGTTCATAGGCTCACATGATCACAAACATAAATTAGCTGCAGATATATAAAAGTCGTTCCAGAAATCATAAAATCAAAATAGCCACATACTTAGAACTGCCTTCACTGAAAACAGAAGTCATATAACTATAAGCTAAAATATACATATACGGTCTATCCTCTCATGATACGCGTACTGTAGTGAATTCAGATTACTAGACTGAAGAAGCTACAGGTCGAATTACATTTGTACTTGGCAAAACCATTAAACTAGACAAAAATACCAAGGGTATGATCCGCATCTCGTGTACATGAGTCCCAATAGAAATATACGTCAATTTTTATTTTCCACAACCGCTTCAACAGAGGAGTTTATAGTGGTGATGACAGTATGATGGATTTATCTTTTGTTTTTCAAAATAATAGTTGAAACTACTTTTCTATTTGAACTAAAAAAACTCAATGATTATAACATAAATTACATTGAAGTTCCTTAAAACTATTTAGCATTCCTCCTTAAATCCAATATAGTTAGGTGGGACAAGGAACACTTTTCTGTAAAAAGTCCAAACAAAACGCCAAGTACAACTATTAAACAAAAATAAGCATCTTCAAAATCTCAATTTCCTTTATGGAACCTAATAGGAACTGGTATTCATAATTACTTTCAACAAGCCATCCCAAAAATACCCTTCTACTACATACATTTCCCCTTCAATAAGTTTCATAACACATAGCAGATGGTAGCAGGAATCCAATCTGGTAACCAATAATTAAGAACCACAATGTACTCGAACTCTGGCTCAACAAAGAGAGATAAGGCTGCACATTGTCTCTTTTTTATTGAAATATGAATTATTATCAGAAATAATACTTACGTATACATGCAATCACTCAATAAGAACTTGACTAGTACACAAGCCATATTTAATCTAACTCATAAGTCAAAACAATATGTAGGATGCCTATATTCAGATACAAAAGTTAACCCTCAATAATAATTCAAGTTCATTATTAACATGTAAATCACTCAAATGTGCAATGCATTTGGATTTCATAATAATGGTGATTCTTCTTAGTAATTTGAGTAAACAAACTTTTTTGAAAAATAAATAAAGAATAACAGACAAGAAAAATAGAGCCAAACGACCAAGATCATCCCGACGACTCATTACAGTAGGCAATTTCCTAGTACAATAGAAAAGAGGGTGTCTTTCTTTTCATTCTCATCTTTTCATGACATACCTGCTTATTATTCAAAAGTAACCAATGCATGTTGACTGGTACATCTAAGATTCTTGGCTACACTTTGTACGTAGGACATCATTCCACCGTTTGTCTATAAATTGAATTTAATTGGTGTATTAATATCCATCTTATTCCTAACACTTCAATTAATAACCATCTTACTCCTAACACATAAATTAGAGAATCTAAAGCTAACCTAACACTAAAGCTATTATTGTTAAAAATAAAATTTATCTAATTTCGATATTTTGTACAATTTGGCGTGATGATTTTGTACGAAATATATCATTTGAAGCTCAAAGTAGAAAAAAGACCTTATGTGCAGTTATATTAGGGTTGTGAATGATTTGGAAGACCAAATTAAAATTTTGAAGAAATAGCTTGGTAACGCCCAAGTAACTCTAATCGTATATGAAAAGTTTATGCTGTAGAAACCGAGTACTATATTTGCGAGATACAACATCATCATTGTCTTTTTTTCTGATTCAATTTTGGAGAGTAAATTTTGTTTCTATTGTATTATGTATATCTAAAAATTATTTCTTACATCAAATTTTTATACGCTAAATATCGAATGCTATACTTCTTTGCTTTCATGGTCAAATAAGTCATATAGAGTTCTTCTTCACTTACTAAATTGATTTCCGATATAACCATATAATCCAGAAAACAGTTCAAACAACTTAACAAATTTTGAACTCTATTCAAACAACAACCTCAAACAAAATTAATCTAATCCAGTTCAAAATGGAAACGGAAAAGAAAATTGGTTTTTAAATTACCTCATAAGAGTTAAATTGTGCAAGGTAGAGGACGAATTTTTCAGCCATATTTTAGGTGCTAGGGCTTATAGAGGAATCGACATGAAGATTAATTGCGAAGCCAGAAGATGAGGAATTTAATGAACGACGTATATATCAATTGGTAAAAGAGGACAAGATAGATTTAGTGTTGAATCAGTTTCGAACAAATTACAAGTTTTTTTTTGAGTTTTTCACTGTTCTTTTGTGAGGATAAAGAAAAGGTTAAACGTTAAAAATACACATAAGCTGCCGCGTAAAATTTTAGAAAAAATTTAGTGAAATGAGGGCGGGAATCAATCAGTAGCCTTTGTTGTTTTTTATATTTTAAAATGATCAATGGTTGCACTTACAATTAAACGCCACGAATTTCTGCAACCAAATGCTGGTTTTCTTGTACTGCGTCTTGGTACGACTACAATGAGGCTCTGAGCTACTCGAGGATCTAGAACGTAAGGCAAAGCCTGATATTCAGATGCGAATGCTAAGTGTTTCCTTTGGAATTAATAACAATCGAGCATGGGTCGGTACAGCAATTGGTAGCATGATTACATCCGATTGGCATGTACAATTGAATTCGAATGAATTCGTATCTTCGGGGTTGACCATCTGGTATGTATAGTTTAATGAATGGTATCGGTCCTATAATTATAACTATACCCTATATTTACCCTATATTAATTAAATATTGTATTGGCCTTATATTAAGGACTATACGTATCAATAGACGATGATGAGATATCAGCTTTTTATGATAGGAGTATTTGATTGCGCAATGTTGTAATTGATGTATGCATATGTATAAAGCATTGGTGTTCCTTTATGGCCCCAATACTGTATTTCGTGAGACATGACCTTCGTTATCTTTTGATGAGAGGCATACATTTATTATTTAAAGTTCTTGATGTCCCAGAGGGGGATGATATAAATTATCTACTAGGGGATCCCAAAGCACTTAAGCTCATCATAGGGGCATGGTACGGTGGGATCCACAAAGATCTTAGGTATTTAGAATATATCATATGACACTTATGCTCGTTATAGGGGTATGGTGATTCTATTTACTATTGGGACTGGATTTCGAGTATATAGGGTAGATCATAATTTATGCTCATTATAGGGGTATGGTGAGATTTACACGAGACTTGGGGCTCACGGTTCTATGGTATATTCAGATACTGACTCTATATATCTTGAAATCTCAAAGGGGATCATTTGATCGCGTTAGACATCTGGGTATGTTAATGTACCGACTTAACTTATATGAATCATTTGATCACATTAGAGACCCGTAGTTCACTCCAACCATCAGAAATGACGGGTATTGATTTGCAACCCTTAGTTTCTTCCATAGATTATGTTGTGCTTGTTGCGTATTAGTTGATTAATAATATTATTCTATGCAGCGTAGGGCAAACTTATATTATTACATACTTATCACTTCTACACTTGTATACTACGATTTCCCTTATCCTAGTGTATTGTTACATGGAAGTCACGTTAAATTAGTTGTGCTAATTTGTTGATTACAGGTGAAGAGCGGGTTATGGTATGATCTCTTATTTTTTGGATGGGTTTACTATACTTGTTTATAGGCAATTCGAATTACTCCTAAGCTACGTTTGTGGAGAAGGCGATCGTGATTCAATTTTCTTTTATTTATTTGTATATAGTTTTGATTTACTGTATTTGAGATAGTTTCCCTCATACTAGGCTTTATATCTGACATACATTTTTTCTTGATCTGCTTATGTCATGACAACTCTTGGGTACTCGACTGGGTAGTTTCAGGAGTCAACTGCTTTTGGGGATACTCTGTCTTGATGTTCAGCTTGTGTTTTTTGGAGGTATAGCATGGATATTTTGTGATACATATACTTGATATTTTGTAGTACGTGACAGAGCTATTATTTTTATATGAGACCGTTATATCAAATATTTATTTAGACCTCCATACTATTAGGAGTTGATGTATTCTGACTTCCAATACTGATATTTATTTATTAGTTGCTTATGATAGTGCGGTCTCTTATATACTATTATTCTATTTTGTTTATGTATATTAAGTATATTTTATGTTTTAATTCCATTGTGAGGTCCTGTTATGTCGTTGTTTAGTGTTTTGATCTAATTTTACCCCGACTATCAGTTTTTGTAACATTCGGTGGTCTGTCTTTGTTATGAGACGATGACTTTTTGGGTTCTACAAAGGGCATGTTGTTAAATACTCCTCCCCAATTTTTAAATCAAAAATAGATCAAATAAATTATACTAAAAGGTGTGTAGATCCCTTCAATTGGAAATGCTATCTAGAAAAGACCGAATTCAATTGTTGGGGTGCCACTTAATCAACATTCGAGGTATTATTACTAGGATAAAGTTGAGATATGTATATGCTATCGGTCTAGAATATATATAAATTATTGTTATAAATAAAAAATATTTGTATGTATATGTAATACCGCCCTACACCTATGAGGTAGAAGGGTTGTCAAAGGAGAGAAAGAGAAGGAAGAGAAATAAAAGAGAAGAGAGTGGAAAAGAAGAAAAAGGAAACATCCAATAATCACATAATCTATTGTATATCGCACATCGTATCAGATAAAATATAATAATCAACACAAATATAAAACGATCGAGACAGTAATAACCGTTGATGGCAAAAATGGCCAGCAACACCCAAATAATGTAAATGCACCAACAACATATTATCCAAACCAAATAGAGTGATGTAGAGAAATAAAATATGAAGACTAAACAATCTGCGAAATCCAAGAATCAAAATAGCGGAGTATAGCTTACGGAATAGGATGAAGAGAGCCGGGAAGAAGATCCCTTTCCTTGATCAGTGCCTGCTTTATTTATAGAGGAAGGTGACAAAATATCTTGCTTAAAATCTAAACATAGAACCTCCAGACCCAACCGGTCCCGCACATGAAAAATGGGGCCCATCTAGGCCTCCTATAGGGATCGTTCTCGATCCGTATAAAGGGATCGATGTCGATCCCGAAGGATAAAACATGGAGATCGGCGCTCTCTAAAGAGGGACCTCCATGCCGCCTGCATCATGTTTCTGTAGTTGTTCCTAAATTGCTTTGGTATTTGTCGAGTTATTGAGTGATCATCGTTGAGTTGAATTGCCAGCCGAGTAGTCCATAGCCATATGGATCAAATTCAATCCGTACTCCATAACATTGACTTGATCTGATCCCCTGCTTAGGGGAAATGCTAATTCCATACTTAGCCAATTCCAGAGTGTCACCCGTACGAATCCGCTCGACAATCATCCATAGTCTTGAATATATTCAATCTCTAAACCTAATAATAATCTCTCCGGGCTTCTTGTCTTGATAATTATGAGATCCATTGGGTTAAATCCACGATATCACAGCCTTACCAAAGGCGGGATAACATTTTTCCCCCAAAACATGCTTTGCGGTAGAAATGTGTTTTTTGAATTGCCGTAAGTCCAAAGTCCATAATCCATCGATAGCTAATTTTTCTAATCCAAAATCCAATCCTTTTCAAGCCAAATCCTAGATCTCTTTGGATCATGAGTGAAATCTATGACCGCTTCGAATCAATAGCCAATTCCAAATCCTTATCCAAATACATATTCATCCAAAGCCGATAACCAAATCCTCGATTTCTCCGGATCAATTGCCAAATCCAAAGCCTTGATCTCGTCAGATCATTATCCAAATCCCCGACCTCTCTGGGTTGTTAGCCGAATCCACGACCTCTTTGGATCAATGTTCATGTTCATAAGCATTTGAAATCCTAGAATTCACTAAGCCAAACCCACGATCTCTACAGATTGTTATCCAAGTTCATGACTTCTCCAGACCGATCGATGGTCTCTCGATATTCTTGCCAAGTATAACCAAACTTAACAACGAGTAAGCCAATCATGTTGTTTTTCGATGAAGCAACTCACTCCTTACACTCTAATCCTTTTTAGGGGCATATAGTGATGTCTTGATCATCCTGAACTGATCATAGCCTCTCCGAGCTCTTGCTGGACCCCATCCTGTCACTCTCCTTGTGGAAGGGGGAACAACGAGAAGTAAGCTAATCTTGTTGCTCTCCAGCGAAGTGGCTTTACTTATTGTCCTCCATTTCAGTTTTCCTGAACATAAAGTGACGTCATGGCCTTTTTTGGCCAATCATGGTCTCTTCGGACCCTTGCTGAACCCCATCCTGTAACTCTTCGATGAAAGGGGAACAACGATAAGTGAGTCGATCCTGTCGCTCTCTGGAAAAGCGACTCACTTGCATACCAATTCTTGATTCTCCAGTCAGGGACATAAAGCGATCAATTCTGTTTTAACTTCCTTTCTTTGGCCTTGAATCTCCGATTGAGGACTGTATCCATGATGTATGAACCCATCCTATCGCTCTTTGGTGAAGGGACTCGCACCTTGCAGTTATTTCCCTAAATCTCCGATCGAGACAATCGCGGCCAGTTTTGTTCATCGCATCAATGCGGTATTGATTTAAATTATTAGATTTAAGTTCTTACAGCCAAAACACCAAAAAATAAAGAAATTTGAGCATTGCCTCTCTGAGCATGATGGTTTATCATCATCTAGAGGATGCCTAAGGTCCATTCTCGGATCATATATGTGTAAGTGACTTAGCTTTTTTATTATTGAGTTTATTATTTTAGTTCATGCTATCCCGACCAGAAGATGACGATCTGTGACCTCGAACCAAGGCATTTCCATTTGACGTGGGTGGTGGTCGCTCCTGTTCCATCGTCGCTGCCTCAGTCCTTACGTACTACAACAGCTTGCCATTCATGACATGTTACTCAATAGTATCATTCAAGTGCCTGCATTCATCCACAGTATGCCCATGCCGTTCGTGGAACAGGTAGTATGTCCCGGACCTATGCCTCCGCTTCGTAGGACCCCTCCTTGTCTATTTCCATAATGCCCTCTAGTGTCTAGATAAATCCGTTCCAAGCTTTTCGTCAAATCCAAATAAGAGGAGAACTTTGGCCCTCAATCATTCCTTTGCCTTCTCGATCCATCATATCCATCATCTAGCTTCTGCTTACCCTTATCCTTCCCAAGTCCTTCTCATGATGATCCTTTGCCTCACACGGCGTTTACTTCCTGTTTGTCGGTTCGTGCATCCTCCTATCATAGGAACCTTTTTGCTTCATGATAGAAGTCCCAAGATCCATCGATGGATCCTATACCAGTGAAATCTTGAAGTCTATTTCATCAACAATTCTTGATACCGCTGCTATTAAACCATTAATGGATCTGACTAATCCACAGAAACCACTACCGCATTGAATCGTGTTAAAAGGCTATTTGGGGACTCTTTGGTCCTTTATTTCAATACCGCCAATGTCATCGAATTTTGGGTTGCGAAATGTGAACCATAAACTATTTCATGAACTTATCCACTAGCTCATTCTATGTCCTGTTGATCCATTTTCCGGCTGCTTGAATCAAAGCGCAGCTAGCTCCGTCAAGTATAAAGGAAAACACCTTGTCGCTACCTCTTTTGATGCCCCCATCACTTGCATATGCCAGGTATATCTCATCATATGCATTATTGGATCTGACTTTCCATTATATGTCTCCAATGTTGGTAGTTTGAACTCCTACGGTTTCCTGCATTTCTGATATTTGGAGTGAACGGACTCCAATCGACATCCTCCAAACTCCTACCGGGTAATCCTCCTCTCATTATCTGACGCATCAGCTCAGCCATCCTTTCATTCACATAAATAGGTGATCTCTAATCCCTATTACTAGCCTACCCACTGACTTTGCAGTGGTATTTCAAAACATACTCCTCATGACGTGCATCCGCATTTCGATCCATGCCATACTGGACAGCATTGACCACTGGCCCATCGTAGACCGATCCAATATGACACCCGAGTCCTAGGTGATCAGCACCAATCCCTATGGGAGGATTAGTGCCGATCCATTCATTTTGATCGAGGGATGTTATCGGTTGCTCCGTTCCATTCCTCCGTCTGTTAGCTTCGTTTCCATGTCTCTGATTCTAATATTCTGTAACTCCTATTTCTCCAACTCCTTGATCTAGATTTCCAGAAACTCCTGCCGCTCCAACCTACCCAATTTGCCAAAGAAAATTCTACATCATATCTTCTTGCCTCTTTATCGTCTGCTCTTGCATAACACTTATCATAGCCTCCATCTTGTTCCTTGTGATGTAAATGGAGGACTGATTAGCTCCAGCTCTTGAGGAAGCCTCTAGGCGTCCTTCGCGGTGACTCCTTTTTGCCAACGATCACCTTGCTAATTGCCTTGCCATTGATCCAAATCCAAGCTCCCAATCTTTTTCAAATCAGCGAGTGTCGTCCTTTCTCAGTGAAAGTACCAAAATATTGACCGCAAAATTGGCCAAGAACTTCAATGTAAACCAATAATCCAATATCCAAACCAAAAAGAGTTATGTATAAAAATAAAATATAAAGAATAGTAAATTGAAAATATCTAGAAAGTAAATGAATACGAGAGAATTTATAGTGGTTCGGCTGACTTCGGCGAACGTCCACACCAAAAGTTTTTCTTTAATTTATTTATACTATTGATTATAGTCCGTGAAATCCAAGAATCAAAATGGTGGAGTATAGCCTAGGGAAGAAGATAAAGAAAGCCAAACAGAAGATCCCTTTGCTTCAGCCATGCCTACTGCATTTATAGAGGAACCGTCAAAATATCTCGCTCGAAATCTGCATGTAGAGCCTCCGGACCTAGATTGGCCCACACATCAAAAATGAGGATCATCTGGACCTCCTAGAGGGATCATCCCTATGATGACCCACATTTCGGAAGGTTTAAATCGACAATAATCCACACATGTCCAACTTAAACAATCCGCAATGTAGATAATCAATAGAATTAAATAAGAAAAGAGAAGAAGAAAACAAAACACAGAATCTCATGGCGGAAACGATAAAATACAATAATCAAATTAAGCAATTCATGAAGCTGTTTACTATACATTTGATTTTAATCTATACACATTTATCATAGCTATATATATACATCAGGGATAAATAATCAATACAGTAGAATAACATGATGCATGGGATAATAATAATAGTAATATACCAAAACTCTGTCTTCGTTCTCCATAGAATAGTCTTCAATACGCTGAAAACTCAGGACTAACCCGAGCGTAATGAAAAGACAAAACATTCGAGTCAGGACTAAAATACTCTTATGTAAGTCAAATCAATATCACAAATATGAGTGCAATAACTTAAGACTTGTTACGGGATTTTCCATCTCCTAAGGATCCGTTAAACTATTTATATATAATAGTATACACTATAATAGATAATGTCTATTACTAAAAATATATCAAAATAGTGTTAAGGCTTTACATTGATCCACCTTTACACATTTGTACAGTTCTAAACCAAACTCGTAATAGCTTGTATCGGGATAATATGAGAAGGCACGTGAGGCAATGCCTAAGGTAAGATTCTACCAATTTACCCTTTCTGGCAGGTCGTCACCCATCCGTGGTCAACCGCGACAATCAATCCAATCGACAAAGGTGAACCCATCGAATACGAAATCACAATAGTAATACGAGGGATAAATGTCGCTAGAGCAAGCTAACCTCAACGACCAGACATAGGCTCCTGCTTTAGTCATTTTAATTATGATATGACTATCAAGGCTATCCATCATCATTCTCTTACTTCATACCAGTAAATGTCGTCCATTCAACTACTACATTTTGGATATCATCCACGCGTACACAATTGTCAAAGTGGTTCCAATATTGATAGTGAGTATGCTAATAAGAGGCCTCGGTCCCTTTAACAACTAAATGCCATTTTACACACCAGCTGGTACTTTTACATTTCGAAAATAGTTCGTACTTAATACAAAAATATCATATTCGCTTCATAATCTTATTTTTACTTCAACATGTTAATTCAATCGATATATTGATTTGACTTCAAACTTGATTAGATTTACAATTTTGATTATAATTTCACTTTAATCCAATTCGTATTTAAATCCAAGATTAAAATATAAACATTCCACCCTTTTAACCAGTTTGAAATTTTGAAAATAGTTCTAAAATAGTTAAATAGTTAAAACAATTTAATATAAAATAATTTGAGTATTTAAAATGGTCTATATAGTATAATAGTTAGGAAAATCAAAATAGTTTGAATATTTAAAGAAAATAGATTTGAAATAGTTTATACTAAAATAATCATTTAAAAATAGTTTCAGAGTCAAACAGGTTCACTTCCAAATTTTCCAATCCAAATCAGTTGCAGTTTCCATTTCAATTTTAATCGATTCAATACCAATTTCAAGTCGAATTTGCTTCGATTCCAAATTTATTTAAATTCTAATTCCAAATTAATTTCAATTCCAATTTCAAATTAATTTAAATTCAAATTCCAAATTAATTCCAACTCTAATTCCAAATTAATTTAAATTCCTATTTCAAATTAATTTCAACTCCATTTTCAAATTACTTTAAATTCCACTTTCAAATTAGTTTAAATTCCATTTCCAAATTTAAACCTTTACGATTTATCTCAATTCTGAGTTCAATTTTCAAAAATATCGATTCAAAAAACTTAAATCAAATTTTCATTCAATATCCAATAAAAATCCAACCTTCAAATATTATTAAATTCCGAGCTCAATTTCAAAATATCGTTTTATATCACCGTTACTTAACAATATCTAAGTTCGAATACAAGTGTGACGACCCTGACTCGGCCTTCGAAAATTGACACCCAAATACATCACCCATATTCGAATGCCACAGATTCAAACATTGAGTCTGGTTCCCCGAAGCTTATAACAATATTAGTAGATAACAACACATCAGAAACAGAAGAATTTTTTTTATTGATACACAACATTCGATACAAAAATGACACAAATGAAATGATCAACATTATCAGAGATAGATACAACAGCGGAAAAACAACACAGCGGAAAAATAACATCTCCATTCCAAAGCTCCAAAACTCCAAACCCAAAGCGAGAACCCCCAATCATGCTGAAGTTTAAGCAAACTCCGTGCACAATGCGATCGCCAAACCAAAGACTCCAAAGATTGCCAAAGCTACACCTATTAGCCGACTATCTGATAACCTGACTCTAGCCTGCCATGTGGAAAATTGTTGGTACCCAGAGTTTAGGAAGAGAACAATAAACTTCAGATCAGTCATGAGACTGGTGTGAGCAAACAAAAATAGTTGTTTTAAACAAAAACAAAACAAAAAAGAAATAAAAAGAAATTCGCTATGCTTTTTGAAAAATGAAACTACCATAAGGCCTTCCGCCACACACACAATGCAATCGCACTGATAGTCAAACATGCTTGATACGTGAAAATCCTTTTTGATATTATTATTAATGCATAGTGCAGAAAACATTTCAAAAGTATAATATTAATCTTAGCCAACATACTACCATTATAGTATACCTATTATAGGTACCATGTTTTATGGAAGGTTACCACCACGCTGCATGGCAGGTTATATAACTAATACCGTACAGGGCTCGTATTGTTTTGTTTGGATTTCCAACAAATGGCCAGGCTAAGTAACTTCCTTCACCGAATGGGTACGCCTCTGGAAGGATGCCCCAAGAACCTAACCGGTTCTCTCTCAGCACAAGGCCGGGTTACCTCTGTAACTAGGTAACTACTGACACGAGTATGCCATCCCCCGGTCGTCACTGACCTTTATCCTAGGATTCATCAACAAAATTCCAACAATCACATAAGTTAAATATCTAGGCTCCATACCATGATACCATTTTTTATCCAGAAGGAAATGCACATACCCTAAAGGGCACGACCCTCATTACCTTGCCGTATCCTTCCTGTTTCGACCATTTTCGAGGTGTGAGGTGCGACAAAGTCTCATCCACAAAGCTACGCTTTTCACAAAAGCCATGCTTCGATCAACAGATGATCAACACTTAGCATGCCACATTACTAAATTGGAAATATATCACTAGTAACCATCAACTACATAACCTCTGAGCTCGTATGTCTCAGAGAAGGATGTTAAGCTAAGAGAATAAATTCTCTGCCACCAAATAGAAATGTATTTGATAGAAACCAGCTTTACATATCAAAGTGTAACGTCAGACACACATCCATACAAGTTCATCATGGGTCTGAATGGAACCGAAGGCACTTCAAAAGAAGTCCTTGCAAATCCGGATAACCCTAATCACGTCCGGACTCCCCATCACATAGGGAAATCTCTATACCAAGGTCATTCGGTGCAGAGACATTCGACAATTAATCCTTTCGCTTTCGAAAATACCAGGTCTTCGCCACCGTCTTTAAATGCCATCCAATTCATCGTATCATTAATTCGGAATGGGTTTTATGACATAAAGTCCTCTCCCGGCTAAATCGAATAATGAGTGCTTATTTTAAAAACATATGGATATATTCGGATCTTAGTTAAGTCACAATTTTAAGCCCAAAACCTTTCCATTTGAATGGTTTAAACAAATTTCCACTTTTAGTCTTTTAAACAAAAGATTCACCTCTAAGATCCTCTTCAATTTGAAAAAAAGGTTCACCAATCTTTAACAAAGATTCATTCATAGCTTTCAAAACCATTTCTGTTTTAAATTTAATTTACACACAACTTGAAATCCTTTCAACAAAAACTGAAAATTCCTTCTTTATATGAAAGTTATTATCAATTGAAAACTATTGTTTTCCGTTTCGGGAAAATTCGATTACATCTACTCAAGTTATAACCTTTCAAAGTACAATTTAAATTCCTAAAATAATTCAATTTAAAATACTTCAAAGATGGTTTAAAATACATTATATAACTTGTATAACCCTTTTTAAACCATCGTTTACAAGTTCAAATTATATATATATATATATATATATATATATATATATATTAAACCCAATTTCACGTCCAAACCACTTTGGATTCAAAATTCAACTTTGAAATTCC
This sequence comes from Allium cepa, assembly GCA_030765085.1. Taxonomy (NCBI): domain Eukaryota; kingdom Viridiplantae; phylum Streptophyta; class Magnoliopsida; order Asparagales; family Amaryllidaceae; genus Allium; species Allium cepa. The sequence goes on from CM060941.1 coordinate 599,605,725, forward strand.
TTTACCATTTTGAATAAAATAATATTAAATTAAAAAACCCATGACTTAACCAATTTCCCGTGAAATCCATATTTGTGTGTGTATGGTGTAGTCCAGGGGTTTCACAAGCAACAATAAAATATCACGACCATCATCAATTCAAGCACAATAATATCGATAAGTGTATAATCCTATAACTCTTATCTTTTATCCACATATAAACAAGTAAATTCAGCACAGATAAATAAATCATAGTTCACAGCTCAGTTCAAAACAATTCACATCACAACACATCACATATCAGAATATCAGACAATTCAAGGAATTCAATAAAATCCAATCATCCATGAGCAAGATCAATTAATCACCTGATTTGTAATTAATTTAATTAACTCAAAATAAACTAATTACTTCTGAATTAATCACCTAAACCGGATTAACTAACATCAATTGATTACAAACCATTTGTTATTATATAAATTAATTAATGAAATTTATTAATCTACCTTAATTATTTAATTAAGTAATTATCCTCAATTAGTTAATTATCCCTTCATCAACCACATAAATTAACCTTAATTTAAATTAATTAACTCACCCTTATTTATTTATCTTTTAATTAATTAATATAATTAATTATCCTTAATTAATCACATAAATTAATTAACCTTAAGTTAATTATATTTATTAATTAACCCTTAATTAGTTACATTGATTAATCATCCTCTAATTAATCAATTAACCTTTAATTATTAAATAAATAACTCTTAATTTTTAATTAACCTTTAATTACAAATTATCTTTTAACCACTTACACTAAGTAATTATCCTTTAATCACTTGATTAATTAACCTTTAATTATTAAAATTATCCTTAATAACTTTCATTAAGTAATTAACACTTTAATTAATTACATAAACATATTAATCACCTTAAATAATTATCTTTTAAATTAATCACATAAAAAAATTAACCTTTAATTAATCACATTAATTAGTTAATCACCTTGATAAATTATCCGTATAAGTAATTAAGTAATTAGTCCATTAATTACATTAAGAAATTAATCCATATTTAATTACCTAAGACTCTTAAAAAAAAAATCATTACCTTAATTAATTACTTAATTGTCTTTTAAATATTTAATAAACTTTTGAAATAATTTAACATCAACACATGAATAAACTTAATTCATAATTAAAATCATTTCACTTCTTTAATTAACTATTTATTATTCAATCTTATTTAAATAACTTAAGAATTAATTTTAAAATAATTTATTTTAAACCTTTAACTAATTTCAAAACTAAATAATCACATATTATATAAAAGAATTAGTTTAAGAAAATTTGTTAAAACTTGTTTAATTTTAAAACTTTAGAACTTTAAACTTTTAAAACTTTAAAATTTTAAAACTTTAAAAACTTGATACATGTTTCTTAATATTTTAAACACTTGGTTATGCTTTTACTTTACATATTAAAACCTGGTTCAAGTTTTCTTTTCAAACATTCAAAACCTGGTTCAAATCACTTCAGACTTTAGAAACCTGATCATGATTTACATTTTAAAATTTAAAAACCTGTTATGCTTTAAAACCTGGTTTCAAATTAAACTAGCCCGAGAATAACTTCGAGCCACGCTATCATCTTCCCGAGCCCAGTCCCGATTCGCCTCCCTCTTCTTTCTTCTCAAATCCCTGACACACAGATGCACGCGAACACGTGCACCACTGATCACCGATCCTCCGACCAACGTCGCTACCTCTAGCAAGTTATCGTCAATTATCTCTGCCCGCTCAACTACCCAGAATCACGAACCATCTCGTAAAACAAAATCGAACCCATTTCGAAACCCATCAGAAAGAAACCCGATCGATAAAACCACTTTGACCTATCACCACCGACCACCGAAGACCACAGCCTCGTGCCAGAACCTTTGCCTCCGATCCACATATCGATCCCCCTGGTCCGGTCTATTCCGATCCATTCACGACGACGTACAAACTCGAGAATCATCGCCGACCAAACCTTGTCCTTAAACCCTAAAACAGCTTCGCCGCGCCACCACGGCGCATTATAAAATCATCCACTATTTTTCTGACGATCACTAGCAACCCAGCTACCTTCAACAACAAGTACGGCACACAGTTCATCGTCGCTCGCCGGAATTTACCCAAAACATGTTTCCCGTTCAACTTGAAAATTCTCAACATCTACTTGCTTAAAAATCATGAGACCTTCGTGTAAGATCATCATTTCATAATTCGAATTTGGTTATGTAATCAGATCATAAAATTGAAATGTTCAATTTTTCTGATTTATAATGATTTTACTGTAAATTATCTTTTCACAATATTTACTTAATATTTTTACCTGAAATTGTTTTAAAAGTGACTTTACATTATTATAAACATTTTCTTCTCAGGAATAATAACTTGAATTGTTTTAAATAGGAAGATATGAATTTTCTTGAATCTGTTGACTGTTAACTAAATAGAGACATATATATCCATATACAGGCATGCACACTATATATACAGAGCAATTCAAACCATATTCTAGATAAAACATTCATACAAAAAATATTCACTACTTCACTTAAAGAATCAATCACCACGTTAAATTATAGATCAGTAGTTCACTCACCTTGTTTTGAAAACAAAGATCCTGGAAACTTGAAACGGGAAGTGTTTTGAAACTTGAATTTGATCTGCCACTTGATTTATTGAGTTGCTCCGAAGCTTGATGATGTAAATGATTCAGTTTTGTTCTTAGGTTTAAGCTTTCAGGCTGAGATGCTTTAGACCTGTAGTTGTTTGTTTGATTTTCTTTTTGAAACTTGATCAGCTGCTTTGCTTTTGATTTTGTTGTTTGATTCAGGTTGAAGCTCGAGCTGTTTGTTTTGTTTTTGAATCGAAATACTTTGATTCGGGTTTTAGAATTGAAGAGGTTGTTGTTTGATTTCCTCAGGTTTTTGAGTTTATTTGAATAGAAAGAAAATGAGCATAGGAGAAAAGATATATATATATATATAACTTTGTTTTCTCTTTATTCACAAAATTTTCAAAGATAAAAAGAAAATAAATCAACATGACACTTGTATAATGCATGGCATAATTAAATAAACACTTGTTAATTTATATTTTACTTATCAACATTTGTCAATGTATGTATTATTTATTTTACAAATGTCAAAAATATCCATTTTTATGTTTAAACCCTTTATCAAATTTTATTCAATTTTATATTTACATAGGTTTATTAAATCTTATTTAAACTTAAACTTAAGTTATTATACTTAAATGAATAACCATAAATAAATATTAGTGTTAAAAATGTTCAATTTAACTTTAATTAACTTTTAGAAAATTATTATACTGAATTCAAATTGATGCTTCAAAATCACAATATATATATATATATATATATATATGTATATATGTATATATATATTAGTTTCTTAAATCCAATCTATCTATAAGATATTTATTTTGAATTTCAATCCAAAATTCAATTTACAATAAATTTATATACATATATAAATAAACACATATCTTATTTATTTTGGAAAAATTCAAGTTAATTCACAATTAAATCCAAAAACTTATATCAGTTACAAATTTAAATTTGGCTTAGAACCGGGATCGTTACAGCAAGCTCAATCGTTTAAAACACCAATTTTCTGAAATTCAAATCGTACTCCGATTTATAACTTAAAAATCTCAACTTCGATTTATTAAACAATTTTTGTTTCAAATTTTAATTTTTAACATTCCAAGTTCCAAATCGAAAATAATTCATTTTCAAAAATTCAATTTTTATTTCTTAAAACCAATCGTTAAATAATTTCAAATCAAAATTTTTAAAATCATTAATTTAACCAATCCTGTGTTTGTATATAATTCTCTATTTTATGGCCAAGTGAATCAGTTATTCCAATTTAATTCAGGGATAGATATATATTATTTCAACCCAAAATAAATGCCATAGGTATATTCGTTTCAACCTATTTCTTAATTTATTCCAAATAATTCAATTCACAGTTTTATATACTGTAAATAATATGATATATAAAGAAACATCCAAACATCCAAAATATCAATCAATAACATCCATCTCAATCAATCATCCAAGCAGTCAATATCCACAACAACCAACAATTAATCGATAAATCGAAGATTTTACTAGTAGTTTAAATCCTAGTTCTATTTTAACTGTCAATCTAAATTCTGTCAATTTATTTAGATATCAATTAAATGCCAAATTAAATTTATCCAACAACCATTAAAAAAATTCAAATTACTTCACGATATAAATTGTTCTAACATAAAATATAATAGTCAAAGGTGAGCATAAAAAGACTCACCTTTATTTGAAACTGAAGATATTTCTAGCTTTAAATAAATTCTAGGTCTATCCCATGTCCAGAAGACGTCCCTACAGTCATAACACAATTCGTTTCACTTGAAAGGATCCTCGTATGAAAAAGTTACGATATTATTAATATTTGAGATAATTAATATATAAATAACATTTGATTAGAATAATTAAACACAAACCCTTACCCTAACTGATTGCATCCAGTTCGAACGCGATGAAACTCTTGAAGCCACCATCGTCAATCAAGCTCGCCGCCGCCTGTGAAAGCTTCTACCTTAATCAGCATATTCCACCGCCTTGCCCTCCCCAAGCCGCACGCTCCAGCACGCTCGATGACCCCACCGCCACACCCCTTGGCTCCGCGCTGCCGTCGCTCGCCTCCCCAAATACTTGTCTTCGGCTGCTTTAATTTTTCGATTTCTTTCTTTTTTGTCTTGAATGATTTGCTTTTTTTTAAAGATCGACGTTACTTTTTTGAATTGGATCCGTGGTTCGAAAAAAAGGAGAAGGGTGAAAAAGAATTGGTATACGGTGGAGATAAAGACGTGACGTGGATGAGTGAAAAAAATAAATAATATATTATTATATGTTTAAAATACCTAGCTTACAACATCTGAAACTCTCGAGCTCCAAATGAAGCGAGCCGCCTGACGTTTCTAATATTTTATCCATGTTCCAAATGCAATGGAACTAGTCTAGAGGCCTAGTTCAATCATATACAGAATATAGCTTTTCAAATCGAATTGTTTTAATTAAATTTTGAAATAAATTTCTATGCTTTTCAAGCTCGCACGGCCAAACAACAAGTCCGATCGCTACGAAACATAAAATCCTATAATAATTCAATATTACAGATCCAATGAAATTAGTTTCATCAAAATCCAAGACAGTGGCGAAAATGTCGATGTTTACTCGTCAATTATAATATAAAATTTCCAAATTTCTAATTGTTCACTTACATCCAATTTTATGTGTTAAAAATCTTCATTCATACTTACTAGAATTCAATTGCTCAATTAATTTCCAATATTAAATTTAGACACTTTAATTATCCAATAACTTACATTAATAATCATTAAATATCCATTTCTAACCATTTTACCCAATAACCATCTTAAATTTAAAAATTTAAACTAGTTAAAAATAATCCTAAGTATTCATTGAGTTATCGATTGATCATTGTTAAGTTGAACTGCTAATCCAAGTGACCCATAGCCTGATCTGATCCTATCCGTACTCCATCACATTGATCTGATCTGATCCCCTACTAGAGGAAGCGCCAATTCCAAAATTAGCCAATTCCAAAATGTCATCCATCAAAATCCGCTCAACAATCGTCCATAGTATTGAATATATCCAATCTCTAAACCTAATAATCATCTCTTTAGGCTTCCTGCCTTAATGACTATGAGAGACAATTCTATTAAATCAGTGATATCATGGCCATAGGAAAACTATTGGAGTGAACGAAGACCAAAGTCAGTCGAACTACTATAAATTCTCTCGTGTTTATTTACTTTCTTACCCTTTTTAATTTACTATTCTTCATGTTTTATTTCTCTTCATAAAATATAATAATTAACACAAATATAAAATAGCCGAGACAGTAATAACAACGTGAACTAATTATCGGAGTATAACGTGCATAGAGTTATGCAACGCAGTAATGTATTTTATACAACTGATACATATACCTAATCGATAAATTGTCTCTAATAATAGTAAATCATACAGTCAAGGCTACACAGCATCACTTGGTGGAGCATACAATGACAATTGAAATGTAAGTATGAGTAAATATCACCTCCTGCTAGTCCATTTGCAAAACCCCATATGCCGTCCACACCAGCTCCCCATCCTACTCATTTAAGAGTACCCGGGATAACAAGAAGAAAAACATAAAACCTTGTATCAGATAATGGTTTGGAGAGAGAGATAAACAATATCAAAATACTATAAAATTTGATATAGTACACAGAACACAGTGTACACGCATCATACCTGACATGTCCCTACAACCAAAGAGTCAACACATAATATCGATAATATGCTACTCTATAACATCATAAAGGGGTACTCCGTACTCGATAAACTTTCGGGGTGCCTAGATATCTCCATCCATAATATCTACTCCATACTAAATAAATTTTCGAGGTGTTTAGGTATCCCTATGCGCAATACCTACCTTGTGTGACATCCCTATGATGACATGTGGCTAGTGAAGATACCATAACAGACATATCATCCATCAGACAACACTAACTGACACCTAGTGTGCCCCAGAGATATGATAACTCGTATGGCCTCCATACTCTAGGGACTAGTGGAAAATCCCAGTTTCCTTTGTACTCTTGTATCATGTAGGCCAAAGCTCGATACATATCTCGTAGCCCAAAGCTAAACACTTGACCCAAAGCCACAGGTCTAGACTATACAGATCCTTGCTACCAGTCCATGGATGCCCCCACTATACAATACCCTTGCTTTGAGTATAATAGAAAACATTCCAAGTTATCAACAATCCCTTTGCATATGCACATCGATCCGAGCCCTAATCGTCCAATCCGGATCCGAGCCCTACTCGCTCAATCCAATTTCCACTATCCCAGAGCCTACCATGTTCCACAATTCCAAGGCTTCCATCGTGATCCTCTTCATCACCTACTCCCTATATGAGTCATAAACTAAAGATATGGAGTGTCTATCCTTTGATACCCACTCCCACCACAAATCCCAAACCGGAGATAATAGGCTTTTCATTATGCTATTACATCCCCATCCATCTCTGATGCGAACGTGCCAACACCTCTAGCATGATCTACAGAGTCACGAAATTATCAACCTTGAAACCTACTCCATACACCATCGCGTCATAATCCTAAGTACCAACTCTCATGTTGAAGCGTCACATCATCGCCTCACTATCTAAATTGCTCGCTGTAGAGCAATAACATCATGACTCTAAGTCGGTCGTACGAACAAACCATCAAATTATGCGCCATGAAATCTCCTCAACTTCCAAGCCAAAGATCGGCCAAGTCGCTAATCAACAATAGTTATGGACATTAACCGCTGTACGGTGGTCAATACCGACCACTTTAACAAATAAGTACAAATCAAACAGAAACATCCGACATCTATCCTAAAGTCCGAAGCCTCGTCTTCCACCTTTTAATCAGTAAACACGTATCCTAACCCTCCTCTATAACTTATCTCGTTCATTGGATTTTTGCGTGTACGAAATCCTAACGCATATGATATTCCCTAACTCTCAATCGTCACTAAATCGGCATTTTCAACCAAAAACAACCAAACAAGCAAAACAGCTAAAACATACAACCTACAATCATACATATATCCAAAACAACGTACAGACAACATGAATAATACATCCATACCAACCAATGGGGAAATCATACCAGAAATATCCTTAATCTAATATTCCCTAAAAATGGCACGTCGATGAGAAAAAATGATATCCGCCTAAAACCGTTTGAAATAATTTTATTTTCTTTTATAAAAATCTAGTAGGTCTCTAAGTATAAAAATATATTTTAAAAGTAAAAATCATTCAAGAACGTCAATTTAATACTATCCAACCAACCATAATATGGTGAGAGACAATATCATTCACCTTAACAAATGATGTCCGAACCATGCTAAAACATACATCTCGCCATCACAAGCGCAATGCAAGAAACCGCATGCCAACCGAACCTCGTATGCAAAAGATATGGATCAAATACGATTCGAGATTGATTAAATAAGAAATTAGCTAATTAAATAATTAATTGCCTTACTTAACTCTAATCCATCTTCTCCCTCGTACTAGTGCACACATCTATAGTAACTATACACATCAAAGCCATAGCGGCAAATTTCAAACCTTGATTTCTCCTCCGTTTCTCAACGAAAGTCGTGCCGCCATTGCCAACGAGTATTTTTATGCATGCTCTCTGCCCTAAACCCAAAATGAACAAGCTCAGCCACCTAAATGAAGAAGCAACTAGAACCAAGGCATGCGCAGGCTTTTGAATGCGTTTTGATCCATTTGATTGGATGTGGCTAAATTTTGTGAGGAGATGCGCCTCATCAGGAGAAATGAAACAACGATCACCAATCCACCTATCTCCGTCTATAGCCCCGCCTAGATCAAACCCTAGATCGAAAAGAATGGGTCGATCTCGGCCAATCATGATCGATCTAAATTTTTCTACTGTCATTACGAAGCTCTCATCCATATAAGCTCATTGGATCTAGTTTTGCAATTTTTCATGAAGCGGATTGCTCCATTTTATTTTTTAAATGGATTTGAGAGGAAGATGCCATGATTTTTTTCCCAGAGATGGAACGGTAAATGAGTTAGAGTAAAGAGTGAAGGATTTGAATAGTACTTATATTAATATAATATTCCATTTATTTATTTTTTCAAATAAATGGTAGTACGATTCAAGTCCATAAGATTGCACGACGCTTCTAGTCATAATGAAACTTGTCTGTGTGCATCAACTCATTTTTCCAGATCCAATGGTATAAATCTCATCACTATATGAGACTATGCTTTGGGATACTAACTTCGTGCATTTCAAGATTGTTCTGCCATCAGATTGTTTGATCTACAAATATAGCGACCTTATACTTATTTTAATTCACAACGTCATACGAAACTCAGCGGAAGTGGTCTTGATTCCTAATTCGATCGTATGCAAACATCATATTTTTGGGCCTTCATTTTACTACTGATTGAGTATGTAATCAATTATTTAAATACCCCATCTTTAAAAATACAGGTCGCTACAGTCTCCCCTCCTTAATGGATTTTGTCTCTAAAATCACAAAGCAAGGAGAACGTCTTCTTGCCTACAGGCCATCAAAATCCCATTAGATTCCAGAAAAATTTGACAGCATCTCCTTAGCGCGACTAGATTCGGCAAAAATCCCAATACAAAAAAGATGCACACACACATGTCATATCCGAGGACAACCAAATATACATCACCAAACCTACACTACAGATGTCATATATCTTTTCTATAGCAAGAGCATACCATTTAGATGCAAATATAAGCAGATGAGCATCCAAATAGCCTATACTTGCGTCCATGCACCTAAATATGTAGTTAACAAAGAGGATTAAACACAAATGTAACATCATCATATGCCTAAATATACTAGATCGTATATAACAATCATCTCAAAGAAGTATGTTATACTAAACCATATCTATCCCGCATGCATAATGACCGTACAAGCATAGGCTATCATTTCAAACGCTAACAGTCCAGCATCAAATATGCATATGTAAGATCTAACGTCAAAAAGTATCATCTATGTCTATCCTAGCACGAGGAATATTATTTCTAGTATAAAACATCGAATATGATATCCAATACAAAAGCCGATAACAAAATGATATCTCACCATATAAAGAGCTGCAGTAAAGTAGTCCTTATGCCCTTTTCGGTCAACCATAGACAATTGCCTTAGCTTTTACTCCACCGAACCTCTAGTACCCCACTTCCCTCCTCCTAACATGTTCGTATCACATCTATCAGTACAAATAGGCCTATAGGGTCTTGAAGTTACCAATTCAGTCTTGGTATCATATAATCAATTCAGTGCTAAATTTCCAAATGCCTCTTGTAAGTTCTTCCAAAACTCATGATCAAACAACGGGTTTCGGCCATTTGCAACGCTTTAGGCAGATGATGGAATCACACTATCCATCCTACATATAACTCGACAAATAAGGATGCCGTCTTACTGGAGTTAAGGAATACAAATCTAGTATTCTTTGTCAGTCAATCGAGTATGATTCAAATGCTATAATACTATCCTCAGTCATTGGTAATCCATCAATGCAGCCTATAAATATTTTTCCCACTACTCAAGAACAAACAATCTGTCATCCCTATGGAACCAACAGTCTCGGTCGGGTCCATACTACATCACCTCTACAAACACCACTCATTCTTTTAATTTAGCCACGATCTCCACTAGTCTAGCTTCATGCCTCTGACTAGTACCAATCCACTAAATCAAAGTAGGTCCGGCGATCAAACTATCCATCAGCTTTGGCCATAGCTCATTGAGTTCTAAAGTCATAACCAGTGATAAACTCAAGCAATGCCCCTTCCAGTAATATCACTCCTAAACTGGTATGTCTTCTACTCAAAGCATCAACAACTATATTTCCCTTACAGACATATAGAAAACGTTAAAATCACAAGAGGCTAAGAACTCTAACCATCACTGCTAGCAAAGTTCAAGTTCGCTCAACGAGAAGAGATACTTCAATAACATCGAATCACTAAACAGCTCGAACTCCTCTCATAATAGATAATACCTCCATATCTCCAGAATGAACTCTACCGCTGCCAACTTCGAATAAAGAGTCAGATACTTACTTTGGAATGGTTTCAGTTGTTGTGCGACAACTTGCCTTTCGGTATGAATACCACACCCAGTTAAGTACCACAAGCATGTGTATATTATCGCCTGCTCATTCCCGCTTAGATTAAGTAAGATCAATGTACTCATCCACCTCTCAGCCAGACTCACTAACACATATCTACACCTCACGTCTCAAATAAAGTTTGATCCTCTCTCATCAAATGGGTCAACGATTTTGCTACCTTGGGCCTATTCAAATTCTGGAATGCCGTAACCTTTGTAGGATCTATAGTGATGTCCCACTTTGAAACGACATGACCCAAGCATCTTACTTCCCTCTTCTAGAAGTAATACTCTAAAATCTCATCACCAATCAGTATATTCTAAGCACCTACAATACAGTCATCAGTTATGCCTTGTGCTCTTCTTTCATCCATGTGTAGACGAAAATATCATCATTGAGCACAAGCACAACTCACTCAAGCGACCCCTCGAAACACGATCCATGAGATTAACAAGGACGCGGATACATTGTTTAGCTTGAATGACATAACCAAATAAAAAATCAAAATAGCGTATGAAACGCTATAATCAGCACACTCTACCTAAATACTTGGTGAAACCCCATCGAAAAGTCCAACTAAGAGAACATCTTCACACTATAGAGCTGATTGAACAACCAATCAACAAGCAAGAGTGGATACTTGGTTGTCATCTCATTCAGCTCTCGATAATCAACGGGAAACCCTAAAGATCTATCCGCCTTAGTAATGAACGCTATAGGTGCATCCTACCCAAATGTGCTCCTATGAATGAACCATCATCTCAATAAGTCATCCACTTAAACATTTAACTTCCTCTTCTCTTTGGGCATCATATGCCTTAAAGGCTTCTGGTCTAACACCTCTAACCAGATCGATGCAGAATGCAATCCCTATATAGCGGTAATTCGGTCACATTATTGAATATGTCCGAACATTCTCTAGCTATAGGCACGGATGACAACTCATTGTGTGGAATATCGAGTCAATGTAGAAAGCTAATTGTTTGTACCAAGATTGGGCATAACACTCTTCGGATGTGTTTGAAGAGATAACATGAAGAATATAAATGGAAAAACAGGAAGATCTAACAAACACACCAATCGATAAACAGGAAAAACGCACAGAAACACATAGATTTAGGTGGTTCGGCGTATGGCCTACGTCCACTATGAAATGGTTGACTGTTATTGATTTTTGCATGCTGGTTACAACGAGTTACAACTATAAATTCGAATACAATAGTGATTTCGGCAGAGTCTTGATATAGATGAGCCAAAAGTCCTTTTTCAGTAGGTCCTAGGCTGTTATTTATAGGCACAGGCAGCAAATATCTGCTCAAATCTCGAGAGACCTCTTCTATCACGTGGGTGGGCCTACGCAATCGATCCCTGGTCATTTGGACTCGATCCGTGATCGATACGAATGAAATTCATATCGATCAAGATTTAGCCCAATCGAGTCGAGTCTGATCATGAACATTCTTGAGGTTGCATGCAAGCTCCGGTAGTTTTTTTAGCATTTGGACTTGTAGATTTTGAGTTATGATCGATACAAGTTAAGATTTGTTGAAGGCTGTTGAGTTCGCATCGCTTCTGTTCGCATCGATCTGTTCGCATCACTTCTGGGCTCATGATGCCTGATGACATGACGCTAACTTTTAGGATCGATCCACTTTTCATGCTGAGCAATCGAGTCTTCCCTATGGATGCGCCTCGTTCGTATCGACCTAGCTCGTCCTTGTTTGTATCGCTCGGCTGCACCTCACTTCGTACCGATAGCATAGTGACCACTTTGTATCGATAATTTCCATTCCAATTCGTATCGATATAAACATAAATTCTTCAATTCAATCGAATACCGATTTTTTATTGATGCCTATTAAATGTTGTTTCATATCATATATTGGTGGCATGTTTTGTATCGATCATTGACCGATCGATACGAACTGGGCAATGATCGGTACAGACTTGTGTGTAAGTGGAAGCGATACGAAATCTCTTTAAGTAGTGGATACGAAACAGATTGGGTGCATGGGATACGAAGTGGGTTAGATATGATGGATATGAAATGATGTTCCATGGATGCGAATGAGTCCAATTCACTTGGATACGAAGGAGGTTGCTGTTGATGGGTGAGATTGAGGATGGATACGAAGAACGTTTCCCTAGGTGGATTCGAACGAAACTGATGCGAAGGGGATGGAATGATGGATACAAATGAGTTGATTTTCTTGGTTTGCATCAATCATATCTTGAGAATATGAACTCGGATTGACTTGAAATTTGTAACGTTGGCTTTTATAGCTTTGATTGCCATGTCATGTTAATTGTAGCTTGATCCGTACTCTGGAAAAATTTACCAGCATCCATAGCAAACCTATGTATAACCGTTTTTTGGGATGAATTGTCTTTTATCTCTGGTCGATTCCTTTGTATCATGGCCTTTCCAAAAGGGGGGATAAAACTAACCATACCCCATCCTTTGTAGGAAGCCAATCACTACTGTTTACTTCTCCACAACCCCAATCGTCACCAACGGCCTGCACAATCCACCACCATTTGGTGCCCCTTCGGCCAGTCCATTCCCAAACTATAACACAAACCCAACTGAACCCAAAATAATCAATCGCAAACAAATAAACATCCATGACTTAACTGGATAAAGTCTTGAAAAAGCATGTATAGGCTAGCTGAACCACTAACTAGGTCCATCGCAATCAAAGGTTGGTTAACTATCTCGATTCTCAAACCCAATATCTCCATCAAAATAGATATGAAGGGATGTGAAACCTCGACGTCAAATAAAACATGTATGGAAATGCCATATGTGGAATGCACACCTCAAATGGTAATGCCATTTCCCTTCTGTCTTGTCAGTGGAGCACTTGAAGAAATCAGAACGTTAGTCAATGCATATGCTTCCATGATTTGTCCCTACTTACTGGTTTGGAGCAATCCTTATACACTAGATATAGGCTCTCTCTACATTAAGCATTCTAGATCATCTCCTTGAAGCTCTTGTCAATATGAACAATCAATCGCTTCCCAAGATGATCACTCAACCAAATGATAAATTCTTCATTCTTCGAAGCAAACTATGAACTATCCCTAGTAATTGATCCTTGAGAATCGAAGCTATATAGACACACCACTAGTTCATTCCTGCCGTTATCTAGAGGTCAACTTCTACCTCATTGCATCATCTAACCCCATGCCATCAAAGATCCTCTTGCAAGTAGTCATAAAATATTTCCTTCCAATAGTCGACTCCATTCCAAGGAATGGTCTGCTTCTTAGACTCCCATAGTCTTTAGACAATATGGCTAACCCGACTCTAACCATTTGCACTTGAGCACCATAATCATCCAGAAAAAATTGGGCATTCCAAAAAATGATTCACACCATCTTTGCGAACATACCCTATCAATCAGGGTTAGCGACCTCTATAACAACTCGTTTTTTCGTACCCATTAAATTGAAAATAAACCGCACATGTCCAACTCAAGTTGCACGAATAAGTGAATCATTAAGGGTAGAAAGAAAATAAAGATAGAACAGAATCTCACACGAATGGAATAACATATATTATTTCAATAATAATCTTTACAGCGGAAAGTTTTAAAATATAATATCAGAGTCTAACCTAGATTCGGCCTAGACAGTTATAACACCTGCCCTTACAGATGCTGATAAACAACAAAATAAATGCAGTAGATGTAGCAGATAAAAGAATACATCCATACGATGATGAAGATCTCCTTTGGAAACTCCAACCATCTTCAACTTAACCTGAAACTACTCGGATCCGACCCAAGTAATAAAAGTACCCATATCAAGCTTGATAAACCAGCGTGAGATACTCGAAATTCTAAATGACAATCATGATGATGTTATCAAGACCTTTGAACAGAAGGGTATCTCATTAGACCACGCCCGCACATAAATACAGACGGGTTTTTGCCTTATGATAACCAAAATACTTTTATACCAAAATACACTTGATATTATTTTTAGCGACATTCTTTTAAAAACACTTTTCAAAAAAACATATTCAAATAAGGTATCAATATCTGGACTAAGTCTAAAGGAATATATTTGGACTAGGTCAACGGTATATCGTGAATGGAATATATTCCCATAGACTTAGTCCAGACAATGATACCTTATTTGAATAAGTTTGTTTGAAAAGTGTTTTTAAAAGAATGTCATTAAAAACAATATCAAGTGTATTTTGGTATAAAAGTATTTTGGTTATTATAAGGTAAAAGCCCGTCCGTATTTATATTTGGGAGTGGTCTTATGAGATACCTTCTTTTCAAAGGTTTTGATAACATCGTCATGATCTTCATTTTAAATTTCGTGTATCTCACGTTGGTTTACAAGCCTGATCCGGGTACTTTTAATACTCAGGTCAAATCTGAGTAGTTTCAAGTTGATTGAAGATGGTTGAAGTTTTCAGAGGAGAGTTGGAGATCTTCATCATCGTATGGGCGAATTCTATTATCCGCTACATCTATTGCATTTGTTTTGTTGTTTGTGAGCATTTGTAAGGGTAGGTGTTATAAATGTCCAAGCTGAATCTAGGTTAGACTCTGATATTGTATTTTAAAATTTTCTACTGTAAAGATTATTATTAAAATAATATATGTTATTCCATTTGTGTGAGATTCTGTTCTATCTTTTTTCTTTCTACCCTTAATGATCCGCTTATTCATGCAGTTTGAGTTGGATATGTGTGGTTTATTGTCGATTCAAAGGGTATGGAAAAACGGGCCGTTACATTTGGTATCAGAGATGAAGGTTAAGTGAGAACCTTGGCCTTGTTGGGGTAAAGACTCATTAGAGATAGGGTTGGTAATACCCTAGGATGAGTAACTCGTTAGAGATAGGTTTTATAACATCATAGAATGAGTTTTAGTGTATTATATACGAGTGCATATTTGTTATTGGATATAAAAATGCTTTGTGTTGATTAATCATTTGAGTGTATATGGATTCTCGTCGATGCGTGAGAGCTTCATGTAATCGACAGGGATTCCTAAGCACTTAAACATGGTGAACCGACATACTGATTTTGAAAAAAATTGGTAAATGAAATAATTTTACCTAGGATTATATTTTGAATATAAAGTATATGTTTTGAAAAGTTGTATATTTAGAAATCAGGATTAGTGAAATTTAAATATGAACATCTTGTAATTAGAATTTCACACCTTGTCTATAAGATGTTTCATAAAGATAATTGATAAGTAAGAAATCTGATAAGGTAATTAAGATCTTTAATACTTATTTCAAAATAATTAATTAAGAAATGATAATGTTAAGTTACAATCATAGATTGGTCAACTATTTGATTTAAAAGTTTAGTACAAATACCTTGTGAATTAAGTTTCATGATTTGACTATAAGGTGTTTGATAATAAGATTTGTTTAATTAATGAACACATAAGATGAAAATGTATTTAACAAGTAGAAAATGATTATGTAAATGATAAATGTAAAAGGAATGAGAATTTAAATTCGAGTAAAAGGATTATGGAAATTTAAACGAAGTTAATTAATATAAGATAAATTTATAAAATGAATTTATAAAATAGGTATTAAAAAGTAATCCCTAAAGGATTTTGAAAATTGTATTATTTCAAATAAACAGAGGCATTTTGTGATAACTAATTCGATTGGCTTGAAAATAACTAAAAATTGGCTAGTAATGTGTTTGGATTGCAAACACTTTTCTTAAGTATTACTCTTCTTGTTAAGAGGATATATGATACTTGTGGTAGTACCCAATTCCTTGGATTGTTTTGAAGTTACTCGATCTATATAATTTTCTTAAGTTAAGAAATAATGTGAAAATTTAATTTGTAATCTTTATAAAAGTGTTTAAACTAAAGATAAATTTGGACCGCTAATTGCTAAAATAAAGCGGAATTTCCGACGAGTTTGGACAATCAATTTTTTTTGAATCATACGCGAGCTAAGAAATTGATAAAGGATTGGGAAATACTTTAAGTAAATGAAATAAGATAATAATAATTTATAGATCTAATTTATAAAGAAGAAAAAAAGAGATTTAAAGTTTGAGGATTTAAATAGGATGGTTTTCAAATTTGTTTTTTTTCGAAGCTAGAAAATTAATAATTGTATTAAATAAGAAATAAGTTTATAACTTATGAACTTGAGATAATAGTAAATAACAACAAAATCTAAATTTGTTAGACAGACGAATTTAAGTAAAACCAATTTGAAATTTGGGATTTGTATATACTCTTAGAATGTAAAGGTATATCACATAAATATAGATTTAAGTCATGAACTATTAAGTAAAATAATGACTCCTCAAAAAGGTAATTGTAACCTAGAAAAATATTTTATTAATGAATTCTAGCATTAATTAAGAATCTGGACTTAAGTTTTTAAAATGCGATTGAATTACATAAGTTATAAGATGTAATAAACTTAAGTAATAGTTTTGGGAAATAAGTCATAAATAATATTAGTGTTATAGGAAATATACTAATTTAGAAGATTGTGGAAAAATAATAATTTAATAAAGATAAATCATTTTTTGAGTGAAAAATGCATTCTTTGGACTATTTTCATTTAATAAAAATATTTGGAAATAAATAATTAAAGGGATTATATAAAGAAGCACCTTAATAAAGTGTTTGAACTTAAGATAAAAAATTTATGAAAGTTTTTGAAATTTAATAAATACTTATATTATATGTAGATCATTTCATCGCATAAATTTTGATCTAAGATTCGAGTTCGGAACTTTGAGGTGTTTACACTGGTCCGAAAAAGGATTTATCACTCGATTCATGACGATGAACACCGATGAGGGTTCGTGGTTAGGTACTTTAGTTTACTTTCATAGTTGAGAGCTATACAAGGAAAGCAAAAGTTTCTGAGCAAAGAGCCTGATTAAAGTCCGCACTAAAGGATCGGGGGATCGATACTAGTTCGGAAACAAAGTTGTGTATTCGAATAGGAGATTGAATAAAATATTTCATGCGGGGATCTATGTATATTATATGGAATTAAGTTTGAAGATAAATGTTTTAGGAAGACTTTTGTTTTGGGTAATTTGGAGGGAAAAATTCTTTTAAATAGGAAAGAATGTAACGACCCAGAATTTTACCGCTTCAAAATATACTATTTAAAGTAATTTTAAATATAAATTAGGTACCGTTATATGATTCAAATAATATTAGAGAGGAGTTGGAAAGTGTAGTATACACAAAAATAATAACATTTTCCTATATCGACAAAAGTTACAAAATGCTGATTCTAGAAAAGTAAGTTTCGATGGTTAAATAAATTATTTTAATTTATTTATAACTGTTTATATTTTTAAATATCATTATAAAAAATTATTTTTAAATTTGGTTTACATAAATAAATAGTTTAACTAAAACGTCAAAATATGACCGTAAAATATTTTGTCGAAAATCAACGTTTTGTCAATTAAAAGTTGATGCAACGTCGTCGCACCTTTATTTTCTTATATAGAAATATATATTCAAATAGTATAAGTATTAATTAATTCACTAATCAAGTTTACTTTTACTAAACGTACCTAGAAATTTTTGGAATATAATTAAGAAAACGTAAGCACAAAAAGACAAACATGTCATTTCGAAGAAAAAGCAAACATCAAATCAAACATAATAATTATTATTTTTTACCTAATACTTAAGTGAAAATGACATAAAGTAATGATTTGAAATGTGATGTTAAGTGTTGAGTAAATAAGGTTTCTTAAAAAGTAAGTAAAGAGTATTTTGGTCTTTTTACAAAAGATTATTTTAATCCAAAATATTTTCTATAAATAAGCATCCACTTTCTCACTTTTTTTCATTTCCTTTTCTTCCTTTTTCAAGCTTTTCTCCACTTCTCTGATGGCTTCTTCTCTTATCTTTTCCTTACTAACTTTTCAAGACCATATCAAACAAAGTCAAAACACCACCAAACTTTGCCAAAGACCTTTGAATACCATTAAAACACTGTTCAACATCTAAGAAGGGAAGAAATGATGAAGGAAGGGGAGGATCAAGGTGTGGCCAAACCTATGGAGGAGAAGGAGCAAGTTCAAGGAGCTTCAGAGTAAGAAAAAGAGAAGGAAGTGCTAGTGGAAACAAAAGAAAAGTCTACGAAAATGATTGATGGATTGGAACTAATCGAGAGTTATTTAAAGTAAAATCATCCTTATAGTTATTTTAATATGTCCATTAAAACCCTTAAATAAATTCTTTGAATGTTTGAAAACTTGGATGCAAAATTGGTTGATTATATGATTGTTTATGTGGTTGATAACTTGGTTTGATAAATGATAAGAGAAATGGTTCGTAAGCATAGTTAATTAAATGAGAATTAAATCCATACATATGCGTATATGTAAATTATTTAGGCTCTTAAGGATTTCAAAATATCTAAAAAGATTGAAAATGGAAATGATATGAAACGAAATGAAAAATGAGTTTGAAATGATAAAAATACTGTTTTAAATAAGTTAAAATAATTTAAATATGGTTTAAAACAAATCGGAAGTGTTTCGGACAAGTTCCGAAATAATTCACAAAATTGGTCAAAATCGAGCTCGTCACATAGCGGCAGTTCGTAAATTTCAACCTGTAACATCAAATTAATGTAGAGAATGATTATAAGTCGGTTTTCTTTGAAATAAAATTTTTTGGTCCACGATGATAATAGTTTTCTACCAAAGAAAGAAAATCAAGGTTTCATCAAGTAGAGTTTGAAATATGTCCAAGACAATTTTCTTAAAACATCGCGGTTTTGCTGTTTGGAATCCAAAAAAAGATTTCTTTGAAATTGATATTTTACATGTTTTAAAATATAACATAAATTCTAAAAATCTATTAAAATGTTTGAAGGAGATTTAAATTGACAAGACGGATTTCTAAATGTTATAAAAGTCATTTTTGAAGTATATAGCTTTTGAAACACTATTTGCAACACTTTTCACAACACTTTTCGCAGCAGTTTTAAATAACTTTTGTAAATTAGTTTTAAACTTAACATTTCTTTCCTAAATAGTTTGTTAATGATTTTAAAAGAATAATGAAGTAATTTAAAGATGATTTGAAAGTTTATTAAATCATTTCTAAAATGAAGATTAATAACCGAGTGTGCGAAAACGATTAGTACATTTGTCCCGCCTATGAGATCTGGAAAGATAAAATAAGGTGTTTAACTGAGGTTAGGTATTTAGCAACCAGTGCCTTGAACATACATAGCCTATATATACTCTTCTTAGGCAAGAGGTGAAACAGATCGAAAGGAAAGCCCGGATGCTCTAAAAGTCCATATTTAAATTTTTTCGAGATAAAAGAAAAGAAACAAATTCTTTGAATGTTAATTAACCACTTAACACCTTTTAGTCAATGATCATTTCGAAGGAACCAGGATCAGATTTGGGTGATTCCTATCTAAAAAACCGGGATCAGATTTTGGTGATTCCAATCCGAAAACCCGTTAAAACTTATTTTCGAAATAAAACATATTGAAGACAAAGATCATTGATGACAAAGATCATCATGATGTAGGATTACTTGCCACTATCCCTGGAGGTGAAATTTGCCATATCTAAGGTGGCAGTAATATTCTGTTATGAAAATCTTCGATTTGCAGTAATATGAGTTGAAGTTAAGAAGGAACTTTGATTTTGATTTAATGAATGATTTGGAAAGGTTTTCCTATGTAAAAGAGAAAATGATTTGGAATTATTCAAGGATTTAAGAAAGGTTTAGATAAACCAAATGGTTTAATAATGAGGCTTAGTGGTTCCATATACATTTAAAATAAAAAGGAATAAATTGAAAAGAATATATCTAAGAAAGATATTTGATTCACTTAAAAGTTGACGTAATTGATTAATGATTGTTCTCCACATATGAACTTAAATCTTTTAAAGTGATGATTGGCTTCGAAGGAACGAGGGTCGAATTTGGGTAATCCCCCTCCGAAACCATTTCGAACCAATGGATACATTTGAAAGTGAAGACATGTTGAAGATAATGATTATTGAAGACCGTGGATCCTCATGGCGTGAGGACTACTTGTTGACATTGTTGAATATGCGATTATATGATTTTTGTTTGATGATAATAAACATATATATATTCATTAAAATGTATTTGTTAATGTACTATTAGAGTAAATAAATATTTGCTGAATAAAAATAAATAACACAGAATTTGAATTCAAACAGAAATTTTATTCAAACAAATACTTATTACAATCTTTGAATAGTACAAATTTCAAGCTCTCACTATTTACATACAATTTCAATTACAGTACAATTTTAATTACATCACGATTCACATTTACATTTGACCTCACTACATATCACTCATTCGCTCAACTATTATTTTGTCTTCAACTTCACTCCAAATTGAATCCAGCATCTGAGCAATCTGCAAAAATAAATATTGACGCGGTAAAATTGAAAAGGAAATATTTTTGCAGTATAAAATAAAATGTGGATGTCGAAAATAATATTTGCCTAAGTTATTTGGGTTGTTCGTTATCATTTAATTTTGAATTCATCATACACGAACAGCTTGTGACATACACAGTGTATCACTGTATATGCCACAAGGCCGTGCACACCGATATATACACTTGATAGAATTACAGGGACATGTGAGCACATGTCAAACCCAAAACGTCGGGTTCAACTCAAGTGCAATAAAAATAATGTCACAATTTTCAGCACAAGGTCAAATCCGAGCTACAAGCTGGATTCAACTCAGGTGTAATTCGAAAAACAAATCAAAATGCAATCAAGTGGTCAAGGCAGCTACATACAGTCTCAAGTGAAAGGTTAGACAATCCATTCAGACCATCAAGCAAATGCATATTAGACAATGTCAACGAGACTCAACATGTACATGAAACCAGCAAAAACAGATACAACATAATGCTACAGGTTTGAAACTCCAAGGCAAGCACAACTGAAAGTATACATGAAGTATATAAATGACCAAACTCAATGAAACAGCAACTTGACACAGTTACAAGACTAGTGAACTGCAAGTGTCGACCAGGTAGCAAGAAAGATCAACACATCAACCAAAATTAATGCAAACAGTTCAAAGTCGAAGTGGACAATGCAACAATACTAAAGTGAAGCAATCAATAGAACCAGACACAAGCCAAATATAGAACAGTGGACAGTGCACTGCAGACAGAGGCAACTGGCATCAACTACAACAAACGAATTGTGCACATCAAACCATTTCAACAAGACATATGTATGTATCAGTGCAGAAGCAAATGGAACCAAACCAAGTTCAAGTTATACAAGCAACTCAAACACAACTGCAACAGAGACAAACAGAGTTCAACATGACTCGTAGTACAAGTTGATGCAAATATGCATGAACACATATATAGGCAGTGCACATGTGAAACAGACTACAAGTACAAGGCACAGTGCACCACTGACCATACAGCAAAGTCATTACAATGACACAATAAACTAGATCAAAATGAACCTGATGAACACTGCAACATTGAAATGACAATATCAAGTCAATGTAGCAACCAAAACAAATGCAACAGTGAATCATAAACCAAGTGCACCAAAGGAATGACAACAATGCATAAAGGCTATAGGTCTGGCAAGAAAAAAGCAAGCGTATACACCAGTATCAGACTCGAGTGCATATATAAGTATGCAACTGTGAAATTGGATCAAGCAAGTGCAGACACAAGTGGTACAAGACTGAAGCCAACATCAGCAACAAATAAAATATAATGCCTTTTTTCAAAACAAAAAAATGAAACTACAATGAACACAACATCATCAGGAATTTCAAATTAAACGAGTCAGAGCCGAAGCCAAACATTATCACAATATCACAAGCCGAAGTCAAGAAGACCAAAGATCGAACAGTGCAAATTCGAAATCGTGGTGGCTAAGTAAATTGACCGAGTCATGAATCAGAAATGTGAGTATCAAGTATCAAATTATACGAAATTGACAAAGTCGGTGAAATCATCAACATCTAAACATAATCGAATGGCCGAAGCATGGTATTGACAAAATCAAACAACCGTCAGACGAACGAAAAATAAGGGGATCGAACTATATATAAACCCATAATCATCATCGGCTAAAATCAATCGAGTTCAAGCAAGCATGACAGAAAAGCAAAAGGAATAAAGCATATACCAAATCACCGAACTCGATCGAGAAGGAGCAGCCGTGTACAAAATATAATCGTCAAGAAATCACGAAGAACAATCAACCTGATCGAACAAATTAAAGTCGGCTTCTTAAATTTTAAACAAAGCCCAAATTTGCAAGCAAAGGAAAATGGATAAGCCGCCATTAATCAACGTATTTGGGCCGAAGCCGTATAATAGAAAGAAATAGGAGTTAATTACTTGCTTGGGGCCGGCCTAGTTTTGGATTTTTATTAATTAAGGGCTTTGTGTTAATTATTTTGTTTTAAAATTGTTTTTAAAAATTGTATTTCTCTTTTTAAACCATTGTAATTTCTAGTTGTGTGACTAGGGGACAAACTACGTGACGTAGTTTGAGAATTCGCAACTCAGTGGTTGAGTTATGACAGGGTTTTGAGCGTGGAGTTAGGTTAGTCAGTAGCGGGAGTCGCGAGTTTACGTGTGTAAGCGTGTGACTACTTAATTTCTAGTAGATACCTTGGGGGCAGCACGTAGGCAGGGTTTTGCTGAAGCTGGGTAAATTCTGTGTCGTTCTATTTCTGTTATTATTCTGCTATTATCTGTGCTGCTACAATTCTGATTTATCTGTGTTGAAATAATTTTATAAGCTTCCGCAATTAATTTTTGTAATTAACAGCATCACCCTATTCACCCCCTTCTAGGGTGAAATCGATCCTACAAGTGGTATCAGAGCTAGGAATAGAAGTCAACTTTTGTTTTATAAAATATATTCGTTTTTCAAAAATAAATTTTTGTTTTAAAAATTTAAAATGGCTTCTTTTAATAATGCTTTAGTTGAGGGCCAGTCCATAGTTAGGCCACCAATGTTCAATGGTGAATATGCTTACTAGAAAAATAGAATGGAAATTTTTCTGAAAACCATTGACGCTTGGGATATTGTTGAGATAGGGTATAGAGCGCCAACTATAATTGAAAATAATCAGGAAATAAAAAAAACCAAAGGATCAATGGACAGATCTAGAAAATAAGTCACAGATTACTAATGCAAAAGCTATGAATTCGATCATTTGTTCATTAGATAAGGTTGAATTTAATCGTGTCTCACATTGTCTAACTGCGCAGGAAATTTGGCATACACTAGAAGTGACTCGCGAAGGAACATCTCAAGTCAAAGAATCTTGCCTTGCCATGCTAAGCAGCGCATACGAAAACTTCACATTGGCGAAGGAAGAAAATGTCAAAGAGATGTATGGACGACTTTCCAATATCATATACAAATCAAAAGCTCTCAGAAAATCATACACAGAGTTGGAGATAATCCGAAAAATCCTTAGAGTCCTTCCATGAAAATTTGAAGCAAAAGTGATTGCCATTCAAGAATTGAAAGATTTAAAACAAATGAAAGTTGAAGAACTCATCGGAAATCTCACCACTTATGAGCTAGAAATGAAATTCAAGGAAGAGCGTGAAGGAGGAGATACTCGAAAGAAATCAATAGCTCTCAAAGGAATAACCGAAAGAGATGATGATGATGGAGCAGCAGAGTTGGCACTACTAATGAAGAAATTCAAAAAGTGGAATCACAGATACGAAAATCGAGCTCGAAATCAAAAATTGAAAAGAAGAATAGCCAAAACACTAGACTACTCAGAAGAACGGGAGATCATTTGTCACAAGTGGAACCAACCCGGACACATTAAGCCCAATTGTCCTCAAAATTGACGCGACTTTGAAAAGAAATCAAAAAGGAGAAGTTTTGCAGCCACGTGGAATACAAGTGATGAAGATAATCAAAGTACTAGCAGTGGGAGTGAGATAGCAGATATGTGCCTTCAAGGAAATATAACTGATAGCGACGATGACGAGCCAAGCGAGGTATCAAAACTCACTCACTCAGAATTACTTATATATTTCCACGAAGTAAATGGCTGTTTTGAACGACTTAGGGAGAAGTATGCCAAACTTGAATTACAAAAAGACACTTTGATAGAATTAAATGAACAACTTGACCAATTAGTTAAAACCTATCAAAGTAGGATCCCTAAGTGTGATAAGTGTCCAACATTTGAAGAAGAAATTAAAAAAAATCAGAAATTAATATAAAATCACTTGAAAATGAAATTCTGATTTTGAAAGAAAGTGAAAATACTATGAGAGAAAATTCTATTAAAAAGTGCACACAATTGTTAAACGAAAATGAATCTCTCAAAACACAAGTCCAACAATTGTCAACGACTTTAGATAAATTTTCAAAAAGTGAAAAATCGTTGAATATGCTATTAGGGAACCAAACTGTTAATACAGTTAGATAAGGACTTGGATATAATCAATCTGAAAATGTTAAAAATGAAATTAATCAAGTCAATTCTATGTGCACAATTTGTAGAAAATATGGACACAATCATAATAGTTGTTGGTATAGACCCAAACACGTGAAAACTAAACCAATTTGGGTTCCAAAAGGCACAAAAATAAAATCTCTCAAAGTTAAACAAATCTGGGTGCCGAAAGGAACTTATATAAATAGTTTTGGGTCTCCACAAAAATATTTTTTGAAATATTCTGCCACTAACAACCATGGACCAATAAAAACAAATAGGTCACAAAAATCTTTTCCCGTGTAGGTGTGGTGGCAGGATAAGGAACAACAATAGTGTTATCTGTATTTTAGTTGTTCCAGAAACACAATGTACGACAATGCAAAGCTCCTTAGCCTAGTATAAATGTGACAGAATAACAATGGACAACAACAAAAAATATTTTAAAGGTTAAACAGGTAATGGTATAATTATTTGAATGATATACTAAATGTGATAATCTGTACCATAATCTGAGTTAAATCAGCCAATAATGTGATGATAAAATAATGATGATTTTGATTCTGACTTATTAAAATTGTTGTCCAATTATATTCATATGCCAAGAACACTATAAGTGAAACGACCCGCCTTTTCGCACGCTTGTCAGACTTAAAACATACAAAAGGGCGGATTGTTATGCGGTAAATAAGAAACACAAAGGAGAAAAAAAACAAATAAAATCTCACAGCGGAAGGATAAAATATAATAATCAATATACAGTTCATAAAACTGTTTACAAAACATTTGATTCTTCTTTATACAATAAATATCATAGTTCCCATACCAATAAATATCAATGCAGCGGAATACAGTATAGTGGAACCATATAATATATAATACTAATAATAATGAAATCTTCGTCTTCTTCCTCCAGAAATAAAGTCTTCAATCTTGAAATGCTCGGACTGACCCGAGCGAATTGAAAAGACAATACACTCGAGTCGGAACTAAAAGATCTTATGCAAGTTAAATCAAGAGAAATAAATATGAGTGCAGTAACTCAAGAGATGCTCGGGATTTACATCTCTTAAGGTTCCGTTAAACTATTTACTATGTAGTACATTTCGCTATTATAATGGTGTCTAATTGTAAAATAAACTTACTTTTAAATAGCGTTAAGGAGTTACCCAATCTCCCCCTTAACACACTAATATTCCCAGTAGTCCATCCAATATCAGCGCATCTCCAGATCGGGAGACTACCCTAAATATTCCACGGGCTACGGAAGAAAACCAAACTCGTACAAGGTGCGATAGGGTAGGTGACACGGCACAACTAGGCAATGCCACGGTAGATATACCAATTACGCATCCAGGCTGATGGTAACGCATAGCCGCAGCTTCTGCCCACCTCGAGCCGCACCCCCAAAAAGAAAAATCAAAAGTGGCCATCGAATCAATCCAAAAGTCAAAGTATAAAATCGAAGGGATGTGTCCGATCAAAGGTGCTACCTTAATTGTCCCGAGAATCGCTCCTGCTTTAGCCACCTTATGCTAACTCACGGGATTTGGGTCCATGTATTTACCTTAAAGGAAACGCCGCCACCATCCTACTTCATTCTGGAATCTCCACCGCGTACACGGTTGTTAAAGTGGTTTTCGGAGTTGGCAGAGAGTATGACAACTTCCGATCCCGGTCTCTTCAACAACCAAACGTTATTATAACACTGCGGTTATTTCAAAATAATTTATACTTTAAAACTAGAATATAATATTCATTCAAAACCATATAAATACGATATCATTTCAAATTTAAAAACCAAATCAATATGATATCCCTTTTTTTATTTCAAATATATTTTTTCAAAAATCATAGTACTTTCAAAAATATATACATTAAACCCATAGCTTCGAAACATAATTTTCAAAACTTAAATGGTTTAAATATAGATTACTCCATGAATTAAATTAGCCTTTTAAGTTCTCAAATCAATTCCAAATACAGATTTAAATTCCCAAATAAACCATTTAGATTTCCATATATTTCAAACTTTAAATGTCCTATTATTTAGTTTTGAAATATTTGCACAATAAATTCAAAATCATTTAAATAAACTCAAATTTCCAATAACTAATATTTCCTTCAATTTATTCATACTAAAAATATTCATTTAATTCAATCATGGAAAATCCAATTATAAATATCATATCTTTTAAGTTTTCAAGTTTAATACAATTACATCAACTTATGGAGTTAAATTCTTAAATACCTCTCAATTCCAAATAAATCTCCAATTTAGCTTCAAATCTTAATTTATTTTAGATCTTCATAACTTTATATTAAAGTATGATTTAACCGCTTAACCATATTTATTTAAATAAAAATCAACTCCATTATTAAACTATTTGTTATTTACCAAATTCATACATAGTTAAAGACATGAATTTAACTATATATATAAAAGTAATATTTATATAATCTCAAAATCAATTTTCATTTAACCATATTATATAAAAATAATCAACTTTAATATTGGGCTTATGTTATATTTCAAAGCATATTTATATATAGCTAAAATGAAAGTGTAAATTTTACGTTTATATAACATCAGAATCAATATTTATATAACCCGTATAATCCTTTTCAAAACTATAGAAATCATTTTCAAAATATTTTTATATAGATACCGCGGTGTCTGTATAAAATTTTCTATCCTATGGTTAAGTGATACAGATATTTATCATTTCAATCCGCAATTTAAAAATAAAAATTACGGTTATATATCATTTCAAACGGCAATCCCGAATGAGATGAAAATGCATAATAACTTGCAGTTTATAACCATATAAAATTCAGCATCCATTCATCTAATATCAACCCTCAACTGTTTATTTAAATCATCATCCAATTTAAACAAAACATCAATATAGAGCATATAAAATATAACAGGTATCAACGAACAATTTATATTCAATAATAAATCAATACTGTTTAACTGGCAGTTATATGAAAAAATAGATAAATTTAACTAGCAATTTATATGCAATACTAAATAAATTTAACCATCAATTTATATGCAAAATAAAAATTAAATAACAATTTAATTTGAATAAATGCAATTTAACTGAGATGATGATTAAAATATGCTAAACAACCATAAATAAATTTAAAATCAAATCATATATCAATTCAACAAACATAAGAAATTTTAGAAGTTGTGAGTGGGTTAAAACACTCACCATTTGAATTTAAATCCAATTTAAACCCATAAATTTGAACAGTCTCAGAATTCATCCAAACCGGCGCCAGAATGTTCGAAATTTGAATGCGATCCTAACAAAAAAACCGTGCGTGAATTGGTGATCGTATGCGAGAGTTATGACAATTAGAACGCTTTGAAGTTTAACTAAAATAAAATAAATAAATAAAACAAGCCAACCTCTCACCGATGACATGTCACGCGTTCCTGCAGTGCACACACGATAATCACCTTCTTCCAGAAAAACCCTAACGCGTTTTGTTCAAAAACTCATGCACGCTCGCGATCTATTCACGCCGCCGTCAACCACTTGCCATCGCGCTCGGCCATCCTGACATCACTGTCTATCCCTAAGACGCGCCACCTCACCATGCGAACGCCTATCATCATCGACGTCGAGCAACAAGCCCCTCCGCTGCCATTTTATGCCAACCCTAGATCGAAATTTTTCGACAATCCAACCGTCCAATCGACGAACAAACTATGCCGATGCGATCCCCTTGGTCTACTATAGAAAACCCAGAAAGAGTTTCCCGGTCCGACGAAGTTCATTGTTGAGCGATGAACGACCGAAACTTCTTCGATTTTTACTGATCAGACGATCAACCAAAACGAAAAACGAACACCACCAGTGAATTACGCTAGTAGAGAGCTTCAACATATATTTTTTTTCAAATTTTTCTGAGGACTTTGAATTTTTAGCTTTTGATTTGATTTGGGATTGGATCTGGAAATTGTTTGTCTGCCATTGAGGAGGAGAGAGTTGAGATGTACATATAGACAAATGAAATTTTAGGGAGGCTAGGGTTTATAGCAGGTAATTTATAGGTAGAATTGAAAATAGAATAGATGGATAGAACAAATATACGCGCTAATGACAAAATGGCCCAAAAAGCCCGTTCTGACCCCGGAATGAAATTGGGTAAACCCATATATCAAAATAGGTGTTTTCAAAAATTTTAAACTCAATGGAAAAAGTTTCAGGTTCAATTTGCATCATATGAAGAAGTTAAGCTAAAATCAATATTTTTCAAATTGATTTCAATTGATTTCAATTTATCGATTTCAAGGCGTTTCGAGTCCATACGATCAAACGACAAGTCCGATCGCTACAAAACTTGTCCTATAATAATTCACTGTTACGGATCCGATGATTTTTGTTTCGTCGAAATCCGAGTCAGTGGCCAAAATGGCTATTTTTATACCTTTAAAAAAATTTAATAATTAATTAATTAAACTAATTTTTATTTCAATTTTATAATTTACAATTTTTATCACATTTATATTTGTCAATCATTTTCAATGTTTTAAACAATTTAATTGTCAATTTAGAGGTGAATAATTTATAAATTTCAATATTAACCCTAATTTCATTAAATTCAAAATTTATAAATTTAATTTCCAAAATTCTACTAGATTCACTTTTCATTCTATTATTCAATTCAATATTCTTAAACGGACAAAAAATTTCATTGAATTTGCAAACTATTACCATAATATTCTTACATTTCATCTAACTTCGTATTAACGTAATATTAAATGTTGAATTTCATTTATTTGCAATAAATTCCATTATTGAAATTTCCACTTAAATCAAATTAATACACCTTTCTTTCTATTTTTTAAATCAACCAATTTTTATAAAATAAATAGGCTTAGCATAAATTACATCTTATAAACTTAACCACCTTCAAATGAAAAATCAAATATACCCTACTTCGTAATTTAGGCCAATAAATTGAAATTGATTCCACGTTAAATGTTAATAATTAAAAATTGAAATCTTTATAAATTCGTTTATTGATTTAAAATCTTGTTATTAAATAAATAGACATTTTATGGGTATAAATAACATTGGATCATAATACATTCCATTTATGCATGCTTCTTTTCATATAATTTCTCATTATTATATATTGAATCCAATTTGATTTAATAAGTTTCCAATTAAACGGATTAGATTCAAATTTCAACCCTTAAATTGAGTCTATTATAACTCTATAACACAATTAACACTTGTCTCACATTTCATTCCATCT
Organism: Allium cepa; assembly: GCA_030765085.1. Taxonomy (NCBI): domain Eukaryota; kingdom Viridiplantae; phylum Streptophyta; class Magnoliopsida; order Asparagales; family Amaryllidaceae; genus Allium; species Allium cepa. The sequence goes on from CM060941.1 coordinate 599,636,297, forward strand.
AGTTTCAATAAATTGGGTATGCACAAATTTAGCTATTCAATCAATTTCAATTTACGGTACAATTATCATGGTTTATATCTTATTGCATTAATATCCCTATTTTATTTTAATTTCAAATGATTGAATATTAAATTCCATCAACAAATAAAACAGGTAATTTATAATATATGGTTACAAGCCAAATGTTACACCTATCGTCATATTCTGAATGGAGTTAATATTAGTTTCAAAATTATCTGAATTTTACATTAAGATAATATTTAATTACCTTTAATGAAATTGAATTCCCAATTTATTTAATGATGACCTTTACAACTTAAATACATTCATTGGTTCGTAGTTATTTCATAAATTTATACTAACATCGATTCCTATCAAATTGCGCTTATTACGTATTATTCAATTTACATTCACCTTTATTTGTATTAACCATTTTATTTCCACTTATTGTGTAATAACTACTAAAATTGAATTACACTGAAATTTGTCAATTTCACCCATTAATTTAGATTTTAAACCAAATAAATTTATTTGCCTTTGCTCCATTCTTTATTACATCAATTGTTACTTAAATTTACGATTCTCACTCCCGTTATTTTATTAATTACCATTAAGGTAACGTTTATTATCTACACCCTTTATTAAGATTACCTATCTACATTGATTGTATAAATTTTCCATTAATTACGTAGTACTTCATCGGTTATTATAATATTGGACTCGGTAAATTATAACTAATGCTATAATTGCATTAGTTAATACAATATTCCCACTTGTTTTCTTATATTAAATTCCTTATCCTAGAATAACAATTCCCATTACTTCAATGCATCATAATTTCATTTTTATCTTTAATACTTATCATTAATTACAAATGTTGCATTTCATTTCTACATTTACTTTATTAATAATTATAAACATTTTAATTTCTTCCTAAATTTAATTACAAAATCCTATAAATTTAACTAATTTAGTTATCAAAATTTACGGGTCGTTACACTACCACCACTGAAAACTTTTCATCCCCGAATAGGAAAAAGAAGGGGAAAAGAAGAATTTAGAAATCAATATCCTATTCAAATATTAACTTTGTAACAAATAATTTACAAAATTTATTACTTTAAATAAGATATACCCATTTTATAACCATTAAATCTTTTTATACTTAAATTTATATAGTTTGGAAAACATTTTCAAAATAATTTCTAAGTCTGAAATTTACGGAAATTTTTTGCATAGTCTCCTTTGTACGGAGAGGCTCGGGAGAAAATATAATATCAATATAACAAATATTTTTCAAAATAATATATATCCTAATACGGGAAATAATATAATAGCGCGATAAACCGTAATCCGAAAACGTACATATTTGTCGGGAAATTTAAGCTTAAATTATGAAACCAAAAGCAGTAGCAATTGCTTCCATAACCTGCATTCCACTTATATAATCTGATAAGGGTTAGTAATTATATAGAATGAAATATTTAAGTTGTTCAACCACAGACAAACAATCAATTCAACAACCAATTGCAACAAACAACATACAACCCTCATACAGAATCAACACACTTCAATCATTCATTAAAACAAAACAAACAGCGTTTGGGTTCAAAACTTTAAATTGTACGGAATGAAAAATAAACTGCTAAGTGTACCCTTCACTCAACAGTCTTAGGTGAAACTAAATAGATTATTCATACATCCCAACAATTTTAAAATATCCTTACCCAACAACCATAGGCCAAAACAAACAACACTTCCAGATAAGAAATCAAATTAAAATTTCCAATTCCATAGCATTTTGTGACGACCCGCCTTTCTCAACCCAGAAAGACGTTTCATCGTTAAGAAAGAAAGGGATAGAAATAGAAAAAAATAGAAAGAAAGAACAACAACATCAGAATCTCACAGCGGAATGGAACAAAATATAATACATCACATAACTATTACATAGTTATACATATATCAGAGTCATACAATATCACATAACAGGACTGTCATATACATACAGGTCCATACATACATCCAAAATACAGCATAGACTAACTACACAGCGGAACTACATATATAGATACATACGTCTGGTCTTCTCCCCAAAATAGCTCCTCCAGAAAATCAACACTTCCAATACCTATCACTTGGCTACTCATAAAAATTTGAGTACCCAAGAGTTTATGAAAAACAAAATATAAACTCCGGGTCAGACATGGGTCTGGTATGAGTAAACAGGTTAAAATTGCTTAACTTTGAAAATCATTTGAAAATAAAGGTATCACGTAAGACTCCCCACAAATAAATACGGGTAAGTTTTTACCTTATGCTAACCAAAACATTTTATAGGAAATTCTATGATATTATAATAGTGTCTAGGGTTTTCAAGTAAATAGAAAATAGCCGAAATTGTTACATCTATTAAATTCCAGCTAATATCCACGAAAGTGGGTAATGCAAATCAAAACCGTAGGGTCTCGTAGGGAAAATGGATTTCCAACAATGGCAGGGCTACTGGGGTACCGCCCGTCACAGTACGGGGCCTAAATCACCGTACCGAGGATCACTCCCGACCCCCTACAACACAAGGCCAGAACCATTCCTTACTGAACAGTCCCGAACAAGATAACCCCGCAGTTGTGGCCAACAACTGCTCACACAACCGAAATAAAAAAGGACATCTAGACAGGGGAATATCTTGTCCAGCTTGGGCATGACCCACCTAACCTTGCTGCATCTCCCCTGTTTTAGCCATTCCCGGTTGATGAGGCTTGAGGCTGCGATTACCTTTATTGAACATATTCTTAGAATGCTCATCGTCCGCCTGACGATGTGCTGAAAGCATTCAATCCATACAAGTTCGTTCCGGGTTCGAACGAAACCGAAGGCATTATCTCGTTACACTCATTTTGGAATCACCCTCAGAGTTAACGACGATAACCCTTGCATTCTGACACACCATCTTGATCGCCATTTGATAAGTCACGACCTATCGTTTAATTTGGATCGATGTGGTTTTCGGAGAATCAAAATTGATTCTTCCGATCCCGGTCTCATCGAAATCCAAACGCCATTTTAAGGGCCAAGTTGTCTATTTAACTTAATAGTTCAATTAAATATCAGAATTAACATGACAGATATATCATATAAATCATACACAGTTATCACAGATATCCATAATATATCACAACATATCACAGAAAAATCATCAACAGATATCAAAGTCAATCAAACAGAATCATCAATGCATACCAAACAATTTGGTTTTACTTAGCTAAATTATGTGCTTAAGAATAAACTATTTTATTCTGTTTAATTAATTACTGTTTAATTTACTTATTAATGATCAATTAATTACTCAATTTATCATTAATTATGAATTTATTAATTTCTAATCTTTAATTACTGATTGAATTAATAAACTTCTATTCATTAACTGTTACTTAATTACTCAGTTAATTTATTTATTATTAATTGTTAATTAATAACTTACTTTTAAAAAGTAATTACTTATTTAATTACCACACGGTACTTTAATAAATCAATTATTATCAATTTAATTAAAGTATAATTCCTAACTAATCATTTAAGTTAATACCATTAATTAATCTAAACTTGAAGTAATTAACTAACGTTCTTAAGTTAAGTTGATTAAACATATGATTTATTTCTAATTTCAAATTTAATTTAAAGGTATTACTTTAATTTAATTACAAGTATAAGTTAGATTTTAATAACCTTATACTTTTACATCAATCACCATCTTCCTTCACAATCCTTACTTTGCTAAATTTTCAATCAAATATTAACTTAAACTAACCAAGATTTATTCCCTTAATTATTCTTATTCATTGTAAATCAAAATACTTAAGTATTTAAGTAAAAACAAACAGATTCGAGACAAAAACTAAGTTGACCCGAGAATTTCCCAGGCAAAACTCGAGTTGGTCTCGAGCATTTCTATATTTTCCCCGAGTTTTCCCCTACGTCCCTCTCTCTCTCACTCTCTCTTCTTCTTCGTAGTTTATTCTCATTTTTTATTATATAAAGCTGTAAATCGAACTGCTGTAGCTACTTTCGTACACGACTCGGAGGCAACCAAAGGAACACTCGAAGCGACCTCACAAAGCCCCCGAGCAACCCACATGCGTTAACCCAAAAAAAAACCAAAACCACGGCACTGATCACCACCGTGCATGTGCACGGTGGTTCGCGTTGCCATTGGCGACTCACACCAACCCCCGCAAACCACAAAACGTCACGACTTCCAAAATCCAAACCCAAAACCCTACGAAAATTTCCAGATCAAAAAATGACCTGATGCTCGAACACGAACCAAGAACGCCTCGCCATAAATTTCCTTGCAAGGCCACCATCCATCACCGGAGGTGATAAAACTCCACCAATACCTCGATCACGCCCCTCCCTAACTCCACCTGAAAGCGCGGCCAACTAGATTTACATACGATGCCGAAATCAATTATTTACAGAGCATCAAAATGCAAGCACTAAAACCCTACTCTTGATTTAAACTCGAAATCCCTTCATTGAATAATTTTTTTTGCATTTTTCTTGTGTTAAACAGATTACTAGCTTGCTTCATACCAACTTACAAGAATTAAAATTAACCCAAACCTCAAGAATTGACAAAAATTTCATTTTAGTTCTATTGTAAACTGCTCTTAAGTTCCTTGCTTAAAAATCCTAATTTTTATGGTAAAAATCGTAGCTTTGAGTGTTTAATCAAGATATATATTCAAATTAACAAATTTGAATATTTGAATTTTAACATTGATTTCTTTTTTTTTTACTGTAACTTGATGATACAATGTTTAAGCTACACTGTCCACCTTCAAATAATCATTCCAGGCCCTGATTTTGGTTTAAACAGGTTTGTTTAACTTAAATTCTTAAATTTAAAAATCTATATGAAGAAGTATTTAATGTCTTTTCTGCTTCACTTTGTTCAAAACTTGAAATACTGATCAAGAACAACCATATAAGTTCCCAGTGCAAACAAAACATACACAGAATAGTTTGTTTAAACTATATCAAGCACATATCATTAAAAAGAAAATATACAAGCTAAATTTGAAATCAGTTTGTTTACTCACCAAAAACAATTTGAACAGAAGTAAGGTGTTGAAGAGACTGCAGTTGAACTACCCTGAAACTCTTCCATGTTTCTTTTCTCTGTTTCCTATTTTCTTTGTTTGATTTTCTGTTTTAAGTTAATATATATTTGCAAAGCAAATAGATGTTTCTCAGGTTTGTTTTTAAGCTAAAGTTTGTATAAATGAACTAATGATATATAGGTGTATATATATATAAAGAAGCTACTGATCAGGTTATAACTGGCCAGCCACCATGTTTGACCAAACAAGAATTTTGGTATTAAATTTACTGCAATATGAAAAGATATTGTGATCTCGGCTGCATGTACTTGTTAAACAAGATGTTAGGCTAATTAATGCTTATGCCCTTAATCATGATAGCAAGTATTAAATGTTTGTTGATACTTGCTTATGTATGGTACAAAGATATTTATTATATTTCGGCTAGCATGTTTTGTATAAGATACAGGTTTTGTTTTATACTGAAATGAAACTTTGTTTTCTTATGCATAAGACTATATAACAGTACATAACTTTTATTACTGGTTTACATATTTAGTTTATATTATTTTTTTTGGACAAAGATCTTAATTGCTGTACATAGGCATTACATAAGGATATCTTATATCAGATTTTTGTCTTGTCTCTTGCATACTTAATTTACAAAGTAACTTTGTTATAAATATAATTAAACTTTTATTATTCAATACTTCATTTATCTGTTAATTCATACTTAGCATTATTTCTTTGTTTTGTGAACATATATATGTGTATAGCTTGTCTTATTTTCTTTGACAAATAGTTGTATTTTATTTGTTAATTAAATTTTCAAACATTTGATTTACAACATACTTGTATTTATATATTTCAAGTTATAATTTATATTTGTATATTTATACTTTTAGCTACATCTTATATTTATATTTATGTTTTATACTAGTTTTGAATATTTATATCCATATTGTCTTATACTTCCATGCTTATGTTTAATACTTCTATGCTTGTTTATTTTTAACTTTATCATTTTAAAAACTAAAACTGTATTCATATGTATTTTATCAAATAACAAAAATATAAAGTCTTTTGATTTGATTTTATTGAATAAATCAGATTTGTTTTAATTGTTTTGAAGCATTCTATTTTAAAATTTTCAAATCAAAACTTTCTTTTATAAAACATATAACTATTAAATATCCAAGATCTCATCAAGTTAAACATTGACAAGCTTATATTTAATTTAAATTAGATTAAATATTTATTAAAATATATCGTCAAAATTCTGGGCCGTTACATTCCTCCCCCCTTAAAAGAATTTCGTCCCCGAAATTTAAACAACAGTAAATTCAAAAGCTTTTATATTAACCATCCAGACATACATATCATTCATACAATAGCAAACAAAAAAACAGCCTATTCTAACAAACATCACTAGTTATCCGAACATAAATCCGGATAAGCACTCCTAAAACTATCGAGAGTTTCCTAAGTACAATCTCTGGGATCCTCACTCCATTGCACCTTGACGAGTTTCACCACTTTGTTCCTGAGATGCTTCTCGTCTCGATCCACAATCTGAACTGGATTTCTGACCACAGTTAAATTGGGTTCAACTTCCAAATCTTCTTGAATTACCGGTTCCACAACCAGTGAGGGATCATGAACAAATTTCCTCAAATGCGATACATGAAACACATTGTGAATCCCAGACATCCGCTCTGGCAATTCAATCCTGTAGGCCATAGTTCCAATTCTCTCCAATACTCGAAATGGTCCAATGTATCTCGGAGCAAGTTTTCCCGTCTTTCCGAATCTTATAGCACCTTTAATTGGGGAAACTTTAACAAAAACCAAGTCTTCGATCTCAAATTCCAATGGCCTTCGTCTTCTATCCGCATATTTCTTCTGACGATCTTGAGCAGCTTTCATCCTTTTCTTGATAAGCTCAACCTTTGTAGAAGCTTCACGAATAAGATCAGGCCCAAGCACAAGACGATCCTTCGATTCAATCCAACAAGATGAAGATCTACACTGTCTTCCGTATAAAGCTTCATAAGGAGCCATCTTAATACTCGCTTGATAACTGTTATTATAAGAAAATTCCACTAGATGAACATGGTCTTCCCAAGATCCTCCAAAATCTAAAACACAAGCCCGTAGCATATCCTCAAGAATACGATTCAGCCTCTCCGTCTGTCCGTCCGTTTGAGGATGATAGGCTATACTCAATCTCAAATCTGTACCCATTGCTGATTGCAGAGCTTCCCAAAATTTGCTAGTGAAAATAGGATCACGGTCACTTACTATGCTGACTGGGACACCATATAATCGAACTATCTCCTTCAAGAAAATTTCCGCCAAAGAAACTGCAGTGCGGGTTGCCTTTACTGGTATAAAATGGGCACTCTTAGTTAAACGATCTACAATAACCCATATACCGTCATTCCCTTTCCTGGTTCTAGGCAAACCATCAATAAAATCCATCGAGATCATTTCCCATTTCCAATTTGGAATTTCTAGAGTTTGCAATAATCCGACAGATTTCCTTTGATCACCTTTAACTTGTTGACAAATGGCACAACTGTTCACAAATCTAGCAACATCCTTCTTCATATTCGGCCACCAGAATACTCTCCTCATGTCTTTGTACATCTTCGAGATTCCCAGATGAATATTCAATTTGGAGCGATGACTTTCAGACAACACTTCCTGCCTCAACTCCTTGTCATTCGGAACACAGATTCTCCCGTTGATCCTTAGTGTTCCTTGGTCATCAATTTCAAAACTAGGACACTGACCTTTCCTGACTCTTTTGATGATCCTCCTTAACATCTTATCAGATTCTTGCTTGCTTGAGATCCTTTCAATAAGAGATGGGACCACTTCCAGAAGAGATAGAACTGCATTCCTACTAAGAGCATCAGCTACGACATTCGCTTTCCTTGGAGTGTACAGAATATCCAAATCATAGGATGCAAGGAATTCAACCCACCGCTACTGTCTCAGATTTAGATCTTTTTGAGAGAATAGATATTTCAACGGTTTGTGATCCGTGAACAATTCGAATTTCTCTCTTAAAAGATAATGTCTCCAAATCTTCAGAGCAAAAACAATGGCTAGCAGTTCAAGATCGTGCGTAGCATAGTTTTTCTCGTGAGGCTTCAACTGTCGACTAGCATACGCGATAACCCTTCCGTTCTGCATCCGAACTGCTCCCAAACCAACAATACAAGCATCAGTGTAAACCTCGAATTTGCTTTTCCCATCCGGAATAGCAAGTACTGGTGCACTAGTAAGCCTTAGCTTCAATTCCTGAAAAGCTTCTTCACACTGAGGTGTCCATTTGAATTTTGCTCCTTTTCTGGTCAGCTTAGTCAGATGCGAAGAAATCTTGGAATAATCCCTGATGAATTTCCTGTAGTAGCCAGCCAATCCTAGAAAACTGCGAACTTCCGTCGGTGTCTCTGGCTGTTTCCATTCCAGAATAGTTTCAACTTTCGCTGGATCAACAGAAATGCCTTCACCAGAAACAATGTGCCCTAAAAATTTAACTTCCGACTTCCAGAAATGACACTTCGAAAACTTTGCCTTCAGCACATGCTTTCTCAGAGTCTCTAATACAATCCTCAAATGTTCCCTGTGCTCTTCTTCGGATTTGGAATAGACCAAGATATCATCAATGAATACCAACACAAACTTATTCAACACATCCCTAAAGACTTGATTCATGAGGTCAACGAAATAAGCAGGAGCGTTGGTTAATCCGAATGGCATAACCAACCACTCATAGAAACAATTCGGTCCCCTAAATGCAGTCAAGGGATACTGTCTTCAGCTACCCTCAACTGGTGGAAACCTGAACTAGATCCAATTGAGAAAAGATAGAAGCACCATGCAACTGGTCAAAAAGATCATCGATGCGAGGAAGAGGACATTTATTACGGATAGTCACTTTGTTCAATTCTCTATAATCCACACAAAACCTCAGTGATCCATCCGATTTGGTTACAAACACTGCTGCCGAACCCCAACAAGAAAAACTGGGTCTAATCAATCCCTTCTCTAAAAGATCCTGAGTCTGCTTAATCAACTCTTCTCTTTCCCTAGGAGCCATTCTCCTACCGGGCTGAATCACTGGCACAACTCCTAGAATCAAATCAATACGAAACTCAATTTCTCGATGTGGTGGCAGACACTTAACTTCTTCAAAAACATCAGCAAAATCTTGAACCACATCGATATCTTCAACTCTCTCTTCAGAAGTCTCAATTCCATGCAGAAGACTGCTCAAGTGAATTCCAGAATTATCACACGACACTCTGGCAATTCTACCCAGATCAGTTTCCAACGAAACTGTTCTCTCATCACAATTGAAAACGTCTTTATACTTATCCAGCCAATCCATACCCAAAATAAGATCAAATCCCTTAAAATTCAACACATACGGTCACAAGAAAAACTGTGGGATAGATATGAGATCTTCAAGTCCTTACAGATAGTGTCTAATTTGGTCACTCCCCTATAGGATTAGATAACAAGATAGGACTGTCTACAGAACTAGGGGTAAGAGAGAACTTTTCAACAGAGTCCAAAGAAATAAAACTCAAGGAAGCACCCGAATCAAACAAAACTCTAATATATTTCCCATCTAAAAGTAAAGTACCTTCTAATACTCCTTTGCCCATCGAAGAAGAAGATGGTCCAGCTTCCAAAGCAAAAACTTTATTCTGAGGTGCCCTCTGCAGAAGTGGACAATTCTTGATCATGTGTCCTGGCTGATGACAATTAAAGCACAATGATTTCTGAACCATAGCTGATCCCGTGCCACTCTGATGCGGTTGCTTTTGTTGCTGCTGGAATCCTTTCCTAGGACACCTATTTGCCAAATGCCCTTCCTGTTGACAAATGTAGCACTTTCGGGGTCCGTTGTTATTCCCAGGTTTCTTCTTATTCGGCTTTCTTCATTTAGGATCAAACTTCCGCTTATTCGGATTAGTGAAATTCCCACCAGAAGATGCAGCTGGATCCCCCGGTTTCTTACCCATCAAACTTTCATATCTCAATGCCATATCAATCAAATCAACAAAAGATCCTTTCAGAAGCACCGTCAATTTCCCATGGAATTCAGGCCTCAACCCTTGCACAAATTTCTCATTCTTTTTCAGGGGAGTATCGATGAGTCCTGGACCATAACAAGAGAGTTCGTTGAATCTAGTTTCATACTCCGAAATGGACATACTACCCTACTTCAAATATAGAAAATCCTGATACAATTGGGTTCTCCCTGCCGTTGGCACAAACTTCTCTTCAAACAACTCCTTGAATCTGTCCCATGAAATGTCATCCTCATAAATATTTGCAATAGTGGAATCCCACCATGCTGCTTCCCCACCTTGCAGTTGCCACGATGCCATATGCCTCTTACGCTCATCAGTCAATTTCATGCTCTTGAAAATACGTTCGCAAGAGCGTAGCCAGTCTTGAACTTCAATTATTGACTCAGAACCTTTGAATGGTTGCCCTCCGAGATGTTTGAAATCCTTGCATAAGGCTGCAAAACTAACTTGAGACGGTACTGGATTGACAGCCTCACTAACATTTTGACTCCGTCCATTTTCTGTTGAAGTATTGGCCCTAACTCTACCTCTTCTTCCTGAACACATGTCGGTCACCTGAACAGGTAACTCAACAAATTTAGATATATATATATGTATATAATTATATGAAAATACAAATACGCACTCTCAAGATAGATATAACTTAAGAGACTAGGTACTCGCTCTACCTAGCGCTCTGATACCAACTGTGATGACCCGCCTTTCTCAACCAAGAAAGACGTTTCATCATTAAGAAAGAAAGGGATAGAAATAGAAAAGAATAGAAAGAAAGAACAACAACATCAGAATCTCACAGCGGAATGGAACAAAATATAATACATCACATAACTATTACATAGTTATACATAAATCAGAGTCATATAATATCACATAACAGGACTGTCATATACATACAGGTCCATACATACATCCAAAATACATCATAGACTAACTACACAGCGGAACTACATATATAGATACATACGTCTGGTCTTCTCCCCAAAAAAGCTCCTCCAGAAAATCAACACTTCCAATACCTATCACTTGGCTACTCATAAAAATTTGAGTACCCAAAAGTTTATGAAAAACAAAATATAAACTCCGGGTCAGACATGGGTCTGGTATGAGTAAACAGGTTAAAATTGCTTAACTTTGAAAATCATTTGAAAATAAAGGTATCACGTAAGACTCCCCACAAATAAATACGGGTAAGTTTTTACCTTATGCTAACCAAAACATTTTATAGGAAATTCTGTGATATTATAATAGTGTCTAGGGTTTTCAAGTAAATAGAAAATAGCCGAAATTGTTACATCTATTAAATTCCAGCTACTAGCCACGAAAGTGGGTAATACAAATCAAAACCGTAGAGTCTCGTAGAGAAAATGGATTTCCAACAATGGCAGGGCTACTGGGGTACCGCCCGTCACAGTACGGGGCCTAGATCACCATACCGAGGTTCACCCCCGACCCTCTACAACACAAGGCCGGAACCATTCCTTACTGAACAGACCCGAACAAGATAACCCCGTAGTTGTGGCCAACAACTGCTCACACAGCCGAAATAAAAAGGGACATCTAGACAGGGGAATATCTTGTCCTGCTTGGGCATGACCCACCTAACCTTGCTGCATCTCCCCTGTTTTAGCCATTCCTGGTTGATGAGGCTTGAGGCTGCGATTACCTTTATTGAACATATTCTTAGAATGCTCATCGTCCGCCGACGATGTGCTGAAAGCATTCAATCCATACAAGTTCGTTCCGGGTTCGAACGAAACCGAAGGCATTATCTCGTTACACTCATTTTGGAATCACCCTCAGAGTTAACGACGATAACCCTTGCATTCTGACACACCATCTTGATCGCCATTTGATAAGTCACGACCTATCATTTAATTTGGATCGATGTGGTTTTCGAAGAATCAAAATTGATTCTTCCGATCCCGGTCTCATCGAAATCCAAACGCCATTTTAAGGGCCAAGTTGTCTATTTAACTTAACAGTTCAGTTAAATATCAGAATTAACATAACAGATATATCATATAAATCATACACAGTTATCACAGATATCCATAATATATCACAGCATATCACAGAAAAATCATCAACAGATATCAAAGTCAATCAAACAGAATCATCAATGCATACCAAACAATTTGGTTTTACTTAGCTAAATTATGTGCTTAAGAATAAACTATTTTATTCTGTTTAATTAATTACTGTTTAATTTACTTATTAATGATCAATTAATTACTCAATTTATCATTAATTATGAATTTATTAATTTCTAATCTTTAATTACTGATTGAATTAATAAACTTCTATTCATTAACTGTTACTTAATTACTCAGTTAATTTATTTATTATTAATTGTTAATTAATAACTTACTTTTAAAAAGTAATTACTTATTTAATTACCACACGGTACTTTAATAAATCAATTATTATCAATTTAATTAAAGTATAATTCCTAACTAATCATTTAAGTTAATAACATTAATTAATCTAAACTTGAAGTAATTAACTAACGTTCTTAAGTTAAGTTGATTAAACATATGATTTATTTCTAATTTCAAATTTAATTTAAAGGTATTACTTTAATTTAATTACGAGTATAAGTTAGATTTTAATAACCTTATACTTTTACATCAATCATCATCTTCCTTCACAATCCTTACTTTACTAAATTTTTAATCAAATATTAACTTAAACTAACCAAGATTTATTCCCTTAGTTATTCTTATTCATTGTAAATCAAAATACTTAAGTATTTAAGTAAAAACAAACAGATTCGAGACAAAAATTAAGTTGACCCGAGAATTTCCCAGGCAAAACTCGAGTTGGTCTCGAGCATTTCTATATTTTCCCCGAGTTTTCCCCTGCGTCCCTCTTTCTCTCACTCTCTCTTCTTCTTCCTAGTTTATTCTCATTTGTTTTATATAAAGTTGTAAATCGAACTGCTGTAGCTACTTTCGTATATGACTCGGAGGCAACCAAAGGAACACTCGAAGCGACCTCACAAAGCCCCCGAGCAACCCACACGCGATAACCCGAAAAAAAAACCAAAACCACGGCACTGATCACCACCGTGCACGTGCACGGTGGTTCGCGTTGCCATTGGCGACTCACACCAACCCCCGCAAACCACAAAACGTCACGACTTCCAAAATCCAAACCCAAAACCCTACGAAAATTTCCAGATCAAAAAATGACCTGATGCTCGAACACGAACCAAGAACGCCTCGCCGTAAATTTCCTTGCGCGGTCACCATCCATCACCGGAGGTGATGAAACTCCACCAATACCTCGATCACACCCCTCCCTAACTCCACCTGAAAGCGCGACCAACTCGATTTACATATGATGCCGAAATCAATTATTTACAGAGCATCAAAATGCAAGCACTAAAACCCTACTCTTGATTTAAACTCGAAATCCCTTCATTGAATAATTTTTTTTGCATTTTTCTTGTGTTAAACAGATTACTAGCTTTCTTCATACCAACTTACAAGAATTAAAATTAACCCAAACCTCAAGAATTGACAAAAATTTCATTTTAGTTCTATTGTAAACTGCTCTTAAGTTCCTTGCTTAAAAATCCTAATTTTTATGGCAAAAATCGTAGCTTTGAGTGTTTAATCAAGATATATATTCAAATTAACAAATTTGAATATTTGAATTTTAACATTGATTTCTTTTTTTTACTGTAACTTGATGATACAGTGTTTAAGCTACACTGTCCACCTTCAAATAATCATTCCAGGCCCTGATTTTGGTTTAAACAGGTTTGTTTAACTTAAATTCTTAAATTTAAAAATCTATATGAAGAAGTGTTTAATGTCTTTTCTGCTTCACTTTGTTCAAAACTTGAAATACTGATCAAGAACAACCATATAAGTTCCCAGTGCAAACAAAACATACACAGAATAGTTTGTTTAAACTATATCAAGCACATATCATTAAAAAGCAAATATACAAGCTAAATTTGAAATCAGTTTGTTTACTCACCAAAAACAATTTGAACAGAAGTAAGGTGTTGAAGAGACTGCAGTTGAACTACCCTGAAACTCTTCCATGTTTCTTTTCTCTGTTTCCTATTTTCTTTGTTTGATTTTCTGTTTTAAGTTAATATATATTTGCAAAGCAAATAGATGTTTCTCAGGTTTGTTTTTAAGCTAAAGTTTGTATAAATGAACTAATGATATATAGGGGTGTGTGTGTGTGTGTGTGTGTGTGTATATATATATATATATATATAAAGAAGCTACTGGTCAGGTTATAACTGGCCAGCCACCATGTTTGACCAAACAAGAATTTTGGTATTAAATTTACTGCAATATGAAAAGATATTGTGATCTCGGCTGCATGTACTTGTTAAACAAGATGTTAGGCTAATTAATGCTTATGCCCTTAATCATGATAGCAAGTATTAAATGTTTGTTGATACTTGCTTATGTATGGTACAAAGATATTTATTATATTTCGGCTAGCATGTTTTGTATAAGATACAGGTTTTGTTTTATACTGAAATGAAACTTTGTTTTCTTATGCATAAGACTATATAACAGTACATAAGTTTTATTACTGGTTTACATATTTAGTTTTTTTTTTTTTTTTTTTTGGACAAAGATCTTAATTGCTGTACATAGGCATTACATAAGGATATCTTATATTAGATTTTTGTCTTGTCTCTTGCATACTTAATTTACAAAGTAACTTTGTTATAAATATAATTAAACTTTTATTATTCAATACTTCATTTATCTGTTAATTCATACTTAGCATTATTTCTTTGTTTTGTGAACATATATATATATGTGTGTGTATAGCTTGTCTTATTTTCTTTGACAAATAGTTGTATTTTATTTGTTAATTAAATTTTCAAACATTTGATTTACAACATACTTGTATTTATATATTTCAATTTATAATTTATATTTGTATATTTATACTTTTAGCTACATCTTATATTTATAATTATGTTTTATACTAGTTTTGAATATTTATATCCATATTGTCTTATACTTCCATGTTTATGTTTAATACTTCTATGCTTGTTTATTTTTAACTTTATCATTTTAAAAACTAAAACTGTATTCATATGTATTTTATCAAATAACAAAAATATAAAGTCTTTTGATTTGATTTTATTGAATAAGTCAGATTTGTTTTAATGGTTTTGAAGCATTCTATTTTAAAATTTTCAAATCAAAACTTTCTTTTATAAAACATATAACTATTAAATATCCAAGATCTCATCAAGTTAAACTTTGACAAGCTTATATTTTATTTAAATTAGATTAAATATTTATTAAAATATATCGTCAAAATTTCGTGTCGTTACACATTTATTGTTTGATTTCCTTTTTATTCATATAATGATTTTATCTATTTCCATTCATTACCTACCAATTCATTTTCATCTATCTATATAATGCCAATTTCTATTTATTGCATTACATTTATTTATTCATAATGTTCATATTCAATCAAATTTCTTAGTAGGTAAATTTTCCTTAACTTAAGTTTATATCATTTTTCAGTATTCATCTTTTATTCTTGTTTTATTCAGAGGTAACTTCAACCTATTAGTTAAGTTTTAATTACTATCTTATAATACTTAATCTCTATCAACATTTATAAAGCCAATTTTTATTTTTTTAATTTTTATTGAACCCTTTATTTATTTAGGTATTACTTGCATAATCTTCTACTACATTTCGTATTAACATTTCAAACTTTTAAATCTTTTAGTAAGTTATATATATGCTTTTTAAGAATGAAATTAAAGATCATACAAGTTTATCTTATTACTTTTAAAATTTATTCAATGTTCAATAATTTTATCTTCTGTCTTATAAGTTTCAATTTCAACTTTCTATTAATCTCATTTATAACTTAGAATTACACTACTTATTACATTTATAGGTTTCAGTTATTAGTTAATTTCCATTTCACTGCACTAACTAAAACTATTAATTAATTGGAACTTAAGAACTAAATACCGGGTTAAATTTCAATTCATTTTAAAATAATAGATAAATATACACTTACAAAAACAATTTAAAAATTTATATTTGTTTATCAAAACAACTCTGCAGTAAAACACTATAGTGGCCTTCCCACTTCGAAACTCGAAAATGAATGTCGATGATGCGTGCACTCATCCCCAAAATTATTTTCCAGCGACAGAGAGGGAAGTACGAAACTTAATTTTTTTCCAAAATTTCTTTTTAAACATTTCTTTCAAATTACATTGAAATACTTATATCAGAAAATACTTCTAATAATATTATTATTATATTCCAAAATCATTCAAAACAAATTTTCAAAACCCCGGAACTTAAGTTCTAAAATTTCTAATATCCATTTTCAATCTTATTTCGACTATTATTTATAAATTTCATTACCTAACAACCAATATATTGCAACCAAATATATGTATATATATCATTTAAATTTTTTATTATATATATAGAAAATATAATAGGAAAAATTATTTCATTCATCTATATTAAAACAAATATTATGTCGGTCTGTCCTAATAAGTGTTTAGAAATCCCTATTGACGTCACAGCGTCCCATGCACCAACCAGAATTTATAAATACAAAACGGAACAAATTAACACAATATTAAAAACCTTTTTACAACACTAACAAATACGCTCTCCCATATATATACGCTCAGCGACTCCCATAGGGTATTACTACCCTATTAATAAAGAGTCAAACCCCACAAAGCTAAGGTTTATCGCTAAACCTTGCTCTGATACCAGATGTAATGGCCCGCCTTTTCGCACGCTTGTCAGACTTAAAACATACAAAAGGGCGGATTGTTATGGGGTAAATAAGAAAAACAGAGGTGAAAAAAAACAAACAGAATCTCACAGCGGAAGCATAAAATATAATAATCAATATACAGTTCATAAAACTGTTTATAAGACATTTGATTCTTCTTTAAACAATAAATATCAGAGTTCCCATACCAATAAATATCAATGCAGCGGAATACAGTATAGTGGAACCATATAATATATATTACTAACAATAATGAAATCTTCGTCTTCTTCCTCCAGAAATAAAGTCTTCAATCCTGAAATGCTTGGACTGACCCGAGCGAATTGAAAAGACAAAACACTCGAGTCAGAACTAAAAGATCTTATGGAAGATAAATCAACAGAAATACATATGAGTGTAGTAACTCAAGAGATGCTCGGGATTTACATCTCTTAAGGATCCGTTAAACTATTTACTATGTAGTATACTATTATAATAGTGTCTAATTGTAAAATAAACTTACTTTTAAATAGCATTAAGGAGTTACCCAATCTCCCCCTTAACACAGTAATAGTCCCAATAGTCCATCCATATCAGCGCATCTCTAGATCGGGTGACTACCCTAAATATCCCACGGGCTACGAGAGAAAACCAAACTCGTACAAGGCGCGATAGGGTATGTGACACGGCACAACTAGACAATGCCAGGGTAAATATACCAATTACGCATCCGGGCTGGTGGTAACGCGTAGCCGCAGCTACCGCCCACCTCGAGCCACACCCCCAAAAAGAAAAATCAAAAGTGGCCACCGAATCAATCCAAAAATCAAAGTATAAAATCGAAGGGATGTGTCCGATCAAAGGTGCTACATCAATTGGCCCGAGAATCGCTCCTGTTTTAGCCACCTTATGCCAACTCACGGGAGTTGGGTCCACGTATTTACCTTAAAGGAAACGCCGCCATTATCATACTTCATTCTGGAATCTCCACCGGGTACACGGTTGTTATAGTGGTTTTCGGAGTTGGCAGAGAGTATGACAACTTCCGATCCCGGTCTCTTCGACAACCAAACGTTATTATAACACGGCAGTTATTTCAAAATAATTTATACTTTAAAACCAGAATATAATATTCATTCAAAACCATATAAATACGATATCGTTTCAAATTTAAAAACCAAATCAATATGATATCCCTTTTTTTTATTTCAAATATATCTTTCTCAAAAATCATAGTACTTTCAAAAATATATACATTAAACCCATAGCTTCGAAACATAATTTTCAAAACTTAAATGGTTTAAATATAGATTACTCCATAAAGTAAATTAGCGTTTTAAGTTCTCAAATCAATTCCAAATACAGATTTAAATTCCTAAATAAACCATTTAGATTTCCATATATTTCAAACTTTAAATGACCTATTATTTAGTTTAGAAACATTTGCACAATAAATACAAAATCATTTAAATAAACTCAAATTTCCAATAACTAATATTTCCTTCAATTTATTCATACTAGAAACATTCATTGGATTCAATCTTGGAAAATCCAGTTATAAATATCATATCTTTTAAAATTCCAAGTTTAATACAATTACATCAACTTATGGAGTTAAATTCTTAAATACCTCTCAATTCCAAA
The DNA here is from genome assembly GCA_030765085.1 of Allium cepa. Taxonomy (NCBI): domain Eukaryota; kingdom Viridiplantae; phylum Streptophyta; class Magnoliopsida; order Asparagales; family Amaryllidaceae; genus Allium; species Allium cepa. The sequence continues at coordinate 599,654,916 of CM060941.1, forward strand.
TAAATCTCCAATTTACCTTCAAATATTTATTTATTTTAGATCTTCATAACTTTATATTAAAGTATGATTTAATCACTTAACCATATTTATTTAAATAAAAATCAACTCCATTATTTACCAAATTCATACATAATTAAAGACATGAATTTAACTATATATATAAAAGTAATATTTATATAATCTCAAAATCAATTTTCATTTAACCATATTATATAAAATAATCAACTTTAATATTGGGCTTATGTTATATTTCAAAGCATATTTATACATAGCTAAAATGAAAGTGTAAATTTTACGTTTATATAACATCAGAATCGATATTTGTATAACCCGTATATTCCTTTACAAAACCATAGAAATCATTTTCAAAATATTTTTATATAGTACCGCTTTGTCTGTATAAAATTTTCTATCATATGGTCAAGTGATACGGATATTTATCATTTCAGTCCGCAATTTAAAAATAAAAATTACGGTTATATATCATTTCAAACCACAATCCCAAATGTGATGAAAATGCATAATAACTTGCAGTTTATAACCATATAAAATTCAGCATCCATTCATCCAATATTAACCATCAACTGTTTATTTAAAATCATCATCCAATTTAAACAAAACATCAATATAGAGCATATAAAATATAACAGGTATCAACGAACAATTTATATTCAATAATAAATCAATATTATTTAACTAGCAGTTATATGCAAAAACAAATAAATTTAACTAAAAATTTATATGCAATACTAAATAAATTTAACGTCAATTCATATGCAAAATAAAAATTAAATAACAATTTAATTTGAATAAATGCAATTTAACGGAGATGATGATTAAAATACGTCAAACAACCATAAATAAATTTAAAATCACATTATATATCAATTCAATAAACATAAGAAATTTTAGAAGTTGTGAGTGGGTTAAAACACTTATGTGGGTTAATTCACCCATTTAAACCTCTATGTCCCATTTAAAGTCTCATCACTTATGTGGTCTAAATTAGCAGTATTTGGGCTAACTTATTAAAGTCTGCCCATTTACTAGTGTCTACAAAAGTATTGTCTAATGTTGGGTTTGGCTTATCAAATACTCTGCCCAACCTAACTGTAACATCCCGTGAGTTGGCATAAGGTGGCTAAAACAGGAGCGATTGACGGGCTAAGGAGGTATCACCTCTTATCGGACGCACTTCTTCGTATGCCATTCTATTACTTTTGTGATTGTTTGGTGCGCACCTTTGATTTGGGAGTGTTGTTCGAGGTGGGCGGTAGTAGCAGCTATGCGCTACCACCGGTCCGGATGCGTGATTGGTATATCTACCTTGGCATTGCCTAGTTGTGCCGTGTCACGTACCCTAGCGAGTCTTATACGATTTTGGTTTTGTACCATACCTATGGAGTGCCCTCTGACGACACCCAGTACGGGGGAGATTACAGTACTGTATAGACTATGGGAATATATTATGTGTTAAGAGCTATATGTGTAACCCCTTAATGCTATTTAAAAGTGTAACGACCCAGAATTTTTAGAAATTAAAATTTGAATATTTAATTAATTTTAAATATTAAGAAGTGAATTTATAAGTCGAATAAATTTTATTTTGAATTATTGGATTTTATTGAATAATTAAATCGATAATTTAATATGTTAAATTATGGAAATAATTGAAAATTGAGTTAAATATGATTGAAAATGATTTGTAAAATTTTATTTTATCATATGGAAGTTAGAACAATATTTTAGAACTTTTAAAATCGAATTAAAAGTTAATTTGTGAAAATTGAATATTTTAATAATTAAATCGACTAGTGAAAATAGTCAATTTTTGAACAGTCTCAGAATTGGACGAAACCAGTTCCATTGGATCCGTAATAGTTAGTTGTTACCGGATTTCAAATTTCGTGTCAATCGGAGCTATCGTTTGATCGTGGCAGCTCGAAACGCATCGAATTATTTTTAATTTTAATTTGGCGAGTTAAAATAGCCATTTTTCAAAAAGTCTCGGATTTCGACGAAACTAGTTTCATCGGATCCGTAATGTGATATTATTGTAAGGTTTAAAATTTCAAATCAATTGGATTTACCGTTTGTCCGGTACAAATTAAAACGCCTAGAAAATCGTTTAAATCGGTTTAAATTAAATTGAACGTTTATAGCCATAACTCGCACAGTTGTCCGAATTAGCTCCCGAAACCTATTCCATTGTGTTCGGAACGCGGGGTAAACCCTAGAAACGCTGGTTTTGGCGCGTGAATCGGAGTTCGGGATTTCCGGATGAATAGTGATTGAAAATTTTCCTATAAATACACCTTAATTCACAAAAATAAAATAAAAGAAAATTCTAAACCCTAATATTTGTTCAGGCCGCCGTTCATAGAAACCTATGGCCGAAATTCAATTGTCTTTCCTCCTTAATTTCTTCAAATCCATCAATCTTCTCAAGAATCTTTCAACTACAAAATTGAAGAGTGAGATGAGAGCTTCAAGTTGAACGGCTATGATCGAGTTTTGTTGAGTAAATCGATGGGATTTTGGCCATGAAGGCAGGCCGTTCGGCCTCGATTTGCGCGCGACATAGACAACCGAGCTTCTCATGCTTATGGCCGAACGTGGAGGGAGGTGAAGGCTTCGACGTTCGCGAAGTGGATCGTGTTGGTTGCAAAAAATCAAACCTAAATTTGAGCTATGGGTTATGTGGTGCGGCTATTACCTGTAGCCGAACGAAGATGAAGAAGAAAAGGTTGGACGGTTGTGATGATTTTGGGCTTGGATCCTACGGCCCAGAATGGATGGAGGTTAAAATAATAAAGAAAATGTTGTAATTTATATAGTTTAAATTGTGTAAACTTATAAAATTCATAACTTTTTCATACGAGGTCGAAAACGCGCGAAACCAGTTGCGTTGGAATCGTATGGACGAGCACTACACGATGGAATTGGATTGGAGTCGTTTGGAGTTAGCGAAAAATTTGGGTAAAATTAAACTTCCTTTTAATTTTATTCGAAATAAATCGCTAAAACGAAATTGAAATCAAGGTGAGAACTTCTCACTCAATCGAATCAGTTTCGATTTTATTTTAAATAGTTAGATTTAAAATATTTGAATGCATGTTTGAATGATGACTGATATCTATTGATTGTTAAAATAGACATTATACGCCGTTAGTAAGCGGATGTTATTTACTAAAAACATATACCGCGAATATTTCATAAACAGTGAAATTGGTATTATATATAATAGCAATATATATATATTGGCATATGTATATATTGGAGTTATTGATTTCCCGCATTTTTTGTTTAGCGGATGAGACCCTATTGCGCCGTTATTAAGCGGATAATATTTAATAAAAACATATACCGCGATAATTTCGTACTGGAGCGAAATTGGTATTGTGCTAATGTTTGTGGATGCAGGAAACAGGTTGGAGTGATCCAACTGGATTCCTCAACAGTATTTATTTGATTTCAGACATTTTGATATTTGATGGATTATCATATCGATATATGATATCGTTGTTGTCTTGATTGACTATTTGGTATGTAGCATCATTGGACCAAATTTTGGAACTTTAAAATGATTTTTAAAGTGATTTTTGAAAATATACTATATGTTTGGAATTGATCCATTGTAAATAAATAAACGTTATATTTTTAAAGTTATAAAAATTATGATTTTGAGAAATACAGTTAAAGATTTATTTTGAGAATATGATGCTAATGATTTTATAAAATAGTTTAATCGGGATTTTAGAATTTATTGTGAAAAGTTTAAATATAGGATTTATAAATTTAATTATTTTATGAATCAAAATGGTGAAATAATAAAGGAGATTAAAGACGTTTTAAAGAATAATATAAATTGATTTATATTAAGAGATTTATAAATGGATATTTATGAATCGAAATATTGACATTATAAAACAAGTTTTTATAAGTGTTTGAATGAAGTGAAAATGAATTTTGTAAATGAATGGAATTCATAAAATTAAAAATGGTGAAGTTATAAATGAAATTTATAAATAGTAAGATTTATAAATTTTATAAAGTTATTAAAAGAATAGTTTTGAATAAATCATTGAATCTTATAAGTTATAGGATTTATAATTATGAAGTTCAAAAGAATGATTCTTGTAAACAAATAATTTATAAGCATTTAACTTATAATATGAACTTTTAGTTTGTAATTGAGTCATAAACTGGAATAGGTTAATAAAGGAATTTATAAAAGGAAGTTGTTATAAAATAAATAGAAATGGAGTTTATAAACGTTGTTTTATAAATTCGCAAACGACTTATTTTGATAAGTAAATTGTTGAAACCTATTAATGGAGTTATATTCACATTTTTGACTGTGAATAATACTTTAAAATAAAATGTATAAAAGGATGAAATTTGTTAACGTAGTATATTCACGTTTTTGAATAGTGAATAATATGTTAAAGAAATTGTTTTGAATGTGATATTTGAAATAGAATTAAAACGATCTAACGATGTTTTAAAATGTGTTGAGATTCGAAACCATAGATTTCAACATTTATTGTTGAAATAGACGTTTTCGAGAAATAAAAGGAAATAGTGGACTATAACACTGTTGTTATAGTAAATGATTTCCGAAAGGAAATGTTTTGAATAGTATTGGGATTTATATATCTATTTTAATTTCGAATCCCTATACTAGTGATTTTGGGTTGTTGTAACGATGTTTTACGTAACATTCGTTTTGGCCCAAATAAATATGGTTAAGAGAATGATTTCCTTAAAGAATGAAATATGTACTTAATCTCGATTTAAGTATATTGGATATTTTCTAAGTGTTGAAAATAAATAAAATTTGTGAATTACTTATGAATAAGTAAGTATGGAAATGTTTTCCAATATAAAGTGAATATCTTAACAATTTATCTTTTTGAAGATAAATTGAAATGAATAATTGAAATCGTATATGCATGGATATTTTGAAATATAAATTCACTATGGAATTTATGAATGAAAAGGAGAATTTGTTTAAAAATAAATATTGATTTATTTTTGAAGTGTGAAAATTATATATCTTGTAAAGATATGATTTTTGAGAAATAAATAATTTGGAAAATTATTTGGGAACTGGTGATGTGTGCATATCCATTGATAGTTCAATAACTGACTATCAATATTTCCTTTTGAATGGGTATTTGATGTGATTTGTTTGAATTTGAATGCCACACTTATTTTTGAATAAGCGCTCGCTATTTGGGTTAACCGGGAAAGGACCATGGGGTCGTATAACCTATTCCGAATATGTGATACATCGTTATGAATTGCATTTGATGACCGGTGTTGAAGACTGAGTATTTGCGAAAGCGATAGGATGACCTATCGATTGTTTCTGCACTGGGTAGCTCCTGGTATAGAGATCTCCTAAGTGATGGGAAATTCGATCGGGATTGTGAATACCCGGATTGCAAGGGCTTCGTAAGAAGTGCCTTTGGTTTTGTTCGAGCCCGGAACAGACTTGTATGGATTGTATGCCTGACGTTACAAATTGAGATATAAAGCAGATTTCATTCAAATATATTTCTGTTGGTGGCGAAGAATTTATTCTTTTAGCTTAACACCCTTCTCTGAGACGTACGAGCTCAGAGGTTATGTAGTTGAAGGTTATCAGCGATATATTCCCAATTTGGTAATGTGACATGCTGAGTGTTGCTGTAAATGATCATTGTGTTGATTATTTGTGATAGGATCGTTTATTTGATCGTCTATCTTGGTGATCATTTCTATGATCATTTGTTGACCCAAAGCATGGCTTTTGTATAAAGTATGTTTTTGTGGACGTGACTTCGTCGAGCCTCACAAACCGGTAATGGTCGAAACAGGAATTGTGCGGCAAGGTTTTCAGGGATAACTTTCCTAGGGTATGACCATTCCTTCTGGAAAAGGGTAGTATCATGGAATGGAGCCCAGATACTTACTCATGTTGAAACACTTATTATTATGGTGTGATGTTGGTTAGAGAGCTCTCGTTTAAATGTTCCAAAGGACCGGGGGTGGCATATCTGAGGGTTTGTAATATTCCTTGGGAAAAGGGATTCCCGGCTTTGTTTAGCAGAGAACGGTGGTTCTCGGGGCGTCCATCCAGAGGCGTTTCCATGTGGCAATGGGAAGTTCCTTGGCCTGATCATTCGTTGGAAATCCAAAGAAACAATACGAGACTTGTACGGTTTTAGTTGTAGAACCTGCCATTTAATATGGTAGCTATAATAGGCATAATATAATGGTACCTATGCTGGCTAAGATTTATATTCTACTTTCGAAATTGTTTCCTACACTATGCACTAGTAATAATATCAAATGTTCTTTCTAAATGCGTATCAAGCATCTTTGACTATCATAAGGAGAAATCTCCTCCAAGTCTGCGTTTGCATTGTGTGTGTGGCGGAAGGTCTTATGGTAGTCTCATTTTTAAAAGCATTGCGAATTGACTTAAAAATATTCTTCTATTTTGATTTTAAAGATAAATAAACTGTTTTGAGTTCTCACACCAGTCACATGACTGACTCGGAGTTTATTGTTTTCCTTCCTAAACTCTGGGTGCCCACCAATTTCCACACGGGCAGTCAAGAACTAAGGTTTATCAGGATATTCTGGATATTTTGGAGTTGCTGGAGGCAAGCTGGATGGCATGGCGTATTACTAGTATATAGTATTTCTTTTCCGTCGTTTGATGTTTGTTGTTGTTGTACACTCTAATGATATGATGTAATGAAATGTAATGTAATGTAATAACTGATATAGTTCTTTGTTTAAAGATTATTCATGTATTATTATATGTTGTTCCGCTGCGAATTGTGAGATTCTGATGTTGTTCTGTTGTTTTCTGTTCCGTTCTATTTTCTATTTTCTTTTCTCTCTATTTTCTATTTTTTCTATCTTCTTCTCTCTTCTCCCCTTTCTTTTTCTTTTTCTTCTTCTTAAACCCTAAGTGTTCGGTTTTTCGTCGTTCGATTGCTCGGCAGTCGATAAAGTGAGTATCGATGTTGAATTTTCGGAAGACGAAGAATCGGGTCCTGACACTTTGGTATCAGAGCATATAGTTAAGCGACAACCATGGTTCTGTTGGGTATTACTCATTAGAGATAGAGTCAGTAGTACTCTAGAATAAGTTTGAGTGTAATAATAGCTATGAGAGCGTATTTGTTAGTGAATAAAAAAATTGTTTTATATTGTGATGATTGGTTCATTGAGTGGCATATGAACCTTCGTCAGCGTGGTCTCGACAACTATGCCGAAGGGGTTTCTAAACACTTGAATAGAACAATTCGACACAATATTGTTTTAAAATTGGGTAAATGAAATAATTTTATCTTGAGTATATTTTATATATAAAGAAATAATTTTTCAGAATTATTAAAGTATAAAATAAGTTGATTGTTTAGTTGTTTGAATAATCTAAATTTAAGAATAATTGTATAAGCAAATGAATTATAAGAATTGAATTATAATTAAAGTAATTTACAATTGTGAAATAAACTTATGTATATATGAGAAGTGAAACTATATGAATATATTTATGAATATGAGTTGTAAATAAAAATGAAATTAAAGTTAAATGGAAATTTACTTTAGAAATGGAAGTATAACTTAAGTGATATTGAATGAAATTGATATTGGTATCAAAGTAAATTAATAAAGGTTAAGTGATAAATGTGAACTTAAGTTATGTAAATGAAATTCAACTTTTATAATTGAATTGAATGAATCAATTGAATATAAATAAAATTGGTATGAAATAATGGATACAAGTTTCAATTCATTAAAATTTAATGTTATTGAAAGTTGAATAATTGAATGAAAATCAATTAATTAAACCAATTGAAAGCAAAGGAATTTGGTTGCAATTAATATACATTGGTTGTTATATGATTGTTAGTTGATTGATTGTATATAATTCATTAAGGGTTAATGAAATTGAAAGCTAAATTAATTAAAATCCAATTGGAAGTTAAGTGAATCTTAAATAGAATTGAATTTGAATTGGAAGTGAACCAACTTGAATATGAATTAGTGAATATAAACTAATTGAAAATGAATGTTAGTAAGAACATCCACTGTTAATGAATCAAATGTGATTTAAATTGAAAATCATTTCATTGAATATTAATGAGAATATGAATGAATATATATTGGTTATGAATTTGTTGAATGCTAGTTGGTTGATGTTTGAATATATTGCTTTTGTTTCAATTGCTATGTTGACATATATAGTTATTATGTTTCTATATGTTGTATATTGATACTATTGTCTATATACATGATTCTCATGTTGTTGTTGAGTGTTTAGTAGGTGCGGATCGCGTTGCTTCGCATTTGGAGCTCGCTTTCGTGCTATATTAGCCGTATATGCTCGCTAATAAAATATAAGGTACATATCTCGGATTACATACCGTACTTTTACAAATTTTTCCCTGCGGGATGCCTCATTACTTGATGAGATGTATATTTGTGATATATATACTGTCATTTTTTTTTCGGATCGAGCCGCGCAAAGGAGACTATGGCGAATTTTTCCAAAAATTTAAGGCGTTAGAAAAAATTTGAGAAAATTGGAAAATTTTGAAAACTTTAACTTTGATTTGGAATTGAAAGTTAAACAATAATAGTTGTTTTTGAAAAGATAACTAAGTATGATTTGAAAACTTAGTAAAAATTTTGTAAGAAATTTAACTATGAATTTTTGGAAAATTAATGGATTCTGTAATTTTTCTTACTTAATAATTTCGAGGACGAAATTCTTTTAAGGGGGGAAGATTGTAACGACCCAGAATTTTTAGAAATTAAAATTTGAATATTTAATTAATTTTAAATATTAAGAAGTGAATTTATAAGTCGAATAAATTTTATTTTGAATTATTGGATTTTATTGAATAATTAAATCGATAATTTAATATGTTAAATTATGGAAATAATTGAAAATTGAGTTAAATATGACTGAAAATGATTTTTAAAATTTTATTTTATCATATGGAAGTTAGAACGATATTTTAGAACTTTTAAAATCGAATTAAAAGTTAATTTGTGAAAATTGAATATTTTAATAATTAAATCGACTAGTGAAAATAGTCAATTTTTGAACAGTCTCAGAATTGGACGAAACCAGTTCCATTGGATCCGTAATAGTTAGTTATTATCGGATTTCAAATTTCGTGTCAATCGGAGCTATCGTTTGATCGTGGCAGCTCGAAACGCATCGAATTATTTTTAATTTTAATTTGGCGAGTTAAAATAGCCATTTTTCAAAAAGTCTCGGATTTCGACGAAACCAGTTTCATCGGATCCATAATGTGATATTATTGTAAGGTTTAAAATTTCAATTCAATTGGATTTACCGTTTGTCCGGTACAAATTAAAACGCCTAGAAAATCGTTTAAATCGGTTTAAATTAAATTGAACGTTTATAGCCATAACTCGCACAGATGTCCGAATTAGCTTTCGAAACCTGTTCCATTGTGTCCGGAACGCGGGGTAAACCCTAGAAACGCTGGTTACGGCGCGTGAATCGGAGTTCGGGATTTTCGGATGAACAGTGATTGAAAATTTTCCTATAAATACACCTTAATTCACAAAAATAAAATAAAAGAAAATTCTAAACCCTAATATTTGTTCAGGCCGCCATTCATAGCAACCTATGGCCGAAATTCAATTGTCTTTCCTCCTTAATTTCTTCAAATCCATCAATCTTCTCAAGAATCTTTCAACTACAAAATTGAAGAGTGAGATGAGAGCTTCAAGTTGAACGGCTATGATCGAGTTTTGTTGAGTAAATCGATGGGATTTTGGCCATGAAGGCAGGCCGTTCGGCCTCGATTTGCGCGCGATATAGACAACCGAGCTTCTCATGCTTATGGCCGAAGGTGGAGGGAGGTGAGGGCTTCGACGTGAGGCTCTCTGATCGTCGCGAAGTGGATCGCGTTGGTTGCAAAAAATCAAACCTAAATTTGAGCTATGGGTTATGTGGTGCGGCTATTACCTGTAGCCGAACGAAGATGAAGAAGAAAAGGTTGGACGGTCGTGATGATTTTGGGCTTGGATCCTACGGCCAGAATGGATGGAGGTTAAAATAATAAAGAAAATGTTGTAATTTATATAGTTTAAATTGTGTAAACTTATAAAATTCATAACTTTTTCATACGAGGTCGAAAACGCGCGAAACCAGTTGCGTTGGAATCGTATGGACGAGCACTACGCGATGGAATTGGATTGGAGTCGTTTAGAGTTAGCAAAAAATTTGGGTAAAATTAAACGTCCGTTTAATTTTATTCGAAATAAATCGCTAAAACGAAATTGAAATCAAGGTGAGAACTTCTCACTCAATCGAATCAGTTTCGATTTTATTTTAAATAGTTAGATTTAAAATATTTGAATGCATGTTTGAATGATGATTGATATCTATTGATTGTTAAAATAGACATTATACGCCGTTAGTAAGCGGATGTTATTTACTAAAAACATATACCGCGAATATTTCATAAACAGTGAAATTGGTATTATATATAATAACAATATATATATATTAGCATATGTATATATTGGAGTTATTGATTTCCCGCATATTTTGTTTAGCGGATGAGACCCTATTGCGCCGTTATTAAGCGGATAATATTTAATAAAAACATATACCGCGATAATTTCGTACTGGAGCGAAATTGGTATTGTGCTAATGTTTGTGGATGCAGGAAACAGGTTGGAGGGATCCAACTGGATTCCTCAACAGTATTTATTTGATTTCAGATATTTTGATATTTGATGGATTATCATATCGATATATGATATCGTTGTTGTCGTGATTGACTATTTGGTATGTAGCATCATTGGACCAAATTTTGGAACTTTAAAATGATTTTTAAAGTGATTTTTGAAAATATACTATATGTTTGGAATTGATCCATTATAAATAAAAAACGTTATATTTTTAAAGTTATAAAAATTATGATTTTGAGAAATACGGTTAAAGATTTATTTTGAGAATATGATGCTAATGATTTTATAAAATAGTTTAATCGGGATTTTAGAATTTATTGTGAAAAGTTTAAATATAGGATTTATAAATTTAATTATTTTATGAATCAAAATGGTGAAATAATAAAGGAGATTAAAGACGTTTTAAAGAATAATATAAATTGATTTATATTAAGAGATTTATAAATGGATATTTATGAATCGAAATATTGACATTATAAAACGAGTTTTTATAAGTGTTTGAATGAAGTGAAAATGAATTTTGTAAATGAATGGAATTCATAAAATCAAAAATGGTGAAGTTATAAATGAAATTTATAAATAGTAAGATTTATAAATTTTATAAAGTTATTAAAAGAATAGTTTTGAATAAATCATTGAATCTTATAAGTTATAGGATTTATAATTATGAAGTTCAAAAGAATGATTCTTGTAAACAAATAATTTATAAGCATTTAACTTATAATATGAACTTTTAGCTTATAATTGAGTCATAAACTGGAATAGGTTAATAAAGGAATTTATAAAAGGAAGTTGTTATAAAATAAATAGAAATGGAGTTTATAAACGTTGTTTTATAAATTCGCAAACGACTTATTTTGATAAGTAAATTGTTGAAACCTATTAATGGAGTTATATTCACATTTTTGACTGTGAATAATACTTTAAAATAAAATGTATAAAAGGATGAAATTTGTTAACGTAGTATATTCACGTTTTTGAATAGTGAATAATATGTTAAAGAAATTGTTTTGAATGTGATATTTGAAATAGAATTAAAACGATCTAACGATGTTTTAAAATGTGTTGAGATTCGAAACCATAGATTTCAACATTTATTGTTGAAATAGACGTTTTCGAGAAATAAAAGGAAATAGTGGACTATAACACTGTTGTTATAGTAAATGATTTCCGAAAGGAAATGTTTTGAATAGTATTGGGATTTATATATCTGTTTTAATTTCGAATCCCTATACTAGTGATTTTGGGTTGTTGTAACGATGTTTTACGTAACATTCGTTTTGGCCCAAATAAATATGGTTAAGAGAATGATTTCCTTAAAGAATGAAATATGTACTTAATCTCGATTTAAGTATATTGGATATTTTCTAAGTGTTGAAAATAAATAAAATTTGTGAATTACTTATGAATAAGTAAGTATGGAAATGTTTTTCAATATAAAGTGAATATCTTAACAATTTATCTTTTTGAAGATAAATTGAAATGAATAATTGAAATCGTATATGCATGGATATTTTGAAATATAAATTCACTATGGAATTTATGAATGAAAAGGAGAATTTGTTTAAAAATAAATATTGATTTATTTTTGAAGTGTGAAAATTATATATCTTGTAAAGATATGATTTTTGAGAAATAAATAATTTGGAAAATTATTTGGGAACTGGTGATGTGTGCATATCCATTGATAGTTCAATAACCGACTATCAATATTTCCCTTTGAATGGGTATTTGATGTGATTTGTTTGAATTTGAATGCCACACTTATTTTTGAATAAGCGCTCACTATTCGGGTTAACCGGGAAAGGACCATGGGGTCGTATAACCCATTCCGAATATGTGATACATCGTTATGAATTGCATTTGATGACCGGTGTTGAAGACTGAGTATTTGCGAAAGCGATAGGATGACCTATCGATTGTTTCTGCACTGGGTAGCTCCTGGTATAGAGATCTCCTAAGTGATGGGAAATTCGATCGGGATTGTGAATACCCGGATTGCAAGGGCTTCGTAAGAAGTGCCTTCGGTTTTGTTCGAGCCCGGAACAGACTTGTATGGATTGTATGTCTGACGTTACAAATTGAGATATAAAGCAGATTTCATTCAAATATATTTCTGTTGGTGGCGAAGAATTTATTCTTTTAGCTTAACACCCTTCTCTGAGACGTACGAGCTTAGAGGTTATGTAGTTGAAGGTTATCAGCGATATATTCCCAATTTGGTAATGTGACATGCTGAGTGTTGCTGTAAATGATCATTGTGTTGATTATTTGTGATAGGATCGTTTATTTGATCGTCTATCTTGGTGGTCATTTCTATGATCATTTGTTGACCCAAAGCATGGCTTTTGTATAAAGTATGTTTTTGTGGACGTGACTTCGTCGAGCCTCACAAACCGGTAATGGTCGAAACAGGAATTGTGCGGCAAGGTTTTCAGGGATAACTTCCCTAGGGTATGACCATTCCTTCTGGAAAAGGGTAGTATCATGGAATGGAGCCCAGATACTTACTCATGTTGAAACACTTATTATTATGGTGTGATGTTGGTTAGAGAGCTCTCGTTTAAAGGTTCCAAAGGACCGGGGGTGGCATATCTGAGGGTTTGTAATATTCCTTGGGAAAAGGGATTCCCGGCTTTGTTTAGCAGAGAACGGTGGTTCTCGGGGCGTCCATCCAGAGGCGTTTCCATGTGGCAATGGGAAGTTCCTTGGCCTGATCATTCGTTGGAAATCCAAAGAAACAATACGAGACTTGTACGGTTTTAGTTGTAGAACCTGCCATTTAATATGGTAGCTATAGTAGGCATAATATAATGGTACCTATGCTGGCTAAGATTTATATTCTACTTTCGAAATTGTTTCCTACACTATGCACTAGTAATAATATCAAATGTTCTTTTTAAATGTGTATCAAGCATCTTTGACTATCATAAGGAGAAATCTCCTCCAAGTCTGCGTTTGCATTGTGTGTGTGGCGGGAGGTCTTATGGTAGTCTCATTTTTAAAAGCATTGCGAATTGACTTAAAAATATTCTTCTATTTTGATTTTAGAGATAAATAAACTGTTTTGAGTTCTCACACCAGTCACATGACTGACTCGGAGTTTATTGTTTTCCTTCCTAAACTCTGGGTTCCCACCAATTTCCACATGGGCAGTTAAGAGTTAAGGTTTATCAGGATATTCTGGATATTCTGGAGTTGCTGGAGGCAAGCTGGATGGCATGGCGTATTACTAGTATATAGTATTTCTTTTCCGCTGTTTGATGTTTGTTGTTGTTGTACACTCTGATGATATGATGTAATGAAATGTAATGTAATGTAATAACTGATATAGTTCTTTGTTTAAAGATTATTCATTTATTATTATATGTTGTTCCGCTGCGAATTGTGAGATTCTGATGTTGTTCTGTTGTTTTCTGTTCCGTTCTATTTTCTATTTTCTATTTTCTATTTTCTTTTCTCTCTATTTTCTATCTTTTCTATCTTCTTCTCTCTTCTCCCCTTTCTTTTTCTTTTTCTTTTTCTTAAAACCCATAACTATTCGGTTTTTCGGTAACGAAAAATCGCGTATGTTACAAAAAGTAAGTTTACTTTACAAATAGACACTATTATAATAGCGAAACATTACTACATAGTAAATAGTTTAACGGATCCTTAGAGGATGGGCGGTCCCAAGCATCCTTTAAGTTACTTGCCTTTACATTACAATTCACTTGAATTAGCTTACACTGTATAAGTATGTATGTCCTGACTCGAGTGTTTATGTTTTATTTTATGCTCGGATCAGCCTGAGTTTCAGTTCGGACTTCATCCCCGGAGCTAGGACCTCTGCTATTCATCTTTCAAGCTGCTGTCAAATTTCCTATTCAGTTCTTTATCTTATATTTTGTAATGGAGACAAATAAATGTGGATTTTTCTATAGTTGATTCAAACTATATTTGGTTTTAAAGACTATGTAAATTTCTTATTTTGAGACTATTGATAGGAGCTTCATGAACCACTAAGTTATTTTTAAATTCCGCTGCGAGTATTCTGATTTCCATGTCTGTGATTTTGTGATTATTTATATACTGTATATCCTGAGATTTGCCAAATTTTATTTACAACGCGGTATTTTGAACAATTTAAGTCTGACATGCGCGGATGCAAATGGTTGAAAATATCGGGTCGTTACATTTGGTATCAGAGCTTTGGCTCTAGGCAAAACTTAGAATGTATGGTAAATTTGATTTACAGAATCACTTTCATTCGAGCTTGAATCTCTTCCTTTTGATTCGATTTCCTTTGAATTTTGGAACGTTCCCTGCGGTTCCAAAGTTCATTCATGTCCCTCACTATTCACCTTCTATCGATTCTGGAGTATCCCATAACTCCACTTCGGATGATATTTATAATGAATTGGCGGTCCCGCCAATGTTCTAATAAAGGGGTAAAACTCCTTTACATTGATTCACCGGAGATTTATATTTATCCTCGGTTTAGATGCTAGTATCTTTGGTTATTCCGAACTCTATCTCCTCAGATCGAATGTTGGTATACCCCAGCAAATCCACATCGATCTTAACCTTTAAGTCATGGTTGACTATGTTAAGGTTTCCCACGATTTATATAAACTTATCCAGATCCTTATTCTGTTATTTAATCATCGGATCTTCTGATTCCAACTTATCTTTAAATCAAAATTCTCTTTGATTTGAGTCCATCAAATTTGAATCTCTATCCTTGTTTTGAAAAAATTTATTCCTATATTTGGAAAAAATATAATATTATATATATAAGTATAATTTTCAGAATTTTTATAATTAATTTAACTAGTTGTCAAGAGATAATAGTCTTTGATTTTATTTATGGTCTTGGGTTTGTCTCATATAAATAAGTGAACTATAAACAATGGTTATAAATTAATTTGGAAACAGAAATGAAATTAAAAAAAGAACTTGAGAATTCAAATTTTCGATGGTTTCAAATCTTGTGCTTAAAGTTTTAAGAGGGATATGTTATTTAAATTATTTTCGAATAGAAATTTGTTTCCAAAGAATTTTAAAGGTTTAAAAACCAGTTCTCTTCTCTTTATCGCTGGGAAATAATTTGGTGATGACTGCAGCATCATCGACATTCTTTTTCGGGTTTCGAAGTGAAGAGACCATTCTGTAGTCTAGCTACAGTGTTATCTTGAGAATTTAATTGATTTGAATCTCTAAAATATGACTTGATTTATAATATATAGATATATGATTTAAATTTGATTTGACATATTATGCACATATACTTATTTATCTCTAAATGGTTTGAAGGGAATCAGAAATTAAATTCTTAATTTTTTTTTGAAGAATAATTTCAATTATAAAAAGAAAATCAAAGTTTTTAATAAATGATTCAAACTTGAGATAATTAAATATGAAAGTTTTATTTGTATAATACTCAATTGCATTTCAATATAGCTTACCTTGATTTTTAGAAGTTAACAATCTAATTGGATAATATACAATATAAAAAGAATTTTATAAATAAAATTTGAGTGGTTATAATAAATGTTATACACTTAAATTCTAGTTATGAAAAGATTAACAGAGGTAAATATAATAAAAGGGCAATGGAATAATTTACAATATAAAATAATGTTAAAGGAACTAAGAATAAATTTAAGCAGTTGTAATAAGTGTAAATATATTTAACATAGATGATAAAAATATATCGAGAGAAATGAATTTAATTATAATTAGGAATAAAGAAGGAATTAATTTATTGAACACATTTTTGGAGTATAACAAATGATTTTCAAACTTATGATTTTGGAAATTTTTATTTTTAAGATAATTGGAAGATGAAGTAATGAAATTTGAAATAGTTAAATTTAACTTAAGTGAAATTAAATATATGAAATCAATTATTAATTTAAAATTGAATTTTTATGGTTTAGATTAATGGTTCTATTTTAAGTTTCAATTTAGTTTTCTTTCAGGTTGTTTCTATTCCCCTACCTTCTTCCTTTTCGAGGACGAAAAGTTTTGAGTAGAGTGTAATGACCCAAATTTTTTTAATAATTAAAATTTTTAAATTGATAAAATTTTGGTAATTTAATATGATGAAAAATAAACTTTGTAATAAAATAAGGAAGGAATGTTAAAGTGGAAATGCATATTTTATTCATAAGGTAATATAAAAAAGAATGAAACTTATCTGAATGAATTTATTTGAGGATTCAATCATAATAAATGAACACATTTAACAAATTCAATATAATTAAGAACAACTGTTAATACAAAGCAAAGAAATTAATTAAATCCATCAGGTCATTGTTTGATTTCTTGCCTTTTCTATTTCTTAACATTTACTCTCACTTTCCTTGCCATCCAAACCATCTATGTATCAACCCAAAAAATTTAATAATTTTTTATTTATTTAATTTAGATAATTTATTTTTTTAAAATATAAATTTTGGTGTGGATTAGAATTCTACACATGAATTAATAGAATATTTTTCGAAAATATGAATTTTGTCAATATGGTCAAACTTTGACTTTTAAATCTAAAATTTTTAAAGTTTAAAATTTTTGTATTTTATCTTTTATTTTTGAAAGTAAATAAAATTTAAGAATACTGCTTTTCGTTTCGTTGAAATCTGATTTATAATGTGAAAGTTATGCCTTTTTGACTATTGTGTGTAATTTGTTGTATTTAACAAAATTGTTTACTTTAAATTATATAAATAATATATTTTTTTTAGTCATGTAATGTTCTAATTTATGTTTTCAGGGATAAAATAACTTGTTTGTATATATTTTGGTTTTAAAACGCTTTTAAAAGTGTAATTGACATTTTTCAGTGTCAGTTGTATTTTGTTTACAATTTCTAATTTCCAACTGCAATTAATTTAAGAAATTCTTTATTTATTTCATATTTTCTTAAGAACTTATTTTATTCTTTTATTTTTAAACTTTGGGTTTTATTTTAAAACAAAAAGTTGAATTTTTAATCACCCAAATTTTATAAATATAAACAGATGTCTATAATTCCTATTTTGGTTAAAGTCTAACATTAATTGAAGTTTTAAATTTTTAATCATAACTTTCTATTCTTTTATAATAACTGAATATATTTGTAACAACGTTTTATTTCATTTTTTGTTCTTTTGAAGAAAATGGATCATATACCTTTTAAAACTAAGTAATTAATATTTTTTACTTACAAACATCGGTTTTAGAATATGGTAAATGAATCAAAAGAATGTAAGCAATCATGTTTTAATTAAGTAATAAATTTTAAAAATAAATAGTATATAGATAAGCTTTATAAAAAAGAACGTTTTAATTTGTGCGTCCGTGCCCGTTTTGATTAATTTAGTGGTATTAATAGTATGTATTTAATGAATACTAATATAAGTAACAAATAAATAAGAAAACGTATGAATTTAAATACATTATTTTCGTTATATTTTGGGCGGGAATTATTGCATCTATAGTAAGCATTCTTAAAAAAATCATACGCAGATATAAATAAAAAAAATCAATCAGTTAATAACTAGATATTTCAAAGGAGGGAAAAAATTAACTAGCCGTTCAAATTTATAGTACCCTAAATTCACGTGTAAACATTCCACTTTCCTTTTGCTCTCCTGATTTAATAGAAATGCTATCCACAAATTTCATAACCGTTTCCATTATAATTCTTGGCATTGTTCCCAAATGAACACAAGTTTTTATATAGAAAACACATTCAAAATTGTTATTCCTTACCTCTGACCTCTCCCACAGAAATCTATGCATTTATTTCTCTTGCCTTTTCTAGCAAATTTTAACTAAAATTTTCGCATGCCTTGAATTGGCGTTTCTCACTTTATCATTTTGCCTGCGTTTTAAATAAATAAAACAACGCAATTTACCTCTTCATAAAAGCAAACATCACGCACTTATTTCCTTACCGTTCAAAGCAAAGATTTATTGCCTCGTTTACCCTTAAATTTCGCATCTCACTTGATAAATAAATACCCGTTCAAACATATTTATTTCTTGCATTTTTAAAAAACGCAATTATCTCCTAAATCAAACATCACGCGCAAATTCCTCCTGACAGTTTCAAAGCAAATTATTTCCTACCGTTTCTCCAAGCAATCAATACTAGTTTTCATTTAAATACTCAATCTTGTATGCAATAATTTTCACCATCTTTCCAATTTATAAATATTTCTTGCGTTTTAATCAACGCATTTACTTCCTAATAAATTTTAAACGTGTATAAAATGTTTGCCAAAGATTTCTTGCAGTTTCCTTTTGCTAAATTCACGCAATCAATACCACTGTAAATATTCGCTCAAATCTTTCTTGCCATTTTGTTTCCTCAATCAACGCGTGGTCCCACTTTATCATTATTTCTAGCGTTTTAATGCAATTACTTCTGTTTAAATTTTAAAACCTTCTTTCCCTGATTGAATACTAAAACACGTTCAAAAAACAAAATTGTTTCATTTTATTTAAAACCCATTGACTTTCAATAACGTTCAAATTTCATGTTCGCTGCCGTCCAAAATTCACTTATTGCATTTTTCATTCGCATATAACTTCCCATTTACCTCTTGTGTATATAAGGAACAAAGTCTTCCAATTGCTTCAGATGTTTCAAAAGAAAAAAAATCAATCACTCCTTCAATTATAAAACGCATCTTCCCTGAAATGCGAACACATTCAAATTTCGTTTCTTTCTTGCTTTAAAATTTCGCATGACCTGATTTGCGCATTCCCACTTTATCTCTTACTTGCGTTTTAATCAACTCAAGTTTTTAATTATAAAGCACGTTCAAATTTCAATTATTTCTTTTCGTTCCTTTTATCAATCAACGTAACTCATTCTATAAATTTCAAACCCATGTATCAAACATTTGCATCTCATTGTGGTCTTCTTCCTTCTTGCGCGAGCTACATCAGGTAAATGGCTGCCAATGTTTTCTCTTCCTCTTTTTTTTTCTTTAGTTTTCTTTACTTCCATCTGTTTATTCCACACCATGCTCAACCTCTCCGCCACCCCCCCCAGACCTTGCCTCGCCTCCATGCTGTGATGGCCATGCCATGCAAGTGGACATGTCACTTAATATATATATATATATAAAGAAAAATAATAATAAATAAATAAATAAAAGTATTTTTGTTCGTGTACCACTTTTGCCACATATTGCTCTGACAAAGGTTAGAAAACAAAAGAAAAAAATATAATAAATAAATAAAATAAGTGCATGCGCACCTGTACAAAATGATAGCACATCCATTATGTCCAGAATATTCCACTGCTTGAATACTTGCGTGTCCAGAATCTGGTCAGTGCCGAGCATGTGAGGTGTAGTTGGAGTTGTGTGGTGAAGTGGTCGAGCAATTTTGTCAAATCATCCTTTTATCTTAAATCTCGTTCCAATTTTGTTTTATTTAAAAATTTGCCTTGTCCGTAATTGAATTCGTGTACCCAGTTTATTTATTTATCTTGTTTCAAGATCAAAATCTGTTTGTCTCATCTTTCAATATTTGATCATGCTTTCTATACGATGTTTCCAGTGTGGTTATCCTAGTTTTGAGTCTAATCTTCAGCAGCATAGAGACGAGTATTCTCACCTGACAAACGTACTTATATAATTGTAAATTAATAACACGTGTAATTGTAGAATGATTTTATTTCATTTGACTGTGATAAAAATTGATGATGTTAAAAATCCTGTTATTAAACCTACACATCATCAGTTATATTATATACCGTTTATTCATGCTGTTACACTATTTATTTATTTATTGTTTATCACATTGCCAGTTCCCTATAGAATAGAATCGTTACGGGCTGAAATGATTGGCCTGTATGACATTTATTTATTTATTTATTATTTATTTACTATTTAACTTGGGATTGCGGGTTTGAAATGATAGAATCCGGATTTTTTTTGCAAATTACGGATTGAAATGATATATTATCCGTATCACTTTACCTAGGTTAGAAAATATTATACAGACCCGGGGTTATATATATATATATTCTGGAAATATTAAATATTTTTAAATTAGAATGTTATAATATTTTGTTGAAAAATGGGATTAAAAATGATTCTTATAAGTATAGTGATATTATACAAGTTAAAAATGTAAATAAATAAACGTTCAGAATTTTAAGTATAAATTATTTTGTAAATTTTGATTTGTAAAATAAAACGGAATTCAAGTTAAGAAATAAATTATGATGTTTTGGCATAAATTTGAAAATAAGTAAATAAATAAAGGGTAAAGTTGTCTATGAATTAAATTGTTATATAAAGTGAATACTTTAAAAATGGAAGTTGAAATATAACCAAATTTAGAAATGTAAAGGGGTTTAAAAAAGGTAAGTTAAGGAATTGATTGGAAATTAAGTTTTATTTTTGAAGTGGTAATTGAACTTAATTGTTAAGTAAAATTTATAGAGAATTTTGCACTTGATTTCAATAAGTAAAGTATAGAGAAGTTAGATATATATTTTGAAAATTTTACTTTATAATAATCATAAATTATTGAGTAATTTAAATGACCATTCAAAGGTGGAAATTATGATTATATAAGCTAAATTGGTTTAATTATTGTTGAAATTATGTTGAAGTCTAAAAATTTAATTTTAATCAAATCTGTTGTAAAGGATATTGCCGCACTGCGCAAGTGATGTAGTTGATACAAATGAACTAAGGCTAACCTTTGGGATTTATATGGGATTTTGTAAGAATTATAACTTCACCTTTAAATAGTTTTAAATGTAGCATTTTGGTTGATATATAAAACTATTTTGAATTTTTATTAACCATGGGTAATAATAACGTTGGTTGTTAAAGAGACCGGGATCGGATATTGGCATACTCTTTGTCGATACCGAAAACCACTTTGACAACCGTGTACGCAGTGGAGATTCCAGAATGAAGTAGGATGATGGTGACGTTCTATTGAGGTATGTACATGGACCCGACTCCGTGAGTTGGCATAAGGTGGCTAAAACAGGAGCGATTGACGGGCTAAGGAGGTAGCACCTCTTATCGGACGCACTTCTTCGTATGCCATTCTATTACTTTTGTGATTGTTTGGTGTGCACCTTTGATTTGGGAGTATTGTTCGAGGTCGGCGGTAGTAGCAGCTACGCGCTACCGCCGGTCCGGATGCGTGATTGGTATATCTACCCTGGCATTGCCTAGTTGTGCCGTGTCACGTACCCTAGTGAGCCTTATACGATTTTGGTTTTGTATCATACATATGGCGTGCCCTTTGACGACGTCCAGTATGGGGGAGATTACAGTACTATATAGACTATGGGAATATATTATGTGTTAAGGGCTATATGGGTAACCCCTAAACGCTATTTAAAAGTAAGTTTACTTTACAAATAGACACTATTATAACAGCGAAATATTAATACATAGTAAATAGTTCAACGGATCCTTAGAGGATGGGCGGTACCAAACATCCTTTAAGTTACTTGCCTTTACATTACAATTCATTTGAATTAGCTTACACTGTATAAGTATGTATGTCCTGACTTGAGTGTTTATGTTTTATTTTGTGCTCGGGTCAGCCTGAGTTTCAGTTCGGACTTCATCCCCGGCTAGGACTTCTGCTATTCATCTTTCAAGCTGCTATCAAATTTCCCATTCAGTTCATTATCTTAGATTTTGTAATGGAGACAAATAAATGTGGATTTTTCTGTAGTTGATTCAAACTATATTTGGTTTTAAAGACTATGTAAATTTCTTATTTTGAGACTATTGATGAGGGCTTCATGAACCACTAAGTAAATTTTAAATTCCGCTGCAAGTATTCTGATTTCTGTGTCTGTGATTCTGTGATTATTTATATACTGTATATTCTGAGATTTGCCAAATTTTATTTACAACGCGGTATTTTGAACAATTCAAGTCTGACATGTGCGGATTCGAATGGTTGAAAATATCGGGTCGTTACATTTGGTATCAGAGCTTTGGCTCTAGGCGAAACTTAGAATGTATGGTAAATTTTATTTACAGAATCACTTTCATTCGAGCTTGAATCTCTTCCTTTTGATTCGATTTCCTTTGAATTTTGGAACGTTCCCTACGGTTCCAAAGTTCATTCATGTCCCTCACTATTCATCTTCTTTCGATTCTGGAGTATCCCATAACTCCACTTCGGATGATCTTTATAGTGAATTGACGGTCTCGCCATTGTTCTAATAAAGGGTTAAAACTCCTTTACATTGATTCACCAGAGATTTATATTTATCCTCGGTTTAGATGCTAGTATCTTTGGTTATTCCGAACTCTATCTCCTCAGATCGAATGTAGATCTACCCCAGAAAATCCACATCGATCTTAAACTTTAAGTCACGGTTGACCATGTTAAGGTTTCTCGCGATTTATATAAACTTATCCAGATCCTTATTCTGTTATTTAATCATCGGATCTTCTGATTCTAACTTATCTTTAAATCAAAATTCTCTTTGATTTGAGTCCATCAAATTTGAATCTCTATCCTTGTTTTGAAAAAATTTATTCCTATATTTGAAAAAAATCTAATATTATATATATAAGTATAATTTTCATAATTTTTATAATTAATTTAACTAGTTGTCAAGAGATAATAGTCTTTGATTTTATTTATGGTCTTGGGTTTTGTCTCGTACAAATAAGTGAATCATAAACAATGGTTATAAATTAATTTGGAAACAGAAATAAAAGTAAAACATGAACTTGAGAATTCAAATTTTCGATGGTTTCAAATCTTGTGTTTAAAGTTTTAAAGGGGATGTGTTATTTAAATTATTTTCGAATAGAAATTTGTTTCCAAAGAATTTTAAAGGTTTAAAAATCAGTCCTCTTCTCTTTATCGCTGGGAAATAATTTGGTGATGACTGTAGCATCATCGACATTCTTTTTCGAGTTTCAAAATGTAGAGACCATTCTGTAGTCTAGCCACAGTGTTATCTTGAGAATTTAATTGATTTGTATCTCTAAAATATGACTTGATTTATAATATATAGATATATGATTTAAATTTGATTTGACATATTATGCACATATACTTATTTATCTCTAAATCATTTGAAGGGAATTAGAAATTAAATTCTTAAATTTTATTTTGAAGAATAATTTCAATTATAAAAAGAAAATCAAAGTTTTTAATAAATGATTCAAACTTGAGATAATTAAATATGAAAGTTTTATTTGTATAATACTCAATTGCATTTCAATATAACTTACCTTGATTTTCATAAGTTAACAATGTAATTGGATAATATACAATGTAAAAAGAATTTTATAAATAAAATTTGAGTGGTTATAATAAATGTTATACACTTAAATTCTAGTTATAAAAAGATTAACATAGGTAAATGGAATAAAAGGGTAATGGAATAATTTACAATATAAAATAATGTTAAAGGAACTAAGAATAAATTTAAGTAGTTGTAATAAGTGTAAATATATTTAACATAGATGATAAAAATATATTGAGAGAAATGAATTTAATTATAATTAGGAATAAAGAAGAAATTAATTTATTGAACACATTTTTGGAGTATAACAAATGATTTTCAAACTTATAATTTTGGAAATTTTTATTTTAAGATAATTGGAAGATGAAGTAATGAAATTTGAAATAGTTAAATTTAACTTAAGTGAAATTAAGTAGATGAAATCAGTTATTAATTTGAAATTGAATTTGTATGTTTTAGATTAATGGTTCTATTTTAAGTTTCAATTTAGTTTTTTCTTTCAGGTTGTTTCTATTCCCCTACCTTCTTCCTTCGAAGACGAAAAGTTTTGAGTGGGGGAGAGTGTAATGACCCATAAATTTTTAATAATTAAAATTGTTAAATTAATAAAGTTTTGGTAATTTAATATGATGAAAAATAAACTTTGTAATAAAATAAGGAAGGAATGTTAAAGTGGAAATGCATATTTTATTCATAAGGTAATATAAAAAAGAATGAAACTTATCTGAATGAATTTATTTGAGGATTCAATCGTAATAAATGAACACATTTAACAAATTCAATATAATTAAGAACAACTGTTAATACGAAGCAAATAAATAAATTAATCCATTAGGTCATTGTTTGATTTCTTGCCTTTTCTATTTCTTAGCATTTACTCTCACTTTGCTTGCCATCCAAACCATCTATGTATCAACCCAAAATTTTTAATAAACTTTTTAATTAATTAATTAATTTAATTTGTTTTTTTTAAAATATAAATTTTGGTGTGGATTAGAATTCCACACATGAATTAATAGAATATTTTTCGGAAATATGAATTTTGTCAATATGTTCAAACTTTGACTTTTAAATTTAAAAATTTATAAGTTTAAAAATTTTGAATTTTATCTTTTATTTTGAAAGTAAATAAAATTTTAAGAATACTGCTTTTCGTTTCGTTGAAATCTGATTTATAATATGAAAGTTATGCCTTTTTGACTATTGTGTGTAATTTGCTGTATTTAACAAAATTGTTTACTTTAAATTATATAAATAATATTTTTTTAGTCATATAATGTTCTAATTTATGTTTTCAGGGGTAAAATAACTTGTTTTGTATATATTTTGGTTTTAAAACGCTTTTAAAAGTGTAATTGATATTTTTCAGCGTCAGTTGTATTTTGTTTACAATTTCTAATTTCCAACTTCAATTAATTAAGAAATTCTTTATTTATTTCATATTTTTCTTAAGAACTTATTTTATTCTTTTATTTTTAAACTTGGGTTTTATTTTAAAACAAAAAGTTGAAATTTTAATCACCCAAATTTTATAAATATAAACAAATGTCTATAATTCCTATTTTGGTTAAAGTCTAACATTAATTGAAGTTTTAAATTTTTAATCCTAACTTCCTAATCTTTTATAATAACTGAATATATTTGTAACAACGTTTTATTTCATTGTTTGTTCTTTTAAAAAAAAATGGATTATATACCTTTTAAAATTAAGTAATTAATATTTTTACTTACAAACATCAGTTTTAGAATATGGTAAATGAATCAAAAGAATGTAAGCAAATCATATTTTAATTAAGTAATAAATTTTGAAAATAAACAGTATATAGATAAGCTTTATAAAAAAGAACGTTTTAATTTGTGCGTTCGTGCCCGTTTTGATTAATTTAGTGGTATTAATAGTATGTATTTAATGAATACTAATATAAGTAACAAATAAACAAGAAAACGTATGAATTTAAGTACGTTATTTTCGTTATATTTTGGGCGGGAATTATTGCGCCTATAGTACGCGTTCTTAAAAAATCATACCGCAGATATAAATAAAAAAAACCAATCAGTTAAAAACTAGACATTTCAAAGGAGGGAAGAAATTAACTAGTCGTTCAAATTTATAGTACTCTAAATTCACGTGTAGACGTTCCACTTTCCTTTTGCTTTCTGATTTAATAGAAACGTTATCCACAAATTTCATAACCATTCCCATTATAATTCTTGCCATTGTTCCCAAATCAACATAAGTTTTTATTTAGAAAACATGTTCAAAATTGTTATTTCTTGCCTCTGACCTCTTCCACAGAAATCTATGCATTTATTTCTCTTGCCTTTTCTAGCAAATTTTGCCTAAAATTTTCGCATGCCTTGAATTGGCGTTTCTCACTTTATCATTTTGCCTGCGTTTTAAATATATATATCAACGCAATTTACCTCTTCAAAAAAGCAAACATCACGCACTTATTTCCTTACCGTTCAAAGCAAAGATTTATTGCCTCGTTTTCCCTTAAATTTCGCATCTCACTTGATAAATAAATACCCGCTCAAACATATTTATTTCTTGCATTTTTAACAAACGCAATTATCTCCTAAATCAAACATCACGTGCAAATTCCTCCTGACAGTTTCAAAGCAAATTATTTCCTGCCGTTTCTCCAAGCAATCAATACTAGTTTTCATTTAAATACTCAATCTTGTACGCAAATAATTTTCACCATCTTTCCATTTTATAAATACTTCTTGCGTTTTAATCAACGCATTTACTTCCTAATAAATTTTAAACGCGTACAAAATGTTTGCCAAAGATTTCTTGCAGTTTCCTTTTGCTAAATTCACGCAATCAATACCACTGTAAATATTCGCTCAAATCTTTCTTGCCATTTTGTTTCCTCAATCAACGCGTGGTCCCACTTTATCATTATTTCTTGCGTTTTAACGCAATTACTTCTGTTTAAATTTTAAAACCTTCTTTCTCTGATTGAATACTAAAACACGTTCAATAAACAAAATTGTTTCATTTTATTTAAAACCCATTGACTTTCAATAACGTTCAAATTTCATGTTCGCTGCCGTTCAAAATTCACTTATTGCATTTTTCATTCGCATATAACTTCCCATTTACCTCTTGTGCATATAAGGAACAAAATCTTCCAATTGCTTTAGACGTTTCAAAAGAAAAAACTCAATTACTCCTTTAATTATAAAACGCATCTTCCCTGAAATGCGAACACATTCAAATTTCGTTTCTTTCTTTCCTTAAAATTTCGCATGACCTGATTTGCGCATTCCCACTTTATCTTTTTCTTGCATTTTAATCAACGCAAGTTTTTAATTATAAAGCACGTTCAAATTTCAATTATTTCTTACCGTTCCTTTTATTAATCAACGCAACTCATTCTATAAATTTCAAACCCACGTATCAAACATTTGCATCTCATTGTGGTCTTCTTCCTTCTTGCGCGAGCTACATCAGGTAAATGGCTGCCAATGTTTTCTCTTCCTCTTATTTTTCTTTTTCTTTAGTTTTCTTTACTTCCATCTGTTTATTCCACACCATGCTCAACCTCTCCGCCACCCCCTCCTTGCCTCGCCTCCTTGCAGTGATGGCCAAGCCATGCTAGTGGACATGTCACTTAATATATATATATATATATATATATATATATATATATATATATATATAAAGAAAAAATAATAAATAAAAAAAGAAAGTATTTTTGTTCGTGCACCACTTTTGCCACATATTGCTCTGACAAATGTTAGAAAAGAAAAAATATAATAAATAAATAAAATAAGTGCATGCGCACCTGTACAAAATGATAGCACAACCTTTATGTCCAAAATATTCCACTGCTTGAATACTTGCGTATCCAGAATCTGGTCAGTGCCGAGCATGTGAGGTATAGTTGTAGTTGTGGTGAAGTGGTCGAGCAATTTTGTCATATCATCCTTTTATCTTCAATCTCGTTCTAATTTTGATTTATTTAAAAATTTGCTTTGTCCGTAATTGAATTCGCGTATTCAGTTTATTTATTTATCTTGTTTCAAGATCGAAATCGGTTTGTCTCATCTTCCAATATTTGATCGTGCTTTCTATGCGCTGTTTCCAGTGTGGTTATCCTAGTTTTGAGTCTAATCTTCAGCAGCATAGAGGTGAGTATTCTCACCTGACAAAATGTACTTATATAACTGTAAATTAATGACAAGTGTAATTGTAGAATGATTTTATTTCATTTGACTGTGATAAAAATTGATGATGTTAAAAATCCTGTTATTAAACCTACACATCATCAGTTATATTATATACTGTTTAGTTATGCTGTTACACTATTTATTTATTTACTGTTTATCACACTGCCAATTCCCTGTAGAATAGAATCGTTATGGGCTGAAATGATAGGCCTGAACGACATTTATTTATTTATTATTTATTTATTATTGAACTTGGGATTGCGGGTTTGAAATTATAGAACCCGGATTATTTTTGTAAATTACGGATTGAAATGATATATTATCCGTATCACTTGACCTAGGTTAGAAAATATTATACAGACCCGGGGTTATATATATATATATATATATATATATATATATTCTGGATTTTTTTTTAAAATTAGAATGTTATAATATTTTGTTGAAAAATGGGATTAAAAACGATTGTTATAAGTATAGTGATATTATACAAGTTAAAAATGTAAATAAATAAAAGTTCAGAATTTTAAGTATAAATTATTTTGTAAATTTTGATTTGTAAAATAAAATGGAATTCAAGTTAAGAAATAAATTATGATGTTTTGGCATAAATTTGAATATAAGTAAATAAATAAAGGGTAAAGTTGTCTATGAATTAAATAGTTAAATAAAGTGAATACTTTAAAAATGGAAGTTGAAATATAACCAAATTTAGAAATGTAAAGGGGTTTAGAAAAGGTAAGTTAAGAAATTGATTAGAAGTTAAGTTTTATTTTTGAAGTGGTAATTGAACTTAATTATTAAGTAAAATTTATAGAGAATTTTGCACTTGATTTCAATAAATAAAGTATAGAGAAGTTAGATTTATATTTTGAAAAATTTACTTTATAATAATCATAAATTATTGAGTAATTTAAATGACTATTCAAAGGTGGAAATTATGATTATATAAGCTAAATTGGTTTAATTATTTTTGAAATTATATTGAAGTCTAAAAATTTAATTTTAATTAAATCTGTTGTAAAGAATATTACCGCACTGCGCAAGTGATGTAGTTGATACAAATGAACTAAGGCTAAACCTTTGGGATTTATATGGGATTTTGTAAGAATTATAACTTCACCTTTAAATAGTTTTAAATGTAATATTTTGGTTGAAATATAAAACTATTTTGAATTTTTATTAACCACGGGTAATAATAATGTTGGTTGTTAAGGAGACTTGAATCGGATATTGGCATACTCTCTGTCGATACCGAAAATCACTTTGACAACCGTGTACGCGGTGGAGATTACAGAATGAAGTAGGATGGTGGTGACGTTCTATTGTGGTATGTACGTGGACCCGACTTCCGTGAGTTAGCATAAGGTGGCTAAAACAGGAGCGATTGACGGGCTAAGGAGGTAGCACCTCTTATCGGATGCACTTCTTCGTATGCCATTCTATTACTTTTGTGATTGTTTGGTGCACACCTTTGATTTGGGAGTGTTGTTCGAGGTGGGCGGTAGCAGCAGCTACGCGCTACCACCGGTCCGGATGCGTGATTGGTATATCTACCCTAGCATTGCCTAGTTGTGTCGTATCACCTACCTTAGCGAGCCTTGTACGATTTTGGTTTTGTACCATACCTACGGAGTGCCCTATAACGACGTCCAGTACGGGAGAAATTACGGTACTGTATAGACTATGAGAATATATTATGTGTTAAGGGTTATATGGGTAACCCCTTAACGCTATTTAAAAGTAGGTTTACTTTACAAATAGACACTATTATAATAGCGAAATATTACTACATAGTAAATAGTTTAACGAATCTTTAGAGGATGGGCGTTCTTAAGCATGCTTTAAGTTACTTGCCTTTACATTACAATTCACTTGAATTAGCTTACACTGTATAAGTATGTATGTCTTGGCTCGAGTGTTTATGTTTTATTTTACGCTCGGGTCAGCCTGAGTTTCAGTCCGGACTTCATCACCGGAGCTAGGACTTCTGCTATTCATCTTTCAAGCTGCTACCAAATTTCCCATTCAGTTCTTTATCTTAGATTTTGTAATGGAGACAAATAAATGTGGATTTTTCTGTAGTTGATTCAAACTATATTTGGTTTTAAAGACTACGTAAATTTATTATTTTGAGACTATTGATAGTGCCTTCATGAACCACTAAGTTATTTTTATATTCCGCTGCGAGTATTCTGATTTCTGTGTCTGTTATTCTGTGATTATTTATATCTGTATATTCTGAGATTTGCCAAATTTTATTTACAACGCAGTATTTTGAACAATCAAGTCTGACATGTGCGAATGCAAATGGTTGAAAATATCGGATCGTTACAGATTTAGAAAGAAAATTTAATAAGAATATTAAATTGAATTAAAACCTGGTCTACAAAGAAAATTTCCACGTCTTTTTGAATTTGGCTGCGAAACTTGTACCGTTGTGTTCGTATCAAATTTTGAATGATTTTCATGTATAATACTTTGTAACCCGAGTTTGTAAGAGAGAGTTACTGCCGCGAGAACAAAAAAGGAGTTAAAAACAAAAATATAAAATAAATAGGCCATGAGTCAACCCAAGGAGGGCTTGGTAGCGGTCAACCTAAGAACTAGGGCGATCGAACCAAGCACTTAAAAACTGAAGCATTGCCTGTTTTATTGAGATGATGATTAAGAATGAGATTTAATGCATGGGGACAAAGTTAAGATGGGCGACCCTGATTATAGGAGAATATCATGTCATCTAATCTGATGGCTCTAAGCATTTAGCTAACCCTATAAATTTGTACGTAATTAAAACTTAATCCCCCATTTCACTTCACCATAACTAAACTCTACAGAATTTTTTACTAAAAACTATAATCTCTCAAACCCTAAACGAAAATCAAAATCCAAATCAAATCTAAAGAAAAATTAGCTAAGAAGAGAAGCAAGCGATCAAAGAGGAGAGCTATTGATTAAAGGCTAGTTTCTCAGATCTAGAGCTAGGATAAATGTCAACCTGATTTTAGGGGTAATTCATAATAAATGTTTAATAAATAATTTGAATTTATTTTAAAATATTGGAATTTCATAACAAAGTAATTAGCAAAGAAATAAGCAGTTTTGAGAATTATGAAATAAATTCATTTAGTATATGGGCTTAAAACACGAATATTGATTATTCAAGATCTAAATGAATTAAATATGTAAATAATTTTGTATTTATGCTTCAGTGAGATTTGTTTCTGGAGAAATAAGAAAGAAAAGAAAGTAAATAGAAACGAGAATGAAGAAGTGAAGCCCAAGCCTAACAACAACCCAAACTAAACACCAAATATTTTATGTTATGATGTTTCCATTATCCAGATAATTCGTTCCCTTCAATAAATAAGAATAGGCGAATACGTTTAGAGGGGAATAGACATCTCCATCTCCAAATCCTATAACCTCAATAATTCAAAAATAAACCAAAATAAAATCTATAAATTAAATTAGCTTTAAATCCTAGCTTCTCATCATCTTTACACCAATTAGCAATCAAGCTTTGAGCCATTAATTGGAGGAAGAATTGGTTTACAGTATGGTGAAATAGACGAATGAAGTGAAGAAGAAGAAAAGCAATGAGAGAATAGGGTTACAATAGCTTCAGGTGAGTTTATCAATTCCCAAACCCGTGTCTATAATGTGGATTCCTTGTTATATGCATGGTCCTGTTGATGCTATGATTGATAATGATATATGCATTGAAATAAGGGTTTCTATGTTTACTTTAGTAGAAATAGGATTGTAATATTGTGTGTGCTTGCTTTTATGTGTTGTGTGTATTATGCTGTAAGTGAAAGGGTATATGTTTGGTTGTGTAGGTGAGAGGACAAGCTGGGTACGTAAGCTGGGTGCATATGTGATATAAATAGTTAAGTGAGTATATGCAAGAATATAAGGCTTAGCGTGAGTATAAGTGTGTGTGAGACCCAATGTATGAGTGCCTTACGGTGTTCTTATTTGTGCGTTTGGCATTTATATATTAGTAAAGGGTTGGTTTGTGAATGATTTGTGAGTTTAAGTGTAGTGAGCATGGCCGTGTTTATAAAAGTGAGGAGTTTGTCCGTGTTTAATAAATGTGTGTGAGTATGTTAATATGTGGGTATAGGTGAATGATTTTGTGTGTGTGTGTTATTATCTCTACGTGTGCGCTTTTTTTCATTTTTCTATGTACGTGTATTGTATTGCTTGTGTGTATGTATGCAAATTCATATGCCCTTATTTTGCTGCTACATTAGCTTTAGTTTCATTTGGAAACACTGAACAAGTGTTATGCACAAAATCCTACCGCATGTATTCTATATCTGATATTATTAACCTGCAAGTGTTTAATCAAATATTCAAGAACTATTTTGCTATATGTATATATATTTGTTCATGTGTGTGGACAGCCTATATACACGTGATCATATTTCAATATATTTACATTTATGACATATTTATATTTATATAAAAATTGAAATAATCATTCTTAAACTCTGGTATATTTTAGATATAACATATTATATCACAGTTTGAAAGTAGCCTTTTTGGAGTTGATATGAAGTTGGTGTAATATATAGTAAAGTTCTAGGCAGATTGTCATAACCTCATATGCAATATTCCACGAACTCTCTTGATAGCATCATCTATGTTGAACCCGAACAGACCATAAACTATGAATGAATAATTTTAGTTTGCAAATTGACTCTATTAAAATGAACAATTAGTACTCCTTGCAAGCATGTACTCATGATACATATTTAGTTTAGACGAATATACGAGTGTGATTCATGCAGTGATAATTTAGTAGTATTTTTATCAAGACTTTTTATTTATAACAGATAAATATGTAGGACAAACGCAGATAATGAAATGCCGTTGTTTACTTGTGGTTAGATTTGTGATCCTTGTTTATTATTACCAACATTCATGACATCGTAATTATATATTATATTGCACACGATGTTCAATTTCACGTGCAGTGATACATGTAATATATAAAAGTAAAGAAGATAAGTGGATACAAACACTACAAAAAAATTCTGCATTCCCAACGCCAATTGGGTGTAGGGAAGACGTAGGAAAACATCTTTTCCTACGCCACTCCTACGCCAAAAAAGAAGTCGGAAAATGGTGCGTCGCAAAAATTCCCTACGGCTTTCTTACGCCTTTTTCCTACGCATTACCTAAGCCTGATTCCATACGCGTTACCTACGCCATATTTCCCATGCATTCACTATGCCAGGTTCCATACGTTTTACCTACGCCAGATTCCATACGCGTTACCTATGCTATATTTCCCACGCATTCCCTACGCCAGATTTCATACATTTTCTCTACACCAGATCCCATACGCGTTACCTACGCCGGATTTTCTACGCATTACCTACGCCAGCTTCGCTACGCATCATCTACACCATATTCCATACCCCTTCTTACGAGTTCCATACGCCTTCACTACGCCACCGTACAGTAAATATTTAATATAATCTTATTGAATTCACATTCCTCTACCTCACGTATCGCCATAAAATCTAATAAAACCGAACATCAACAACAGAAAACATTAAATGAATTATAGCACCACATGCAAAAATCATAACTATGTCTCATTAAAAACATTAATATAGAATGCATATCATGATCAAATTACCATGAACTTGTTACAGAATGTGTTTAAAATACATCGTGTCCAACAAACAATAAAATAAAGTTGCTACATAGCTCCAGCATAGTTGTTCATCTAATTCAAACTTCATACAATGTACGTTATAAAAATAGAACATCAAATCCACAACCAAAATAGGAATAACTCACGAAGTTGGTCGTATCTCTGGTCCTTGCTCCCGCCTCAACCTCCGTATAAACTCCTGCACAGAACTCATCTCCTGCTGCATGGAACATAAATCCCCTTGTAGTTTGTTAATCGTGGCATTCATTTCTTGATTTTTACTCCTTAGCTCTTCAACTTCCTCTTCAAGTTTCTCTTTGTCATGTGAAACTCCAACAGTATATATATTGTCTCTGTATATCTGCATGTAAATTATTTAATCATATTAGCAAAATGTATAACTATTCGACTTTTGTTTTCCTAATTTATAATTTCATAAAGAAATGAAAGAACTAGTCTAATTATTTTACTCCATATTTTAATGCAGTCTAATTATAAACTTAATTTCATAGTAATGGAAACTTGGTTTTTTTCCGCTTAATCAGTTTATGGTTAACGACATCACTACTTTATTCAAAGCAAGCACTTCACTAATATTTCCTCTACTATAAAAGCTGGTGATTGTTTTAATACCAAGCTGAAGTAAATAAGTTCATTTGCTTGCTTAGACTATTGTTATTCCATGTGTTCACTTATCTTAAACCTTTTCTAGAAAACTTTTCTTGATCCCTTTTGTATTTTCCATGGTTCGAAATTCCGGCGGAATTCCGGTTATTCCGATGATTCCGTTCCGGTTCCGTTTATAACCGGAACGGAATCCGGTCAAAATTCCGGTTCCGGTTTAAATTCCGGATTTGATTTTCAAATATTGAAAAAATTATAAAAAATTAAAAAAATACAACAAATATATAATAATTAAAAAAAAGAAAACAAATTAATGAAGACAATAAATAAATGGAGAAGAAATCATATAGTTTCATAAAAAAAGTTGTTATACTTTTGTTAATTTACATCGAATCATAATAAAAATTCAAAATTTTCAAAATTAATCAAAGTTTTAAAATGTCAAATGAACAATACAGAATCTTACACACTGTATTTTTAATTAAAGTGTGTATTGCGTATGTAATGTAAAATATATACTAGAAATTTATGACAATATTTGATATTTATTAGCATATATACCACATTAAAACAAAAAAGTACCGGAACTAGAAAACCGGAATTAAAGCGGAACTTTCGGAATTTCCGGAACGGAACCGGAAATTTTAAAATTACCAATGGCCGGAACGGAAACGGAAAACGGAATTTTAAACCTTGTTTTCAACCCCTTTTCAATCAGAACCCAGCCTATGAAAACAAGATCCATGGTGAAGCCAAAAGGATCTAACAAATTGGTACAAGTACACAACAATCCCCTCCTAACCACTACAAGTACACATGTGCCTTGGACCAATCCCTAACCACATCAATCACTGCATATCACCCTCCCCTTGCACTGCCCCTACTGCTACTGACAATTCAGTCTTCCATTCAAACAGCAAATCTGATCAACCAAGCAACCACCATTCAATGCTTCATTTCTAACTTCACGCTACCATACTTGCTGCACTTCCCATGCCTACAAAAATCATTTGAAAATCTAACATTTTGTGATTTATGATCTTAACATGGAATCGAACTAAATAAAGTTTATTTTTTAAGGAAAGTTCTTCAATGTCCATTTACTGGCAATGATATGTTTTGCATATCTTATTCTGATTGGTGGATTCAGTGTCATTTTGTTGATAATATCAACTAAACGGTTTCCAGAGAGGAGGTAGAGAAGGGTAAATAAGGACTGAGAGTCAATGGCCAGGTTACCTCATTAGGTATTATTATCCACGTTACTTCTATGATCCTCAAGGGATTTCATTAGCAGATTTGTTTTCATGGTTAAAATAGTTTCATACTTACCTAAATATAATTCGAATGCGAAACGGATCGGGGAAAAAAGCACAATTTTGTGACCTGGAAAATCTTTTGTACACAAACTAAGATTTTTATTGGTTAAACTATTATGACTTGGGATTTTGAAATCTTCGTTTAATGGCATTTTCTAAGATAGGTTTACTATTTAATTGTATGGATAAAATTATGCAATGGCATTGGAATCTGATATGAATAATGTGAAGGAAATAAAGACTTGCCTTAGAAAAGATATAGTAAGAACTCTACTTCATCGACGAGACAGTGCACACAAACTTTCAGCTCCTAAACCATTTGTTGCATTTCATCAAAACAGTGCGCACAAATTCCTTACTAACTCACTCTTGCAACTGCGCACACTTCTGTCACATTTACCCAGACAATCACCAGTGCAGTTAATCAACCAGTGCACTGTCACTATCACTCCTCCACAACAACAGCTTGACCATCTTCAAGCTTTAGCAGTTCTCGCACCTTCTTTCCAAACTGCCACACCACATAACAGTTCTTTTGCCTACGACATATCACAGTGTGCCTGCATACCATCTCAGTGCATTTACATTTCCTCTATGCACTTCTACAGCAGTGCATAACGGTGCTTCAACTAACTTGCCTGCAGTTTTATATCTGTTGCTGCCAATACCATTACTGCATCTCCTCTTCGCACTTACCATCATTTCGACAAATCACATCATCTCCTCACATACCAATACAACATACCTCAACACAAACAACCGACTGAACTCCCCAATCACACCATAATTCACCACTGCACCACTTCCTTCACAACCCTCTACGACTTCAACTGCATCAATACATCTTCAATCACAATCTTCAAACTGTCAAGTCACCCCTGCCATTCACTCCATCTAAACAACTTACACTGTGCATGTGCAGTTACAACTACCACCTGAAACCACTTCTGCTTGCAACAGAACAGCAAACCATTCACCTCAACCATCTGAACTTCAACACAGTGCACATACATCTATGCATTCCCATCCTCTTCAAATCGCAAATCACCGAAACACCAGACTGCATAACAACTTCACCAGGCCCCATCTCAACCTCTCCAAACATACACACTTGCAACCAGAAACACTCCAAACATCACCATAATTCAATATCAACCATCAACTCACGAACATCATTGTTGTTCCAAAAACATCTCACCTATTCACTTCAAAACAACCATCAGTGCACTGTCCCAAAACAACTACTGCAGCCATATACACTTCCTCTGTCTTCAACATAAACCATATACTGTTTCCTCCCACATCTCACAAAAATTTCTACCCACCTCTGCCATATACAACACTGCCCCGATCAAACAAGCCATTGCCTACCACACTTACATATATCATCATGAATCATTTCAGCAAATACAAGATTCATATAAAGTATCCTTGCCCAAGATTGAATGGTTAAGTCAATGCTTCTGTTTATATTTTCAATCAGAATAGGTGGTTCGAATCAAGTATTCTGAAAGCATTTATACTAAAAGCGCATAAATGATCAAGAATTACTTACACAACTTGTTAGAGTATTAATGAAAAACCTTGAGTTGGGTAGTTAAGAATTCGAGTACTAAGGCAAATAAGAGAACATAGAAAGGATGTTCCTGTTAACTAATTGTTGCAATAGTCAATGCTACATTAAATGGTTCAGAAATTCTTATTCTCTCCGCTGTGTAAAAATGAATGCAGTAAACCTTTTCATATAATTCATTTTTCTTCACAAAATTCCTCTGCGCTCAACATAATATTCGCAAGCAACACCATTTCATTTTGTCCTTTCAAGTTGACTCATATTTCCTTAGCTTTAAGTCATTGTTATTACATATATGTGCAAATTGTACCCGTGTAGGGAATTCACTTTTTACATTCTCATCCTCTACAGCAAGGCACGTTCTTTTTTTTTTTTTGGAATTTTTTTCTTATATATGTTGAAACACACGCATGCATTCACATAAAAGAAAAGCCACGCATGAATACATTTTTTCATTTTGATATCAATAGGCATTCATAGTTCCACTTTCTTTTTTATTTAATAATTCAAAAACCTTTCACTGTAATAATTATTTGTCAAAACTTCCAACATGAAAGTTGTAGGAGGCAAAGATAGCTACGCTTTTCATTTTTGTTCCTCGTATAAACTGCCTTTCAAGTGCTAAATATTTTAACAATTGCAAAATGAAGGCGTCGTTTGTTTTAAAACGTCAAAAGCTAAATATTGGACATTGATTACCGACTGCTAGATTCTGATTGTTGATTATGAAATTACGAACAGTCATTTGTTTATATCTTTAAAACTTCGGGTTGGATTTAAGGTACCAACTTATGAAAGCAACATTTGAAATGAGTCATTACCCCAGGAATATTGCCAGTACCAGGTCTCCGCGTGCGTCTTGAGGAAGCAGATGTTTCACCTTCTCAATAAGCTGCATGTATAGAAGGTTTAGCTCATCGTGATAGAGCTCCCGATCCTTAATCGCGGTCATTTGAGCAACTCGCTCATTGTATTTGGCGTGTAATTTACATTAAGAGTTAGATATTGTACCCATAACATAGTTTGGATTTTGTAAATTAAAATTCAAAATTTTTGTTGATTACATACAACAAACTGTTCTGAGTACTCATCAACCCATCCGCCATCTACAAAACTGTCCGGTTTCTCAACATAATGTGTTTGGATGTACACCTGCATGTATGTCGGTGTTCGACCTTGTTCTTTCTGCTGAAAAATAAAAATAATTTATCGTGTGTTTATTTGAATTGTATACTAATATTATTAAATAACTTAAACAATCACCATATCATTCATCCATTGTGCCATTGATTTAGAACCAATCTATGTGGCCTTGGATTGCTTTTGCGAGCGATTGAGTTCATTTGGGCAAGCTTCTTCACATCCTCCTTTTCCCAGTGGGCTAAAAACTGTTGCCATACCTCATTTGTTATACAAGAATTCTTCTTTTTATACCTTTTCATGTCTCCAACAATCCACCTATGCTTCAAATAGTACTTTTGTTCCCATAATCGTCTGACATCAGCAAAAGAAGTCGCGAGATCCCAAGAGTACAATGCTTATACAAGAATTTGGAAGTAGATTAAATGAACTAAAAAACTTAATCATGGATGGACTAAAAATACTGTAACATCGTAAATTTCAAAATTATTATACCTTAAACTCTTCAAACCAATGATCCTTAATATTAGCAGGAACCGCACTGAAGCAAGGCCAAAATGATGTTATACGGGCTTTAAGCATAGAATATATAGTATGAGACGTTGAGGCACTATTCGCGAATTCCCAGCTATTAATGCACAAATTATATTAATCCTTTACTGCATTACTACAATATACGATAATTCAAAAGCTTATAAATTTTACTTACTCTCCACTCTCCCTGTAATAGATGTACATGGTGCCGACTGAGGAAGTCGAGCCAGTCTGTGACATATGTTCAGATAACCCAGGATGCCCTTCATCTTGATCACCACCATCTGAAGGGGTGGGTTGTTGATCGGCGGAGGAAGGTGTTGGTTCGATCAAAGCCAAACCACGTCCACTACCACTATGATGACCACCACTACTACGACGACCACTACTACTACGATGACCGCCACCATGAGAACTCATATCTGTTACAAGAATACAATATATGCAACTATATACATAAGATATGATAAAATTTTAGAATGAAATTTGTGAACTTTATTTAAGACAAGGGTCGACAACATACATCAAATAGCATTGAATATAAACCAATAACTTAAAATTTTACTATTAACCAAAAGATGAACAACTTCATCAACATAAAAGCAATCGAGCAACTTAAAACACATGCAAACCATCATCATTAAATATACATGCTACCAATCTTCATTATCATCATCACTCTCAATATTTACACTCTCATCTTCAAGCTCACACTCATCTTCATCTACTTCGACTTGCTCATCGTCGTCTTCAACTACTTCGATCCCATCATTAACGTCATTAATAAGAGATCCTATATCTTCTACTTCTTGTACAATCTCTAGTAGTTCGTTAGGTTCTGGATCATTTTGATACGCCATATTGTCGGTTATGATCGTGTTTGAGTGAAATGACCATCTCGGTTTTGTTTTAATAACGGCCCACCAATCTGAACGACTGTGGTCGATAGCAGGATACGGCGTAAAATAAACTTGTGTAGCTTGTGCTGCCAACACAAATGGATCGTACCCTAATATTTTTTTGTGTGGTTTAATTCAATAAGAGGGTAATCCTTGTGTACGCGTCTCATTCCAATATTCGGCCTACCATCAAACCATTGACATTTGAATAGAAATGTTTTTAACTTCGGCACCACCGAGTAAGTTAACTCGATTATTTCCTCCAGCACACCATAATAATCTTTTATGTCATCATCGTTGTTTCCACCTTTAATACAAACTCCGCTGTTAACAGTTGTTTTTTTCTTTCCATATTCTTCTGCGTGAAACTTAAATCCATTTATAAACATTATTGGACATATTCTGTAACTATTACATGGACCAAATGCAAGTTTCCTATAGCAAACGTTAGTGATGTTGTTTGTATCAACCTGTCGATTTGAATTAAGTACACAAGTTAATATATAATGAATACCTTGCGAGGTTAAAATACAACACTTATCATACTTGCATATTGTTTAAACCATCCCTCGAATTCTTTACAGAGTTCAACAATAGGATATTCACTTTCAAACATGCTGTTTAAATCAAGCATACAAGTTAGTATCTAAGGAGTATTGCGTGTAGGTGGAAAGATTGACATACATTTAGTCAATGAATAATAAAATTATTATGGGACCTAATAAGATCAGTTAATTCATTACAATTAAGAAGCACAGTTGCCTTTGCCAGATTGTAATCCTTTGTTGTAGCGAAGCCTTTAACATTCTTCCATTTACCAGATGGACGTCCTTGTTTTTTGAATACCGAGAGAATGTTATCGATTGAATCATTCACCATATCATTTTCATTGCGATGACCATGATTGAAACTTAAATTCACGTGATCATCAAAATAATGGCTAAAAAATATGGACGCTTCTTCAATAATGTATGCTTGACAAATAGAACCTTCAACGCATGCTTTCTCTTTTACTTTTTTCTTTAGGTGACCCAGATACTTTAACATGAAAATGTGTGAAATTAAGTGTAGCACGTTCTATATTTAAAATTGATTAAATAATATAACTATTACATACCTCTCAAAAAGATACATCCATCCATACTGCACTGGTCCCCGTAGTAACGTTTCAGTTGGTAGATGTATTGGTAAATGTTCCATGCAATTAAAAACTCCAGGAGGAAATATTTTTTCCAATTTACATAGTAATTTAGGTATATCTCTTTCAAGCTTCTACAAATGACTTTTAGATACAGTTGTCGAACATATCTCTTTAAAGAATAAACTGAGCTCTGTTATAGGCATCCAAACCTTTTATGGTAAAAGCTCTTTCCATACTATCGAGAATAGAGTCTCCAAAAAAAACATGGCAATCATGACTCTTCATACCTGACAGTACAACGTCCTTCATATCAACACGTCGTTTCATATTAGAAGCAATTCCATCTGGAAACCTCAAAGAATCGACCCACTCTAGCAATGTTATACAACGAGTCATATCCAGTTCATAACACGCAAGAACTTTGAAGTTTTGACGCATATGATTAATCTTAAGCTCTAGACGATTGCAATAGTATTCGATATCTTTTCTTGATCTCAAATCATCTTTGGTTTATCCTTTAGCATTCATAATTGTATGAAAGAAATTCTCAAACACATTTTTTTCAATATGCATCAAATCCAGATTGTGTCGAAGTTTTAGATCTTTCCAATATGGTAATTCCCAAAATATACCATGTTTGCACCAGTTGTGATAATCCCCTTTGATAGGAATTTTAGGCTCTTTGTTTCCTGTCTCGTGTAATTTTGCATAATCTTTTACAATATCAAATACCTCTTCTCCGTTCAAAAATGTTGGTGGCTGCAAACTTATAGTTTTATTTCTTTCAAAAAATTTCTTATCACGTCTAAACGTGTCATTTGTATGCAAAAATCGACGGTGGCAATCCCACCAACACTGCTTACCACCATTCTTCAGTGTAAATGCCTTTGTTGAATCCATGCACACAGGGCAAGATAATTTACCCCCATACTCCAGCCCGAAAGCATTCCGTATGCGGGAAAATCGCTTATCGTCCATAATAAACAAGCTAATAGTTTAAAAAAATTTCTCTTTGACACGTCGTAAGTGTCAACACCCTCTACCCACATCTTCTTCAGGTCCTCGATTAAAGGTTGCAAATAAACATCTATTCCATTTTTTGGATTTCTCGTCCCAGAGACAATTAGAGTTAAGAACATATATGGATTTTGCATACACGTCCAAGGAGGTAAATTGTAGGGTGTTAAAATAACTGGCCAAGTGGAGTATTTTTTGCCATACTGGCTAAAAGGTTGGAAACCATCAGTATATAAA
Source organism: Allium cepa (assembly GCA_030765085.1). Lineage (NCBI taxonomy): Eukaryota > Viridiplantae > Streptophyta > Magnoliopsida > Asparagales > Amaryllidaceae > Allium > Allium cepa. The sequence goes on from CM060941.1 coordinate 599,697,236, forward strand.
CCGAGCCTAATATTTCGTGACTCCTTGGCAAAATCAGGATATTTGTCATCGAAATGTTTCCACGCTTCTCCATCTGCAAAATGACATAAAACCTCTTCCTCTCGAACTCATTCACTATGCCATCTCATGTGCTCCGCGGTGGCATAAGATGAATACAATCTTTGCAATTTAGGAATAAGTGGAAGATAACGTAAACGAGTAAAGGGTACACCTTTACCGTTACTTTTTTTCTTTTCATATCTTCCTAAGCAACAAAATTCACATTGTGAACGGTTTATGTCCTCTTTTCAATATAGCATGCACCCACTTTGACATGTATCTATCTTTTCGTATGGCAATCCAAATGCAGACACTTGTTTTTTTTTATTTAAACCAATTTTCTGCCAATCTAGTCTGCAAACCGGATGGGACCACATCTCGAACTAAACTAAGAACATCATTCATTAATTTTTGTGTACAGTTGTTTTTGGATTTTATAGCAACTAACCTAGAAGTCGCTGCCAATTCCGTCATTGGACATCCATCAAAAAGCGGTCTTTTTGATGCTTCTAACAAGTCGAAAAATTTCTTAGCTTTTGGATTTGGTTCTTCCTCCTCTACATCAAACGAATTAGTCAGCAAACTCGGACCCGCGACATCAATAACCGTTTCTGTCATTCTATTTTCTGAAGTAGTAGGTTCATCAAAATGAACACCAACATTTACATTATCACCCTCACCAACCACCTATGTATTAATAACATTCATCATATCTTCACCGTGATGTATCCACACATAGTAGTCATCCATAAAACCGTTTTTAGTCATATGTTTTTGAACAACTTCATAAGAATGATGTTTAGTAGCTTTACACTTCTTACAAGGACAATGGATTTCTGTCATATTTGTCTCATTAGAAGATGCCACTAACGTGAACTCGGTTAAACCTCTTAAAAATGAAATGGAATCGTTCCTCTATGCCTAATATTTTTGTACATCCAAGCTCGACGAACTTTCAAACGTTCCATCTACTGCATAGTTAAGATAAGTTAGTTGAGTACTTATATTAGCTCTTTCCATGCATATTACTTTAGTTTTTTTTAGCTCGCATACAGAGTATACAAAATTTAAGAATAAACAACATGCAACACTTTAGTCCAGCTACTATCGTTTAAGTATAGTCAGTACTGTTATGAATAAACATGATTGTCCCCTCTTATTTTTGTAATTTACTCCCTATATTTTTATTGAACGTCTTTGCTAAATATGATGTTAAGCCACCACAAACAACTCTTAACAACTTTCGTGTTGCAAAAGGTAAATAAATAAAAATAATTTCAGAGAACACATGAAGCCATAGTTTGTGTGTAATCGACTTAAAGCTTTCTGCATTTTCTCTTCACTGAACCAATCATGTAATTTCTCCATGTTTCTTTACTTTCGATCCAATTTCAATGATATTTATATCGTGTAAATGGTTTGTTGCCTTGAGCTAATACGTTGAAGCCTATAAATACTACAATGTGTTTTGTAATTTGAAACAAAAATGAAATGCTCACTTCAACTTAGTTATTTCATTGATGCTCAAAATTATATCCATTCAGCAATGGTCGGCAGTAAAAAGCAATCTGCTCACTTCTATTTGTCGTATATAAAAACAAGATAATATCGATCGTCCGGGCGATTTAATTATCACAGCACCAAAGAACACGGGAAGAAAATACAAACAATTTAAAGAACCCACAAAAGCGCGCAGAATGCATGAAACCCGATGAATAAATTAATCGATTGATGGTGTACCTCCTGGCGACGCAGAAGCACTTGCAAGCGGCGGCATGGAGAGAGAAATGGTGGTGCAGAGGGAAGAGGATTTGGGGATCGGGAAGAATGAAGTTAGATATGAACGGATCTGGGAAGGAGGTTTTATTTTCTTTTATCTCAAAGCGGAAGAATTTGCACGAAACGAATAACTAGGTTTACGGGTAAACATCTGTAGGAAACGTGTAAGTAAAATGCTAACGCGTTTTTTACGCCATTTCACATTGTTCATGATTTCCCTACGCCGCGCCTACACGGAGGAAATTCCAGGTTGGAAAATTGGCATTTATCTTGTAGTGAATGGTGCAAGCTGCAAATGAAACGTAGCATTTATTCACGAAAGCATTGGGTCACTTTTTTATTTTTATGAAATGCTCATGAGGCCACGTGGATTAAGGGGACGGTGACAACTAAGGTAAAGCAAATAAAAGAAATAAGTGTTCAAAATGTGTACAAAAATTGAAAGGCGGTACGTCGCTACACAAAATCATGTTCGTATACGAACAGTGTAAATCAGAAATGAAAATACGATCTTGCACAACCATGCAACACAATCACAAAATACGTCAAATGAAAATTAAATTATTTTCTAAATTAATAATTATGGAAAAATCCTATACATTAAATTAAAAATAAGTAAATAAATATGATATTACGTTTAATTGATATTTAATAGATTATAATATATTTAATTGTTTTGAATAGTATAATATTACTTAAAATTAGTACTTGATTAACTAAATTTATGAAACAACCTTTATGTGTAATAGCTTTATAAACTATTTTGGGAATTTAAATTGAATTTTATATTGTTATTAGTAAATACCAACAATCGAACTTTATATAAAAATAGGAATTTTTTTATTTATTGCAGATATTAAATTATATCTTAGCTTAGATAATTACTTGATTAATTCCATAATATGTATTTATTATCTACCTCTTAATATTTATTTTGTTATATAGAATTATATATGGAGAATGGTTCTTTATTAAATATTGATTTGTTTATTTTATATTTATTGGAATAATCTAATTAATACTAATTTCTTAATCGTTCTTTTCTTGTTTATTAAATTAGGTCACATGAATGATTCACGGTTCAGATGAATTTGATTGAAGATTTAATATGATACGATGCTAACATTCTTTAATATGATTTTGTATCATTTTGAACGAATTTTTGATATTTTGTCGATTTTGTTTCCGTTTGACGAGAAATCTGAACACACGGTTTTGTGATACCATCTGGTATGAGACTTTCGGTAATGCTTTTTTGGCTATTCATTGGACTTGCTTTACATCCCCTTATGTCACATAGGCCATCAGTTTGTTACCTACAGGGGCAAAGCAGGGTTAAGACCGGGGCTACGCGTAGACGAGCCACCGATGTAGGAGCCTCGATGTCTATTAAGGTAACTGATGATTGTAGGGATAGACGGTACTCTACACTAGGCGAGTAGTCCTAGGTCCCTGGAGCATGCTATGTGCTATCAGCCTCCCTTTCTGGTTTGAGGTTATGAGTGCGTTGTGGATTGCTATATATTATTCACTATCTCATGAGTGGCTATACTAGAGACGAAATGAGTCTAAAGTGTGGTTTGTCCCCGTTATATCCATATTGTTAGATGATTTGATATTTTAAGATAGCCTGTATTATGGAATGTGATTTGGATTGTGTTAGATTAGCTTTACGGTTTGTATATTATTTAATATTATTTGGACGATTTGACAGGCTATCTCACATTATTGATTTGTAGTTTTATGGATATTTAACCATTGATGTGTTAGTCCTATTCATTTGATGATTTCATTTTATAAGCTGAGGTTGAATTATATGGATGATTCAACTATTGGATATAGTCTTCTTGATTTCTATTAATGTGCTTCTATATAGATGATGACATCTTTTGATATTAGTGTTGAATTGGTTTCATATGAGAATTGAGATATTTGGGCAATGTAATGCAATGATGATTGTTTAGGACATTATACATATTTTCTACAATTATGTAAATCATTTGATATATCATTTAATGAGATAATTATATTAGATGAGTTATGTTTGCGCCAAAATTTATCACAAACCACAAAAGCTGGGAAAGCACTAGTATTTACACATGGATCCACAATATTCACACACAGATCTCAGATGTAGATAACGTAGAGAATAAAAGTGAAGAAACAGTCAAATTAAAATGGAAGAAAGAAAGAAAGAATGCAAATTCGGCAATCCTGCTTACATCCACTTTGAATCAATCATTTTTATTCCTTTTTGGTGATGTTGTGATTACAATTACAAGCCATTTTGATTAGTAAACAAAATAGCAGAGTTCCAGCATCGAGAGTCTAAGAAGACCCCTTTTGCGGTTGGGATAGGACTCCTATTTATAGGTGTAGATTCAAAAATATCCGCCTCAAAACCTAAAATACCTCTTCTCTTGCGCAAGTGGGCCTACCAAACCTACCAAAGCTATTTGGGATCGATGCATGTTTAATTCGTATCGATCCAAATGTGGTCCAATCGAACTGAGATCGATCATGGAGGTTCTTGAGTGCATCAGGAAGCTTGTTTGAAAATTTTGCAGCGTTTGGTCTTGTAGATTGTGAGATATGATCGATGCAAGTTGTAGTTTGCGTGAAGGCAGAAGCATTCACATCGATCTCCCGCTCCACATCCTCCTCTCTTCGTATCGATATAGCTCGCATCGATGATGTGTCTCAAAGATCCAGGAAAGATCCATATTTCGCGCCGTTCGACCAAGTCATCCACTTATTTGTATCTCATTCGTATCCATCGGTTGTTCACTTGTTCGTATCGATCCCAGTTGTATCATTTCATATCCATATCCCTCGCTCAATCTCGCCCGCTTTCTTAGCATCCATCAATATGAAGTATAGAGCCTTCGTATCTATCTTGCTTGTATCTACCCTTCGCATTGATCCGAGCTTCGCTTCTTCGTGTCCATCCATCTATCGGCTTTTGTACCCATGCTTCGTATCGATTACATGCTGCTACTTCGTACCGATATCCCTTGGCCCATTTCGTATCGATAGAGGAAGCCTAGTTCATATCGATCCAGAATTGATCGATACGAAACATTGTGAGTAGCGGATCGATACAAATTGGACCAATCGTTCCATCGCCGATCGATACGAAGTGAGCTAAATTGGATCGATACGAGTATCAATCCATACAAAGTGAAGCGGAATGTGATTGATACGAATATGATGGATACGAAGTGAAGCTGACCCCTCTAATTTTTCATTGATCATATCACGAACATAAGAACTCCGATTTCACTTGAAATTTGAAATGTAGCCTCTCCTAGCCTTTTTCATCATTTCCAATCGATCCCATCTTGATCGGAGCTCGGCCAAATTTTGATGACATCGATTATAGCTTTGTTTCCAATCGATCTCCAATCTGATATTCATTCTTTCCAGCCAACTTGTTGATATCCCGGCCTTAACCAAATGGTGGGATAACATTTTCCCCCCGAAACATGCCTTGTGGTAAGAAGGTGTGTTTTGAAAAGCTCTGATTCTGACATTCGAAGTCCATAGTCCATCCATAGCCATACCATTCAACTTATAATCCAATCCATTATCGGGCTATCCTATCTGAGCGCCACAACCACATCCTGATCCAAATTGGCGATTGCTCCGAGTTGATGTCCGATTCCGAGCCCAGTAACCAAATCCTTAGCCAATTTCGTATCCATTTGAATCCGACAACATAGTTCCAATCCATCCATATTCAATAACTGAATCCAGGACCTCTTCGGGTCGATATCCAAATCCCAGACCACTTCCGGTCCATACCCAAATCCTTAGCTGTTCATAGCTGATATCCGAATCCATAACCTTTCCGGGTTCTTGCCAAGTGTAGTCCATACTCGTTGACCTGTATTGAAGAACACGTTGGTGTCCTTGGTTCAGTGTCCCCAAACGCTGAGTAATACCATGGCTCAAGTCCTAAGCCAAATCCCGGTCACTCTGGATCCTTACCGAGCATAGTCCATACTCGACGACCTGAAATAGCAACCGATAGATATTATGGCTCCTAAGTCTTAGGCCGAATCCTGGTCTCTCAGGACCCTTGTCGAGCATAATCCATACTCGATGACCTGAATAAGCCAATTCGCCACGTTCGGACGAAGTGACTTACTCCTTACTAGGCATAATCCATACCCGACGACCATTTACCAAAAACTAGATAAAAATCCAATCCAAAATCCAGATCAAATCAGAAAACCAAAAATCCATACCATAAATCCAAACCAACATCCAAACCAGAAAACAAGCATCCAAACTAAAGTCCAGTCCAGAAAGCAAACAAAACCTGATTTCAAATCAAACTCCGAAACCAAACTAGAAAAAAGTAAATGTCCAAACCAAAAGAAAAAACAGATTTCATAAACTATAATGACATGGTTCATCATCACCTCAGAGCATGCCTCGCGGCTATCTCCGTCCTCGTACATGAGTAAGTGACTTGGCCGTTCGTCTAGAGTTTGCTACTTATTCCATATCATTCATGTCAGCTAATAATAGATCGACCATTATTCTTGGATCTCGTGCCATTGCCATTTGAGGTAGATGGTGGCTGCTCCTGGTCCACCGCTGCGTTTCGAGCTCCGACATATTGTTGCAACTAACCACTTCTTACACGCTCCTCGATTATATCCTTTTAATGCCTGCAGCTATTGGTATCATGTCTGTCCAAATCGTGAAAGAGACAGTGCCTTCTTGATGCCCTTTCACATTCCGAGGGTTCTTTCCTTGTTGGCCTTCGATAGGGAAGGCAATCCCCCGTCTCCATGAATATCCATTCTAACGGCTCGTTCAATCCTGTGTAGGTGGAGAATTTCGGCTCTCTCCATCGCTTCCTAGCTTTTCCCATTTTGTTATCCAACTTCCTTTTTCCTTTATCTTTATCTTTACCCAAGCGTCCGCCGGATGGTTCTCCATCCTCGGCCATGTTCACTTCCTTCAACTTCATATCTGAACATGCATCTTCCCGTCGAAGGAATCTCTTAGCTTCGTGAAAGAATTCTCCGAGATCCATTGGTGGGTCCCGTATCAATGATACATTGAAATCCGAATCATCTCTGACTCCTGACATTCCTGCTATTAAAACCAGTGATGGATCAGGCAAATCTACCGAAGCAGCCGCTGTAATGAACGGAGTTAAGAAAGCCCTAAGCGATTCTCCTATCCTTTGTTTTACAGGCGTTAGTGTCATTACGTTCTTCGGTCTTTTGATATGAACCCGAAACTGTTTTAGAAACCTATCCACCAATTCTGTCCATGTCTTGTGGATCCCTCTTCCAACTGCCTAGACCACATAGCACCTATATCTGTCAAGTACAGGGGAAACATCGGGCCATAACTTCCTCCGATTCCCCCAGCACTTCTATGTGTCTCGTGTACCTCATCAAGTGATAAGTAGGATCAGCCTGTCCATTGTATACCTCTAGAGTAGGTAGCTTGAACTCTGGTGGGTTTTGAGCCATTCTGATGTTACGGGTAAACGGACTCCTGTTTACTCCTTTCAGTGTTGTCCACTAAGGGTTGCCCTATGAGTCCTCGAGGGAATTCTGGTATATGCTCTTTATCACGTACTCTCGTGCTTCTGCCAGCATCTTGTTGTGTGGTGTCACATAGAATTCCTCTATAAATCGGTCCACTGTTGCCAGGTGGTGAGCCCCCGAGCCTGGATCCGTCCAGATTTACAGTTGTGTCCTGATTTGGGGCTACGCCTTATTGAGCTGCTCCGTCCGATTGCCTGTTGTGTCCTTCTGTTCCATCTCTATAGATCTAAACTCCAGCAGCTCCAACTGGTCCTGCCTGTCCAAACTGTTTGAGAAGGTTCAGCATCATTTCCTCTTGTCTCTTCAACAACTCTTCCTGCATAGCTCCCATCATCATTTCCATTTCTTCTCTAGTGATGAAAGATGAGGTCTGATTTGCTCTCAAGGAAGCCTCCTGATTCCCTTCATGATGACTCCTTTCTGGTAACGTCTTTCTAGCTGGTTGCCTAACCATGGTCCCTTTTAGATCTGGTCCTTCGGCTTTCCAAATCTAAACTCCGAGTCCAGTATAGTGGGCGCTAGTCCTTCTCAGTGAATTTACTAAAGTGTTTGCGTCAAAATTTGCCATAAACCCCAAAAGCCATGAAAGCAACAGTGTTTACACATGGATCCACAATATTCATACACAGATCTCAGATCTAGATAATGTAGAGAATAAAAGTGAAGAAACAGTCAAATTAAAATGGGAGAAAGCAAGAAAGAACGCAAAATTTATACTGGTTCGGCAATTCGGCCTACATTCACTTTGAACTAATCCTTTTTATTCCCTTTTTTTGTGATGTTGAGATTACAATTACAAGCCTTTTTAATTAGTAAACAAATAGCAAAGTTCCGGCATCCAGAGTCCAAGAAGATCCCCTTTGAAGTTGCTACAGGACTCCTATTTATAGGTGTAGATTTGAAAATATCCGCCTCAAAACCTGAAATACCTCTTCTCTCGCGTAAGTGGGCCTACCAGACTGATCCAAAGCGATTTGGGATCGATGCGTGTTCAATTTGTATCGATCCAAAAGTGGCCCAGTTGAACATAGATCGATCATGGAGGTTCTTGAGTGCATCAGGAATCTCCTCTGAAAATTTCGCAGTGTTTGGACTTGTAGATTGTGAGATATGATCGATGCAAGTTGTAGTTTGCGTGAGGAATGAAGCGTTCGCATCGATCTCCCACTCCATATCCTCCTCTCTTCATATCGATATAGCTCGCATCGATGACGTGTCTTGAAGATCCAGGAAAGATCCACCTTTCGTGATGTTCGACCGAGTCATCCTCTTATTTGTATCTCATTCGTATCAATTGGCACTATTTGTATCCATCGGCATGTGCTGTTAATATCCATCGGTTGTTCCCCTGTTCGTGTCTATCCCAATCATATCATTTCGTATCCATATCCCTCGCTCCATCTCGTCCACTTCCTTAGCATCCATCGATACGAAGTATAAAGCCTTCATATCCATCTTGCTCGTATCTACCCTTCGCATCGATCCGAGCTTCGCTTCTTCGTATCCATCCATCTATCGGCTTTCGTACCCATGCTTCATATCGATTACATGTTGCTACTTCGTACCGATATCCCCTGGCCCATTTCGTATCGATAGAGGAAGCCCAGTTTTTGTCGGTCTAGAATTGATCGATACCAAACATTGTGAGTAGTGGATCGATACGAATTGGACCAATCGTGCCATTGCCGATCGATACGAAGTGAGCTAAATTGGATCAATATGAGTATCGATCGATAGAAAGTGAAGCGAAATGTGATCGATTCGAATATGATGGATACGAGGTGAAGCCGATCCCTTTGATTTATCATTGATCATATCTCGAGCATACGAACTCTGATTGACTTGAAATTTAAAACATAGCCTCTCCTAGCCTTTTCATCATTCCCAATCGATCCCGTCTTGATTGGAGCTTGATCAAATTTTGGCGACATCAATCATAGCCTTATTTTCAATCGATCTTCAACCCTGATATTCATTCTTTCCAGCCAATTTGTTGATATCCCGGCCTTGACCAAAAGTTGGGATAACAAGTTATATTAGGATTTTTTTGTATGTTATTTATATGACATTAATTCACTATGTTTGTTTAACCCTGATTTGTATATTATTCATTGCATTACAGTGAGTTGACATCCTTTGAGTCATGTTGTACTATTACTGAATTTGTATTATATATGTATGTATGTATGTATGCATGTATGTATGTATGTAAATTATCGCCGTGATTCTGACTCTATGATCTTTGTATATTCTATATATTATTTATTGTTCCGTCCCGAAGACACACATGCTTATTCCTTTAAGTCATTACTATTCATATAACCAAGCTATTTATTTAATGTTCTAATATGCACCAGCATTAATCCAAAGGAATATTCACGTATGTACCCAATATAGCCTCATTCTCCATAATATTCGACAATATTACTGTGTAATACTCTTAGATAGTATGGTTATAGAGGTAGGGTGTCACAATTTGGTAGTAGAGTTGGTTTAGAAGAGTACATCCTATATAAGAGACATAAGTCGAGGCCTTAGTTGAGACTTAGTGTCCATAACCCTTGGGAGTGTTGTGTAATTTCTATAGCAAGAGATAGCGTGTGTATTTGAAATATATATATATATATATATATATATATATATATATATATATATATATATATTAAAGAATTAAAGTATTTTGGAAAGGATGAGTATTTTAAGAACACTACAAGAAAAATAAGTAGTTTTGAAAAAGTGGTATTGAAACCAATATTTGGAAGACCATGGAAAATGGGAGTTTACAAAAATTATCTAGGAAAAATATTAATTTGAGAAATTATATATGAATTAAATTTAGTTTTGCAAATATTAAATTATGAATGTAATAAGGGGAAACAAATTTTATGTTCAGGATGTTTAGTATAGGATTTATATTATATATGAAAATATTGATGGGAAAATACTTTTGGAAATATTGAATTATATAATTTAGCCAAAGTCTATATATACATATATATATATACGAAGAGATTCTAAAATTAAATAGAAATTGAAAGGAAATTTTGTTCCAATATGTTCCAAAATTAAAAAATATATGAAATTTTTGCATATTAAATTATGTAATGTAGTTTTTGTTAAACAATTTATTAATAAGATTTTCGATTTTTGTAAAATATTTTAGAGTTTACCTAAATTTTGAACTAGTTATAAAATGAATTTCTATTGTTAATAAGTTTATAAAAAGGGAGTATTTTGTAATTACGAGATTATTAGCTTTGCTATGATTTCTTTTAAAGAAATTATGAGGACATAATTTTTTTAAAGGGAGAGTCTGTAGCAACATGATTTTAAGGGCAACTCATAATAATTGTTTAATAAATAATTTTATTTTATTTTAGAATACCAGAATTTAAAAACAAAGTAATTAGCGAAGAAATTAAGTAGTTTCGAGAATTGTGAAATAAATTTGTTTAGTATGTGGGCTTAAAATATGAATATTGATTATTTAAGATTTAAACGAATTAAATATGTAAATAATTTTGTATTTTTGCTTTAGTGAGAATTGTTTCTTGAGATAAAAGAAAGAAAAGAAAGTAAATAGAAAAGAGAATGATGAAGTGAAGCCCAAGCCCAACAACAACCCAAACTAAACACTAAATATCTTATGTCCTAATGTTTCCATTATCTAGATAATTCATTCCTCTCTGTAAATAAGCATAGGCGAATGTAAAGACCCATATTTTTGATAATTAAAAATATTAAATTTAATAAGATTATGAAATTTAATATCGTGAGAAATTATAATTTATGATTTATTAATGAGAAAAATAATTGGAATATGATTTAATAATGTTGTTTGAATGACATTGACAACTATTTTAATGTAATTTCAATCAATTAAAATAATCATAAAGTTAAGTTGGTTATAATTGTAAATAAGGAATAAATCAAATGTTGGATTTAATGTTGAAATTATCCTTTATTAATAAAAATAGGTTTATTATAGAATATGAAATAAATTAATTAGTACATAAATTTATTAGCTTTTGTTTGCAAACAATAGACTTAGAAACGTGTCGAATTACCAATGTGTATAATTTTTTTAATTATTATTTCATTTTTTAATCTGTTTGAAATTAATTTTGAAATTGATAAAATTATTATAAATGAAATATCACAATTAATACGATAAAACACGTTAACTGTTGAGTGATGGAAATAGTAAGATGGAAACTTAAGTTAAATTAATTCATCGTGTAATAGTGATTTAATATAAGAATTTAAGTATAAATAAAAGATTTTGTTTGGAATTTAAATTATAATGAATGGATATATTACTGTTGTAATTGAACGCTGAAATTAATGTAATATTTAAATATTGGATTTAACATGGAAAAAAACTGTATTGTAAAAGATTATCAATTCCTGTGTAATCAAGAACGAAAATTGTTAACTTTTAATATAGAATTTAAAGGTGATTAAATTGATTTTAAATCAATAATTTGTTTAATTAATGTGTAAAATTGGGTTTTTGGGCACTGTCTCGAATATCGATAAAACCTATTTCATCGGATCCGTAATAGTGAATTATAATAAGATTTTTCGTAGCGATCGGACTTATCGTTTGATCGTGCGAGCTCGAAACATGTAGAAATTAATAATGGAATTTAAATGAAAATAATTTGATTTTAAAAGCTAACTTCTATATACAATGGAATTAGGGTTTGAAGCTAGTTTCAATGAGTTTAAAAATATCGAAAACCTATATTTTGATATATGGGACAATCTACTTTTGTTTTGAAAACAAAACGGGCTTTTTGGGTCGTTGTTATCATTTCGACCCAAATCGATTTGTCCACCTATTCTTATCCATCTCTGTCTATATAAATAGATATTTCCTGAAACCCCCGCAGCTTTTTAATTTCATTTGCTGTACGTACAAATTTCTGTTCTCGTCGCCTCTTTCCTAGCGACTGTCATCTCAAATCCTAATTACCTAATTCCAAATCAAATCAAAAATTTAAACTCCTCAAACATATCGAATTATATATCATCGTGAAGCTCTAGACAAGCGTAGTTTACATCTGCAGTTCGTTTTTTAGTAGAATCTCAGTTTGGCCACCTTCGATTTGATTATGGGTATGTGTTTCGAAGTGGACGATAGTAGCTGCTATGCGTTATCACCAGTCCGAACGTGTAAAACGGTAGAACCCTACCTTGGGATTACCTCGTGTGCCTTGTCATATGCCTTATTGAGCCCATTACGATTTTGGTTTGTGTCGTACCAATGGAGTGCTCCCTGTTAGCCCATCAGCTTACGGTGGAGTTTATAGTGCTGTATAGATTACTATTCCAATAAAAATGTGTTAAAGGAGATATGGGTAATGCCTCAACGCTATTTTAATACTTTACTTTACTGATAGACACTACAAATATAGCGTATATTACTACATATAGATAGTTTAACGGATCCTTAGGAGATGGAAAATCCCAAAACATCTCTTAAGTTATTGCTTGCATGTTATATACTGGACAGAAGATGTAAAATCCTGTAAACATCTCTAAAGCCATTACACTCATATTTACTTGCTGTTGATTTAACTTACACAAGAACTTTTAGTTCTAACTTGAGTGTTTTGTCTTTTCATTACGCTCGAGTCAACATGAGCATTTCAGTGTTGAAGACTTTATTTTTGGAGGAGGAAGACGGAGTTTGGTATATTATATTATTAGTAACTTTCCGCTGCATCATTATTGTTATGTCATTATTTGTGCTCTGATTGTTGTAAAAATTATGTAATCAAATGTATATTATAAAACAGTTTCATGAACTATTTATTTGATTATTATATTTTTTCATTCCGCTGTGAGATTTTGTGTTTTGTTTTTCCTCCTTTTCTCTTATTTTCTTATCTACCCTATTGACAATCCTTCCTTCTGAATGGCTTGAGTTGACATATGTGGTTTACTGTCGATTTAAACTGTCCAAAAAGTTGGGTTATTACCATGAATATGTTTAGAGGGTAAAATACATCTCCAAACCCTATCATCTTAATAATTCAAAAATAAACATAAATAAAATCTACAAATTAAATTAGCTTTAAATCCTACCTTCTCATCGTATCTACGCCAATTAGCAATCAAGCTTTAAGCCATTAATTGGAGGAAGAACTGGTTTACAATAATGTGAAATGGATGAATGTGGTAAAGAAGAAGAAAAGAAGCGAGTGAAAAGGGTTATGGCAACTTCATGTGAGTTTATCAATTCATAAACCTATGTCTATAATGTGGATTCCTTGTTATATGTTTGGTCTAGTTAGTGCTATGGTTGATATATGATATACGCATTCAAATAAGGAGCTTTGTGTTTACTTTAGTAATTAGGATTGTAATATTGTATATGCTTGCATTTATGTGTTGTGTGTGTTATGTTGTAAGTGAGAGGATATATGTTTAGTTGTTTAGGTGAGAGGACAAGCTGCGTACGTAAGCCGCGTGCGTATGTGATATAAATAGTTGCGTGAGTATGTGCAAGAACGCATGGCTTGGCGTGAATATAAACGTGTGTTTGACCCAATGTATAAGTGCCTTATAGTGTTCTTATTTGTGTGTATAGCATTTAAGTTTTAGCGAAGGGTTGGCTTATTAATGAATTTGTGAGTTAGTAAGCATAGTGAGCATGGCCGTGTTTAAAAGAGTGAGGAGTTTGTTCATATTTTTATAAATATGTGTGAATATATTAATATGTAGGTGCAGGTGAATGATTTTGTGTGTGTGTTATTATGTATGCGTGTGTATGTTCTTTCATTTTTGTGTGTACGTTTATTGCATTGCGAGTGTGTATGCGTGCAAATTCATATGCCCTTATTTTGCTGCTATATAAGCTTTAGGTTCAATTAGAAACACTGATCAAGCATTATGCATAGAATGCTACCGCATATATTTTATATCTGATATCATATGTAAGGAAATTTGACCGTTTTGTAAGGAAATTAATACGAAAACATTAATGGATTTTCCTTCCTTATTTTGTAAGGAAATTTGACCGTTTCCTTCCTCAAACGTTTCCTTCCTTATTTTGTGGTCAATAGAATCTAAAGTGTTTTCATATTAATATGCTAATCAATAAAAAGGTTATAATCTAGAGCGTTAATTTCTCTCATCTTGATCTTGATGGACGATCAATACTAAGTCTACAAATCTAGAAATTTGGTCCTCTCTCTACCTATTAATATTAACCTTTGCCCCTCACAAAGAATATAGAAAAAACACATAAAGAAAGATATAGGAAATGAGAGAGAAACCATTTCCTTTATCTATTGATACCGCTTTCGACAACAACCATTGCTGATTCATATACGAGATGTCTAGAGGTATGTTTTATTGATTCATTACATATGTGATAATCATGTAATTCTAGATCTTAGGATTTATGTTATTCGCAAGATATAGATTACATGTGGTGTCAAAGCATGGTTTTAGAATTCATGATTATCCATCAATATATAAAACGAAACTAGCATAGATCTATGATGCGATGTTTGTAATTTTACTATGATGATGATAATGATTATTAGTGTTAATATGATTCAAGTTTAATATTCATATTATTTAAGTTGCTATAGTAATCATGATTATCAATATTGTTCTATTGACTGTATGCTTAGATCTGGATCTGGAAAGTTTATATTTCCACAAAAATTAATTTTTTTCTACATTAATGTTTGACCTACTGTATAATATGGAACAACTTATTGTATGCGAATACTTTTCAGAAAGTATACATATTGAAAACAATTGTTTCCTAGTTTGACATTAAATTCATGATCTGGAACTTGCGAGATAATTGTTTTTGTAAAATAATTGTTTATATGTTAAATTCATGTATGGAATTTACTTGGATTACTTGAAAGAATGGCGAATGTTTATGCCAAAAAAAACAAAGTAGGTGACCACCTGGTTCGATCCGGTTTCCCTCTTTTCTCTCTTGTTTTAGTTTTCGCTTCCGCGCTTAATTTCCTTGTTTCCTTTGGTCTGATACATGCAGTCCTGTCCACAGGCGGCTGCTTCTTGCACAATAATGCATGAAACATTAATGTTTATCATTCTTCCATGAGTATGGTTCTACTGCCTACCCACAGGAGGCGCTAAACCTAACCTCTTATTATGACATGTGTTTTATTCTAATAAAGAAGCCTACATTTCTTTTATATTTGCAGTTGCAATGCCCTCAAACCTTAATTCGTACGCTACGTCTATCGTCAGACTTAATGGAACCAACTACTCAGAATGGAAAGAGCAAGTTGAGTTTTCTTTAGGCGTACTTGAACTGGACATGCCTCTTCTTAAGGAAAAGCCAGCCCCACTTACTGACACAAGTACGCCTGAGGAAAACAAACTCCATGATGATTGGAAATGATCTAATAGGCTCAGCATAATGTTTATGCGAATGGTGATTGATACCTACATCAAAACCACCCTACCCAAAACTGAAAGCGCAAAAGAATATTTGCAATCCATTGAAAATCGGTTCAAGACTGTAGACAAATCCTTTGCTGGGAAACTTATGGCAGATCTTGTAACCATGAAGTTTGATGGTTCTCGCTCAATGAGTGTTCAAGTCATTGAAATGATTAACCTTGCCGCCAAACTTAAGAACTTGGGATTGATTATGGACGATGCTTTTCTCGTCCAATTCATTGTCACTAGCTTACCTCCTCAGTATGAACCACTCAAAATTCATTACAACACTATAACGGAAAAGTGGAGTCTAAATGAATTGACTAACAAACTGGATCAAGAGGAGTCTAGGCAAGGCTTGCAAGGCATTAAAGTTTCTTATTTCACTCAAGGGGTTGGAAAACAAGCTAGCAAAAAGAACAACTCACAGCATAAAAGAACACCACCCAAATCTGATGACGCCACTCAACCATCCAAGAAGAAAAAGAAGAATGATGTCTGCAAATTCTGCAAGAAACCTAGACACTTCCAGGCAGATTGCATTAAGCGTAAAGCATGGTTCGAAAAGAAAGGTAACCTAATGGGTTTCGTAAGTCATTTCGAATCAAATCTTACTAATGTACCTTCTTCTACTTGGTGGATTGATACTGCTACTAACCTTCATGTTTCGAATTCTATGCAGCGATTCATTACGATCCAAACCACAAACCCAAGTGAGAATTTCATTGTCATAGGGAATAAAGATAAAGCTCCAGTTGAAGCTATTGGAACATTACGTCTTATTTTAGATAGCGGTTATCAGTTAGATTTATGTCAAACTCTTTATGTTCCGTCTATTTCCCGCAATTTGATTTCTGTAAGTGTACTTGATATATTTGGATATTCTTTTGAAGTTGGAAATGGAAATTTTAGTTTATTTAAAAATTATAGTCTTATTGGTTCTGGAATATTAATTGATGGACTTTATAAAATTCATCTTGAACAAAATGCTGAAATCCAACTTACCCTGCATGGAAAAGAAACTAAAGGAACCAAGAATGATTCTTACTTCTTGGGGCATAAAAAACTGGGTCATATATCCAGTAAGAGAATCAAGAGGTTAGTGAAAGATGGTGTCTTACCGGACCTAGACTTCGCTAACATTACAGCATGTGTTGATTGTCTTAAAGGAAAAAAAAAGCACAAAAAAAGGAGCCACAAGAAGTACACAATTTCTTGAAATAATACATGCAAATATTTGTGGACTTTTTGATGTTCCAACTTTTGGAGGAGAGAAATATTTCACCACTTTTATCGATGATTTTTCACGTTATTGCTATCTTTATTTGTTGCATGAAAAATCTCAGTCAGTGGATGCTGTACAAGTGTTCGTTACTGAAGTCGAAAGGCAATTAGAAAGAAAAGTGAAACTCATTAGGTCAGATAGGTGGGGCGAATTCTATGGAAGGTATGATGAAACGGGACAACATCCTAGACCTTTTGCTAGACTTCTTCAAAAATTTGGAATTGTTGCACAATACACAACGCCTGGATCTCCATGGCAGAATGGTGTAGCTGAAAGGCGAAATCGTACATACATGGCAACGGTTAAATCCATGATGAGTCATGCAAATTTACCTATATCATTATGGATGGATGCATTAGGAACAACTGTCTACATTTTAAATAGAGTTCAAAGTATGGCCGTTCCAAAGACTCCTTTTGAACTTTGGAAAGGATGGAAACCTAATTTAAGACATCTCCAAATTTAGGGTTGCCCAGCTGAAGCTAGACTGTACAATTCAAATGAAAAGAAAGTGGATTTTAAGACAGTCAATGGTTACTTTATAGGTTACCCAGAAAAATCTAAAGGATATAGATTTTATTGTCCTAACCATAGTACAAGAATTTTTGAAACCAACAATGCCAAATTCTATGAGAATGGTGAAATCATTGGGAGTACAAAACAACAAGAATGGTCATTCATGAAATAAGGGTACCCATTATCTTACCCTCTATTTCGAAAGATATTAGGAATCATGCCATTATTGAACCTGTTCACAATGAGGAAAACCCAATAAATGATCAACAACTCCATAATGAAACTATCACCAATCATAATGTTGATGAAGTGCCACAGGAACTAACATTAAGAAGATCTCAAAGACAAAGAAGATCAGCTATTCCTGATGATTATATGCTTTATCTAATAGAATCTAAAGGAACTACGGGCCCAATTTCTTATTCACAAGCCATTAAGGATGTTAATTCTGTTAAATGGATTGATACCATGAAAGATGAACTGAAATCTATGGATAATAATCAAGTTTGGGAAATCGTTCAATTGTCATAAGGACATAAAGCAGGGTAAGTGGGTCTTCAAGACCAAACGTGACTGCAATGGTAAAATTGAACGACATAAAGCCAGACTTGTTTTCAAAGGTTTTAATTAGAAAGAAGGCATTGACTATAATGAAACTTTTGCTCCTGTTTCCAAGAAAGATTCTCTTAGAATTATCATGGCATTAGTAGCTCATTATGATCTCAAGTTACATCAAATGGATGTGAAAGCAGCCTTTCTAAATGGAGACTTGGAAGAAGAAGTTTACATGCATCAACCTGAAGGCTTCATAATTGAAGGACAGGAAGACATGGTCTGCAAACTTAAGAAATCAATATATGGACTGAAATAAGCTTCTAGACAATGGTATCTAAAGTTTCATGAAATCATTACCGCTTTCGATTTCATAGAAAACATAGTCGACCCTTGTATATACCTCAAGTTCAGTGGGAGAAATTCATATTTTTGATTCTGTATGTTGATGACATATTATTAGCCAGCAGCGACCTTGGTTTATTACGCGAAACTAAGGACCATCTCTCAACGAACTTTGAAATGAAAGATATGGGTGAGGCTTCCTATGTGATAGGAATAGAAATAGTCGATGATAGGTCACAAGGAATTCTATGATTGTCTCAAAAAGCATATATTGACAAAATTCTTGAGAGATTTGGCATGACTGATTGTTCCTCTTGTCCTGTCCCACTGCAGAAAGGAGACAAACTTGGTCTTGAGCAGTGCCCAAAGACTCCTATGGAACGAGAAGAAATGAACAAATATCCTTATGCATCTCTTGTAGGGAGTTTGATGTATTCACAGGTTTGTACAAGACCTGATATCAGTCATGTAGTTGGTATGCTGGGTAGATTTCAAAGTAATCCAGGAATCGCTCATTGGAAAGCTGCAAAGAAGGTACTGAGATACCTAAAGGGAACAAGAAATTAGATGCTCACCTAGAGAAAATCAAGTTACCTATAGGTAACTAGTTATTCTGATTCAGACCTTGCTGGATGTCCTGATACTAGGATCTGCACTCTTGGCTATCTGTACCTCTTATATGGAGGTGCAATATCATGGAGAAGCCAAAAATCTGAGATGCTTTTTGGATCCACCATGATGGCTGAATACGTAGCATGTTATGAGGCTTCAATTCAGGGAACATGGATACGTAATGTTTTCTCATATTTTGGCACTTTAAGTTTTATTTCTAAGCCACTAACTGTCTACTACGACAATGAAGCTGCAACCTTTTTCTCCAAGCATGATAGGATAGCCAAAGGTTCCAAACACATGGACCTGAAACACCTACTACTGAAGCAAGATGTTAAACTAAAGAAAATTGTTATTGAATCGATAAGTACAGACTTACAAGTGGCATACATATTCACGAAAGGACTACCTCCAAAGACCTTTCAGAGACATATTGATAGCATGGGTCTTGCAGATAGTTCCTAATTATCTTCTTATTATGCCATTTATTTTGTACTTTGCTTGACATAACAATTATTGAGCTCTTAATAATTTGGACATCTTTTATTTCTGTTTTATATTGTGTACACATTTATATTTAGATAAATGATAACAAAAACAGTCTTTTGCTTCAAGGCATTATGTGACCATTAAGTTATGCTCATCTACGGTCTAGTTATGAAAGTTGTCAATGTCATAGTACATGGAAGTAAGCATGTTGCAAAACAACATGTACACGTCATGACTTCCATTGACCACTAGATTAGTTAAGACACTTATGATAAAGAAAAGTGTAGCATATCATGTGCGCATTATGACCTTAATATGAAAACATTAATGGATTTTACTATTGACCAAGTGGGAGACTATAAGGAAATTTGGCCGTTTTGTAAGGAAATTAATACGAAAACATTAATGGATTTTCCTTCCTTATTTTGTAAGGAAATTTGACCGTTTCCTTCGTCAAACGTTTCCTTCCTCATTTTGTGGTCAATAAAATCTAAAGGGTTTTCATATTAATATGCTAATCAATAAAACGGTTATAATCTAGAGTGTTAATTTCTCTCATCTTGATCTTGATGGACGTTCAAGATTAAGTCTACAAATCTGGAAATTTGGTCCTCTCTCTACCTATAAATATTAACCTTTGCCCATCACAAAGGATATAGAAAAAACACATAAAGAAAGATATAAGAAAAGCGAAAGAAACCATTTCCTTTATCCATTGAAACAGCTTTTGACAACAACCATTGCTGATTCATATACGAGATGTCTGGAGGTATGTTTTATTGATTCATTACATATGTGATAATCATGTAATTCTAGATCTTAGGGTTTATGTTATTCGCAAGATATAGATTACATCATAAACTTGCAAGCGTTTAATCAAATATCCTAGAACTGTTTTTCTAATATATATATGTATATATATATATATATATATATATTTGTTCCTGTGAGTGTGGGCAACCCATATACATGTGATCGTATTTCAATAAATTTATATTTATGATACATTTATATTTATACAAAAACTGAAATAATCGTACTTTAATTCCGATATATTTTTAGATATAATATATTACATCATATTTCGAAAGTTGCCTTTTTAGAGTTGATATGAAATTGGTGTACTAAATTAGTAAAGTTATAGGCAGATTGTTATAACCCTATATGAAATATTCCACAAACTCTATTGATAGCATCATCCATGTTGAACCTGAGCAGACCATAAACTATGAACGAATAATTTTAATTTGCAAATTGACTCTATTAAATTGAACAATTAGCACTCCTTGCAAATCTTGTATTCATGATAAATGTTTAGTTTAGATGAATATATGAGTGTGATTCATGCAGTGATAATTTGGTGTACTGTTATTAAGACTTTTTATTTACAATAGATAAATATGTAGGACAAATGTAGATAATGAAATGCTGTTGTTTACTTGTAGTTAGATTTGTGATCCTTGTTTGTTATTACCAACATTCATGACATCGTAATTATATATTACATTGGACACGATGTTCAATTTCTTGTGAACTGATACATGTATAAACAACAAAGAAGGTAAGTGGATACAAATGGGTGCTAGCTGCATATGAAAAAAACACTAGCATGTATTCACGAAGGCATCATGTCAATTTTTTAATGAAGTGCTCACGAGGCCACGTGGATTAAGGGGATGGTGACAACTTGGGCAAAGCAAGAAAACAATATAGTGTTCGAAATGTTGACAAAAATTAAAGATGGTACTTTACTACACAAAATCACGTTTACGACGAACCGCAAACAACAGAAAGTGCTGAATATGCTAGTATATGATTTTCGTTTGATAATATATATATATATATATATTCATTTAAATGTATTTGTTAATGTACTATTTTATTTTTCATATAGTTAAATAAATATTTGGTAAATAAAATAAATAACATAGAGTTTAAATTCAAATAGATATTTTATTTAAACAAATATTTTATTACAATTTTGAATTGTACAAATTTGAGATCTCGCTATACATATTCAATTTTTGATTACAATACAAATTCAATTACATCAGAATTTTTAATTTACATTTGCACATTATTACGTATCAATCATTCGCTCGTATTTATCTTCAACTATATTCCAGATTGAATCCAACATCTGAGCGATTTGCAAAATAAACACTGACGTAGTAAAATTGAAAACGAATTATTTTTTGCAGTGTAAATAATTTTTTTTTCTGTAAACATTATTTTCCTCAGTTATTTGGGTTGTTCGTCATCATTATTTTGAATTCATCATACACGAACATCTTGTGACATGCATAGTGTATCACTATACATGTCATAAGACCGTGCACACCGATATACACTTGATAATACTGCAGGGACAGGTGAGCATAAGGTCAAACCCAACCAAAAGCTAGGTTTAACTCAAGTGCAATAAAAATAAAGTCACGACTTGGGCACAATGTCAAAACTGAGCTATAAGCTGGATTCAACTCAAGTGCAATTCACAAAAATCAAGATGAAGTTCAAGTGAATACAAAATGAAAAGTGACATGGACAAGTAAAACTCTGAAACAATTGAAATGGCAACATCAGTTCAAACAGCTAGTTAATAGGCAACAATGTACAAAGCAACTAAAATCAAGTGCGCATATGAAGTGGTGCACCAAACAGTTCGACTGCTCAGTCTAGTGGCATGGTACAAAGGCCAAAAAATTAAAATGTACAACTGTACTCAGACACAATTACAAAATCAGTGCAATAGTGGTGAATGGCACATAATCAAGGCATGTACAAGACATCAATTTACCATATAATGCAACATGAAGCATGGTCAGATTTCAAACCAAAACCGGTAGCCTCAATAGTCAATAATCATAGTAGTGACTCAAATGAACATAACCAGAACACAAATGAACCAGGCAACATGAATGCAATAAACTGGTTAGAGCAACTCAATCTATCTACAAGCTCCAAGCAGACTATATGATGAACAAAAATGCAAGACCAAAAAAGCTCAAAGCAGACTACATAATGAACAAAAATGCAAGACCAAATTACTTCAGACTGCAACTCAAAGTGAGAAAATCAATCAAGACTCCAAGCATGCAAATACAAGTCGATGAGCAAGGCCAAATGAAGACACTGTGCAGAATCTACTTTCCACATGTACAAAGCTCAAAGACAGTTTCAAAAGAACAGCACCACACTAGCCCAACTATTTTTCACAAGTCTCAAACCAAGCTTCAGATTAAACAGTGATGAAGCAGACCATCAACAAAGTGCGTACAAATTTCAATGAAACCAAAATGCACATGACAACAGTAGTAACTTCAAACAAACTACATGGTGCAATAAACATACATGAATACATATATTTGCTATGAATCAAATGGCCAAGACCAGACATAAGAAAGAAGGCAGCAGAGGTCAGTACAGCAAGTTAAGATTTGAAGCAACTCAGGAAACGGCATAATGCAACAATCATTACATATATACTTATATTTGTATACACATAACCAGCAGAGTGAATTTCAAATCGATAAAGCTGGAAAAAGGTTAACATAAATTCAAAATGCCAAAGAATAAAAACTATGGTGAATAAGGTACAGTTCAAACAAGTCCAGATAACATTTAACAAGTCGAAGTGGCCGAAGTCAATAGAGAAAAGAACGGAACCAAATTCCAAGACAAAGTCAAGTTTAATCAAAGCCGTTGTGACCAAGAAAAATCAAAGCCAAAATCGAAGCCGTGATAATCAAGCAAAAGTATATTCGAAATTGAACCAGTCAGGATGAATCACATGTATTCGATCAAAATCAAACGGCCAAGCTAAAACTATCAAACGAATTCAAACAATATATTCGATCGAAAATTTAGGGTTTTCATTCTTTTATGGCCCATATCATTATTGGCATCTAAAATCATCGAGTTCAAGCATGTCAATGAAATAATACAGAAATTCACATACCATTTTAGTTCGAACTCGATCAAATTGGAGCGACCGAAATCATAATACAGCTAGAGAATCAATTGTCTAAGCCAAACAAAGCAAATAATCTCAGCAATTGATCAGATACAAGCGACGCTTCCATTTTTCAGAAGCCCTAATTTAGAACGAAGAAGAACGAAAGAAGTGACCTTTTTTAACACAAACGAAAGAGATAAAGACCAATATAATATGAAAGGAAAAGAAGGGATATTGTTTACCACCTTTTAGTTTTTGGGCTAGCATAAGATCTCATTTAGGCTTTAAATTATTTAAAATAAGGTTTTCAGTGTTTTAAGTTGTTTTTTATTTGTAATTTATTTTTAAACTTTTGTAAATTCTCGTCGTGTGACTAGGGGACGAACTATGGTGGTGTAGTTCGAGAATTCGCAACTCAGCGGCAGAGTTGTAGCAGAGTTTTGAGCTTAGGTTAGTTGATATTGGGTGTCGTGAATTTACGTGTGTAAGCGTATAACTACTTAATTTCTAGTAGAAACCTTGGGGGCAGCATGTACGCAGGGTTTTGCCGAAGCTGGGTAAATCTGTGTTGTTCTATTTCTCCTTTTATTTTGCTATCATCTGTGCCGCTACTATTTTGCTGTTACCAGTGCTGCAATTATTTTATATATTTCCACATTAATTTTTATAATTATTAGTATTACCCTATTCACCCCCTTTAGGGTGAAATCGATCCTACAAGTGGTATTAGAGCTATGAACAAAAGCCATTTTTGTTTTAAAAATTTGATTTTTCAAGAACCAAATTTTGTTTTACAAATTAAAAATTTTAAATTAGCTTCTTTTAATACTGTTTTGCTGAGCGTCGGTCCAGTATTATTCCTCTTATTTTTGATGGAACAAATTTTTTAAATTAGAAATTAAAAATGGAATTTTATTTAAAATCTGTTAATTTTAAATGTTGGGATATTATTGAAAATGAATGTGATATAATAGATGAGAATAATACATTGATTAATGCTCTTGCTATGTATATACTATATTCTCATATTAATCAAGATAATTTTAACTTACATTGTGAAAATGCAAAGGAAATTTGGAATACTTTAATGCAACATATGGTGTAAAAGTCAACAACGATGAGAAATCCTCCACAATCGACTCAGTTAAAGAAATGTGCTTAACATGATTGGCAAAAGGCAAAAGTGATGAAGATTCAGTAGTGGACAAATTTTCCATTCAATGATTTTGTTCTCTTATGCCAAAAATTAATTGAAAATAATAAAGCTCTTGAGTTGAAAAATAATAAGTTGGAAAGAGAACAAGCTAAACTTCACCAAAAAATAATGATTTGGAACATGAGCATAAAAATATTAAGAAAAATAGAAGTTTTAACTGCAAAAGGTGTTTGGATCATGAAAAAGAATTTGCCTGTTTTCATGAAAATGTTCAAAAGTTAGAAAACGAAATTTTAATGAAGGAGAAAAACAAAACCGAGTTGATTTTTAACAATAACATTTTGCAAAAAGAGTTGGATAGCTTTAAATAGTCAAAAATTTTTAAATGCGATTTTTGAAAAGAAATTAAATGAGATCAACGAAAATTTCAAAACCCTTGAAGAAGAAAACATGATTTTGAGAAAATATGATATTATTCGATTAAATCACGAGTTTGGAAAGGAGATTGAAAAAAATTGAGGATTTTGAAAAAATTGAATTTAAAAACTCCAATTTTTTGAAACTAAGATGCTCGAAATTGAGAATAAAATTAAAGTGCTTCAAAATGAAAATATGCGATTAAAAATGAATAGTTTTGAAAAGAGAGATAGCACCATTAGTTGTTGTTCGAAGCTAATAAATGAAAATAAACTTTTAAAATCCAAAGTTAATAAACTTGAGTTGGTTACTCAAAATTTTTTCACTAGAGATAAATCATTTAATATACTCTTACGAAATCAACTCTTCGAGAATTAAAGGAATGCATTTGGATATGCAAAAGTGTCAAAATATAAATAAACAACTAATAAATATTAAAGAGAAAAGTGTGATGCCCAAACACATGAAAACCATATCAATTTGGGTTCCAAAATGCACGAATATATAATCCCTAAAAGTCAAACGAATCTGGGCGCCAAAAGGAAAAAATATAAATCATTTTGTATCTTTACAACATATTTTTCAAAATCATTTTCCACTAACAATCAGGGACCTATAAAAAAATAGGCCACAGAAATCTTTTCTTGTGTAGATGTGGTTGCAGGCTAAGGAACAACAAAGTGTTATCTGAATTCTGGCTATTTCAGGCGCACGACGAGCGACAAATTAAAGTTTCTTAGCCTAATATAAAGGTGACAGAATCACAATGGCCAACAACGAAAAATTATTGTAAAGATAAAATGGGTAACGGTATATCTATCTTGAACGAGTTATTAAATGTGAAAATTGACACCATAATCTGAATTAAATCAGCTAGTTATGTGATAAAGAAATGAATGTTGATTTTGATTCAAAATTGTTGGCCAAATTATATTTTTATGCCCAAGTACCTCTAGAATCTTTGAACTAGTTCATATAGTTTTTTCTAGACTAATGATTGATTTTTGATTACTCATGGTGCATGTGGATATGTTTGTTTATTCTGGATCTGTCATAATGATTCACTGTTTTTTTTGCACGGTTACAATTCAAATTCAAAAGAATTTCATTTAAAAGCTCTTAAAAATGATTTTAGGTTAATTGCTGCAACTTCACGGTCTGGTCTATAACATCTAACTATTGATAATCTTGAGTTAAAGGGAAATTAAGATGCAGATTACACTGGCAATCTAGTTGATAGAAAAATTACCGGTGAAACATGATTCATGTTTAGATATTTAATAGTTGCATCATTTTCAAAGAAAATATCTGCATATTTTTCATTTCAACTAATTTACAAATAGCAGACATTTTTCTTTTACAAAGCCCCTTCTAGAAAATAGTTCTTGTTGACCTTGTTTCAGATTAGTCATTTTAGTCAATTTGATTTTGTAATTATTTTTCAGATTTGACTTTAAATGACTGCATTAACTAATCTGACTCCTGACTGATTATCGAAAAGATTATAGTGATTGTGAAAGTGATGAGTATTGATATTAATCATATATCATGACTTGAGACAGTATATTTAGAAAGTTTCCCTAAAAATTTAAACAAGATTTACAATAATTCTTGTTTGGTAAAAATTCCTTGATCATCTCTATTGCAATCATATTTCTAACGACCATCACTCATCAAAATCTAATATAGTATGTCAATATGTGGTATTTTAAAAGGAAAAACTTTCGTTTTCATTTTATTATATTTTTAGCAATAAAAACATCCAAAGTATTCACTCTCATTTAAAAGTCCTCACGGTTATGCAAGGGTGAATGACTTGGAATCTTTGATTATGTGCTTTCATTCTCATTTAAAAGTCCCCACGGTTATGCATTATGGAACACATATCAAAATTGATTATTGAATAGTCAAGTTGATTCTAATCCCACTTAAAAGTCCTCACGGTTATGCTGGTTAGAAGATGCTTGAAATTCATTTAAAAAATAATAAGAATACTACTAATCTAATTTAAAAGTCATAACAGTTATGCCTGGTCAGTAGATATTCAAATTAGTGCTATAAATATACCACAAATAGACACAACTGTATGGTTTTATATACCGACATCATCCCTATCATTCTAAAACGGAATATGCACCTACCAGAGTATTTATGATTTTTGTTTGATTTTTTATTGAAATTTAATATTTAAACTCGATTGAGTTTTAATGTTGTATTAATGTCTATCACTTTATCTCTATTTTTCTAACACTATTATTCTTTTGCCGATAACAAAAGGGGGAGAGAAAAGTTCAGATTTTGAAAAATAAAGGTCAAATAATTTATTTTGTATTTGCATCTAGGTTCATTTGCATATTTTTATTTATTTTCATGCATATATGAAGAGGGAGCTTTGTTGTAAAGAGGAAGCATTCAAATAGGAGAAGCAAATTAAATGGTCAAATACATTTAACAAGTTCAAAATCTTAAATACATGTTTATTATCATCAAAAGGGGGAGATTGTTGAATATGCTAGTATATGATGTTTATTTGTAATATATATATATATATATTTATGTATGTATGTATTAATTTAAATGTATTTGTTAATGTACTATTTTATTTTCATAATTAAATAGATATTTTCTGAATAAAATAAATAACACAGAATTTCAATTTAAACAGATATTTTATTCAAACAAATATTTTATTACAATTTTGAATAGTACAAATTGAGATCTCATTATATATATACAATTTGTAATTACAATACAATTTCGATAATCAAATTTTTTAATTTACATTTGCACCTTACTACATATCACTCATTCGCTCGTATTTATCTTCAACTCTATTCCAGATTGAATCAGCATCTAAGCGACCCGCAAAATAAACACTGATGCAAAAATTGAAAAAGAAATATTTTTTATAGTGTAAAATAAAATGTGTTTTTGTAAACATTATTTGGGTTGTTCGTCATCATTATTTTGAATCCATCATACATGATTGGCTTGTGATGTGCACAGTGTATCACTATGCATGCCACAAGGCCGCGCACACTGATATACAATTGAAAAAACTATAGGGACCGGTGAGCACAAGCTTAAACCCAACCAAAAGCTAGGTTCAACTCAAGTGTGATAAAAATAATGTCATGACATGAGCACAAGGTAAAAATCGAGCGATAAGCTAGATTCAACTCAAGTGCAATTCCAAAAAATTAAGATAAAGTTTAACTGAATACAAAATGATAAATGATATGGACAAGTAAAGCTCTGAAACAATTGAAATGGAAACATCAGTTCAAACAGCAAATTAATAGGCAACAATGTACAAAGCAACTAAAATCATGTGCACATATGAAGTGGTACACCAAACAGTTCGACTGCTCAGGCTAATGACATGGTACAAAGGCCAGAAAATCAAAATGTACAACTGTACTCAAACACAAGTACAAAATGTACAAAATCAGTGCAACAGCGATGAACAACAAATAAACGAGGCATGTACAAGACAACTACTCACCACACAATGCAACATGAAGCATGGTCAGATTTCGAACCAAATCCAGTAGCCTCAATAGTAAATAATAATAGTAGAGAATCAAATGAACATAACCTGAACACAAATGAACCTGGCAACGCGAATGCAATAAATTGATTAGAGCAACTCAATATGTCAACAAGATCCAAGCAGACTACATGATGAACAAAAATGCAAGACCAAACAAGCTCCAAGCAGACTACATGATGAACAAAAATGTAAAACCAAATTACTTCAGACTGCAACTCAAAGTGAGCAAATCAATCAAGACCCCAAGTATGGAAATACAAGTAAATGAGCAAGGCCAAATGAAGACACGGTGAAAAATCTACTTTCAACATGTACAAAGCTCGAAGACAATTTCAAAAGAACAAGAAAACACTAGCTTAACAATTTTTCACAAGTCTCAAATCAAGCTTCAGAACAAACAGTGATCAAGCATACCATCAATAAAGTGCAGACAAAATTCAATGAAACCAAAATGCACATGACAACAGTAGTAACTTCAAACAAACTACATGGTACAATAAATATACATGAATACATATATACTATGAATCAAATGGCCAAGACCAGACACAAAAAAGAAGGCAACATAGGCCAGTATGGCAAGTAAAGACTCGAAGCAACTCAGAAAACGACATAATGCAGCAATCATTTTATTTTTACATATATACTTATATATGTATACACATAATCTGCCGGGTGAATTTCAAATTGATCAAGTAGGAATTTTTTTAACATAAATTCTAAATGCTAAAGAATAAAAACTATGGTAGATAATGTACAGTTCAAACAAGTCTAGATAACATTTAACAAGTCAAAGTGGTCGAAGTCAACAGAGGAAAGAACGGAACCATATTCCAAGACAAAGTCAAGTTTAATCAAAGCCGTGGGGACCAAGAAAAATCAAACAAGCCAAAATCGAAGCCATGATAATCAAGCAAAAGTATATATGAAATTGAACCAGTCAGGATGAATCACATGAATTCGATTAAAATCAAACGGACAAACTAAAACTATTAGACGAATTCAAACAATATATTCGATCGAAAATTTTAGGTTTTCAATCCTATATAACCCATATCATCATTGGCAGTAAAAATCATCGAGTTCAAGCATATCAAGGAAATAATACAGAAAATCACATACCATTTTAGTTCGAACTCGACCAAATTGAAGCGACCGAAATCATACTGAAGCTAGAGAATATATTATCCAAGCCAAATAGAGAAAATAATCTCAGCAATTGATCAGATACAGGCTGTGCTTCCATTTCTCAGAAGCCGTAATTTAGAACGAAGAAGAATGAATGAAAGAAGAGCCATTTTTTAACACAAACGAAAGAGATAAATGCCGATATAATGTAAAAGGAAAAAGAAGGGATATTGTTTATTATCTTTTCATTTTTGGCCTGGAATAAAATCTTCTTTGGGATTTAAATTATTTAAATCAGGGTTTTTAGTGTTTTAAGTTATTTTTTATCCGTAATTTATTTTTCAACTTTTGTAAATTTTAGTCGTGCGACTAGGGGACGAATAATGGTGGTATAATTCGAGATTTCACAACTCTATGGCTTTGTTGTGCAGGGTTTGAAGCGTAGAGTTAGGTTAGTCGATAGTGGGTGTCGCAAGTTTACATATGTAAGCATCTGACTACTTAATTTCTAGTAGAAACCTCGGTGGCAGCATGTAGGCATGGTTTTGTCAAAGTTGGGTAAATCTGTGTTGTTCTATTTCTGCTTTTGTTCTGCTATTATCTATACTGCGATTATTCTGTTATTATCAGTGCTGCAATTATTTTATGTATTTTCATATTAATTATTATAATTATTAGTATCACCCTATTCACCCCCCCCTCTAGGATGAAATCGATCCTACAGAAAGGAAAACACAATTGTGTATAATAATACGACACGATCACAAAACAACATAAAAACACACTAGTTATCTAATTCTGTGAAGTTCCAATAATACCAACATTAGCCGCAAAATACGTCGAACAAAAATTTACTTGTTTTCCAAATTAATAATTTTGGAAAAATCCTATAAATTTGTTTGAAAATAAATAAATAAATATGATATTACTTTTGGTTGATATTAATAGATTATTGATACATTAAATTTTTTTGGATACTAAGTATAATATTATTTAAAATTAGTATTTGATTATGTAAAATTATGAAACACCATTATGTGTATTATTTAGCTTTATAAACTATTTTGGGAATTTAAATTGAATTTTCTATATCAGCAAATATTTAATAATCGAACTTTATATAAAACAAAGAAATTTGTTGTTTATTGCAAATATTAAATTATGTGTAAGCTTAGATAATTACTTGATTAATTCCATGATATGTATTTATTAAGGGATTTTCACTCAAAGGGCTTCTTTGTGTAGGTTAATAAGTTTTAAGGATAGCCCTTTTGAAAATTAGTTTTAACGATAATTTTTAGAAAAAATATTAATGAAGTTATAATTTTCAGTTATATAGAAATAATGCTAAATGAATTTATCATTTTCCTGTATAACTTAAAAAGATAATAAATTTATAGTTTTTCTGTAAATTGTTCTTAAAACTAATTATTCAAAAATATTGTCCTTAAACTTATTAGCCTAGAATGAGAAGCCCTTCAACCTAATTTCCACTATTTGTTATCTACCTCTTAATATGTATCTTGTTATATATTATATATGGAGGATTGTTCATTATTAAATATTGATTTGGTTACTTTATATTTATTGGAACAATCTAATTTATACTAGTTTCTATATCATTCTGTTCTTGTTTATTAACTTTGGTCATATGAATGATTCACCGTTGAAATGGACTTGATTCGAATTTTAATATGATAGAGTGATGACTTTCTTTGATATGATTTTGTATTAGTCTGAATGAATTTTTGATATTTTTTCGATTTTATGTTTGTGTGACAAGAAATCTTAATACACGATTTAGTGATACCATGTGGTATGAGACTTTAGGTAACACTTTTCTAGTTATTCATTGGACTTTTAGTATAGAAATATCTAGTGTGGATCGAGTGTAGTTTGTGAACATTCAATAATTATCCAGGTAAATGTGGTGGTATGGGACACCGTTATGTTATTCATTGTACTATTCTTTGTAAATAAATTTCACTCAAATGAGGATAACTCATGTATGTAATGATTCTCACTGAGGTGAGTGTACTATAGTCGCGTGGTGACTTATAAGTATAGCTTTGTGTTGGTGTCGGATTGAAGCTCTAGTATCTTATTGTCACGGGTAGTGACTTATCTGGAGCTATGTGTTAGCTTATGACTAGAACTATATGTGGATACTAGGTATGAGTATTATATGCCATCCACTTGTGTTCCAGCTCCCTATATGGTTCAGGAGTGAACCAGATTGGTCAATATCCATCCTGATGGCCTGATCGTAAGGTCGAGCCCCTTACTCGCTTGTTGGACATTTCGGATGTGCTTCAGAAGTTTGGTAGTTAGTAAGGTAGGTGCCCTACAGCCGTTTGTGTCACATAGGCCAGAGGTCTATTACCTATCTGCCTCCGTTTCTGGTTCAGGGTTGTGAGTGCGTTGTGGAGTGACATATATTATTCACTATCACACGAGGTTGCTATACTAGAGACGAAACGAGTCTAAAGTCTATTCAATCCCCTTTACATCCATATTGTTAGATGATTTGATAGATTTAGATAGCTTGGGTTATTGATTGTAATTTGGATTGTGTTGCATTATCTTTATAGTTTGTATATTGTTGGATAATGTTTGGATGATTTGATAGGCTATCTCACATTATCTATTGATTTGTAGTTTTATTAATATCTTATTTAACCATTAATGTGTTAGTCCTATTCATTTGATGATTTCATTTTATATGGTGAGGTTGAGTTATATGCATGATTCACCTATTAGATATAGTCTTCTTGATTCTATTGATGTTTTTCTATATGGGCGATGACATTTCTTGATATTAGTGTTGAATTAGTTTCATACGAGAATTGAGATATTTAGGCGATGTAATGCTATAATAATTGCTTAAGACTTATACATATTTTCTGTAATTATATAAACCATTTGATATGTCGTGTAATGAAATAATTATATTAGAAGAGTGATATTAAGATTTCTTTTTTGTTATTTATATGACATTAACTCAGTGTGTTTATTTAAGTCTGATTTTTATATCATTCATTGCATTACAGTGAGTTGGCATCATTTAAGTCATGTTGTGGTATTACTGAATTCATATTATATTATATTATATTATATTATATTATATTGTATTGTATTGTATTGTATTGTATTGTATTATATATTATACATGTTATTGCTATGATTCTAACTTTGTGATCTTTGTATATTCTGTATATTATGTACTGTTTTGTCCTGGAGACACATATGCTTATTCCTTTGAGTCATTACCGTATTCATATGACCAAGCTATTTATTTAATGTTTTAATATGTTACTAGCATTAGTCTAACGGAATATTCATGTATGTACCCCACGTAGCCTCATTCTTTGTATTATCCAATAGTATTACTCTGTAATACTCTTAGATGGTATGGGTATAAGGTGGGGTATCACAAAATGTGAGTGCGGACAATTTTAATAAGATAATTAGTACAGTTAAATTGAATCTATTTTATTTAATCTAGGATGTTGCTAATATAAACAGTAATTATAAACCTGTTTTGAAATATGTAAACTCTGATTTGAACTGTAGAAGCCTTATAATTTAATTGTTAGATAAAAATTCAATTTGCTAAAAATTAAACCCTAGAATTTAATTTATAATTAAATTATGAAATTGGTTAATTTGACATTTGTTATTATTAAATTTGGGAACCCTAAATTAACACCCTAACTGAATTGCCAATTAGACAATAAAGTAACATTAGAAAAATTAAGGTTAATTAACTGGAAATTAGGGATAACTGAAATTAGTAATTAGCTGGAATTAATCAATGTAATTAAAAAAATTAAATAAAAAATAATCCACATTTAAAAATAGAACAACCCTAAAAATTTAACGCGACTAGTCGACCTAGATACCCTAGCGGTTAATCGGTAGCGACTGGCCTGGGGCTAGGTCTGGGTTGATCATTCGACTATAAAATGTACAGATTAAACCGCCACCTTAGGCTCAAGTTTAAAATAAAAATTTATATAATTTAGTATAAAAATATTATAAACATAAAAATTGATTGTTTGAGCCCGTTTCTGAGCTATGTAGACATACTAGAGATGGTAGGGCCATAAATCCTCTATTAAGAGAATTGTAGGGCGATAAATCCCCTACTAAAGGACTATATGTCATCGTGATTTGGGTAATAGTTAAACACCCAATAATAGAAAAGAGTTAATTAGGGCGACGTATTTCTTACACACTTAGAGGGTTTTCATTCTGGTGACGTGCAACACTTACGGAGATACTGGATGAGTAAGACCGATCCTAACAAAAGTTCTTATATGCACGGTACTTGGGTGACATGTTACAAGTGGACACGACATAGAATGGTAAATGGCTACTATAAAGGACATTTGGCATTACGATCAGGTGCTGAACAGTGGATACATACGATGAGTCACTTTGCAAATTTGCATTTCACGTTTCTCTTTTTACGCACAGTAATGATTTATATTCTAGGACAGTTCAAAGACACTGGCCAATCATTAGTGTGAGTTTGAATTGCAGTTCAACCCATTGTATTGGATAAAGGTCAATAGGCATTGGACCTTAGGAACTCATAAACACTTGTTACACACCCTATATCACTTAAAGTAGTTTTAGTGTTGATTGCACTAAATTATAACTCACTAAACTTGTACTAATTGACCTAACTTTATTTTCAACCCAACCCCTTCTTTCCATTTTCCACCACCATAGGATGATAGGTTAGTAGATGATTAGACATAGTACATACAGAATGGAGCTTCACGTTGGAGTTCTTATATTATCCGTTGTTTCTCTAGTAGGCATCTATTGTATTAAAATTAGTAAAGTTTATAATGTAGTTTGAGAACAATGTATACGTAAAACGAGTATTTTGGAAATTGTTTCTCTAAGATGTCTATTTTGAATACATATATTTTAATTCCTTCCACCATGCGATCTGAAAGTGTAAAATGTCTTAGAACTCTATCCCTATAATTATTCTCCATAATGTTTTAAATATCCAACAACTCGTATTTTTCTGCACGATCCGTGTTGAGAGGTGCGGGTTGTTACATTTGGTATCAGAACTTAGGTTTACGATCTTATAGGATTGAAGCACGTATTGAGCAAACGTACTTGAAAAGATTTTGAAATAAACGCTTTTCCAAAAAGTTTTTCCAAAAAAGTTTTCCGATTTTTTTTTCCAAAATAGGTTTTGAATATGTATATATTTAGAAACACACATATAGATAAAAGATTTCAAAGAGATTTCCAAAGATTTTATCTATATATTAGAATTTCTTTTAATCTTGTCTATACTATCTACGAGAAATTTGAATATAATTCCCTAACATAAATAGTGAGAATGAGTACAAGTCTTAGGAGGATGGCTCAGAGAAGACAACTAAGATTTCGAACGTTAACATCCCTATATGGTTCTGTTGGTATCTAAAGCGAGGAGATAAGATGAGCTTAACTTGACTAAGGGATTTTAATCACAATTTTTTGATATGTGTATTAATACGCAACACTCTATATATTTTGACTCATAAGGTAATTATTGGCTTATCCCCTTATATGAGCAAAAAATTATGGCTTAGGGTAAATTCTTAGGTTATAGTAGTTAATGTGAAAATTAGGACTTTCACAATTATTATGAGTTACCCCATAAAGGAATTATAGTAGAGGCTTCCTACACCAACTAGCAACAATAAGTAAATTATGGATTTAAAGGCGAACTAAGAAGATTAGTAACATGAAATCCATAAGAAAAGAAATATAATGTTGACAGTAAAAGAGAAACATGGAAGAGAATTTTTCAAACTTAGGGCAAATTTCCTCGGTTAAAGTAGGAACCCCATCTTCATATTGGTAATAGTTGTAAGAACTCATGTTTAGCTGAAGGTATGATTAGAATCATTTCCATGTAAAAGTGGACATATATTGGGAATGGACTTAAGGTAACATCTTTGAAAAGGGAAAGTAGAACCTTATGCGATTTGTGCACTGTTATGTACAAATGGGCTTAGGTAATTAGGTTGTTTTTGTCTACTCCAATTAAAGCGATAAAATGGTGAGAATGTTTTCTAAAAAATGTGAAATAGTAAATGTTTTATATTTTAAAAAGAAAAATAAGTTAGTTTATGAATTTATAATCAAACAAAATATATAAAATTTGTTTAAAAAGTGAGATTAAAAGAATTTGAGTTTTTTTTCAATAAATGCCATAAAATTTTTGTTTGTCTCTTAGGCACATTATTATACTTACCTGCAATGCACACTATGCTTTTAAAAAGAAATTTTGAAAGAAAAGAAGAGTTTGTTTATGATTTTATATAAATAGTAAGGCAAACTTTATGGGATTTGTTTAAAAGAAAAAATTAAGAATTTGGTGAAAAATTACTTTCAATAACTGTTTTAACAGCTTTTGTTTTGTTTTGGGCACATTTTAAAACCTACTTTGATGTGCACTTTGCTTTTGACAAAAGAACTTTTGAGAAATAAAATATGAGAGGTAAGTATGACCCAACTTCCGAACTCTATTTATAGATAAGAAATCTTTGGTTTTTGTAAACGTCTTTTATTAATGTTTTCTCAAAGTCCAAAATAATAATAATAAGTTAAAAATACCACATTATCTTTTAAATACGCTTATGTGAAAATTTCTTATTTATAAAAGAAGAATTTGGAAAAGTGTGTTTTATGTACATTTTTACAAAGTTAAGTTAATCATTTTTTATAATTAATTAAAGAAAATGTCGAGACTTAGTAAAAAGAAAACGGCCGTTGGAAACGAATGAAGGGTTTTAAAGTTTTAAAAACTTACTAGCTTCGCAGTAATGCTAAAATGAAAAGTTTGATTTAAGAGGGTAAATGCAAATTTTATGACTTAAAATATAAAAGAAAACAAATTGATTAGAGTTGGATAAGTAGGATTAAACAGCCCACTAATACGAAGGTTGGTATGGAACTTGAAAGCATTGAAATGGTTAGGACAAAGATATAATGGTAAAATGTAAATTTAACGACCTTACCATTTAATGGATAAAATGGAAGGATAAAGTAGTAAGCCGAACTTCCCATAGTAGTGGAAAGTAAAAGCCACCTTGTGTTTCTCTACCCAAATATGGTTGGAATTGTAGAAGCTTTTATGTAAGAAAGATTGAATAGTATGATTTGACTAAACCTATTTAAGAATAAGGAAAGAGTCTGTCAAAATGTTTTAGTAGTATCGAAGGTGACTGTGGATGCATGGATTTTTCCAGTTTGAAATGTAAAAGGGACAAGTAGGATCTACTTCAATCTGTATTAAAAGTGTTTAGTAACAAATAGGCATTTCATTGATTACATTAGGAAATCTTAAATGGAAAAGTAAATGTAGGTTTGGGCACTATAGCAATAAGATATTAGTTAATACTATATAGATGAGAATATGATACTTGTAGGCTACGAGTAGTCCAAGTATCGTGTAGTCCCCTATAGGCAATGGGCTGACCAGTTGGATAAGAATGGGAAGGTATGTACTTTATATATGTTATTGGATTTATGTCATAGCAGTTGTGTCCCATGAACGCCTAGAGGTGAATCTTGAAATTGTAGATTAAATGTTGCACATACTTTAGAATGGAAAATAATGGGAAGTAGTAGTTTTTGGAACTTTTGGGTTGTGTAATGGCTCCAGATTTGTACACTCAAATAACTTAAGCAATATTTATAGGTTATGTAAAATTAGTCATCACAGTAAATGGTTGGATAATTGATATGGATTTGTAAACACAAGTTGAAATTTGTTATTAAATGGAAATGGAATTTGAGTAGTATTTTAATTCATCATGATGAAGTGTGTTACAATTTAAATTTCTATAAACTATCCATCTTTAATGTAAAGCGTATCGTTTGAAGTAACAAGGAATATACCCAAACGGAAGACATGTACAAAATAGGGATAGTCATCATATTTTGTACTATCTATTTAAGTAATAAACAAGCGAGATAATTCCTTTTAATTCCAAATATAACACAAATCATCTTTTAGATAATTTATGAAAAGTTACGTCATTACATTCCTTTGGGAAAAGTGTAGTGCCAACATATTAAAATGCAGAAACCGCTAAGTATAATCATAGTTACTGTCATTATGTCAATTGGATCAAAATGGCAAGGTCCCATTATGAAATGACATCAAAGAATGGAAAAGGAAATTTTTTGGAAATACAAACTACGAAAGGTATCGTAGATTGGAAATTAGTCAAGATTTTTGTAATAGATAGTAAATTCAAAAATGTGGGTCTTAGTCAAGAAAAAGATATTGTTGTAAGTATATACTGAGAATGCAAAGGTAATTTTAATAGAAAAGAAGATCAAGAAATTTTTAATAAATTTGAAGGAAGGGATATAAAGATTTTTCTCAAACTTGTGTTATCTCGCATTTTGACCCTGCTATATCCTAACTGATGGGACAAGTTGGAATCGACTGTCATCATGGCCAGTAACCTAGAGCGATGATTGTGGGGTCCAAAAATCAAGTACAGGTGATAATATGAAACCATAATCGAACAGAACCATGAGATATGCTCTATAGAATGTTCTAAGCATGGAATATAAACTAGTGTAGAAAAGGGATCGGGTATGATCCCTCTCAACCAAAGGGATCATATTAATTCAACTAAACCGTGCAACTCAACAGATCGATACCTCAAAATCTAGAAGCCAGATACACATGAAACTTTGGAAATAAGAAGTGTGAACCTTATTGAGTCCACCCTAGGGATTGCACCCTAAAAGTAGCAAGCAAGAGGAATTAGTCCTCTTTATTCTAGAGGGATCGATCATAATCAGACAACATCACATATTGTAATAATGATTGATTAATAACTAAAGTTCTACTAATCCAATTTGCATGAAACTTGGAGGCTAAGAATAGTACAACAAGAAGAAGATTCCATAGGGATCACACCCCTAAAATCATCAATCATGGGGATCGGCCTCGATCCTTATTTCTTAGGATTTGGGCTACGTGATCCCTCTTGTGGGCACCTATGGTTTTGAAATCCTTCTATCGAATTTTCAAGGGGATATTTCACAGCCTTCCCCTATAAATAAAGACTCGATTAATCATTTCGGGATCTTTTACGCTGCTTGTTGTTTTGTATTATTTCGTAATTAAGGAGTTTCATCTGATTCCTCTACTACAAATCTCTTGGGTGTTTGTACAATTTTCTATGCAAACATTTTGGTGCTTTCACCGAGAGCCAAGATTATTAGCTTCATTTGGATCCTTTGCTATTGTTGGATTGCATAAATCCAAGGCAAAGATCTAGAATTATCTTCAAATAGTTTATCCATTCTATTCAAATCCATGAAATTCTATGTAAAACTATCAACATTGGTTAGGAACACCGGATCTACCTTTCAAAATGCAGAAGGAAATGGGAATGCCAACATCCAGCAAGGAGGCAAGAGCAAGTTACCAGTGGATGCCAATGCTGCAAATCTAGTTGATGTCCAAAATCCAACCGATTCCTTCACAAGAGCTGATATTCAGAATCTAATGAGAGAGCTCATGGGTAGCCGTCGATAGTTAAACTAGCAGATTCAAGTAAATATTAATCCAGTGAATCAACTCAGGGATCAACGACAGGGCAAAACTAGGAGGGAGTCAACTCCTTACTTTGCATCGGAGAGCACAACTTCATTAGATGACCATCATAGCAGACATCGCAGAGCTGATGGATGTCATACAAAAGCACCAGGACGTCAAAATGCAACTATTTCCGGGCTGCCAAGACCCATCGGACCTGATCCCTCTATAGAGACTAGGGTTGATCCCTCCTCTAAAGGAGGAACCTTTCCTTTTTCTGATGGAATTCAGACTGTTTCCATCACGGTTGATATGGATGTTGGAATTCAAGTAAATGCAGACCAATTACCACTTCGGAATGACAATGATGTGAAAGCACATCAAGAAGATGTTGAGCCAAGAAGGCATGGAATGGCCCATAGACATCGAACGGACCATTCACATGAGGTGGAGCACAACTACTGCTTGGCTCCAACTATCCAAACGTCGGATTTGGCGGCTATGATAAGAAATCTAGTAAAGGAAAGCCAAGGTTTGACCATTGATGATTGGGGATCTGAAGAAGCCATGCCTCATTCACAGACAATATTTTACGCATGGAATATCCAAGGAGATTTAAAATGCCATCGGTGCCTTCTTACGAGGGAAAAATCGATACCAGGCAGCATATCAGGAGATATGAATGGCTGATGGACTAAGCACGAGTTGATGATGCCGTAAATGCAGATGTTTTCCCATCACTCTTTCTAGCATAGCAATAATGTGGTTTACGAGATTTCCCCCAACGTCAATCTCTAGATTTGATGATTTAGCGAAAAAATTTATGGAGCAGTTCTGTATGCACGCAACTTGCCCCAAAGATGTAATGTCCCTATCAAGCATGATCTAGGATCCAAGAGAATCGTTGAAAGACTACTTGGAGAGATTTCGTACAACCATTATAGAAGTAAGTAATCCATATGACCATTCAATATTGATGGTGGTAACAAGAGAGATTGACCAAGAATCTAACTTTGGCGATTGATTAGCTAGCAAACCACCCGTAACGTTGGAGCGTTTCTATGCAAAAGCAAGTCAGTATTTGAGGAAAGAGGAAGTTTTATGCCCTAGAAAGAAGAATGTTGTGGGGCCGAGTGAAGAGAGAGTGACGGGTAACATTGCAGTGAGACAGTCCGGGGAGAGTTCCAGAAAAGTTCATGTAAATATCCAAAATAAACCGACTCAGCAAAAGAAAGGCAGTGATAGGAACCGTGAACGAAAGAAGGAGCCAGGAGGAGGAAAGTCTAAGATCCAATGTATGATACCTAAAAATCAATGAATAATTCTCTAGAGAACATTTACTTGTCTACATGCAATACTAAGTAGTATATGAAGCCACCTCTGAAAGAAACGGTGGAGAAATAAAATCAGATTGGAAAATATTGCCGGCTCCACAAATGCTATGGTCACAACAAAATGAATGTAGTTAACTTTAGGATGTTACAGAAAAAATGATTTGGGAAAGAAAACTACAGCAGTTTGTTAAAGTCCCACAGGATGGCGGGCAGGGTAATTCGACCCCAACCGAGGACAAGCGCCGCATAAGGTGGACGAACCTGCACGGACTGGTGGAAGATTAGTGATCAATATAATAGCTGGAGGATTATATACATTTGATGGGAGTTGGGACGAGATGGAGCACTATACTAGAACAATCAAGCATATGAATTTTGACTGTAGTTCAAATACAAAAGATGGGGCTCTAGTCAAATAGCAGCGTATAATGGCAGTTGGAACTTTGTTCAGAAATAGAGATGAAGATAAGTGGAGGCACCGATGATCCACCCAATGGTCATTCGACCATGATCGGTGCCGCCTTAGCGAGGAAGATCTTGAATGACTATGGCAGTTCTCGCAATATAATTTTCAAAAAGGCATAGGATCAATTAAAGATTCAAGCCAAGGACTTGAAACTGTCTAAAGCCCATATTTATGGCTTTAACAATGCTACAATTGAAGCTATTGGTTATGTTGAATTGCCAATGGAGTTGGGAGAAGGCAACCATAGGAGAGTGTGGATGTTGACACTCCATACAATGTCTTTATGGGCCGACCAACCTTAGCTGAATTTCGGGCAGCCTTTAAACCATGGTGTTTGATTTTGAAGTTCCCAACTGATAACGGTGTAGGGGTTGTACATGGTGATCAGGCAACCGGATGGCCTTTGTGGCTGAGTAGAGGAACCTTCAGCGGAAGGAGAAAGGTTAGGGTATGGATAAGTCTCTCCACATCCAAGCCATCGAAGAATGACAATCAGCATCTGGGTCTTGAATCGGGCGTCACAGTCGGTTTTATAAAGAATTATCAAAGGAATGATGGGGAGAAGCCTAAAGAAACCAAGGCTGCACCGACTGAGTTGACGTTTAAAATCGCGGTCAGCCACGATGACCCATCGCGGGTCCTAAAGATCAGTTCACAGCTCATCCCCCCGACGATGAAGGAACTTGTTGGTTTCTTCAATCGAATCTTGATGTGTTCGCTTGGACCCAATCTGATATGTGTTGGATCTCGCCTA
Source organism: Allium cepa (assembly GCA_030765085.1). Classification (NCBI taxonomy): domain Eukaryota; kingdom Viridiplantae; phylum Streptophyta; class Magnoliopsida; order Asparagales; family Amaryllidaceae; genus Allium; species Allium cepa. Next base: position 599,739,220 of record CM060941.1, read on the forward strand.
CAATTGCAAGCCATGCATTAAATATCGACCTAAGGCATGTCTCGATGAAACAGAAAAGGCACGGCATGGGTTCAGAGAGATCTTTCACCCTTAAAGATTAGGTTGATAGACTCAAAAGCAATGGGTTTGTTCATGATGCCCTCTACTTGAAATGGGTATCCAATCATGTACTTATGAGTTATGAGAAAAGCAAATGAAAAATAGTAGAGATGCATTGACTATTCAGACCTAAATAAGGATGCCCTAAAGACAACTTTCCCCTTCTAGGATCGATCAACTGGTGGACTCAACTTAAAGGACATGAGTCGCTATCTTTCATGGATGCGTACTCTTAATATAGCCAATCCTGATGCACATACCCGACTAGGAGCACACTAGTTTTATTTTCAATGTTGGATTGTACTGCCATATAGTAATGTCATTTAGATTAAAAAATGCTGGAGCGACCTATCAACGTCTGGTTAATCAAATGTTTAAAGATCAGATTGGAAAGACGATGATGATATATGTAGATGATATGCTCATGAAGTCATAACAATCAAGCGACCATATTAGAGACTTAGCAAAAATATTTAATATCCTTCGATATTACAAAATGAAGATCAATCCTCTAAAATGTTCCTTTGGCATTTCCTCAGGAATTTTTTTGGGTTTTAGTGTCAATGCTCATGAAATCTGTGATGACCCAGAATTTTTGAGCATTTAAAATTAGAATATTTAATTGAGTTTAAATATTTAAAGGTTAATGTTTAACTTGAATTTCAAATATCACCATTATTTGGAATTTAATTATTGGATTTAATTACTGGAAATTGGGTAAAATGTTAAATCTGGAATTTTAAGCCGGTTAAAAATAATTTGAAGGTTTGTAAAATTTATATTGATAGTACTGAAGATAGTAAAGATATTAAAATTTGATTCGGAAGTGTTTTGTTAAGTTTTAAAAATATATCATTTAAATCGATTTAAAAATAGCCTTCCGAGGCACAGTCTCGGAATTCGACAAAACTAGTTCCATTGGATCCGTAATAGTGTAATATTATCAGATTTCAATTTTCGTAGCATTTGGAGTTGTCGTATGATCATACGGTAGATAAACGCGCTTAATCTATATCGAAATTTAATATAACAATTGGGTCTAAAAAGCTATCTTCTCCATACGATCGAGTTAGGACTTGAAACCTTTTCCTTTGCATTCGGAATAGAGGTATAACCTTATAAACGCATAGCGGCACGCCTCGATAGGAGATCAAAATTTTAAGCTGCTAAAACGAGATATTTTCAATATTAAAATTTATATTTAGCAAGACAGTAATCAATTCCAGCCTCCTTCCATCCTTTCAACGTAATTTGTCTTCTCACGCAAGGAATCAGATCATGTCCCCTTTTCTTGTTCAAGCACGCTTCTCTCTTTTAAAACGTCACATTCCTGTCAATTCAATAGCCGCGTTCTTTGTTTCAAAAGGGGAATGAAATTCATAATCAAATTGAGTTCTCAGAGAGGAATCCATAGCCACCAAAAAAAATAAGGGTGTACGAATTCGTGAGCTCGGAGGCCACCAACATCGTGGGCTGAGGCTCGGCTGTTGTCGTGTGATGGCCAGAGCAAGTTAGGGCAGCACGATAGGGTGTGGGAAGTATGGGGTTGTGACAGTCTTGGAGGCGGTGTACAATTGGGATCTGGATAGGGCGGAGGCCGGCAAGTCGAGCAGGTCGTGATTTGAGATGGGCGATTGTTCGTCATTGGCAATAGCAAGGAATTGCAGGCGATCGAGCTCTGAGCGGTGCGTGGGGTTTCGTCGACGTTGGATATGGGTTTGTCGAGGTAGTCTTAGTTGATATCTTTTTAAGTTTATATTATTATCTGTATATGAGTAAAGAATGAAATATTTAAGGTTTGAACAATAGCTTTTAAAAGTTGTGTTTTAGAAAGAAAATATAATATAGATACTGGAAGATTTTAAAATTATAGGTAATAGAAATTTTAAGATGTTGCAGGATTATAAGTTTGATTCCTAAAATGTATATAGGCTATTTCTAGTATTTGTGATTTCGAAAGAAACAATTCCTAAATATATAAATTAATTTATATAGGTAGGATTTTGAAAAGAAGAAGAAGAAGAAGAATTTTAAATATTGAAAGAATACATATAAGTAAGATTTTTATGAAATCTATATAAGTATATGTATGTAGTTTTAAAATAAATAAATATACATATATACATTAAATGTACTAGTTTATTTTTTTAAATAATATATTATGGAGATTAACCTATCTTATTTTTAGCTACTAAAATTATTTATTACAAGAAAATCAGTTTTAACTAAATCATTAGTTAATTTTCTTTAGTAAGATTTTTATGAAATCTATATAAGTATATGTATGTAGTTTTAAAATAAATAAATATACATATATACATTAAATGTACTAGTTTATTTTTTTAAATAATATATTATGGAGATTAACCTATCTTATTTTTAGCTACTAAAATTATTTATTACAAGAAAATCAGTTTTAACTAAATCATTAGTTAATTTTCTTTAATTCAGACAAATTGTTCGATTTATTCGAATATTAATAAATCATATAATGTTTATTCAAGGTCCAAAATGTGTGCAGAATCAAGTCAGTTTGGTTCAGATTGCAAATTAGAAGTCAAAGGTGAGTAAATCTCACTCTGTTGGATTTTTATTTAAATTTAAATAATTGGTTGAATGATTAAATTGATTGGATGTGCACTGATGATGATGTGACTTTGGTTTTGGTTGATTCTCGAGTTAATTATGGTTTGACTCGAAGTATTGGGGTTTTAAGTTGTTTAAAACTTAAATCATAAGTAAGAATTGTTTTCATTTTTATGTTAACAAGGATTTAATGATTTGTGGTCTATTAAATTAGTAGGGTAATTAAAATGGATAATTAATTAATTCAATTAATTAATGATTTGAGTTAATTAATTTAGTAATGAATGGTTTGAATTAATTAATTAAGTTTTAAGTTAATTAATTAAGTATAAGTAAATCAGAATAATCATTGGATGGTTTGACAAGTAATTACTTAATGAAATTAATGAAATATAATTACTTTGCGGGATAAATCAAGAGATTAATTAAGATGATTAATTTAGGAGTAATCGATTTATTTAATAAAGTAAATGAAAGGGTAGATAATTACAGGATGAGATAAATCAAAAGTGATTAATATTTATGGTTTAATTTATGATTAATTATTTAATGTAATTAAATTAGGACAAATTGAAATGTAAATGGGAAATCATTAAATTATATAATCAATGACGGAATTAAAGATTGATTAGTTAAGATTAATTAATCAGTGCTAATTGATTTATCAGAAATTAATTAATATAAGTAATTAAGGATTTATGTAATTAATTATAGTTAATTAACTTGTGAAGTAATTAAAGATTAATTTTTTGTTTTGGTCAAGAATAATTAATATTGTGAAATTAAATCAAGATAATTACTTGAAGGTAATTGAAAAATAATTAATCCAGGGTGATTAATTAAGATGAATAATGAAGGGTTGACTAATTAATTGATTTGGAATTAATTAATGTTAAATGAAGGAATCTGAGTGATTGAGGTTAGAGATTCAATTAGAATCAATTAAATTATTTTGGAAGTGATCAAATTTGCTTATGGATGATTTAATGGTATTGGATGCTTTGAATGAGTTGATAACTCTGATATGAAATGTTGTGTATTTCATTTGGATAACTTGGGTTAGGATGACTTGAGACTCGAAGAGACCAGATTCGGGTATTAGGAAATACCCGAAACCACTTCGAATTTTTATAGATTGATATGTGAAATCTATAGGCTGGAATGAAGTGATTTAAAGGAATTGGACTTTTTAAATCTAAACCATGGTACTTAGAAAATAGATGTGTGGAATAAGTGATGTCTATTATAAATTGTGGCTTTGTGAATTGAAATGAGTTACCCGGTTTCTATATAAGTTGTATGCTTTGTATTCTATGTTAGTTGGGTTTACTCACGCTGGTTTCCAGCCTGACCCGGGTGTTACTTTGGTGTAATGTTCGGGTCAGACCGAGTATTGCTGATTTTCAGGTAGGGACGTTCTGGAGCTCAGGAGGTGAGCTGGATGGAAAGAACGTATGGAGTGCTTCCGCTACATTATATTATTGTATATCTATGACATAGTAATTGTGTATATTCCAATGTCTGTATAAATTTGTAACTCTGATGTATTAAAATATAATCGACAGATATAGTATTGCTTTGTAAACTGTTATTATTTATTATTATATTTTATCCGCTGCGAATGTGAGATGTTGATGTTTCTGTTCTTCTTCTTCTTCTATATCTTTCTTCTTTTTCATAAGTGTCTGAAATTTTCGGGTTCGGAAATTCCGGGTCGTTACAAAAACGAAGCTAATCTGAAGAAGATTTGAGCAATTCACAACATCCAATGACCAAAGGCTATCGAATATGTACTGATCCTAAAAAGGAAGGTTGCCACCTTAAGACTGTTTATTTCCATAGCTATTGATAAATGTATTCCTTTCTTCGACCTGATAAGGAGAGGGAAGAGAAACTTCGAATGGACATAGGAGTGTGAAGATGCATTCTAAGCTCTAGTGAACCACCTAGAGAGACCTCCCATCTTTGTCAAAGCCGGTGGATCACGAAGAAGTGTATATCTGCTTAGCCGTGTTGGTATATGCTATAAGTGCCATATTGCTTCTCGAGGAGAGTCAAATCCAAAGACCGTTATATTATTTTAGCAAGTGATTACAGGAGCTGAAAGGAACTATTTAAAGATAGAGAAATTAGCATACTACTTATTGATTGCATGATGAAGGCATTACCCTTATTTTCAAGCTCATCCCATCAAAGTCTACACTGACCAGCCATTACGCCAGGTCCTATAGTGACCCGAGATGTCTGGAATGGTACTTAAGTGGAACATCAGGTTGAGCCAATTTGACATTACCTATCTCACTTGGAGAACCATCTAGGAATAGGTACTGGCGAACTTTATCGGCGAGTTCACCGCACATGATGATCTCTTTGTGTGCATTGAAGCCCTGCCATCTGATGGAAAATGTATATGGATAGAGCCTCCAACAGTCATTCTTTTGAAGCTAGAGTCGTGTTAGTAACTCCAGAGGATCGATCAATTTGCAATTCTTTGAAGCTTGACTTCCCAACGATGAATAACAAAGCCGAATATGAAGCTCAGATTACCGGACTTAAATTTGCTAGAGAACTGGTAATAAAATCTCTTGAAATCTTTTGTGATTCCCAGTTGGTGGTACACCAAGTAAGGGGAGATTACCAGGCTAAAGGACAACGACGCACTCCGTACCTTATCTGAGTCCAAAAGCTATTGACTAACTTTAAATATTACGGCATCAAGCATATTTCCGGGGATCATAACAAAAAGGCCGACTCATTGGCAAAGTTTGCTAACACCGGGGATGTATAACAAATTGGCTTGGTTCCAGTTAAAGTACTAGACGCTCTAAGCATAAATCAGATGGAAATCGACTGGTTACTAGATACAGAACCAGAGAAGGAGTCATGGATGACTTAGATTATAGATTATTTGCTATGGGGAGTCTTTCCCGAATAGAGGAATGGAAGACGACAAATCCTCCGCAAAGCTTTATGATATATCATTTAGGAAGGAGTCATATATAGAAATGGTTTTTCCATTCCCCTGTTTCGGTGTATCACTTACGATGAAATAAAATAAGCCCTCAGGGAAGTTTATGAAGGGGAATGTGGTGATCACATTGGGGGTAAAGCCCGGGAAAGAAACTACTCTGTTATGGGTATTACAGGCCAACTGTCAACCAAGTGTTGCTGATTACACTGAGCGATGCGATAAGTGCTAGATGTGTGCAAAAGTTTCGAGAGCTCCACTGGCAAAAATTACAAAAATGGTCGGTCCATGGCCATTTTCCAAATGGGGCAAATATATTACCAATTCCTTATCGATCTCTAAAGATGGTACGAACTACGACGTATCATCCCAAATTTTTGATAACATTATTTACTATTTAGGAGATTTTGTTAGATAAACTAAATAAAATAATGTGTTTATAAGGGGATTGAGATTTGATTTAATTAAGGTAGCTGTGCCTTTTTAACTAATAAATTAAATAAATGGTTTAAAATGAATTAAAGGAGGGGTATTATGGGAAAGAGGCCATTCCTATATTATCTTCTTTAGGCCACGTATCTTAACATACGTTCATTCTCATTTCTAAAATTTAAAAGCACAGTCGACCACTATTAACAAGGAAGAAGAAGAGGAAATTAAAGAAAAGCTTAAAGAAAAGCAAATTCAAATCAAAGTCATTCAAATCCCAAGCACCTTATCTCTAAAGCAAAGGTGAATAATGTTTACATCTTAAAATTTTATAGTTTTGGTGTTAAGGTAAACTCCGAATGATTTTGCATAGGTTTGCCATGTTCTTGAACGATTGATGGTATATATACATGTTTATGATTTACGAATGTACATATAGATTTTATGACATGCTTTAAGGTGAAAACCCTATTAAATGACATCCGTTAGCCCTACGAATTTTTATGATGAGCTAAAAAGTTGTTTTAAAGATGGATTTCGATTTTCAGAATGTTTAGAATTTTTTGTGTAATTGTTATGAATTTTCTAAGGAAGAAAAGGTTAATTTTGATTATCAAATTATTTATGTGAAAATAATTATTCTTTGGATCCGAAAATTTTATATGTTGAATAGAACATATTGATTGATTTTTTGCAATTTTTCCAGAATTTTCCAAGGTGTTTTAATAGTTATATAAAATTATTTAAGGAATGAGACTTAAATGTTTTATATAATTATAAAGGAGAAAGAGGCTTTTTCAAAATTATTTAAAATTATAAATAAAGGAAGTTCATAGCATTTTTGAATATAAAATTCCGACAAATAATCAGATTTAGACAAATAAGGCAAGTGAGGTACAAAAGAAGTATTTCAAAACAATTGGCATTTGTTTCCGCCTTAATTCCAAATCTTCCGACTAGGTCGAAAGGTATCAAACCTTTTGACCAGGTCAAAAACCAATGCACATGGTATCAGGCACCCGGTATGCAGTGGATTGGAAGGAGTCGAAAAGTTTAGGGACGAAAGGTTAAAGCTTTCGAAGGAGATGAAACTTTGTTTTGGTTTTAAAGAAAATACGCCTGCTAGCTTTCTACAAAGGGCTTTCGACATCGTCAAATTGTTTAAAAGGAAAATGTCGATTGGTTTGCTTTCTTTTTTTAGTTGAAACTTTTCAACAAAGTCGAAAGGTATAAGTTTTGACATCATTGAAAACATAAGTGTCGCTTCCTAACCTTTCGACGTAGATGAGGTCGAAGGTAAACTTTTGTTTTTCTAAAATTTGCAGCCTCTCTCTATTGATTTCGAAGGGTTTGTTCCAACGCCGATACTTCATTGTTTCAGAATGGTTCGGAAAGGTTTTATAAAGGTTTCAAAGCAGTTGCTTTCGACCCCAATTTTTTTCTGATCTTTTTTCTTTTCTCGAAGGCATAATCCAAATGTTTTAAAGATATCAAAGTAGTTAACTTTGAATGGATGCAAAAGGTTTCCATTTGTTTTAAATTGAACCCAATGTCTTCGAATGGTTTTGAATTCCATAGATTTTGAAAGGTTTATAAATGATTTTATAGGGGAGGTACCTCAGGCTTTTAACAAAGTCAAAAGGCGAAACCTTTCGATTAGGTCGTAAAGAAACCTTCCAACAAGGTCGAAAGGTGTGATTTTGTAATGTTTTCAAAAGGCTAAGGTATAAAGGATTTTAAGGCGGATGTCAAATGTTTCAAAGCTTATAAAAGGAACGCTTTTTTAAAGGTCCTGAAGGAGTTACCTTCAATGGTTTGAAAGATTTATTAAAGGATACGAAGGAGTGACCATCAATACTTTCGAAGGGTTTTATTAATAGTTTTGAAGGAGTTACCTTCTATGCTTTTGAAGGGTTATTTAAAGGTTTTAAGCAAAGGTTTTGAATCGAATGACAAGGCAGATAGCCTAAGTGTTTGTTATAGACGACTTTAACTTATTTTTAAAGGATAGATAATCCTTATTGAACCTCATCAACGTTATTTTGATTAAAGCATATATAATATGGCAAAAATAGCTTCGAGTAAAGCTAAAGATATATTTTCGTTTTATATATATGATTTGACGGACTAAATCATTTTGAAAAGGCTTTCAAGGAAAATTCAAAGGGTACTTAACCCAGAAATTTTAAAGGGTAGTTAAGAAAAAAGAAAATTTATGCAGTTAACTCATTTAAATTCGGTTAGTGAGTCCATTTTGAGGGTAGTCAACCCAGTGGCAGTTGTCCCAGTGGTCATTTAGTCCAGAAAAGAGCAGTCAGCTTTGATATGAACAATTAGTTCATTTATTAGCGTAACAGACCTTGCTACTTTTTAAGGACAGTTAGTCCACCTCTTTTTGCCTGTTTTAGGCAGATAGCCCATTATCTAGCATAAAATATATTGCTATTCTGGCAGTTTAAGGATAGATAGTCCATAAAAGAGCAGATAGCTGAGAATTTAGGACAGATAGTCCAATAAAGAACATATATCTCATATTTTAGACAGATAATCTATTTTATTTCCTATTTGAGCATAATGGATATTGCTATATTGTTATTATAATCTGTTGATTAATTAATTTGGTTGCAAGAAAGGATTTGCAAAACATATGTTTAGAAATGAGATATTAGTGAGGGAAACCCCGTTTCGCTAAGCAGTGTGGTCTCTCTTTTTATCCGTAAACTGAAATGTTATAGAAATTATTCATACAGGCTTTATGTCTAACTCGATGTTTTTGTTTCCCCCTAAACTCTCGAGTGCTCAATATTAGATTTGAGTAGGCTGAGGTTTTAGGTTTTCATGTTTTAGCAGATTTTGGCTAATAAGCTTCCGAAGACGACCAGGTGGCTGGCAAATAGCTAATGTAGGAATTCTGTTTTAAATATTGTTACTACTGTGTATTAAGACATTTAGGTCTATATTGCTTTGATCTCCTAAGGGGGCATCTTCATATGTCGCTCTTGGTGTATAGTTGTAATTATATTTGATCATTTCTTGAGAATACATTTGGGGATTTTTGTCACTTGGATATGATATTATTTGAAATGTAGTCATGAAAATGATTGTTTTTTGAAATATGCGATTTTGTTCATATTCAAGTGCTTCTGATATTATGGATACCATTAGCATTGGCGTATTTCACCATCAGAAGTTAATACCGTGGATGACAGCCGCACACGCCATATTTATAGCAAAACCCGAGTTACTGGGCTTTCTTAGTAGTTCGGGCCCATTAAGATCATAGCCGAGCCAATATCCTTCATCATGACCGACCCCAAGTCCCCGATAAGCCGACCCAAAGTAGCTAGGGTACTGACTCGAAGTGACCTTAACCCGGACTCGAAGTAAACAGGGATGGAACTCGAGGTAATCCAATGCTGAAACCACTCCTTTAAGACACTGATCCACTATTGCCGAACCACATATGGCTGACCCACATGCTCCAATCCCCTTGAGGCCGATCCCATCCAAAACGAACCACCACAGCCTCCCACTTTTACCGACTCACTTGTCGCCGTCCTTTCTTTCATGCCGAACATGGGATGCCGACCCGACCCATTCCCTTCCATGTCGATCGACTCTAACTCGACCGATCCAGAAATGCCGACCCAGATCACCACCGAGCCACATCTACCGACCCACTCAGGCCGAGCCACTCGTGCCAAACCACCAACACCGAACCATAACCGACCGACTTGCCTGAACTTCCACACAATGACTGTACCATGCATGATCTCCTCTCCTCGACCGAGCCATGTACGACTGAGCCACCTTGGTCGAGCGACCCTGTAACGACCTGTAAGAATTCAATAAATTCTATTGTTTTATTTACGTATTTAATTGGACTTTAGTGAAAATTTAAATAAATTAATTTGCAAATAAAAAAAATTATTTGGATTGCGTCCAATTAAACATAGCAGATTTTAAATTTTAAATTTATTTTATCAAAGTTATTTCATTGTGAAATTCTATAAAATTCAAGCTAGCTAATAAATTGCTGATAATAAATTTATGTTCAGGCCTGAATATTTTTCTATGGAAAATTTCTAAATCCTATTCTGAGTGAGACGTCATCCTTCGTTTTTCCAAATTCGGACGTCTACTGCTCCGTTTACCTTATTTCTGACAAAATAACAGCATTTTGGGTACCGGTACCGATTTTTGATCGGATAATTGTACCACTGATATTTGTATACCATTGCGATCGTCTCGTCATGCTGATCTCAACAGTATATTTACTTCTGTATTTGAAGCCCGGTGCACAACGGAACCAATAAACTGCTCTAATAGCTTCTCCATCAGTGTACAGCTGTTGTCATCCACGTCCTTCAAAAGTGAAGCCTATAAAATTCTATACGTTTAGTAAGCATTCATTTATTATTATCTTTCCCCTGTCCATTTCAAAATCTTTTCATCAGTTTCAAAATTTAAAAATTTTATACGCGCATTTATTAAATCTTTAACGGTTCCTCTTAACTTTACAAAATTTCCCTGGTTTTTCCTGGATTCAAGGCTGGACGGTTGCCTTTATATTTAAGTGCTTTAAAGCCATTCAGCTAAATCAATGTAATACTGTAGCCATTCCTTTCACATTGTTTCGTACGTTACTACACCTTCCTTCAGTTCAAATTTCAAACGGCTGGAATATAATAGCCACTAGCATTCATTTCAACATTTATTTCAAAAAAATTCCAGCTGTTGACATCTCAGGGAAAGTTTAAACGTGTAAAGTGTACACGTTTTATAATTTATTAAATTGAAGGCTCACCTCAAGTTGCAAGGCATTTACTTCTGCCTGTAACCATATTTTCACGCACTGGTTACGAGACCACCCTCCCTCTCAAAATTCTTCATCTTCCCTTCCCTTTTATTTGCCATCACGTTCTCCCTTCCCATCATTATCAAACCCGAGCCACCATTGATAAACCACCAAAGCACACATCTCCCAACCCATCACCGCATCATGTCGGCCTTCCTCCCCTACGTCCTCCTCTCCAACAGCCGCACCTACCCTACTGCCTTGCCGCCTCCCTACCCTCTCGGACTTTGACCACAACTTCCCCGAACCCATTACCATTTTTCCTATCGCCGAGATCTGAGTTTCCACTCCAACCCGGTCCGCCACCTTGGCTTCTCGGCCATTGCTAGCTTCCTGTGCCTCCTCCTTATCCACCGAGACGTGCACCACTCCTCCACCAGCGCCGCAACCCCTGCCTCTTGCCGAACCGCCACCATCCCCTTCAGCCCGACCCTTGTCCATGTCACCCCACTCCATCACGTCCCAATCACCTGCCCTTCATCGTCCAAAACCGCATCACCAACTTCTCTCGGCTGAGCGCCCACTGCCGAGAAGCTCCAGCGACCCGCCACCGCATCACCTTCGCCCAGCAACCCGAGCTCCTCCGTGCCGAACAACACAGCCTCCACTTCTTGACCTGTCACGACCCATACCCCCTAACCATCTTCCTCCAACCACTACAACGCCGTCCGCCACTCACCTAAGTCCACTGCTAGCAACCGCCTCGTTCTCTCTGCCAAGCACGGTAGCCCTTTCTCTTTTATAAAATTTCATATATGCAGTTTAAAGATTTCGCATGGGTTGTATATATAGGTATCTGTTTACATGTATAAGCATATTTAAATTACGCAGGTCACCAAGTTTTGATGCATGCTTATGTAAGTTTTATAAGATTTTATTTTATATACTAGATATATATTAAGTTATGCGTATATATTAATATACAGAGTGGTTTACAACGTTTAAAGTTATGTATTTATTTATTATAAAAAGTTTTCAAAGCTATTAATATGAACGCCTATCTAGTAACAGTATATTTGGGTGTTGTATAGATTAAATTGATTTTTTTTTTGCTTTATGAAATCCGTTGCTTTCAAAATTTAGATCTGCATATTTTGGGGTCCACTGATTTATATCCTACTTTTACTGTTTATATGTGAATACTTAAATATATAGCGTGTCAGATTTGCATATATCATATTCAAAAAGTTTTGAGATTTTAATGTTAAAATTCAAATTCCTCTATTCTATATAAGTTGAAAAGGTGGTATACAGCTTGTTTAGTATATTTTAGTTTTACTGAAGCTTGTATTTGCCTACCCACGTGGTCTAGGGCGTGCACCCAGCTCAGTTGTGATCCACGTGAGGCATGTTTTCGAAACACATTTTGGTTACACTTAACATTGTTTAATTTAAATAATGCTTTTCAATACAATGTAAATATATTGATTTTATATTTGATATTTCGATTTTTAAGACAGGTTTTGGATTTTCATATATAGATATTTTCGTTTTGTTTTAATAACCATCGTTTTTTTTGTATATTATATAAAGATCTTATTTTAATATATGAGTGAAATTTAGGATTTTAAATAGATATGATTTTAATATTTATCTTAACCTTAAATACTGATTTTTGGAAGGGAATAATAGGAGGATGATATAGTATACGATTCGTTCGAATTTATCATCATCAACCAAATTCTGATTTGATTTCATCGATTTCTCGTTATCAGATGTGATCATCGGATTCGTGCCGATCTTTCTTCGCTTTAGTTCGTAACCCAAATCAGCTTCGTTGTCCATCTCTCTAGCCTCGGAAGGTGAGAAATCACTCACGATTAACGTTCTTTTATTTATTAAATTTGATTTCAATTGAAACGACAATTGAAATATGCTGCTGTTAGTTGTTTTACTGTTATGACTGTTATTATCTGTATCTGTTCACCTATGACACCTGACACCATTATCGGTTAATTATTTATGTGATAATAATACAGATGGGTCGATAATTGATTGTTTGATTGATTGTTGTTTAAATTGGATGTTTATTATTATTGTTAAGTGATAACTAGTTTGCTAGTTTGATTTGGGGGTAGTATAGTTTACAAATTAAATGGATTATATATGACGGACCTTGATTTATTAAAACCTGACCCCGCCATATGTTAATTTGATTAGTTAAATTTGACCCATTATTGTCGTAGAAATTGATAAATTATACTTTAAATCTTTGAGCGTAGTTTGGATTAATTGTTGTAGTTTTTAAACTGAAATTTAAAAAGGAACAACAAGTGAAAAGCTGTAATGTAATAATCTTTAATCTACATGGAATGATAGTGTAGATTCTAGAAATAGTTATACAAATAACAATGCGAATTAATACGATTATTTCGGGGTTATTTGAATTATTTATTGAATTGTTATTGATTGTTGTTATTGCTTGTTTATTTACTTTGACACCATCCCTGTCATCACACTGCAAGTTTTCTTTGTTATGTTTGTTTGGATTGAAATGGGTTGAAATGATAGACCCAAGCGGTTTCCATTTAATTAAATTTGAGATTACGGGTTGAAATGCTATCCACCCGTATACATTTAGTGTACGGATTGAAATGATAATATCCGTAACACTTGATTGTGTGATAAGGAATATATGGTCTTATTAAATAAAAATTCTTAAATACATATATATAGGGTAATGATAAATATAGAGTTATTTATATCTAGTCTAATCAAGATTTGATCAAATACATAAATTATGATAAATAGTTATGTAAATTTTATCTCGAATAGTTTTGCAATAATATTGAACAATTAAGATTGGGAGATAAATTTGGGTTATTTGGAAATGGTTTGTAGGTAAGGATTTATTTATTTAAATCAATTTGAAATTTATCAAACGAGATATTTCACGTTTAATAAAATTTAAGAAATATTGAGTAAAATATAATTTAAGGTCACTAAAATGATATTGAATCAAATAAGGGAGGGTTCAAGACGAGATAATAGTGATAAAAAAAAATCGAGAATCTATATGAAACTGTTAATTTTAAATTGTTATATTTGAGCTATGAACTATATTGTAATTAAATGGTTTAAAGATTTGGATATGTATTTGGAACCAAGATAGTTAAATTTGTTATTTAGATAACGAATTGAATTGGGTATAAATTGAGGATGAACTAAATTGGAAATGTTTAAACTAGATTGGGAAAAATTTAGTTGAAATGTTGAATACTTAAAGTATGGAACATATTGAAAAAAGGGGGTAATTGGGATATATAATCCAAATTTGGGAATTATAAAATTTAAGTGGTTATTTTAGGAAAATTTAAATTGATAAAATGAGATTGACTATAATTGGAATGGGAAGGTCGGGTTGATGTGAACGATTGGGAATTTGGAAGTGCTTTACTGTATACAGTACATAAAATATACAGATACTATTTTGGGAATATAATCATTTGAAGTGAAATGGATATTTAGGTTTGAAGAATAAATTAAGTGAATGACCACGGTGTAATAGTGTATAGTTTTACACTGTAGATAGTTCTATGGACCCTTAGAGGATGGACACCCCAAACATCCTTTAAGTTATATTGTATTTCAGTTGATAGTTCATTTGAGTTGAATTTATTGATATAAGAATGTTAATCCTGACTCGAGTGTTTTGTGTTTTGCTTTACGCTCGGGTCAGACCGAGTAATACAGCATTAGAGACTCACCTTTGGAGATTGGAGCTTCATTTGGAGATCCAACTATCATTTCAGCTTTCAGTTTTCTAGTTGACTGGTTCAGAGAAGTCATCGGCTCGTACTGAAGACTTTTCTGTATTCAAGAGATTCTGATGTATTTTATTTTAAACTCTGATGTATATAGTAGCTTCATGAACTACTATTTTTCTATTCCGCTGCATTATATTACTCTGTGTCTGTGATCTGTGTTTGATTTATTTACTGTATATCTTAAGTTTTGCCAAATTAAATTAACAATTCGGTATTTTGAATTATTCAAGTCGGACATGTACGGTTTTAGTGTCGATTTGAATGGTCCAAAATAGCGGGTCGTTACAGACCCACACCGAACCATCCATCTAGATCGATCCACACATTCCCGAGCGACACACGCCGAACTATTGATGCCAAACGCTACATGCCAAACCATAACCACCGTATCCCAGCGTCGATAAACGAGCAATCTATTTGGTTAAATCCACCTATCTATGGCCTTGCCAAAAGATGGGTTAACATTTTGCCCCCAAAACATACCTTGCTATCGGAAGGTGTGTTTTAAACAGCCTCAAATCCGATATCCGAAATCCATATCTCATCCATAGCCATACCTTCCGATTCATAACCGTTTTATCCGAGTGCAATTGTCATATTCTTATCCAAATCTACGACTGCTCTGAGTCAATATTCGATTCTTATCCAGAAACCAAATCCTTATCTAATTCCACATCCATCCGAACCCGACAACCATATACTAATCCATCCATATCCAATAACCAATACCCACATCCATGACCTTTCCGAGTCGATATCCAAATCCGAGACCGCTCCGGGTCCATTTTGGTAGTTAAATAACCAACTATCAGCTTTGGCCGTTTTAGTTCCTTGACTTAATGTGGGAACTATTTAGTTGTACACTTAGTACGTAGCCTTCTATGTAGGCTTCATTATCGTTTGTGTTGAGGATGTTGATTCGTGTAGTGTAGAGTATTATTCCAATCTATCGAGCTTCCTTCTTGTTCCAAAGGATAGCAAGTTGAAAGTTGGAGATGTGATAAGTTTATGAGATTTAATTTATATGTGAAGTTGAGAAATGCTTTTGCGTTGTTTGGTCGAAGAGACCGGGATCAGATTTATTTGAAAACCACTTCGGGCCAACATATATGCATTCGGTTGTGCAGATTGATTTTCAGGATTTTCATATTGGAAGAGTACTTGTTGATCATTTGGGGTTAAAATCCAAATATACATATTGTAGCAGTGGTTTCTTCATTATGAAATATCCAATGCAAGGACTATTCGATACTAATCCTAGGGATTTTCCGATAGGATGTGGTAGGAAAATACCTTTGGTTTGTCCCATTCCTGGACAACTTGTATTGGTGTTTGTCTAACATTGCATTTCTAAAGATTACGTACATTGGTTTTTAAAAACGTGCATCAATGATGGCGGAGAAGGCAACTTCTCTTAGATTAATACCCTCCATGAGACATATGATCTTAAGCGTTGTATTTTTATGGAAGGAAACTAGTGGTCAATGGAAATGACCATATGGCGTTCAAAGTGATGTGATTGTGATTTGTGAAAGGTAATCGTTACATCAGGCCTCATCAACCGAAAATGCCTGAAACAGGGTTATATGCGACAAGGCTAAGTGGGTCGCTCCCAAGTAGGATATGATCATCCTCTTCTAGATATATCTTTACACGCTATGACGTCGTGTGTCTGATTATTGTTGTTTGTATGCTAGAGAGCCCTCGATAAAGGTCGGTAACGACCGAAGAATGACATATTCGGTACCATCCAGTTATTGAGGTAGGCCGGTCTTGTGTTGGTGAGGGCAGATGTTCTATGCCTCGGGACATCCATCTAGAGGTGTACCCATCGGAAGGTAGTCCCTTCACCTGGTCATTTGTATGGAAATCCAAATCCCACTACGAGCTTGCGGTTTTGTTTGTAAGGCATAATGAATAGCCTCGAAATGCTATATGGGTAACCATTTCGACTATTATTAATATTATTTGTATACTAGACACTAGTATAATATCAGATGATTTGATATGAAATGTTTTAGTTATCGTCACTAGTACAAAAAGTGCATATTGCTTCGCCTCTTTTACATCGGTTGAAGTAAAAATTGATGCAAATAGAATTATTTGCATTAGTTCTATCTTAATAACCGATGCAATTGGTACGTGGAAAGCAATAGGTAATAAAAAAAATCAAATTTGCATCAGTTCTCACCAACAACCGATGCAAATAGTTTTAGTCGCATCGGTTTTAAAGTCAACCGATGCAACTACATATTGATGGCAATATGAAATTTGGGTGGGAAATAATGAAAAATTGGCTCCAAAGTTTACTTTGGACAAATGTACTCCTTCCTCCTCAATAACCATCTCCGAAAAAAATAAATAATAATAATAGTAATACCGTGCCCTCTCCTTCTTTTCATTTTCAAAATCGAACAAAAGAAGAAAAAATTAAAACGAAGCTTTTGAATATTTTAATGGTGAAGATGGCAGCAAACTCGAAATCGATTTACAATAAGAAATCCACGGTCGAGCATCTCAAACAAATAAAAATCAAAATCAAAGCAGTTCGATAAAATTTTACTTCCCACCGATCTTCTTCACCCAATTCCCAAAGTGCAAATCAGAAAATTTAACGATGGCACTTTGTCGACTCCATCGTGTAGGGCTCCTTCGGCCACGCCATTCAAAGCCTCAAATTACCAGATATCCCTGGTCCTCTATCGTCCAGCGGCGCCGCCGTCGGAGACTTCCCATTGTTCGTTCGTTTTGTCCCCAATTGGATCCGATGGATGCTCAAAAAAAATCTTTTGTTGCGGATTTGCTGATGAATCCTGGACGCAATTCCATGCTACCGCTGAAGCAAAGAGGAAATTAGTTGCTGTTGTATTCCATTTACTGATGAGAATGATGACTGGAATCGGCAGCCTGGTGGGTGCTACTTTATCACTAGAAGTAAGTCATCTTTGGTTGCTTTTGCTGTAGGAGAATGGTAATATCCTGTTGGTTGTGGTTTTCATGTTATAGCTGCACATACTGATAGCCCATGCTTAAAAATGAAACCAAAATCAGCTGGTTCAAAGGCTGGATATTTAATGGTAAATTAGCAACCATATGGAGCTGGGCTATGGCATACATGGTTTGATAGAGATTTTATATATCATATCAACAAGGTGAGTAGAAGTGTTAGAAGTCTCTATTTGGTTGATTGTGCTTAAGCAGCACATGAATTTTTAAGCTAAATTTTTGTTTCTACGAATATTGTTTAAATATTTTGAGTTTTGGAGTTAAAATTGACCATTTTTTGAAGAATGTTGGGCTTTTTTCGGTGCACTGGTTATTTATGCAGTAAAAATGAAGACCATTTCATTCTTTTCCAAGAATCAACAAGAATTTTTTCACTTAATATCGCTTCGAACTTTGCTTCATTTTAGCTGAAGATCAAAAACACTGCTTAGAAGTGATTGAGTGCTAATCGCTTAACACTGCTGATGTTTCAAAATTTTATAGTGCTGAACCCAAGTATTTTGCGCTTAAGCGCTTTTTCTTAACAAAGATTTTGTGTACCTTTATGGTTTGGTGTTCTGACCGGATCTCTAAAATTGTGACCATTCCAGTTTGATTCGGCCATGTTTAGTACCAAATTATGTTATAAATCTGGTTTCGGATATGAGATGTAAAAATGTATCAGTTTTTTGATATAAATCTAAAAATAAATCAATAAAACCAGTAAAGAAATAAAATTGAAAAAATGGTCTATAGACTTATCCTGACATTCTCAAGATTCATAGTTTTTTATGTTATCAGGTGTCTTGTTTCATATTTTTCTTGCTTGTGAAAATTCCATTATAATTATTATTATCTTGTGTTGTTTTCATTTGCTTTGTTGACATGAAAAAAAAGTTGTTATTAATAATGTATTTTCTTCTCCATAGTTGAGAAGGCAAAATATATCTATATTGCTGGATTTTTCCTCACAATATCTCCAGAATCTATTTTTCTTATAGCTGAGCACGCAGCTGCAAATAACAAGGTATTGGTTCATTTTTCCGTTTATGTCTTTTTTTGGGGTTTGAAGAGGAATGGCAATTGTTGATGGTTTTGAACGTATTTACAGTAGTGCCATCTGTTTGTTTTCAATGGAGGTGCCGGGGGTGGATTTTCAGTTGAGAGATGTAGTTGGCTGTTGAATATGAAAGTAAGGCTTGGTTGTATGGATGTGTGCAGTGGATTGAGAAGTGCTACAGGCAGTTTTCTCTTGGTGAATATGACAGTAAGGCTTGGCTATTTGCGTGATGGGAAATGTAGTGATGTTGTGGCTGAGGAGTGATGACGTTACTGGTGGTAAGTTTTCGTGAGGAGAAAGCCAGAGAAGAATGTAACTGCAATGGTTCAAGTGAGTTGTATGGGTGAAGCAACGTTGATGGTTGTTGTGGATTTGATAGTAGTTGTGTGGATGGTTAAAGTGGGAAGTTCTCTGTTGTATTGATGATGCAGCAGTTTGTAGAAGTGGTCGTGATGATGAATTGAA
The DNA here is from genome assembly GCA_030765085.1 of Allium cepa. NCBI lineage: Eukaryota > Viridiplantae > Streptophyta > Magnoliopsida > Asparagales > Amaryllidaceae > Allium > Allium cepa. Next base: position 599,758,437 of record CM060941.1, read on the forward strand.
GGTTAAAGTTTGTTGTAACAGTTGTTGATGTAAATGAAGGTGCAGTTTGGTTTGGAGTTGTAGTCTTTTATGATGAGTTGATGAACTGTGATGTTTTGAATAATGGAGATGGCTTTACTGTGTTGTATTGCAGGGTTGCAGTTGAAATGTGAGTGTGGGAAGAAATATAGAGTTGATGAGAGAAGTGTGTATGTCAGTGTGCAAGTGTTTGGCAATAATTAATAGTAGTAGCAAGTGGTAAGTAGAGATGACTACAGTGGTAAGGGAAAATCCGAAGAGGTAGGTTTGGTAGGGGCTGATGTTAGCAGTCTGGGTTAGATAAAGGCAGGGTATTATTTGTATTGGCAGCAGTGATGAAGTGTTCTAGTTGCGAGGAGGATGGATGGGAAAGAGATGTAATGTAGTCAGGTGGTTGTTTTGGCAGGGAATGTATGCACTATGCTTTGTGGTGAGGAGTTAGAAATGCAGGGTAGAAGTGGATGACTAATAGTGGAAATGTTGTGTTGCTGGAATTGAAGATGGTCTGAGAGGTTGGTGTGTGGTTGCTGTGGCAACTATGAAGAAATGAAGTGTGCACAGTAATGCACAGTGGAGATGACAGAAATCAATGTTGTAAATGAAGGTGAAAATTTGTAAACCAAAGCAGAATTTGTAAATGATAATGAAATAATCTTTTTTTTAAAAAAAATTTGTGTATGTGTTTTTGTTTTGTGTATATATATATATAAAGATTATGAATAATATATATATAGTCTATTTGAGTACTGCGATAATGGTTTCTGAGGGATTAGTTTGCATCGGTTGTTATTACAATCGATGCAACATGGGGGCTGTGTCCAAGCAACCAACCATGATATTTTGCATCAGTTGTTAGTAACAATCGATGCAAAAAGGACATTTTTGCATCGGTTTCAGAACTGATGCAAAAGTGTTAAGCCTGTTGCATCAGTTGCATATGCATCGGCTGTTGAACTGATGCAAAAGGGGGGTAAACAACCGATGCAAATGGCATGTTTTGTAGTAGTGCGTAAGGTAAAAACATGTCCGCGTTTATGTGTGGGCATGTCTTACGAGATACTTTTGTTTTGATAAAGAAAAAGTTTGGTAATTTAATAAATTCAGTTGAGTATGTTTCTCATGCTGGTTTACCAGACTGATTCGGGCGTTCCTCCCTTTCAATGCTAGGGTCAGACCGAGTATATTTACAGGTTCAAATTTGGTGATTTTGGAGCTTCAGCAGGAGAGCTGGAGATTTTCATTTTCGTATACACATACCTGTTTTTATTATCCACTGCTTAATTGTTGTATATTATCATAAATTGTGAGGACAAATTATTATAACTGTCCAGGCTGATAACTAGTGATTGATTGTTGAACTCTAATTGATGTTTGTATATACAGTTTCTGTTATGTAAAGATCATTGATAGGATATTATATGTTATTCCACTGCGATGTGAGATTCTGTATTGCTCTGTTTTGTTTTCTCTGCTCTTTTTCTTCTCTTCTCTTCTTCTCTCTTCTTTTCTTTCTCCTTACTTTCCGTCAGTCTGTTCTTTTTTGTTCAGATATGTGTGGTTTATTGTCGATTCAAAGGGTACGAATGTGCGGGTCGTCACGTATCCAATCAATGAAGGTCCAACCAATTTTTCAGCCAATTATGTATAAGTGCACAGTGTATCACAAAACATATGAATGTATGCTAAAGAATACTTATTTGGCGCCTCCAATATTAGTGCATTTATTTCAAATAATTTGGAAAATACGACGCAGACAACCTATATGTACTGGGAGTTCTATATATATGCAAATTTTCAAAAATCAAAAATCCTTTTTCACACAAAATTTTCCAACACACCTAAGAATAGGTGTGTGGTTCACACACCTATGAATAGGACTGTGGTTTAACCAAATTTACATCCAATCCCTACCATCCAATACCTTGCACACAATTTCTAACATTTAAATTTATATTAATCCAGTTTTTCTAAATCTATACACTTACGCCGGAAAAGGAATTTATATAGAGAATTTTATATTTCCATCATTATCTTGTATGGCCATCCTATTGTACCTTAGAACCTTCTCATTTGCTTCGACCTTGTCCAACTTTTCCTCGTACAGTTCACGTAAGGAAACTTATTTTTAAATTTTAAAGTGGAAATATTTTATAAACAAGTTTTTTTAGTTATCAACTAGGTATGAAAAAAGAAATTCCAAATCTAAAACACTTCTTCCCTTGTTATTATCTATAATTTTCACACTGTCAATCTAGCTGAACAATAAAATTTGTATTTGCTAACTTATCATTTCTCCTATGCTATGCTTGCGACACTTCTAAAATAAGAAATTTTCTCCTCGTCCGTTTAAGATTCTTTTTAGTTAAATTGTGAAATATTTGAAAAAAAATTTGAAATAAAAATTCATTTTTCAAAACTTTATCAAAAGTATTTTATATGTTAAAATCAAATATTTTTGAACAAAATTATCAAAACAATTTGTTTTTTACTTTTCAAAATAATTTAAGCCACATCTAACACAACTGGGATTTGGTCAATGAATTAACATCTACGATTGACCTTAGCCTATTGCACAGTAAATTTTAAAAACCTTTTCGTTTGTTTAAAAAAACCAATCAGCACACAAGCACACTTAAAAATTTCAGCTCTTAAGGCATAAGGATAGTGACCCGTGGTTCCATAATAGCCTTTCCTCATCTTTCACTTGCTAAAATTTATTTTTCAAAATTTCAATGCTTTTGAGACTTAACTTTATTTAATTTTAGTATCTAATTCAATACATTATTTTAGTCTTACTTTGCATTAGTTAAGTGTCTTTATGAGATTTCCTTATTTTTAATTTTTTTATAATCTATGTAGTGGTCAATCGGTAAAATCAATATAGCAATAAAAAGAATATTTCCCATAAAATATCATATGCATTTTTATACAAACAAATGCAACTAATGCTTACAACTAAAAGCCTAAAAGAAACAATTGCTGAAAGCTGCCCTTCAACATCAACTGGTATTTATGATGTTGTGACTCTATCACTTCTGCTCAAACATAACGGACACCCTTAGTAAGTCATTCTACCATAACCTGCATCTCTTTATTCACGTTTTTAGCTTTTATTAAATAAGGTCCATACATTATTTTAACTACTACAACCTATTGTAGGATGAAATATGCATTTACATTATCGTGGGCAAGGAGTGCAAACTAGGCACATTTAGAATAAACCAATGGAAAATTGGTTAGGCGGAATAACTTTACCACCATCTATCTTTCCTTCTTTGACCTTGAGTCTAGTAGCGTCCTATACGTGTGTTTTCCATCTCATTACGCTTTATTATTATCTTATTTTAATCCAAATCTCTTGATAGTATTCTCAAATTTTGGTATTTACTTTCTTTATCCTTGATCTTTCATCGAGTATGCTCTAGATCTCATAGAAGTATACTTTGATATCATTCATCATCCTTTTGTAGGTTCATCTTATGGATTTCACACATGCCAAAAAAACATTCCTAGGTTCATATCAATATTTCTAATATTCTATGGGGATTCCTTGTTTCTACTTTACAAGCATTCATAGCTATTTCATTTATAGCCTTAACTTTTACCTCGTCCTATTTAAGCAGTCTTCCATATCTACTCTATATCAAAGCTGGTTTGGTTTTCACTACTTTTTATGAAAAATTATTAAACTTCACTGTCATGAAATACTTAACCCAAAATTTTTATGTTTAAAATATAATCATAGAACTTTTTAAACTATATTTTTGGATTTATGAAGCAAGTTTATTTATTAAGTTCCAAGTGTCATTGGCTATTTAATTTAAAAAGATCCTTTCCTTTAAAGCATTTTCACAACAAAGATTTTACTTCTTGGAAAGTAATATTTTAAATTCAAACTATTTATTAAGTTTTTCATTCACAGTTCAACTATTATACCCAATCATTTTTTAAAAATACACCATTACAGTGTTTCTAAAATATATTTTATAACCTTTTAATAATAAAAACTAAAGTAGAAAAGGGCAACTTTCATTCAAATATTTTCTTTATCACTCATGCTATTTCCACTTTCAACCTTAGCAGAGACTCTGATAGCATACAAGGGGGACATTTAAAAGGTATACGCAAACACTGCACACAATTACGAAAAATATCCATATTCCTTTGTTTTGCCTTAAATTTCTATATTGTTTTTAACTAAATTACTAACATTATAAATTCCTAACATTGTTTCTATTTATATTTTCTAAATTTGCTACTATTTTAATTTCTTCTACCCAAATTTCTCTTATTTAAATGACTTCTTTCTTTCCATTTAATTTATATTCTAATTCTTTTTCCACTCAAGTGTGTCTACTTCTTCTCTATACCGAAGTATTTTTAACTCCATTAGACGCTTTCGTTCTTCCACTACTTTACTCGTTTAAATCCAATACCATTTCCTATTGTCTACTCTTTAAAAGAATTTTTAAACTTTGATTTTTCAAAATCCAAAATGTCGTCGGCCTATACATATGCTCTATTTTCTATTTATTTCAAAGAAAATGACTCTTTATAAAACCGTTTTTAACTGAAATTTTTGGTCTAAACAGTTTAATTTCAACTTAAATATTTATTTTTAAAAAGAAATTATTATTTTGTGGAAAATTTTAGTATTTACCTACTTTACCACAATAGTGTTTCTACTTTTAATTAAATCCTTTGAAAATTGTTTCAAAAATTTTAAAGAAAATTTTGAACCATTTTATTAAATTCCTCCTTATGGAATCAGACTCAAAGTTGGTTTTATTTATTCCTTTTGATCTTTTCTTTTTTCCACTTACTTTCTGACTTACCTTCATTCAGAAGATAATAAAAATCAAGTCATCATCTTGAACCAATTACTACACACTTTCCTTCAAGAAAATTTATCAATTCTTGCTCCCGGATATCTACAACATATAGATTCTTTACTTTTAGTTTATCTGGATCTAACGTACATCACCAATTGGCAATAAAACGAGGATCCACGACCATAAGGAAATATAGGTCCAACAAGAGAGTCAAGTACTATCCCGCTTCAAGGACCCTTCTATATGCCACATTCATGCTCCTCTTAAATCAACGCCTTACTGTACAACCTATCTTTTATCAGGTGATCGGGAGAGCATTTATTTTTAATTTTATTTATTATTCCAACTTATAATTGCTTTATCCATCTTTTCAAAATATGGTTGCAAGTGCTACTATAGTCGAAATTTGTAGAGTTTGGCGTATAATATATATATATATATATATATATATATATATAAAGATGTTCACCGACATATCCTAATTCCTGTGATCAACCAACCTGAGCTTTGATGCCAAACGTTACAACCCGAACATTAATGGGCAAAATTTTCCCTAAATCGAAAATCCAAGTCCATAAAGGTAAAGATTGTTAGTGTTGGTATAATTTAATAAATAAAAGTATATCAAAGAGTTATCGATAAGAACTCATAGTGCAATAATAAAGTATAATCAAACATATATACGTACTGACTAGGTCTAATACCTTGGGTACATAGTGCCTTTGTCAATGTAGAGCATGCATGAGGAAATCTCTCTTCCCACCATTCCCTTCTTATACCACTATACATTCCTCTAAATCTATCATATAGGTTGTAATGAGGACTGGGTAGAACAATGTTTCGGTGACTGATAAATTACATACTTTATCCACAACACTAGTTTATGCCAATTGTTTTCTTTTACATGTTGTGTTTACTATTCAAAACTTAGTCATTTTGACTTCTTATACGCATACGATACACTCAACTACTCCAAGGTAGAATATATATATATATATATATATATATATATATATATATATATATATATATATATATATATATATATATATATAAAAGCATCGCTGTCACCCATGGACAAGGATACACTCCCCAATCTAACCACTACATATTGAATACCCAAATTCAAAATCCCAAACCACTACTACAACATATAAGCAGAATCATCGACTCGCGCCAAAGGCAACTTAGGGTCCACTGCATCCATATCCAAATGTAACTACTCATTGTCCAAAACATTAATAACTTAATAATAATAATTATTGGATTAAATGTAATTTGATTTAAATAAATATGTTTTGAAATATAAATATGGAATTATGGGAATGATCTTGGAATTTGACGAGGAATATTTTATTAGAATGATGAGAATTAAACATGGATGGAGCAGTTATTTGGTAGTTAAATTGGATATTTTGAAATATAGAAATGTAAATTAATTTCATAATAGGGAATATTTAAAATAAGTAAATTAAAATTATTTATTGACAAAAGTATTTATTAATGAAGTTTTAATTTAATTAGTAAACGAATTTAAATAAAATGATTAATTAATAAACAAATTATAAAAATAATAATTTGATAAACTAGTTAATAGTGAGATTTGCCTAGAAAGTAACTTAGTATAATGATTTTGATTTTATAAGTGAGCTTTAACATATAAGTGTTTTAATGAACTAGAAAAGAAATTAAAGAAGGAAAATTGAATTACTTAACAAACAAAGCCCAACATCTGGACTCGAATAACCAAATCGTTGTTTCATGACATTTCTATCTCCGAAACCTTCAAATTCCAGAGCATTCACCTCATTCTATTAATAAAACCCTATACGTTTATATTTCTAGCTTTGGGAAAATCAAAACGTAATTAAACTACATCATTTTGAAAATAAAAAAATCCAATAAAATTCTATAAATTCATATAATCCAATCTAAGCTTCGTGACTCTACTCTACATTAATAGAAAGCTTGATTTCAAGATTTGATTATCAAATTGAAAAGGGTAAAAAATTACAGTAAATGGGGGAAGAAGTAAATAATGAACATGCTATTCTAGGTGAGTAGGTTCCAATCATGAATTTATGTCATAATGCGATGTATATTTTGTGTATGTCCTTCTTACCCTCAGTATATTCAGTTTGCTCTCCACTTCCCTCACTGTTGAAACCTCAGTCCTTCAATCCATTCACCGTCAATAATAATATATTGCATTGTTATTTTTTGCTATGGTTTGAATTTTGTTGGTTAATTTGTTGTTAGCGTTTGCACCAAAGTTTGGCTTATTAGAGAGAAGAATCTATGGAAGTAACAGTGATTAGGGGGTGAAACTGAAGCTGAACAATCCTGGTTTGGACATAAGCAGTCGACCCCTTCTCTTTGAGAGAGGTCGATCGCTCATGGGAAGAGGTTGACCCGTAAGGGTTGACCCCTAATGCCACCCCCTAATTATAAATAAATATTATATTTTTAAAACAGAAGCAAATTAAATTGAAATATATTTTGAAAGTAAAAGTTTGATTAATTCTAAATACGAAATTATTTTATAAATATTTTTATTTAATATTAATTATTAGTTACTTAATTTAGATATAGATTATTTAATGAAAATTTAATTTTTGTTTTGTAATAAATCTGTAAAATCCTATAAAATTCTACAAAAATATGAAATGATTTCTATGTAATATTTTATAGAATTTAATGTGAATTTTATGAATTTTGAGTATGGTCTAATGTTTTAAAAATGTATTTTAAGGTTTAGGAATAAAAGAAAATCAATTTAGACAATTACAAAATTTATTTACAAATAAAATTTAATTATAGAACATTATGAAGTAATTTTTAGCGTTATAATTTGTTCTAAAATCTAATTATGGGATTCCAGAAGAAAGAAATAAGCTTTCAAAAGTTAGTGGTGATGTTAAATCATTAATTAAATTGTATTATGGACTTGTAAAAGTATTATATGATGTTCGATCTCTATTTTGATATCATTATATATTATTTAATCTAATAATATATCTTTTGTTATTAAAACATTATCTATGCTTTCAAAATAATGTACAATTATATAATATAGTGATCATACCAGGTAGCAGGTAGGTAACTGAAGATTGCAGCAGTGGATCTTGGTGGTGTTGCCCTAGGCCCCTAGAGCACGTAGTTAGCTATCAATCTCCCGTCTAGTTCTACACTGAATCGTAGATGTACATTGTCATGACCCGAAATCCAGCGTTCAAAAATTAACATCAAATACCTCACTTGTATTCGACTACCGGAGATTCAATCGTCGAACTCCAGTTCGGATGAGCTTATAACAAGATTAGATGAATATAAACAGCGGAAATAAAATAAACTGACATTAATCAACATCACAGATACAACATCATCACAATATTTGATTACAACAATTATCATCAACATTAGAGTGCTACATATGGTAAAACAACAAAATAATAATCAACTTCACAACGGGGCGACAATAGAGTCTTCAAAAGGTTCCAACATACTTCTACTACGATAAAGTCTTCAAAACTCTAAAAACTTCGAAAGATATCCAACCCAAAGCTTTCCAAAATTCGATAGCTTCCAAAAGACTCCAAAATCCAAGCTAGCTCCAAAATACGGATAAGCTGTTTCTAGGCTACCTGTGTGGAAATTATGGGTACCCAGAGTTTAGGAAGGGAACAATAAATTCCGGGTCATTCATGGGACTGGTACGAGTAAACAAAAATAGTTGTTTGGAATAAAAACAATTTATAAAAGAAAATCGTTTAAGCCTTTGGAAAATGAAACTACCATAAGGCCTTCTGGCACACACACAATGCAATCGCGCCCTGAGGGGAGATTTCTCCTTATGATTGTCAAATATGCTTAATACGATAAAATTCTTTTGATATTATTATTAGTGCATAGTGTGAAAACATTTCGAAAGTATAATATCAATCTTAGCCAGCATACGTACCATTATAGTATGCCTATTATAGCTAGCATGTTAAATGACAGGTTCTACAACTAAAACCATACTGGGAGCGTATTGGTGATTGGATATCCAACAATGGTCAGGCTATAACTTCCTGTACCACATGGGTATGCCTCTGGAGGGACTCCCCGAGAACTTAACCAGCTGTCTTCCAACACAAGGCCGGGTTACCTCTGTAACTAGGTAACTAACTGTCACAAGTATGACATCCCCCGGACGTAACTGACCTTTATCCGGGGCCCTAGAAAACAACCACAAAGCAACATATTTGCAATATCAGCATAAGTTAAGTATCTAGGCTCCATACCATGACACCACTTCTATCCATAAGGAAATGCACATACCCTAAGGGGAGATACCCCCAATAACCTTGCTGCATCCTTCCTGTTTCGACCATTTTCGGGTTGTGAGGCTCGATGAAGTCTCGTCCACAAAGCTACGCTTTTCACAAAAGCCATGCTTCGATCAACAAATGATCAGCAACACTCAACATGCGACACTACCAATTTGGGAGTATATCACCGATAAACTTCAACTACATAACCTTTGAGCTCGTACGTCTCAGAGAAGGGTGTTAAGCTAAGAGAATAAATTTTCCGCCACCAACAGAAATGTATTTGAAAGAGATCAGCTTTATATCTCAAAGTGTAATGTCAGACATACAACCATACAAGTCTATTCCAGGTTCGAATAGAAGCGAAGGCACTTCCAAATAAGCCCTTGCAATCCGAGCATCCACAATCCCGATCAGATTCCCCATCACATATGGAGATCTCTATACCAGAGCAACTCAGTGCAGAGTCATTCGACAGGTTATCCTATCGTTCTCGAAGACACCCGGTCTTCACCACCATCTTCAAATGCTATCCATTTCATCCTATCACTATTCGAAATGGGTTATATGACACAAAGGTCCCCTACCGGCTAAATTGAATAGTGAGTGCTTAGTTTTAAAAACATGTGGATATATCATTCATAAAGATTCACAGGTTCGATGTGGGTTTCAGATAACCAACTAGAATCCGATTCCCTGTCGCATCGAAAATTTAAATGCTGTTTTACGTGCCAATTGGTTTTCACATTCACATAGAAACAAATCATAGATATCACAGCTCAGCACAAAGTAATTCATATCACATAGCATCACAATCACATATCAGAGATATTAGTCTAATACACAACATTCAATAATAATCAATCATCTACAATTAATATGAATTAATCGTGTGATTTAAATAAATTAATCACATAATTAGTTTCATTAATTGTCTTTAATCAATGATTATTTATCCCTAATCATAAATTAATTAAACCCTAATCATCTTCATTAATTAATTATTCTTTAATTAATTACCTTAATTAATTAATTAATCCTTCATTGTTAATTTATTAACCTTAATTATTTTTATTAATTAATCATTCCATAACTAATTTCCTTAATTAATTAATGCTTAATTGTTAATTAATTAAATCTTAATTATTTTTATAAATTAATCATTCCTTAATTAATTAATCCTCAATTGTTAATTAATTTAATCTTAATTACTTTTATTAATTAATTATTAATTACAAATCAATTAACCCTAATTATTTATTTAATAAATATTTAATATTAAGTAATTAATTAAGTGGTTGTTCTTTAAGTAATTATATTAACAAATCATTAATTACTTAATAAATTAAAAGATAAATCTTTTTATCTATAAACCTTGTTTAATCATCCTCATCACATTAGTTACTTTAAAAGGTTAAGATTAGTTTAAATAGCATTTTATCTTGATTACTATTTATAAATAACTTAATAAAATAATGCAATAGAATTAAATAAATTTAAATTTAATTATTTTAAAAACATCTTGCTTAAATTCTTAATTAATTCAAAACTTTAATTAAAATCATCATTTGAAAACATGGATTAAAAATTTTTAAAATTGAATTTTATTTTAAAGTGAAAACTGTTTGTATGCCAAACTTGAGACCACTTCGAGTCTCTTTCGAAAAGAACACGCTATTTGCTTCGAGTTATTTCCAAAACCCACCCGTATGCCCTATTTTTTTTAAACTTAAATTTTGTTTAAGTATAAACTCGTGCAACCCAAAAATTGCTTCGAGCCTATACCCGAGCTCGTACCCTTAGCTCCCGAAGGTTACTTCGAGTATCACTTCTCTTCCCAATCTATTGCTTCCTGACACAAAACAAGCCATGTGCACATGCACGATCAATCCGGCCACCTCAGGTTGAAGCTCTGGCCATCGACGAGTCCACGATGACGCTCACGAACCACACGAACACCCAATATTCCGAAACGACGGTGATTTTGTAATCGAGCCATTATACCCAAATCTGGAACAAAACCGAGCCACAATCAATTGCCACATTCTCCCACCTCTGATCATCAGAGATCGCGAAACTCCATCCTAAGCTCCGGCAGCCTTCCACACTTCCGATGGCCCAAGTCCGATGAACTCCGATGGCCCAATGACGACGCAGTGACCATGTTTCTATCCTCAACCCATTTTAAGTCCTAAACCCTAAATCGATCTAGATCATCATTCACATTGATTATAAATTATTCCAAGCATTTTTCCCAAACCCTCTGACCTACCAGGAAGCTTCAACTTCGATCACGAGGACAATAATGTCATCAATTGCCAGAGTTTGACAATAACCCCAATTTCAATCATTCTCGAATTTATCTGTGAACTCATGCTTAAAAAATATGGTTTCCCTTTTAAAAATTTTTGTTTTCAAAAGCATCCCAGATAATATATTTTAAACTAGAATTCATGATGTTTGAATTTTACATAAATATAGGGGTTTCCTGTATTTGCTACTTTACAGAGAATAACTTGAATCAATCTTACAAAAAATTATTTTTATGATCTAAATCTTGATTCAACAAACAAGTTTTGTTTAGATTCAAATCCTTAAAGAAGAAGAGAGAGAGAGCTTTTGATTTTAGAAACAGGTTTACTCTGTAACCCTGGAACAAGCATTGCTGCCTGTAACTGACTTGCATATATAAATATCCATATACAATATACATGCAAGCCTTTCCTAAAGCCATATATTCAACATTTAGCACATGCATCAGCAATTCAACCCAGATTCAAACTTTTAAAATGGTGTTTACTCACCTTGAATTTGAAAGCAGAGGATCTGTCTGGTTTTAAAAGTTTGAAAGTCTGGAAGGTTGTTTTCAATTTGATCTTGAATTTTTTTTGTCTTCAACTAATTGATGTAAACTTACTTAGTCTCTGATGGATTAACTTGCTTAATTTCTCAACAAAAAACTGAAATTTAAATTCTTAAAAGGATTTACTTACAGTTTGTTTTTATGAAAACACAGAAAAAATCTCTGGTCTGCAAACTTGAAAACTAGACTTTGAAAATCTTGAGTTGATCCTGATTCTGTTGTTTATGTGATGATCCTTGCTTTTGTTTAATTATTGAAGTTGAATCTTTCTTTGATGTTGAACTGTTTGTTGAAGAATTGAAGTTGTTTTAGTTGAAATTGCTTTTCTGGTTTGAACTTTGAGAATGTTATTTTCTGATTTTGTTTTCTAGGATTTGGTTTTGGTTTAAATGTTGAGGAAGTTATCCTTTGATTACTTGTTGCTATGTTTTAAAAATTTGTACAAGGCTTTGGAAAATGAATAAAAGAGATAAGAGGGAGGAGATGAAGTAGCTTATATAGCTATATTTTCTTTTCATGAATTTCTCAAAAAAAATGTGATGACACTTGTTAATTTTTTCTACATGGATTACACTTGTTAATCCATTAACTTAAATTTTTAACACTTCTCTTTATATATATTACTTACTCAACATTTGTAAATTTTCATTAGAATAATATTTTTACATTGTTTACGTTTTCCATTTTCTAAAGGAATTTGCTTTATATTAATAAATACTATTTAAAAGAGAATGTTTTGAAATTAAATACACATTAAATAAATTACATATATACATTAAATAAATTACATATATATATATTTGTAAATCCAAATTATTTTACTAAAGCATTTATTTAAAATTTAAATTCAAATTCAAAGTCAAATTCAAATCTACATACACACACACACATATATAATTTAAATTCAATCGATTTTGAAAAAATTTATTACTTCAAATTTTAAACTCAAATGAAATTGAAATCTTATTCATACAAATTAACACTTATTTTATTTGATTTTAAAATTTTCAAATTAATTTCAAAATTAAATTCCAAAAATTCAAATAAATTACTAATTTAAATTGATAAAATTTGGGATGTTACAGATATTCCCCTCTTAAGAAAATTTCGTCCTCGAAATTTGAAAGAGAGAGAAAAGCAAACAAAGGATATAAGAACACAGAAAAAGAAAGAGAAATGGCTTACCAGATTAAGCTGGAATATCTACTCTGCAATTGGGATAGGGCTTTTGCATGCTATCCTCTGTCTCCCAAGTACAGTCATTTGGATCACCGCTCCACTGCACTTTAACTAATTTCACAACTTTATTCCTCAATTGCTTTTCATCACGATCTATCATCTTTATCGGATCTCTTTTAACCGCCAGATTTGGTGTGATCTCCACATCCTGCTGAGCTGCTTCTTCGATAAATTTGTCTTGATGCGCACATACTTTTGAAGATGTGAAACGTGAAATACATCGTGTACCCCAGATAACCAGCTAGGTAGCTGCACTCGATATGTCAGAGGACCGATCCTTTCCAGTATAGGACAAGGACCAATATACCGTGCTTCCAACTTACCGGTCTTCCTAAATCTTAACACATCGCGCATTGGAGACACTTTCAAGAAAACGGAATTTCCAACTTGAAATTCTAAAGCTCTTCTCCTACGGTCGTAATAACTCTTCTGATGACTTTGTGCAGTTACCAACTTCTTTCGAATAAAATCCACTTTCTCCAAAGCTTCTTTAATCATTTCTGGTCTATGAACGAGTCTATCACAATACTCAATCCAGCATGTCGGTGATCGGCACGGACGACCATATAAAGCTTCGAAAGGAGCCATTTCGATACTGGCTTGATACCTATTATTATATGAGAACTCAACCAGATGTAAATAGTCCTCCCATGAACTACCAAAGTCAAGTACACAAGCACGCGACAGGTCTTCTAAGATTCGGTTTATCCTTTCAGTCTGCCCATCAGACTGCGGATGGTAAGCAGTGCTGAAGTTCAGTTTAGTTCCCAATGCGGCTCGAAATTCCTCCAAAAATCAACTAGTGAAGATTGGATCACGATCACTCATTATACTGCTGGTTATACCATGGAGATGAACAATCTCTTTCATATATAATTCAGCCAAACTTGCTGCTGTGCGGGTAGATTTCACTAAGATGAAGTGGGCGGTCTTAGTCAAACGGTCCACAATAACCCAAATTGCTTCATTCCCCTTTCGAGTACGTGGCAACCCATCGATGAAATCCATCGATACTTGATCCCCTTTCCACTTGGGTACCTCCAAAGGTTGGAGTAAACCCGCCATTTTCATCTGATCACTTTTTATTTGTTGACATGTAGCACGACGACTCACATATATAGATATATCCCTCTTCACTATCTTCCACTAGAAATTTCTTTTGATATCTCTATACATCTTATTAACTCCTGGTTGGATACAGAGTTTACACTTGTGACATTCATCTAAAACTTCACGTTTCAGATCAGGGATGTCTGGGACACACATCCCGCATTTTAGTCTTGTAATCCCATTATTATCGATTCCAAAGATTGAATCCTCACCTCGACGAATCCTTCCATATATTGCCTGAAGAAACTTGTCTTCATTTTGCTTGTTGGCGATTTTCTCAAGAAGAGTAGGAGTGACAACAAGATGAGCAAGGATAGCATGACTTCTAGTCAAGGCATCGACAACTACATTGGCTTTTCTAGGCGTATACAGAATATGTAGGTCATATGATGCTAGAAATTCTAACTTGCGTTGTTGCATCAGATTTAAATCTTTTAGGGTGAAGAGATATTTCAGAGATGTGTGGTTGGTGAATAATTCAAAATTTTCACCTAGAACAAGAAAGATTTATTAAGTATGTATCTTAAATTAAATTTAAATTTAAATTTTAGTAAAGCTAAAAGAGGTTCTTACCCAGAAGGTAGTGTCGCCGGATTTTTAAAGCGAAAATAACAGCTCGAAGCTCGAGATCGCGAGTTGGGTAATTTTTCTCATGCGGACATAATTTTCTACTAGCATAGGCAATTACTTTTCCATTCTACATTAGTACCGCACCCAAACCATCACCGCAAGCATCAGTATAGACAGATAAACCTTGGTTCCCGTTAATGATAGTGAGAACGGGAGCGGTGGTTAATCTCCTTTTTAACTCCTGGAAAGCTTCATCACATGTTTGAGTTCGATCAACTTTAGCATTCTTCATCATTAGCTTAGTCAATGGACTGGCCAACTTGGAATTTTTTTTGACAAACTTTCTGTAATATCCCACTAAAACCAAAAAACTTTGAACTTCTTTTAGAGTAGCGGGTCGCTTCCAGTCTAGAATAGCAGAAATTTTGCCCAGATCAACAGAGATTCCCTCTTCATTAACAATGTACCCGAGAAATCTGACTTTCATAACCCAAAAATGGCATTTAGAAAATTTTGAAAACGGAATGTTCTTCCTTAATATTTCCAAAATAATTTTAAGATGTTCAGCATGCTCCTCTTAGGTTTTGGAATGAGTTAGAATATCGTCAATAAATACCAGAACAAATTTATTCAATACTCCTCGGAATACAGGGTCATTAAGTCTACGAAGTAAGATGGAGCATTTGTTAGTCCAAAAGGCATGACTAACCATTTGTAGAAAATGTCTGGACCCTTGAAAGCAGTCAAGTGAATATAGTCTTCGGCAATTCGTAACTGCTGGAACCCTTGAGCTAGATCCATCTTTGAAAAGAATCGGGCGCCATGCAGTTGATCGAACAAGTCGTCGATCCTGGGAAAACAAATTTTTTTGAGAGTTTGTTTATTGAGATCACGGTAGTCTACACACAATCTCAAAGATCCGTTAGATTTTGCTACGAAGACCGCAGCTGAGCCCCAATCAGAAACACTAGGACATATCAATCCTTTTTCTAGCAAATCTCGAGTTTGATTGACTAGTTCAATCCTTTCCCTAGGTGCCATCATGCGGCTTGCATGAACAACAGGAAGAGCATTGGATACTAAGTCAATTCTGAATTCAATTTCTCTATGTGGAGTTAAGGATTTTACTTCTTCAAATACATCGGGAAATTCCCAAACAATAGGTATGGACTCCAGACTAGGTTCGGGATATCCCAAGGTATACATCAACTTATTTCTTTTAGGAATCGGATCCACACAAGAGATTTCAATAAAATTTCCAAGTTTTGTTTTGATCGAGATCGTTCGATTGTTGCAATCTAGTTCGGCTTCATATTTCGTTAACCAATTCATTACGAGCAAAATTTCAAATTCATTAAAGTCTAGAATGAAAAGGCTAATAGGGAATTGATGACAAGAATATGAGATAGGAACCTCTCGACATCGTAGACAAAGGTTCGTTGACAAATTCGGGTTTTAGTTTTAACTCATTTACAGTTTGTTGGGAGAAAGCTATGTGTAGCGCCCATGTCAAATAAAAATCTAAAAACTTTATGATAAATAGTAAGGTTACCTTATAGAAATCCTTTTCCTTTATCTACCCTTGAAGTTAAGGGGTCATCCTTTGTTGCGTACACATTTTCCACTTGAGCTTGCTTCATTGCCGAGCAATTTTTAACTATATCCAGGCTTGTGACAGTTATAGCATTCTCTGACTCTCTGACCACTCTTCACAGATTGTTCTTTCTTAACTTGTTTCTTTGCATTCTCGCATCTACTTGAATAATGGTCCTTTTCTTGACAACTGTAACAAGTAATATTCTTTGTCGGGTTTTCATGACTGCTCTTCTTCTCCTTGCCTTAATATGGTTTCTTTCCTCTGATCTTTCTTTTTTTCCAATTTGGGTTGCTTGTATTTCCTTTCTCCTCCGAAACTGCATCCAGAGTAGCGTATCTATACCCCATATCAATAAGATCAGAAAAAGATTCATTAACGTGAGTTGTCATTCTTTCATGAAATTTTTTATTCATCCCATGAATGAACTTTTCATTTTTCTTTAGAGGTGTGTTCGCCAACTCCGGACCGAGATGAGATAATTCATTGAATTTGTTTAAGTACTCCTCAAATGATAAACTCCCTGCTTCAAGTCCATAAATTTCCTGGTACATTTTGTAGCGTCCCTCCTTTTCGCACGATTTAAACCGACACACGTGCCAGTTCAACCATACGGAAGGGCGGATTGTTATGGGGTAAATAAGAAAAACGAGAAAGAAATAAAAGAAAACAGAATCTCGCAGCGGAAGGATAAAATATAATAATAAAATGTATAGTTTATAAATCTGTTTACAAAACATTTATATTCTACATATCAGAGTTACACATACCAATAACAATGCAGCGGAATTAAATGGTGTGGTGGAATAATATAGTAGATATTAGTAATACAAATCTTCGTCTTCGTCCTCCAGAGCTAAATCCTCAAATCTTGAAACGCTCGGACTGACCCGAGCGAATTGAAAAGACAAAACACTCGAGTCAGAACTAAAAGATCTTATGTGAGTTAAATCAACAGGAGTAAATATGAGTGCAGTAACTCAAGAGATGCTCGGGATTTACATCTCCTAAGGATCCGTCAAACTATTTACTATGTAGTATATTGCGCTATTATAATAGCGTCTAATTGTAAAGTAAACTTACTTTTTAATAGCGTTAAGGGGTTACCCATATAACCCTTAACACAGAATATATTCCCATAGTCTATACAGTACCGTAATCTCCCCCGTACTGGGCGTCGTCAGAGGGCACTCCATACGTATGGTACAAAACAAAACTCGTAGTAAAGGCTCGGTATGGTAGGTGACACGGCACAACTAGGAAATGCCAGGGTAGATATACCAATTGCTATCCGGGCTGGTGGAAACGCGTAGCCGCAGTTACCGCCCACCTCGAACAAACTCCCCCAAAATCAAAAATAGAAGTGGCCACTGAATCAATCCAAAGTCAAAGTATAATATCGAAGAGGAGCGTCCGATCAGAGGTATGACCTCATTGGCCCGAGAATCGCTCCTGTTTTAGCCACCTTATGCCAACTCACGGGAGTTGGGTCCACGTATTTACCTTACAGGAATCGTCGCCACCAACCTACTTCATTCTGGAATCTCCACCGCGTACACGGTTAGTCAAAGTGGTTTTCGGTATCGAAAGAGAGTATGTCCATATCCGATCCCGGTCTCTTTGCCAACCCATCGTTATTATAACACCGCGGTCATTTTAAAAATAGTTTATACCTTAAAACCAGAATAAAAATTTCTATTTCAAAACTATAAATACGATATCATTTTAAAAACCCAAACAATATGATATCACTTTATCTCAAATATAATCCTTTTCCAAAATCATACTGCTTTAAAATTTATAATATCTGGAAACCAAACATTTGAATTATACTTTCAAACATAATATTTCTGAATTCATACTTTTTAAAAACCATAACTTCTAAAACTTGAATGGTTTGGATATTCAACGGTATATAAAATAAATGGTTTAACTTTAAGGTTACTTTGTAAAGAAAATAATTTCCATAGTTTTACAAATATGTTTCTTTATTTAAAGTCTGGACCAAAATTTAAATATCACTTTCAAGTTCCAAACCACTTCAATTTCTATATATATATATATATATATATATATATATCCATTTGGAGTAATAATATTTCAAACTAAAGTTGGAATTTATTCTTTCAACAAATTAAATGCTCTATTATTTAGTCTTGAATATTCACATAAATCCATAAATAAAACTCCAATTTTTTTTTTAGCAATTAAATATTTTCTTCAATTTAATTATACTAGAATATTCATTTTAAATTTCTCTTGGAAAAATCTAGTTATAAATATCATATCTTAAAATTTCCAACTTAAACATTTAACATATAATATAAATCATCAAACTCCATTTCCTCAATTTTTCCATTTTTATTTAAGAGATTTATACACAACTTAAATTCAAAATTTCTAACTTCATATGTATATATATATATATAGAAGAAAATATCAAAATTAACTTATTATAAACCGTATCATCCAAACCATAGAAATCATTTTAAAATATTTTATATATAGACCACGGTGCCTGTATAAAATTTTCTATCCTATGGTCAAGTGATACAGATATTTACATTTCAATCCGCAATTTAAAAGATATAAAATTTTGCGATTGTATATCATTTCAAACCACAATCCCGAATGAAATGAAAAATACATGATAACTTGCAGTTTAATGATATGAAACAAAACATCCATTCATCCATCATCAATCATCAACCAAATTATCTCAAACATCATCAGTTTAAACAAACATCAATATATGGCATATACAATATAACAGGAAATAATTGGCAGTTATTAATTAACATTTCATATTCAATTAAATTTATACTGTTTAACTAGCAGTTTATATGCACATAAATAAATTCTAACTGCCAATTTATATGCAATACATAAAAGAAATTAACAGTTAATTTAATAAATGCGATTTGACAGATATGCTGAATAAAACATGCCAACAGTCATAAATAAATTTATACTCATATCTAAAATAAATTTAACAAACATAAAAACTTTTAGAAGTTGTGAGTGGGTTAAAACACTCACCTTTTTGAATTTAAATCGAATTTAAATCCGATTTAAACCCAAAATTTGACGGTCTCCAAATCTGTCCAAACCTGCGTCATCAGATCCGGAATTTGAATACGATCCTAATTATAATAAAGCCACGTCAACATAACTGGAGACTCACGTGAAACCATTTTGCAAATAGTCGCTCCAAATCAAAACGCCCAAATTGACTTAGGTTTCGAATTTCCTGATTTTGACCGCGATTTGCCGCTGACTCGAGTATCGATTTCGAAAACAGAGACTGCGCGTAGATTCGTATGGATGAAATCTACAACATTTATTTTTTTGGAATTTTTCTGAGATGTTTGAATTTTCATTTGAAATTTTAATAGAAATAGGTCTAGGTTTGCATCCATTTGAGGAGGAGAAGGAGTTGAAGAAAAGAACGTACAGACAAATGATAGAAGATGCAGGCTAGGGTTTTTGATCGTTTATTTATAGATAGATCGCAATAGAATTGGTGTGGACGATTTTAACGTGCAAACGGAAGTGGTCCCTAAAGATAAATAATATTAATTACACACGTTACGGATTTAGGAAATAAATAAATTCCTTATCATTTACATTTTATTTTAAACGTATTTACAAATGTAAATCTAGACATTTCGTTTACGTTTCAAAATATATCCACAATTTTATTAATTTCCAAATTGATCTAAACAAATTTAGATGTAAATTAAAAGCTGATAAGTCTACCCATTGCAGTGTTAATTTCTCCCCTTCCTTATATTTAGAAATTATAAATTAAGTTTTCAAAAACCTATCTTTGATTTTCAAACTTTTATATACTCATCTTTTACCAGTAATAAGGATGCATTAACATTTGTTCATAATTTCACCTTATTATCCTCAAATTCCATTTTAATTTTCAATAATTACAATTGTTGAACGTTGACACTTTAATTTAAATTTATACATCTTGCTTTCTATAACCTATATCAACAAATGGTCCAATTATAAATAGAATTAGTATTAACTTCATCTTATAGGATTAACTACTCCAATTACAAATCTATGCTAACTGCCCGATTTAAGTCAATTAATTGTAATTGAGTCTACATTAAATGTTATAAATTATAAATTGGAACCTCAATAAATTCGCTTATTGATTTAAAAATCTTTCTATTCAGTAAATAGACATTTTATGGGTATAAATAACATTTGAATTATAACACATGTCATTAGTGCATGCTTCATTTCTTATAAACTCCCCTTTATTAACTAGAACACATTAACCAAAACAAAATAATTAATTTAGATTTATTTCAATCGATTGCCATTCTTAACTTAACGTACTCAAAATGGTTAACCTAAATAATTGTTACCCTTTTACATTCAAATTCACTTACAACCATCATTACCACAATGTTGCCATAGATTTAGATTTAATTAAATAAATTAGATAAATGGGTAAAGTTTTGTAATTATCACTAATGCCAAATATATATGCGTTAATTACTACTTATTATCATGAATTCATTTATTAGTTTACTAGTTGCCTTTGTCTTCTTATATCCTATTTACTACCAAAATTTCTATTCTTAAATCTGTACCCCCATTGATTTATTAAATTTGCACTTATTATGCATACTTTTAGCAACTCATATATACTTTGCATCTATTCCCCAAATTTCACATTCTATTGTTACATAAATTTGCATTGATTACTATTTATTATTACTTTACTGATAAATTAGATATTTGCATTGTTTTTGCTTATGCTAAATTAATTTCCCATAATAAATAAGGTTTCAAAACAATTAATAACATTTCCTTAGCCCAAACCCCGTTTACCAATTATTTTCCTTCAATAATTCATGTTGCTATAAATACGTACATTTACACTTTATAGTTATTCTAGTATACCTATTCCAACACTCTTAACCCTTATCTTTACATTCACCCACTTGTAATATTAATTATATTTATTACAATTCAATGTTGGCATTTATTACTATTAATTTATACAATGTTTATTGCCCTTATTTCAATTTCTTCCTTTTCAGTTGCTACTCTACTATTCACAGTTTCTTTTGTATACTCCTTTCCTATATAATCCAACATACACAAATTCCAATTAAATCCAATTATTACCTTTAAATAAAACATAACATTCGAATACCTCTTATTAAATTGGAATGTTTCATTTAAGTTTATAATTGATCCACTTGTATTAACATAAATTTTTATTTTCAAATTTATTCCCATTTACGGTAAATCAATGTTATTTTACATTAACCAATTTTAATATTCACCTTTAATTTCACATCTTTAAAGTATATCTAGGAAATATCTTTCCACCGCTTAATTTACTGAATCTTTTGCAGTCTTACTATAAATAAGTTTTAAATTACCATTACTGTACATTCAATTACTATCCAAAGTATTTATTCATAAATCAATTCGATATATACGTTTGTTTCCTTCTTATTTGATTTATACCTAGTATACATTTCCCTAAATCCTGTTTCATTACCTTCATTAAATGGTTATCGCATTGAGATCAAATTTATTAGCTTATATCGCATTGTTATCATTAATTAAAATTGGCTTACAAATTTTTTTAATTCAATACTCTAAATAAATAACATATTATTCCATAATTACTCTTGTTTTCACATATTCCATTCAAAAATTAAAGCACAATAATTACATTATTTTATTGAATTGGAAATCTCATTTTAAATTGTTAACTTTTAATAAGAACAAATGGCAACACCAAATTCCTAACATTCATTTTATTAAAAATTATGGAAAATATGACAAATTTAGTTAACGAAATTTTCGGGTCGTTACACTCTCCCCCACTCAAAACTTTTCGTCCCCGAAACGGAAATGAAGGGAGAAGAAAGAATTAAATAACAATACATCTTATTCAAAATATTTAACTTATAAACAGTAATTTACTAAATTTATTACCTTAAATAAAATATACCCGTTTTATAATCATTATATCCTTTTATTTTTAAATAATTAAAGTTTGAAAAACATTTTCAACATAGTTCTAAGTCCAAAATTTACGGAAATTTTTGGCAGAGCCTCCTTGGTGCGGAGAGGCTCGGGAAAATATAATACCAAAATATAACAACTATCATATAGAATATTCAAAGTAGTATATCCCAACACGGGAAATATATAAAAATATCGCTTCAAAACGTAATCCGAAAACGTACTTATTTGTCGGGCAAATTACGCTTAATTTATGGAACCAAAATCAGTAGCAATTGCTTCCATACCTGCATTTCCCTTATATAATCTAAAAGGTTAACTATTTATATTAAAGTGAAATATTTTCATAGTTTCAACTGCTAACAATAATCAATACACAATCATCGATTTCAACAAACAGCATACACACAAACAAAACAACCATTCAGTCAAACAAGCAAATAGTTGTTCGGGTTCAAAACTTGAAATTGTACGGAATGAAAAATAACCATCCAGTGCATCTTTTACTCAACAGTCTTAGATGAGACAGAATTAGATTATTTATTCATCCAACAACTTCAAATTTCCTTACCCAGCCAACCATAAAGCAAACAATATCGATTTAAACCAACAAATCAATTTAACTTATTATAAATTTATATTTCATACATTAACAGTTTGATCTTTTCATTCATATAACAGTTAATCTTTTATTTTCATTTGTTTATTTAAATTATCCTTTTATAATTTACATTTATTTCCAACAACCTTTAATTTTATTCACTCCTCCAATTATCCGTTTCCATTTATTTAGGTCATGTAAGTTTCTTCTATTTTATTACATTTAATGCACTTCTCACTTTCAATCATTTATTTAATGCTTCCATTTCTATTACATTTAATTATAGTAACCCTTTTTAATTTCACTTAAATTCTTAATCTTATAACATCCATTCTTATAAATAAAGGATTTTATTAACTCATTAACAAGGGTTTGCAGTCATCTATTTATATTACCTACTTTTATTATATTAAACTAGTAGCATTTATCATACTTAGGTTTATAACCCTACACATCAATCCTTATTATTAAAGAATTTCATTTTATTTACTTAAGTTTAAAATCACCTATTTATAATACTTACCTTTAATTTTGGTAAAATTTCAATTTATAACTTAAGTTTATAACATTAAATCTCATTTATAACAGAAATTCATTTAATACTTTATTATTTCCAAAATTTCTACTTGTATAATATTCTATTCCAATCTCTTATTTAACATTTCAACTTTTCATATTTGGTAAGTTATTTATGTTAAAGAAAATGCAAATGAATTTATACAAGTTTTATCTCTTCTTTTAATTAATTTAATGTTCAATAAATCTTAAATTTTCCCTTATAAGTTAAAAATTTAACTTCCTTTATAGCTTAGTATTTTAGTCTCTTATTTTATTTAGGGTTTCAATTATTAATTTTTTTTTCTGTTTCACTACCATAATTGAAACAATTAATTAATGGAAATTAAGAATTAAATACCGGGTTAAATTTCAATAGATAAGTATATTCTTATAACTTATATACCTCTAATTATATTTAAACAATTAAAATTTAGATATTTCAAAATAAATCTGCAGTAGAATTTACTACAGTGGCCTTTCCCTTCGAAACTCGAAAATGAAAGTCGATGATGCGGCCGCCATCACCGAAATTATTTTCCAACGACAGAAAGGAAAGTACGAAACTTATTTTCTCCAAAATCTTCTTTAAAACAATTCTTCCAAATTATACTAAATATTTATATAAGAAAATACTTATAAACAAAATTATTATAATTCATAAATTCTTTGAAAGCAAATTTCCAAAATCCCGGACTTAAGTTCTAAAATTTCCAGATTTCATTGATTTTAATTTCAATCTTATTTTACCTATTATTTAAAATTTTATTCCTAACAACCAATCTATTGCAACCAACAATATATATATATATATATAATACCTTAATAAAATATTTTATATATAGAAAATATAATAGGCGATGTTATTTCATTCACCTATATTAAAAACAAATATTATGTCGGTCTGTCCTATTAAGTGTTTAGAAATCCCTATTGATGTCATAGCGTCCCATGCACCAACTAGAATTTATAAAATACAAAACGGAACAGATTAACACAATATCAAAATCTTTTTATAACACTAACAAATACGCTCTCTCATATATACACTCAGCGACTCCCATAGGGTATTACTACCCTATTAACAAAGAGTCAAACCCCACAAAGCCAAGGTTTATCGCTAAACCAAAGCTCTGATACCAACTGTAGCGTCCCGCCTTTTCGCACGATTTAAACCGACACACGTGCCAGTTCAACCATACGGAAGGGCGGATTGTTATGGGGTAAATAAGAAAAACGAGAAAGAAATAAAAGAAAACAGAATCTCGCCGCGGAAGGATAAAATATAATAATAAAATGTATAGTTTATAAATTTGTTTACAAAACATTTATATTCTACATATCAGAGTTACACATACCAATAACAATGCAGCGGAATTAAATGGTGTAGTGGAATAATATAGTAGATACTAGTAATACAAATCTTCGTCTTCGTCCTCCAGAGCTAAATCCTCAAATCCTGAAACGCTTGGACTGACCCGAGCGAATTGAAAAGACAAAACACTCGAGTCAGAACTAAAAGTCTTATATGAGTTAAATCAACAGGAGTAAATATGAGTGCAGTAACTCAAGAGATGCACGGGATTTACATCTCCTAAGGATCCGTTAAACTACTTACTATGTAGTATATTGCGCTATTATAATAGTGTCTAATTGTAAAATAAACTTACTTTTTAATAGCGTTAAGGGGTTACCCATATTGCCCTTAACACAGAATATATTCCCATAGTCTATACAGTACCGTAATCTCCCCCGTACTGGGCGTCGTCAGAGGACACTCCATAGGTATGGTACAAAACAAAACTCGTAGTAAAGGCTCGGTATGGTAGGTGACACGGCACAACTAGGAAATGCCAGGGTAGATATACCAATTGCTATCCGGGCTGGTGGAAACGCGTAGCCGCAGTTACCGCCCACCTCGAACAAACTCCCCCAAAATCAAAAATAGAAGTGGCCACTGAATCAATCCAAAGTCAAAGTATAATATCGAAGAGGAGCGTCCGATCAGAGGTATGACCTCATTGGCACGAGAATCGCTCCTGTTTTAGCCACCTTATGCCAACTCACGGGAGTTGGGTCCACGTATTTACCTTACAGGAATCGTCGCCACCAACCTACTTCATTCTGGAATCTCCACCGCGTACACGGTTAGTCAAAGTGGTTTTCGGTATCGACAGAGAGTATGTCCATATCCGATCCCGGTCTCTTTGCCAACCCATCGTTATTATAACACCGCGGTCATTTTAAAAATAGTTTATACCTTAAAACCAGAATAAAAATTTCTATTTCAAAACTATAAATACGATATCATTTTAAAAACCCAAACAATATGACATCACTTTATCTCAAATATAATCCTTTTCCAAAATCATACTGCTTTAAAATTTATAATATCTGGAAACCAAACATTTGAATTATACTTTCAAACATAATATTTCTGAATTCATACTTTTTAAAAACCATAACTTCTAAAACTTGAATGGTTTGGATATTCAACGGTATATAAAATAAATGGTTTAACTTTAAGGTTACTTTGTAAAGAAAATAATTTCCATAGTTTTACAAATATGTTTCTTTATTTAAAGTCTGAACCAAAATTTAAATATCACTTTCAAGTTCCAAACCACTTCAATTTCTATATATATATATATATATCCATTTGGAGTAATAATATTTCAAACTAAAGTTGGAATTTATTCTTTCAACAAATTAAATGCTCTATTATTTAGTCTTGAATATTCACATAAATCCATAAATAAAACTCCAATTTTGTTTTAGCAATTAAATGTTTTCTTCAATTTAATTATACTAGAATATTCATTTTAAATTTCTCTTGGAAAAATCTAGTTATAAATATCATATCTTAAAATTTCCAACTTAAACATTTAACATATAATATAAATCATCAAACTCCATTTCCTCAATTTTTCCTTTTCTATTTAAGAGATTTATACACAGCTTAAATTCAAAATTTCTAACTTCATATGTATATATATATAGAAGAAAATATCAAAATTAACTTATTATAAACCGTATCATCCAAACCATAGAAATCATTTTAAAATATTTTATATATAGACCACGGTGCCTGTATAAAATTTTCTATCCTATGGTCAAGTGATACGGATATTTATCATTTCAATCCGCAATTTAAAAGATATAAAATTTTGCGGTTGTATATCATTTCAAACCACAATCCCGAATGAAATGAAAAATACATGATAACTTGCAGTTTAATGATATGAAACAAAACATCCATTCATCCATCATCAATCATCAACCAAATTATCTCAAACATCATCAGTTTAAACAAACATCAATATATGGCATATACAATATAATAGGAAATAATTGGCAGTTATTAATTAACATTTCATATTCAATTAAATTTATACTGTTTAATTAGCAGTTTATATGCACATAAATAAATTCTAACTGCCAATTTATATGCAATACATAAAAGAAATTAACAGTTAATTTAATAAATGCGATTTGATAGATATGCTGAATAAAACATGCCAACAGTCATAAATAAATTTATACTCATATCTAAAATAAATTTAACAAACATAAAAACTTTTAGAAGTTGTGAGTGGGTTAAAACACTCACCTTTTTGAATTTAAATCGAATTTAAATCCGATTTAAACCCAAAATTTGACGGTCTCCAAATCTGTCCAAACCTGCGTCATCAGATCCGGAATTTGAATACGATCCTAATTATAATAAAGCCACGTCAACATAACTGGAGACTCACGTGAAACCATTTTGCAAATAGTCGCTCCAAATCAAAACGCCCAAATTGACTTAGGTTTCGAATTTCTTGATTTTGACCGCGATTTGCCGCTGACTCGAGTATCGATTTCGAAAACAGAGACTGCGCGTAGATTCGTATGGATGAAATCTACAACATATATTTTTTTGGAATTTTTCTGAGATGTTTGAATTTTCATTTGAAATTTGAATAGAAATAGGTCTAGGTTTGCATCCATTTGAGGAGGAGAAGGAGTTGAAGAAAAGAACGTACAGACAAATGATAGAAGATGGAGGCTAGGGTTTTTGATCGTCTATTTATAGATAGATCGCAAAAGAATAGGTGTGCATGAATTTTAACTTGCAAACGGAAGTGGTCCCAAAAGATAAATAATATTAATTACACACGTTACAGATTTAGGAAATAAATAAATTCCTTATCATTTACATTTTATTTTAAACGTATTTACAAATGTAAATCTAGACGTTTCGTTTACGTTTCAAAATATATCCACAATTTTATTAATTTCCAAATTGATCTAAACAAATTTAGATGTAAATTAAAAGCTGATAAGTCTACCCATTGCAGTGTTAATTTCTCCCCTTCCTTATATTTAGAAATTATAAATTAAGTTTTCAAAAACCTGTCTTTGATTTTCAAACTTTTATATACTCATCTTTTACCAGTAATAAGGATGCATTAACATTTGTTCATAGTTTCACCTTATTATCCTCAAATTCCATTTTAATTTTCAATAATTACAATTGTTGAATGTTGATACTTTAATTTAGATTTATACATCTTGCTTTCTATAACCTATATCAACAAATGGTCCAATTATAAATAGAATTAGTATTAACTTCATCTTATAGGATTAACTACTCCAATTACAAATCTATGCTAACTGCTCGATTTAAGTCAATTAATTGTAATTGAGTCTACAATAAATGTTATAAATTATAAATTGAAACCTCAATAAATTCGCTTATTGATTTAAAAATCTTTCTATTCAGTAAATAGACATTTTATGGGTATAAATAACATTTGAATTATAACACATGTCATTAGTGCATGCTTCATTTCTTATAAACTCCCCTTTATTAACTAGAACACATTAACCAAAACAAAATAATTAATTTAGATTTATTTCAATCGATTGTCATTCTTAACTTAACATACTCAAAATGGTTAACCTAAATAATTGTTACCCTTTTACATTCAAATTCACTTACAACCATCATTACAACAATGTTGCCATAGATTTAGATTTAATTAAATAAATTAGATAAATGGGTAAAGTTTTGTAATTATCACTAATGCAAAATATGTATGCATTAATTAGTACTTATTATCATGAATTCATTTATTAATTTACTAGTTGCCTTTGTCTTCTTATATCCTATTTACTACCAAACTTTCTATTCTTAAATCTATACTCCCATTGATTTATTAAATTTGCACTTATTATGCATACTTTTAGCAACTCATATATACTTTGCATCTATTCCCCAAATTTCACATTCTATTGTTACATAAATTTGCATTGATTACTATTTATTATTACTTTACTGATAAATTAGATATTTGCATTGGTTTTGCTTATGCTAAATTAATTTCCCATAATAAATAAGGTTTCAAAACAATTAATAACATTTCCTTAGCCCAAACCCCGTTTACCAATTATTTTCCTTCAATAATTCATGTTGCTATAAATACGTACATTTACACTTTATAGTTATTCTAGTATACCTATGCCAACACTCTTAACCCTTGTCTTTACGTTCACCCACTTGTAATATTAATTATATTTATTACAATTCAACATTGGCATTTATTACTATTAATTTATACAATGTTTATTGCCCTTATTTCAATTTCTTCCTTTTCAGTTGCTACTCTACTATTCACAGTTTCTTTTGTATACTCCTTTCCTATATAATCCAACATATACAAATTCCAATTAAATCCAATTATTACCTTTAAATAAAACATAACATTCGAATATCTCTTATTAAATTGGAATGTTTCATTTAAGTTTATAATTGATCCACTTGTATTAACATAAATTTTATTTTCAAATTTATTCCCATTTACGGTAAATCAATGTTGTTTTACATTAACCAATTTTAATAGTCACCTTTAATTTCACATCTTCAAAGTATATCTAGGAAAAATCTTTCCACCGCTTAATTTACTGAATCTTATGCTATCTTACTATAAATAAGTTTTAAATTACCATTACTGTACATTCAATTACTATCCAAAGTATTTATTCATAAATCAATTCGATATATACGTTTGTTTCCTTCTTATTTGATTTATACCTAGTATACATTTCCCTAAATCCTGTTTCATTACCTTCATTAAATGGTTATCGCATTGAGATCAAATTTATTAGCTTATATCGCATTATTACCATTAATTAAAATTGGCTTACAATTTTTTTTAATTCAATACTCTAAATAAATAACATATTATTCCATAATTACTCTTGTTTTCACATATACCATTCAAAAATTAAACCACAATAATTACATTATTTTATTGAATTGGAAATCTCATTTCAAAATTGTTAACTTTTAATAAGAACAAATGGCAACACCCAATTCCTAACATTCATTTTATGAAAAATTATGGAAAATATGACAAATTTAGTTAACGAAATTTTCGGGTCGTTACACATTTGAAGGATATGAGCCGACGACATATACCGATTCTCAAACACCTACTTGAATCAACTCCAAGTAAATTCTTCTTTCGGTTCATCTGTAGTAATTGTTTCCCACCAAGCTAGGGCTTCTTCTTGGAGTTGCCAAAAAGCTATTAGTCGCATTTGATCGTCTTGCAACTTTAGTCCTTTAAAAATTCATTCACTCGATCTGATCCAGGCTTGGGCTTCAACGATTGACTCCTTGCTGGTAAATGGCTTACCACCAAGTCTCGAGAAGCTTTTATATAGATCAGCCGGATTCAGCTGATGTTGAGTAGGCATAGTTGCTTCTGTTGTTGTGGGGACTTGATCGGTTGTGGTGGTATTTCCCTGACCCCTAACTTCTCCTCTTCGCCCACTCATTCTTACTATCTGTAACTAGTAAGAAAACTTGATTTAGGTATACGGACGAGATATCTTAGGGAATATCAACAATTAAAAGAAATCGACCAAGAAAATTTAGGGTTTCGATCTCTCGGTCTACACTCATTCTTGGGTATACTTCACCCTATCTCTAATGAGCCACCTAATGTGTTATACTCCATAGCTAAAGTTCTTACTCAACTTTAGCTCTGATACCACTTGTCATGACCCGAAATCCAGCTTCAAAAATTGACATCAAATACCTCATTTGTATTCGACTGCCGGAGATTCAAACGTCGAACTCCAGTTCGGATGGAGCTTATAACAACATTAGATGAATATAAACAGTGGAAATAAAATGAACGGACATTAATCAACATCATAGATACAACATCATCACAATATTTGATTGCAACAATTATCACCAACATTAGAGTGCTACACTTGATAAAACAACAGAATAATAATCAACTTCACAATGGGGCGACAATAGAGTCTTCAAAAGGTTCCAACATACTTCTACTACGATAAGGTCTTCAAAACTCCAAACACCTCAAAAGATATCCAAACCAAAGATTTCCAAAATTCGATAGCTTCCAAAAGACTTCAAAATCCAAGCTAGCTTCAAAACATGGATAACCTGTTTCTAGGCTGCCCGTGTGGAAATTATGGGCACCTAGAGTTTAGAAAGGGAACAATAAACTCCAAGTCAGTCATGTGACTGGTATGAGTAAACAAAAACAGTTGTTTGGAACAAAAATAATTTATAAAAGAAAATTTTTCATGTTTTTGGAAAATGAAACTACCATAAGGCCTCCCGGCACACACACGGTGCAATCACACACTTAGGGGAGATTTCTCCTTATGATTGTCAAATATGCTTAATACGATAAAATTCTTTTGATATTATTATTAGTGCATAGTGTGAAAACATTTCAAAAGTATAATATCAATCTTAGCCTGCATGCGTACCATTATACTATGCCTACCATAGCTACCATGTTAAATGGCAGGTTCTACAACTAAAACCGTACCGGACGCGTATTGGTGATTGAATTTCCAACAATGGTCAGGCTAAGGAACTTCTTGGGCCACATGGGTACGCCTCTGGAGGGACGCCAGGAGAACTTAACTAGCTCTCTGCCAACACAAGACCGGGTTATCTCTGTAACTAGGTAACTAACTGTCACGAGTATGCCATCCCCCGGCCGTAACCGACCTTTATCCGGGGGCCCAACAACAACAATAACCACAAAGCAACATATTTGCAATATCAACATAATTAAGTATCTGGGCTCCATACCATGATACCACTTTTATCTAGAAGGAAATGCACATACCCTATGGGGCGCTACCGTTAATAACCTTGCTGCATTCTTCCTGTTTCGACCATTTTCGAGTTGTGTGTTTCGACGAAGTCTCGTCCACAAAGCTACGCTTTTCACAAAAGCCATGCTTCGATCAACAAATGATCAGCAGCACTCGGCATGTCACACTACCAAGTTGGGAGTATATCACTGATAACCTTCAACTACATAACCTTTGAGCTCGTACGTCTCAGAGAAGGTGTTAAGCTAAGAGAATAAATTCTCCGCCACCAACAGAAATGTATTTGAAAGAGATCAGCTTTATATCTCATAGTGTAATGTCAGACATACTACCATACAAGTCTGTTTCGGGTTCAAACATAACTGAAGGCACTTCCAAAGAAGCCCTTGCAATCCAGGCATCCACAATCCCGATTGGATTCCCCATCACATATAGAGATCTCTATACCAAAGCAACTCTGTGCAGAGTCGTTCGACAGGTTATCCTATCGTTCTCGAAGACACCCGGTCTCACCGTCTTCAAATGCTATCCACTTCGTCGTATCACTATTCGTAATCGGTTATATGACACAAAGGTCCCCTCCCGGCTAAACCGAATAGTGGGCGCTTAGTTTTAAAAACATGTGGATATATTATTCACAAAGATTCACAGGTTTGATGTGGGTTTCGGATAACCAACTGGAATCCAACTCCCTGTCGCATCGAAAATTCAAATGCCATTTTACGGGACAATGGGTTTTCACATCACACAGAAACAAATCACAGATATCACAGCTTAGCACAAAGTAATTCATATCACATAGCATCACAGTCACATTTCAGAGATATCAATCCAATACACAACATTCAATAATAATCAATCATCTACAACTAAGATGAATTAATCATGTGATTTAAATAAACTAATCACATAATTATTTTCATTAATTATCTTTAATCAATGATTAATTATCCTTGATTATAAATTAATTAAATTCTAATCACCTTCACTAATTATTTATTCCTTAATTGATTACCTTAATTAATTAATCCTTAATTGTTAATATATTAAATCTTAATTACTTTTATTAATTAATTATTTCTTAATTAATTATCTTAATTAATTAATCCTTAATTGTTCATTAATTAAATCTTAATTACTTTATTAATTAATTATTCCTTAATTAATTACCTTAATTAATTAATCCTTAATTGTTAATTAATTAAATCATAATTACTTTTATTAATTAATTATTAATTACAAATCAATTAACCTTAATTATTTATTTAATAAATCTTTAATATTAAGTAATTAATTAAGTGGTTGTTCTTGAAGTAATTATATTAACAAATCATTAATTACTTAATAAATTAAAAGATAAATCTTTTTATCTTATAAACCTTGTTTAATAATCATCCTCATCACATTAGTTACTTTAAAAGGTTAATATTAGTTTAAATAACATTTTATCTTGATTAGTATTATAAATAACTTAATAAAATAATGCAATAGAATTAAATAAATTTAATTACTTTAAAAACATCTTACTTAAATTCTTAGTTAATTCAAAACTTTAATTAAAATCATCATTCGAGAACATGGATTAAAAATATTTAAAATTCAATTTTATTTTAAAGTGAAAACTGTTTATATGCCAAATTTGAGACCACTTCGAGTCTCTCTCGAAAAGAACACGTCACTTGCTTCGAGTCGTTTCCAAAACTCACCCGTGTCCCTTATTTTTTTTAAACTTAAATTTTATTTAAGTACAAATCTGTTGTGACGACCGCCCATGACTCCCGCACCAAATCAAGGAAATAATGCGCTAAAAGGTGTGCCAGGCAGCCATGGACGATAGTCAGGGTAAAACAAAACAGAAGAATCTCTATCGCATAACTCACAGCGCATGGATAAAATACAATAGAGAAATATAATATAGTGAAGCTCCATAGAACAGAACATCATCATATAAGCATCACAGTAGTTTCATACAATCATCTACTCAAATCCATACATGAAAGCCTCACTACAAATCACTCAACCAAATACAGCAGCGGATACCCAGTACATATAGTAAGAAAACTAATATGCAAAGCCTCCTGCTCGTCTTCGTCATCTTTAGCGTAGAACTCCTAGCACAGCACCTGTCACCTGCTACCTAGTCTGCCCATCCCGACATGGATGAACAGCCCAAGGTAATAAGAGGAGACATAAAACCTTGAGTCAGACAAAGTCTTAGTGAGCAGTAAATCAACTATCAAGCATACCAAAAGAGCATAAAGGATAAAAGGAATAGGAACCAAACCATCCCACTCCACCTCTTTCTACAGTGATAGCCCCAGACATACACTAAGGAGAAGCAAGCATAACAACATAGACAATTAAGGTAAAGCAAATACCACTCGAGTCAAGGACGATGTTTTCCAAATACAAACCCCCAAGGCCTAAACCAAGATCAGATAAGCACCCAGAAAACACCGCTCTCGAAGCCGAATGATAATACAACCAAACATCCATGACTCTGGCTATCACTGTTATCCTTGCCTCGATTTCACCGTTAGTTGAATGACCATCTGTCAAGGGCTAATGGTAACCCCGGTTCTAACCATAACTCCGCACACTGCCTTGTGCCTAGGACTTATCTACTTTGCCCAGAGTACTCAACTACCTACCTGTAGTCTTTTGGGTGTCCCGACTACCTACCTGTAGTCGTTATGGGCGCCCCATGTACTCTTGCTTTTGAGCATGCTAGAACCTTCAACAACGACGAGATCCAAGCCTCCTAGCCATCCTTCTTGACGACTATCCTCATACAAGCTCAAGCTACCTCTTGAACAATCCATTATCAACCAACTTGAACTACTCTTCAAGTTATCAACATGCTTGGAATGATCCCTGCTTGGATTAAGCCAAGACTCACATCATACTTCGCTTCATCGCATCAAAGCAAAGTCTCAACTCAACAACATGGTTTGCCTCATCAAATCATGGCAAAGTCCCATCTCAACATCATCCAATCTATACATATGAGCTTCAACATCCGCTACATATGCCTTAAGCAGCTTTCACCATTCAAGAGCCTTCTTCCATAGCTTTTGAATCCTCTTTCATCATCTTGTTCCAAATCAACTACTAGCTAACTTGGAAACAATCAAATCAATCATACATTCAAATAATCAATCATTCAAACAAGATCTATTAAGCAATTTAAGCAATATCAACTATAATGGCAATTTCGTAAATAAACGAGCAAAAGTCCAACATATGTGAAATCATGGTTTTTAGCATAGATCTATCAATTATAAAACATGGGTTTTGTCTCTAATGCTTATTAAACAAACTTGCATAAGTAAACATCTTCAAAAACCATGGATCTAGACTTAGATCTAAGAAAAATGCATGAAATCTCTAACTTTAACACCCAAACATGCCACCAATCCAATATACTCCTTTGGATCCGCGTGAGAGATAACTACCACTCACCAAATCACCCAAACACTACAAAAACTACACACTTCAGATCTGGACAGCGAAGATCAAGGTTTGATCCGGCAATATCTCGCTCCAATCGATGAATTCTAGCTCGAACGGATGAAGATCTTCAACTTTGGCACTTGGATCTTCAATCTAAATCTTCGATCTTGGATGGATGTTAGAACTAGATTGGAATAGAGAAAAGAAGATGAAGAAATGTTGTAGTCGAGTCTTCAAAATGGCAGCACTTCGTCGCTTCAAAAACCGGTGCCAAAAAGTGAGCCAAACCCCTCTATTTATAGGCTGGATCAACCATGAGTCGTCGTCCCTATGAGTCGTCCACGACTCATCATGAGTCGTTGCCGACTTATCAGCCCTTACCGACTCAACATAACACTGCCTACTTACCATGAGTCGTTCACGACTCATTGCCATGACGACCTACCCCAGCCGACTCAACTGCACAGCCTTCCGACTCAAGCCAACGACTCAATACACCAAGCTGCCTAACGACTTACGACTCATCGTTAAGTCGTGCCTACCGACTCAGTTGCAAACGACCTAACAACACAGCCTTATGGCCGACCTAAGTCCTAGCCGACTCAACATAAGTCGGTCACGATTTAACTATGACACAAACGACTCAACCTATCCCTAACTCGGTCAAACGACTCACGACCCATGGCCTCACCGACTCAACTACCCACGACCTAAGCCCTAAGTCGGTTTTTCTTAAGTCGGTCACCAACCCTTAAACCGCTATCTCGTGAGTCGGTCACCATCTTATGAAGCTAACTCCAATTAGATCGGTCATTATGAGTCGGTCATATCCTTAAGTCGCCTAAACCCCTTGAGTCGGTCCCTATGAGTCGGTCACGACTCATCACCTAACTTAGCTATGCCTATGAGTCGGTCACGACTCATCACTTGCACTCGGGTCAACTCCTAAACGACTCAAGCTAGAAGCAACACAAACAACACTAACAACCTGTAAATTCTACGATTTATCGACACGTAAAAATACGGGTCGTTACATTCTCTCCCCCTTAGGAATTTCGCCCCCGAAATTCCAAGCAAACAACAGCAATCAAAATTATTCCGCATGCCTATCATCCATGGCAATCAACAATCCATGCAACCAATTCTAACCTAGCATGCAGAATTCTAAGACTTAGAACAAGCTACAAATTCATGAGATGTCACGACACTTTAGGGCCATACCTCGAAGAGTTCGGGATGAGCTGCCTTCATCCTCTCTTCCTCCTCCCACGTACAGTCGTTAACATCATCACTCCATTGTACCTTGAGCAACGTAATCGTCTTCCTCCTAAGCTGTTTCGTATCGGTTTCAACAATACGAAGCGGCTTACGAGGTCTCGAAACAACTGGATCAACCTCCAAGTCTTCACAGCTATCAGCAGAAACCACCGTAGTTGGGTCGTGCATATACTTCCGTAGATAAGATACATGAAAAACACTGTGCACACCCGCCATCTTTTCCGGTAACTCCAATCTATAAGCGAGCTTTCCAATACGCTCGATAATCGGGAATGGTCCAACAAATCTCGGAGTTAACTTTCCTTTCTTCCCGAATCTAATGACACTCTTCAGAGGAGAAATCTTCACAAAAACCATATCACCTACGTCGAATTCCAAATCCTTACGACGATTATCGGCATAACTTTTCTGACGATCTTGGGCTGCCTTCATTCGTTGCCGAATGATCTCTATACAATCTGAAGTCTGTCGAATCATCTCTGGCCCAAGTATCAGCTTTTCTCCAGTTTCCAACCAACATGTCGGAGAGTTACACGGTCTTCCATATAATGCCTCATATGGTGCCATACCGATACTCGACTGATAACTGTTATTATAAGCAAACTCCACCAAATGAAGGTGATCTTCCCATGATCCTCCGAAGTCCAAAACACATGCTCTAAGAAGATCTTCCAAAACTCGGTTGACTCTCTCAGTCTGACCATCTGTTTGAGGGTGATAAGCTGTACTCAAACACAACTCAGTTCCCAAAACTTCCTGGAAGCTCTTCCAAAATCTACTAGTGAACAATGGATCTCGATCGCTCACTATACTCTTCGGAACACCATGGAAACGAACTATCCACTTCACATATAATTCAGCCAACTTCGATGCAGTCCTAGTCGATCGAACAGGAATGAACCTTGCACTCTTGGTCAAACGATCTACTATGACCCAAATCCCTTCATTCCCTGCTCTTGTCCTAGGTAGACCATCGATAAAGTCCATCGACACTTGCTCCCACTTCCATGTAGGAACCTCTAATGGCTGAAGCAATCCACTGGGCTTCTTCTGCTCAGCTTTCACCAACTGGCAATTCATACACTTGGAAATAAAATTTCCAACATCCTTCTTCATACCTTCCCAGTAGTAGGTTCTCTTCATATCCCGATACATCTTATTTCCACCTGGATGAATTGTCAACTTCGAGTGATGACTCTCCCTCAGAACTTCATCTCTCAATCCATCTACATCGGGAACAACTAGTCGCCCTTGCTTTCGAAGCCAACCCTCTCGATCGACCTCGAATCCCTTATCCTTCTCCGGGTCCAATCCAGATTCCAAATCACAGATAATCTTGACAAGCTTATCATCTCCCTTTTGGCTCTCGCCAACCCTTTCCACAAGAGTAGGCCTTATCGATAAGTTTGCCAACATCTTAGGTTCCAATTCACATCTAGGCCTGAAGTCAAATCCAGCCAAATACTCAAGACTCTTCCATTCCGAAAACATGGCTCCCAAACCTGCATGTCTTCGACTTAACGCATCTGCCACTACGTTACCTTTTCCTGGAGTATAGGCTATACCAAAATCATAAGATGCTAGGAACTCTAGCCATCGTTGCTGTCGAAGATTTAAATCCTTTTGGGAGAACAGATACTTCAACGACTTATGATCTGTAAACAACTCGAATCTAACTCCCAATAGATAATGTCTCCACATCTTCAAAGCAAACACAATTGCCGCTAACTCCAAATCATGAGTCGGATAGTTCCTCTCATGCGGCTTCAGTTGTCGACTTGCATATGCAACAACTTTATCCTTCTGCATTAGCACTGCTCCAAGTCCAGTACCACATGCATCGGTGTAAACCACCATCTCATCATTCCCACTTGGAATAGTCAAAACAGGAGCACTCGTCAGTCGCTCTTTCAGGATTATGAAAGCTTGTTCACACTTATCATTCCATCTGAACACTTGATTCTTCTTCGTCAATCCTGTCAACGGTGCAGCTATCTTGGAAAAGTCTTTGATAAACCGACGATAATATCCTGCTAATCCAAGAAAACTTCTCACATCAGATGCATTCTTAGGCCTAACCCAATCCTGGATCGCTGCCACCTTAGCGGGATCAACCGCTATTCCATTTCCAGAAATAACATGACCTAAGAACCTCACTTCATTCTTCCAGAAGTGACACTTCGAAAACTTAGCCTTCAGCTGATGTTTCCGTAAGATTCCTAAAACAATCCTCAAGTGCGTCTTGTGCTCTTCCTCAGTTCTGGAATAAACCAAAATATCATCCACGAACACAAGCACGAACTTATTCAACTGATCTCTGAACACTCTATTCATAAGATCCACAAAATATGCTGGCGCGTTAGTCAACCCAAACGGCATTACCAGCCACTCATAAAACCCGGATGGTGTCCTGAAAGCAGTCTTCGGCACACTATCCTTCGCCACTCTCAACTGGTGAAATCCCGTTGCCAAATCCATCTGAGAAAACACCTTAGCCTCGTGAAGCTGATCAAACAAGTCATCTATTCTCGGCAATGGATACTTGTTCTTCCTAGTCACCTTATTCAGCTCACGATAATCAACACACAACCTCAACGATCCATCCGTTTTGGTTGCGAACACAACGGGCGCACCCCATTCGGACACACTTCTCCGAATGAATCCTTTCCGCAAAAGGTCATCAACTTGCACCTTCAGCTCTTGCTGCTCCCTCGGTGCCATCCGCCTAAGAGGCATCACAACAGGTCTGGCTCCCTCAACTAGATCGATACGAAACTCGATCTCCCTATGCGGCGGCAACCCTTTGACTTCCTCAAAGACATTCTCAAACTCATTCACAATAGGCACCGATGACAGTCCATCCCGTGGAACAACTAGCGAATACATGAAGCTCATGAAGACGCCTTCTTCATGCTTACATCGTATCACAACCTTTCGCCCTTCCACATTCCCGACTGTCACCTCAAGCCTCTCACAATCAATCCTTGCCGCATACTTCCTAAGCCAGTCCATACCCAAAATAATTCCGAACCCCGCAAAGTTCAGAACAAAGCAATCACAAACAAACGAGCAATCATGACTCGACACAACTAGACCACGACATAACATACACAAACATGACGAACCCCCTACCGGATTAGTCACAACCAATGGCCTATCAACAATATCCGGTTTCATACCTAACCGGCTTACCAAATCATCACAAACAAAAGAATGCGACGCTCCAGTATCAAACAACACTCTAACTGGAACACCACAAATAGAAAGAGTACCTTGAACAACCACACTCTTCCCCTTCTCTTCAGCAGTAGGAGCTTTCGAAGACGATGGAACAGCCCCCAAAGCATAGGCTTGCACAACCTGCCTATCTTTCCTCGGTTCTGGACAATCCTTCTTGATATGTCCCAGCTTATCACAGTTGTAACACTTTCCCGGCACTTTGGGATTCTTACAATCTTTGTAAAGATGGCCCTTCTGCTGGCAGTTATAGCAAGTCACTTCACTCTTCGGCTTCTTCTGGCCATCCCTACCCCTCTGTTGCTGTTGTTTCCTCTTCTTATTGCCACTCTGCTGTGGTTTAGATCCTTCCCTGGTTACAGCAACAACAGATACTTCCTTAGGGAACAAACTCTCGTGCCTAAGAGCTTTTTCCACAAGCTTCTCAAACGGATCGTCCAGATGATCCACCAACTGCCTCCCAAGATAAGCATCCAGACCAGTCACAAACTTTTCATTCTTCTGGTAGGGAGAATCAATATACGATCTGGCATACTTAGATAAGGCTTCAAACTCAGAAATATACTCAAGAACAGGTCTCCCCCCTTGCTTGAGCTCCACAAACTTCTTAAACAAGACAGATTTCTGAGAAGTAGAGATGAACTTAGCTTCAAATCTAACTTGGAATTGCTCCCAAGTAATCTCTTCTTCTGGAGTATCGATGGTGATAGAATTCCACCAATCAGCAGCTCTTCCCTGAAGCTGTCTCGATGCAAGCTTCCTCTTAGTTGCATCCTCAATCCCTAAGTCACCAAAGATTCTTTTGCAAGCATCAATCCATCTCTGCACCTCAATAGTCGACTCCGTCCCCAAGAAAACTTTCCCTCCAAGAGCAGTATAATCCTTGCAAAGCTTGGCAAAATCCACCGGTCTCGGAGCTTGGACTTGAACTCCCACATCCACAGATGATCCTGAAGCTGGTATTCTCCTCATGATTGAAGTCATCATGGCCTCAAACATAGGAGCATAATCAACAGCTTCCCTAGCATCACGGCTACCCCTCGCAGCTTGTCTCTCACTTCGACTCATCCTTAGTATCTGTAAAAAGAATGATTAGAACACCTTAAGAAACAACTGCATAAGGAGTTCAAACCCTTCTAAACTACTATATTATATATAGTAATCATCCATCAAATTACAATTACGTCTCTCTTACGTAGTTACATCAGCGAGCGTTGGCTAAAATCGATTAACCAAAGCTCTGATACCAAATGTGACGACCGCCCATGACTCCCGCACCAAATCAAGGAAATAATGCGCTAAAAGGTGTGCCAGGCAGCCATGGACGATAGTCAGGGTAAAACAAAACAGAAGAATCTCTATCGCATAACTCACAGCGCATGGATAAAATACAATAGAGAAATATAATATAGTGAAGCTCCATAGAACAGAACATCATCATATAAGCATCACAGTAGTTTCATACAATCATCTACTCAAATCCATACATGAAAGCCTCACTACAAATCACTCAACCAAATACAGCAGCGGATACCCAGTACATATAGTAAGAAAACTAATATGCAAAGCCTCCTGCTCGTCTTCGTCATCTTTAGCGTAGAACTCCTAGCACAGCACCTGTCACCTGCTACCTAGTCTGCCCATCCCGACATGGATGAACAGCCCAAGGTAATAAGAGGAGACATAAAACCTTGAGTCAGACAAAGTCTTAGTGAGCAGTAAATCAACTATCAAGCATACCAAAAGAGCATAAAGGATAAAAGGAATAGGAACCAAACCATCCCACTCCACCTCTTTCTACAGTGATAGCCCCAGACATACACTAAGGAGAAGCAAGCATAACAACATAGACAATTAAGGTAAAGCAAATACCACTCGAGTCAAGGACGATGTTTTCCAAATACAAACCCCCAAGGCCTAAACCAAGATCAGATAAGCACCCAGAAAACACCGCTCTCGAAGCCGAATGATAATACAACCAAACATCCATGACTCTGGCTATCACTGTTATCCTTGCCTCGATTTCACCGTTAGTTGAATGACCATCTGTCAAGGGCTAATGGTAACCCCGGTTCTAACCATAACTCCGCACACTGCCTTGTGCCTAGGACTTATCTACTTTGCCCAGAGTACTCAACTACCTACCTGTAGTCTTTTGGGTGTCCCGACTACCTACCTGTAGTCGTTATGGGCGCCCCATGTACTCTTGCTTTTGAGCATGCTAGAACCTTCAACAACGACGAGATCCAAGCCTCCTAGCCATCCTTCTTGACGACTATCCTCATACAAGCTCAAGCTACCTCTTGAACAATCCATTATCAACCAACTTGAACTACTCTTCAAGTTATCAACATGCTTGGAATGATCCCTGCTTGGATTAAGCCAAGACTCACATCATACTTCGCTTCATCGCATCAAAGCAAAGTCTCAACTCAACAACATGGTTTGCCTCATCAAATCATGGCAAAGTCCCATCTCAACATCATCCAATCTATACATATGAGCTTCAACATCCGCTACATATGCCTTAAGCAGCTTTCACCATTCAAGAGCCTTCTTCCATAGCTTTTGAATCCTCTTTCATCATCTTGTTCCAAATCAACTACTAGCTAACTTGGAAACAATCAAATCAATCATACATTCAAATAATCAATCATTCAAACAAGATCTATTAAGCAATTTAAGCAATATCAACTATAATGGCAATTTCGTAAATAAACGAGCAAAAGTCCAACATATGTGAAATCATGGTTTTTAGCATAGATCTATCAATTATAAAACATGGGTTTTGTCTCTAATGCTTATTAAACAAACTTGCATAAGTAAACATCTTCAAAAACCATGGATCTAGACTTAGATCTAAGAAAAATGCATGAAATCTCTAACTTTAACACCCAAACATGCCACCAATCCAATATACTCCTTTGGATCCGCGTGAGAGATAACTACCACTCACCAAATCACCCAAACACTACAAAAACTACACACTTCAGATCTGGACAGCGAAGATCAAGGTTTGATCCGGCAATATCTCGCTCCAATCGATGAATTCTAGCTCGAACGGATGAAGATCTTCAACTTTGGCACTTGGATCTTCAATCTAAATCTTCGATCTTGGATGGATGTTAGAACTAGATTGGAATAGAGAAAAGAAGATGAAGAAATGTTGTAGTCGAGTCTTCAAAATGGCAGCACTTCGTCGCTTCAAAAACCGGTGCCAAAAAGTGAGCCAAACCCCTCTATTTATAGGCTGGATCAACCATGAGTCGTCGTCCCTATGAGTCGTCCACGACTCATCATGAGTCGTTGCCGACTTATCAGCCCTTACCGACTCAACATAACACTGCCTACTTACCATGAGTCGTTCACGACTCATTGCCATGACGACCTACCCCAGCCGACTCAACTGCACAGCCTTCCGACTCAAGCCAACGACTCAATACACCAAGCTGCCTAACGACTTACGACTCATCGTTAAGTCGTGCCTACCGACTCAGTTGCAAACGACCTAACAACACAGCCTTATGGCCGACCTAAGTCCTAGCCGACTCAACATAAGTCGGTCACGATTTAACTATGACACAAACGACTCAACCTATCCCTAACTCGGTCAAACGACTCACGACCCATGGCCTCACCGACTCAACTACCCACGACCTAAGCCCTAAGTCGGTTTTTCTTAAGTCGGTCACCAACCCTTAAACCGCTATCTCGTGAGTCGGTCACCATCTTATGAAGCTAACTCCAATTAGATCGGTCATTATGAGTCGGTCATATCCTTAAGTCGCCTAAACCCCTTGAGTCGGTCCCTATGAGTCGGTCACGACTCATCACCTAACTTAGCTATGCCTATGAGTCGGTCACGACTCATCACTTGCACTCGGGTCAACTCCTAAACGACTCAAGCTAGAAGCAACACAAACAACACTAACAACCTGTAAATTCTACGATTTATCGACACGTAAA
Organism: Allium cepa; assembly: GCA_030765085.1. Taxonomy (NCBI): domain Eukaryota; kingdom Viridiplantae; phylum Streptophyta; class Magnoliopsida; order Asparagales; family Amaryllidaceae; genus Allium; species Allium cepa. Next base: position 599,802,232 of record CM060941.1, read on the forward strand.
AATACGGGTCGTTACATCTGTGCAACCCAAAGATTGCTTCGAGCCTATACCCGAGCTCGCACCCTTATTTCCTGAAGGCTACTTCAAGTATCACTTCTCTTCCCAATCTACTGCTTCCTGACACAACCCAAGCCATATGCACATGCATAATCAATCCGGCCACCTTAGGTTGAAGCTCTGGCATCGACGGGTCCACGATGACGTTCCCGAACCACACGAACACCCAGTATTCCGAAATGACGGTGATTTTGTAATCGAGCCATTAGACCCAAATATGGAACAAAACCGAGCCACAATCATTTGCCATGTTCTCCCACCTTTGATCATCAGAGATCGCGAATCTCCATCCTAAGCTCCGCCAGCCTCCCACGCTTCCGATGGCCCAAGTCCGATGAACTCCGATGGCCCAAAGACGACGTAATGACCACGTTTCTGACCTCAACCCATTTTAAGTCCGAAACCCTAAATCGATCTAGATCATCATCCACATTGATTATAAATTATTCCGAGCATTTTTTCCAAACCCTCGACCTACCAGGAAGCTTCAACTTCGATCACGAGGACAATAATATTGCCGATCGCCAGAGTTTGACAATAACCCCAATTTCAATCATTCTCCAATTTATCAGTGAATTCATGCTTAAAAAATATGGTTTCATTTTTAAAAATCTTCGTTTTCGAAAGCAATTCAGATAATATATTTTAAACTAGAATTCATGATGTTTGAATTTTACATAAATATTGGGGTTTCCTGTATTTGCTACTTTCCAAAGAATAACTTGAATCAATCTTACAAAAATTTATTTTATGATCTAAATCTTGATTCAACGAACAAGTTTTGTTTAGATTCAAATCCTTAAAGAAGAACAGAAAGAGAAAGCTTTTGATTTTAGAAACAGGTTTACTCTGTAACCCTAGAACAAGCATTACTGCCTGTAACTGACATGCACATATAAATATCCATATACAATATACATGCAAGCCTTTCCTAAAGCCATATATTCATCATTTAGCACATGCATCAGCAGTTCAACCCAGATTCAAACTTTTAAAATGGTGTTTACTCACCATGAATTTGAAAGCAGTGGATCTGTCTGGATTTAAAAGTTTGAAAGTCTAGAAGGCTGTTTTTAATTTGATCTTGAATTTTTTGTGTGCAACTAATTGATGTAAACTTGCTTAGTTTCTGATGGATTAACTTGCTTAATATCTCAATAACAAACTCAAATTTAAATTCTTAAAAGGATTTACTTACAGTTTGTTTTTATGAAAACACAGAAAAAATCTCTGGTTTGCAGACTTGAAAACTGGACTTTGAAAATCTTAAGGTAATCCTGATTCTGTTGTTTATGTGATGATCCTTGCTTTTGTTTAATTGTTGAAGTTGAATCATGCTTTCATGTTGAATTGTTTGTTGAAGAGTTGAAGTTGTTTTAGTTGAAAGCTTTTCTGGTTTGAACTTGGAGAAAGTTGTTTTCATATTTTATTTTCTGGAATTTGGTTTTGGTTAAAATGCTGAGGAAGTTATCAGTTTGATTACTTGTTGCTGATCATTTTTTCTTTCTGGTTGAAAATTTTGTACAGGGCTTTGGAAAATGAATAAAAGAGATAAGACGAAGGAGATGACGTAGCTTATATAGCAATATTTTCTTTTCATGAATTTCTCAATAAAAAATAATAATGTGATGACATTTGTTTATTTTTTCTACATGGATTACACTTGTTAATCCATTTACTTAAATTTTTAACACTTGTCTTTATATATATTACTTACTTAACATTTGTAAATTTTCATTAGAATAATATTTTTACATTGTTTAAATTGTATTTTAAATTTACATTTTCCATTTTCTAAAGGCATTTGCTTTATATTAATAATACTATTTAAAAGAGAATGTTTTGAAATTAAATACACATTAAATAAATTACATATATCTATATATATTTGTAAATCCAAATTATTTTACTAAAGCATTTATTTAAAATTTAAATTCAAAGTCAAATTAAAATCTACACACACACACACACACACATATAATTTAAATTCAATTGATTTTGGAAACATTTATTATTTCAGATTTTAAACTCAAATGAAAATGAAATCTTATTCATACAAATTAACACTTATTTTATTTGATTTTAAAATTTTCAAATTAATTTCAAATTAAATTCAAAAAATTCAAAAAAATTACTAGTTTAAGTTAATAAAATTTGGATGTTACATATATTTTGTCCATGCCCTTACTTAAGTATAGATGTGGGTGGTGTAACCCATTTATTATGATACGACTCTACCTAGGATCTTACATTTGTAATACAGTCTATTCCCATCACTACTGGATTTGGTTTATATTTTACACATTTATATTTTATAGGCGGGTGACGCCATTTTTCTCCACTGATTCGGGAATGTCAATTTCTATCTAGTTTGGTCATTAGTATATTAACCTTATTTTACATGGAGATTTCTCGTATTATAATGTCGATTTTATGTGAAGATGATTCATTCGTTAGGTATGGTTTTCCTGATTTCTTATTGATTTAATTTATATGGGCGATGAATTTTTTACACGGTCTTACGATGCATGATATTTTAGGATATTTTGATACTAATTTTGCTATTACCCTTATTCCATACATATTATAATTGTATGATGTTTGACATCTACTTTATAGATATAACCTATAGTCTGACCCATGTGTTATATATATGATACTTGGGTCAGTTCGAGATATTTAAGGTTTAGGGGCAAGATGACCAGTTTATGGATGTTGGGCACAGATGTAGGCTAGGATATCATTATACAGAGTCATTATATATTACTGAGACGTGTTTTGGATTCAAGTATTAGATTTTTTGAGATATTGTGTCTGATGTATACATTAAATCTATGTACATATAGTTTTATCTATTATATATTATTGCTGCATTTATTGACTCTATGTTCTCTCTATTATTATTTATACATTTTTATTATTTTATCCTATAGGTACACATGTTTATTGATTTATAATAAGACTGTGTACATCTATAGTAAGTATTATTTGATATGAGATATGTTTCGATGTTATTCCAAAGGAATATTCACATGTCTACTCCACATCGCTTTATTCTTCGTATTATCCGAAAGTATTACTTAGTAGTACTCTTGGATAGTATGGGTATATAGGAGGGTGCTATAATTTGGTATCAGAGAAGGTTCAAAAGAATACATGGTATATATAAGACATGAGTCGAGACCTTAGATGAGAGATAGAGTCTTTGTCTTCTTTGGTGTGTTCGGTAATTACACTATAATTAGGGATAGTATGAGTATATGATGATTACTACGGTAATCATCTAGGATGTATTTGTTATTTCCTATATATATTTATAATATTTCGATTTTTACTATTTTGAAATAACTAGTGGTTTGTTGCAGTTGGCTCTACCAGTAGTGTTGGTGTTTGTATTGAATATTAAACCTATAGTTGCTTAATATTGAATTGTTATGCTCTAATTTGATATGTTTAGAGTGTGCAGTGGGAACTGATGAATAGTTTTCTACTGAATGCATAATTTAATATATCTTATGTATATTTGATTTTTTGTATATACATGTTTATTAAAGTAGCGGAATGGATCTTCTTTTTGATGTTTACCTATTTTAAACAATAGTGTATGTAAATTGTTTGATGTAGTATAATGTTTATTAAAATGGTTTATTTTTTTATGTGTATTTAGATAATGTATAAAATGTCTAGAGGTTAATGAGTATTTGTTATAGAAATTATTTTTGATTTATATGCATATAGCTTGTTAGAAATTATTTTAAATAGTCTTTATGAGAAAATATGGTATTTGAATAAGTTTTAATATGATCTAATATTTATTTTATAAATACAAGTGTGTTTAAATATTTTTAAACATTATGTTATGGAAATTTTTGAAATGAATGTGTGTTAATTTGTTCGTTGAGTGCTTTTAGAATTCTGGTTGATAAGGTGCATACTTATTTGATAGGGATTCGTAAATACTAGAATGAGACAATTGGACACAATGTTTTGAAAAGAGATAGATAAATTTGAGAAAGTTTAAGTATTTTAAAAAATGTTAGATGTTAGTACCAAAATTGGTCACTAACACCCTTGAGAAGAGTTATGTAGAGAGATTAATGAAGATAGTAAATTAGAACAGAAGAATAGTGTAATTCAATGAAAAAAGAACAACAAAAATGAGAATACCAGATTTATAGTGGTTCGGCGTAATTGCCTACGTCCACTTTGAGTTTAATCTTTATTGCTTTCTCAATTACTTGAATACAGATACAATCCGTAAATTAATCACTTGAACACCAGTTTGTATTAAAAAGAGGAGAGTATAAAAAATGAAGAGACTCCCCAGTGTTTCCGGGAAAGGTCCCTTTTCACTGCGCCCCTGCCCTTCTATTTATAGATGAAGATAGGCTGGACGTTCTTCACGGGCTCAAGGCCGAGGTGACTTGGCCCATATAGGGCGATCTCAAGCTGGTTGGTCCATTCTTGCCGAACCATACCTAAATGCCAAAACATGTCAACTGCATCAAACCTGTATATTTTCAGGCTCTTCTTGGTCGGAATCTCGTCCGGTGCTAACGATAATATCTTCAACTGTCATTTTATAGCTGGGCCAATATGCCGGGTAACACTTGCCCCCCAAAGTGTGTCGTGTGAAGTAACACGACACGCTTTGAATCAGCGAGTATTCCTTGTTTATAGAAGAAATCCATTATGTTTCCTGAATAGTCATTATTCCCCAATTTTATCCTCCCAAGGTGTCATATCCTTCTTTGGTCGTCATGATGCTTGGTCGATTCCTAATATTATAAATCCAGGGTTGTAGTTCATAAGTGGCCATCCGTGTCTGGTTCTACAGGGCCAACAAGCTTCGGCTATTTGATCTAGTCTTTTCTTAGTAACCTAAAGTGAGAATTCAATTCCCTGTTGATTTCAAGAAGTCAAACTTTCTTTGGATGTACATATGCATGTTCGGGTACATGTTCTTGCCATTGGTTGTCGGATGCATTTTATATGCTCATAAGTCATCGCCAATTCCATCTAGTTTAATTGCAATTCAATTGCGATTCCTTATTTGTATTATATTTTTTGTGAAATAAGGGTTGTAATCAGCCACTTGATGAGAGGGGACTTCAAGTTTTACAAGGATGACGACCTCAGAGCAGTAAGCAAGAGCGAATGGAGTACAGTCAGTCATGGACTTATGGGTAGTTCTATAACCCTATAATGCTGTTGGAAGTTCATCCACCCACTTGACTCTAGCCTTTTCCAAATGCTTTTTCAATACGGATTTGATTATTTTGTTCACGGCTTCCACTTGTCCATTGTCTTTCGGATGAGCAACTACTGCAAACTTTTTCTCAATGCCATATTTTTGGCAAAATTCTTTGAACTGCTTGCTTTCAAATTGAGTTCCATTGTCTATAATGATAGTTTGTGGAAGGCCAAAACGACATATAATATTTCGTACAATGAAATTAATGACCTTTTTGGTGGTGATAGTGGACAAAGGCTCTGCTTCTGCCCACTTAGTAAAGTAATCGACCGCAATTATCGCGTATTTCACACCACCTTTGGATATGGGTAAGGAACCGACTATGTCGGTCCCCACATTGCAAACAGCCAGGGACTAACCATTTGTGTGATTTCCATCGACGGAGCTCTCGAGACTTTTGTATATTTCTGGCATTTGTCACATCTTCTCACATAGTCTGCGGCATCCCGATTTAAAGTCGACCAATAGTATCCATAATGGAGGATTTTCTTTGCTAACGTCTCCCCCCCAGTATGGTCACCGCATTCCTTCATGGACTTCCTTCAGGACTCGTTCTATCTCATCATGGGCAATGCACCGGAGTAAGGGGGTCGAGAATCCCCTCCGATACATTGCCCCATATTGCATTACATAACGCGAAGCCTTACAAATGACTTGTCATCTTTTGCTCCTTTTTTCGGGCATGACCCCATGTAACAAGTACTGCATGAATGGGGTCATCCATGATTCCTTCTCGATTTCTGTTTCTAACATGAAATCTACCTCCATCATATTTATGCTCGAACCATGTAAGGTTTCAACGGGAAACAATCCCATCTGCTGCGCGTTGCTAGTGCTTGCAAATTTTGCCAACGAATCGGCTGCTCTGTTTTGCTCACACGGAACATGCGAGATATCGTAATATTCCAGATTTGCTAGCAGCTCCTGAACCCGTGCAAGATATGGAGCAAGTCTCTGTCCCTTTGCTTGATAGTCTCCCCGCACTTGGTACACCACCAGTTGCGAGTCACAAAGGATTTCAACCGATTTTACTCCTAGTTCTTTGATAATTCTCAAGCCAGCAGTCAATGCTTCATACTTGGCTTTGTTATTTGTTGCTGGGAATTCAATCTTCAAAGCATAACAAACTGATCGGTTTTCAGGTGTCACAAGAACTATGCCGGCCCCGAACAATGGTCGTTAGATGCCCCATCGGTGTACATCTTCCATCAAACGGGAGGTATGACATTGTGGCCATTTGAGTTGTCTGACACAGTGAATTCAGCAACGAAGTCTGCTAGTGTTTACCCCTGTATGGGCCTTCGTGGCAGGTAAGTAATATCGAACTGACTCAACTCGTTATTCCATTTTAACATCCTTCCAGAAGTTTTCGGTCGTTGGAGTACCTGTCGCAAGGGTTGATCAGTGTAAACATTGATTGAGTGTGCCTGAAAATATGGGCGAAGCTTGCGTGATGCAATCACCAAGCAATAGGCTAATTTCTCGATCTTGGGATGATTTCTTTCTGCCCCCGTCAGACGTTTACTAACATATTAAACTGGCTTTTGAACTCGGTCCTCTTCGCAAACCAAAGCCATACTGATAGCATGCTGAGATACTGCCAAGTACACATACAACATTTTGTGGTCTATTGGTTTCGATAGCACTGGGGGACTTTCCAAATGCCTTACCAGAGCTCGGAATGCTTCCTCACAATCGGATGTCCACTAGAAATTCCTCTTTCCTTTCTTTATCACATCGAAGAAAGGAATACACTTGCCTATAGCTCTGGATATGAATCGACACAGCGCAGCCACCTTTCCATTCAAGCTTTGTACCTGCTTTATAGTTCCGGGCACTTGTATGTCTCAGATAGCTTGAATCTTCTCCGGGTTAGCTTCGATTCCCCATGCATTTGCAGTGAAACCCAAAAAATTTCCCGACGCTATGCTAAATGAACACTTCACAGGGTTGGTTTTCATTCCATAATGCCTGAGTATATCAAACATCTCCGCTTGATCTCGGATGTGGTCCTTTGACTGCCAGACTTCACGAGCATGTCATCCACATAGACTTCCATTGTTCTACCAATCTGGTCTTTAAATATCCGATTCACCAGACGCTGATAAGTTGCTTCCGTGTTTTTCAATCCAAAAGGCATTACTACATAGTAATATAGCACCATATCTGTGGCAAAACGGGTGTGTTCTTGGTCTGGAATGTGCATCGGGATCTGATTGTATCCCGAATACGCATCCATAAAAGACAATAATTCGTGTCAGAGTAATCAACACAAGTTCTCCACTTCCCATTTGCTTTCCTCACAAGCACAGGGTTAGAAACCCATTCAGGGTAGAGGGCGTCGCAGATGAACCCATTGGCTTTGAGTTTGTCCACCTCCTTTCTAAGAGCGGCGGACCTCTACGGGTCCATGCCTCTCCTTTTTTGTTTTACAGGGACGTATTTCGAGTCTATGTTCAACATATGACTTGCAATTGTGGGAGAAATCCTGCACATATCAGAATGGGTCCAAGCGAAAACGTCTAGGTTCGCTCGGAGGAAATCTATAAGATCCTTGGTTAATGATGGGTTATTCTAGCTGACTGGTATGTCAATCGTCAGCTCAACCAGTGCTGCATTCGTTTCCCTAGGCCCCCCATCATCATCTCCCAGGTGTATGTCTCTATAGATCCGAGAATGCTGCCCGAGCCAGGGCTCGAGCACTACTTGTCTTTGTCAGTGTTTTGGATGCGGACGGAGCTGTCCACCTTGTCTGCATCTCGACTCCTAAATACTATATCGTCTGTCATCATGCGTTGTTGTTTTTCAGGGGTTCCATCTTCCATATTCGAGCAACATTCATGATCTGCATGCCTCGGGTTGGAGTGACAGTTAGTTGTCCACTAGCTTAGGTATCGATTTAATGATTCTATCCCCTGGCATTCTTTCGTTCGTAGCCTTAAGTAGTTGTAAACATTATATACAAGTTTCAATATTGAGCTATCGTAGCCAGTCTTCGGATGACCATGCATCTGCTCCCAGTCTCGGGTTTATAAATGTTCTACATGGATGGTTGAGTCTCGTCCTAGCTATGTTTATATTCCCACCTAAACTTCAAAACATAGAGTTGATCGATGAATAGTCGGTTCACATTCATGTTTCTTCTAGATCATTCCCCCAAGTCTAGGGCATATATACCAATAAGTAGGAAGGTCAGCCATGCCCACTTTAACATTACTCTCTTTCCCGTTGGATCGAAGATCAGGTCAGTCCATGGGAGACAAGGTCTCGCCTATCTTGGATTTTATCAGTTTTTCATTCCAAGAGTAATACTTCAATGCCGCATCAGTTTTGGGGCGTAATTCGAACATTGGACGGTCATCCATGCCCACTTTGGTTCATGTTCTGTAATCAGGTCTCGAGGTAAAGTTGGCTACAAATGTAGTCGGGTCATGCCCATCCAGTTTCATACTCCTCCTAATTGGTGGAAGGAAGGTGCTGGATAATTTTTGAAAAAATATTTATGGTTTACTCTCCTTTCCACACTCTGGAGGTTATAGTTTTTCAAGGAACATCCCAGTCACATTTGTATGTGCTTAGTGCGGATCGGTATTGACCCTCGATATGAGGTATGATATAGTCGGTTGCTCGTAGCTTTGGATGCCGTTTCGATTAGTTCTGTATTGAGGCCTCCATGTAGTCGTTGCCTTAAGTTATGAAGAATGCCAAGCTAAAGCTATAGTAAGCTGTCATATTCAGCTTTTAGTGATTTGTACCCCTGCTTCCAGCATTGATATAGCCAGGCCATTGTTGGATTGTCGAGCTCCATCCTTAGCGAGTTAATAATCCTCCTGTCGATTTTCGACCGAAGTTTGCGGAATAGAGAATGGTCGGAATCCACTCATCTATTTGTCGATGTTTAAACACCACTCTGCATTCTGGTGACTTAGTGTTATTCTCCCCTCGTTCGACTCGCGCCCAATTTGTGTTCATCCTTCGGTCCATGCTCTGGGGACTTAGAGATTTGTCGAATGGTTTATACTTTAGTCCACAGTTCAGGATGCAGAGATTTTCGTCAATTGGTTTATGCTCTGGTCCGCATTCCGGGGACTGAGAGTACTCTAGTCCACTTCAGGGAACTTGGAGATTTAAGTCGCTTATAATCTAGTCCGCACTCTGGGGACTGAGAGTACTCCAGTGCACGCTCAGGGGACTTGGAGATTTAAGTCGTTTATACTCTAGTCCGCACTCTAGGGACTGAGAGTACTCCAGTCCGCACTCAGGGGACTTGGAGATTTAAGTCGTTTATACTCTAGTCCGCACTTTGGGGACCGAGAGTACTCCAGTCAGCACTCAGGGGACTTGGAGATTTAAGTCGTTTATACTCTAGTCCACACCTTGGGGACTGAGAGTACCCCAGTTCTCACTCAGGGGACTTGGAGATTTAAGTCATTTATACCATGGTCCGCACTCTGGGGACTCAGAGTACTCCAATCCACACTCCAGATACTTGGAGATTTTGAGTTGTTTGTACTCTGGTCCGGACTCTGGGGACTCAGAGTACTCCAGTCCGCACTCAGGGGACTTGGAGATTTAAGTCGTTTATACTCTGGTCCGCACTCTAGGGACTCAGAGTACTCCAGTCCGCACTCCGAGGACTTGCAGATTTTGAGTCGTTTATACTCTGGTCCGCACTTTGGGGACTTAGAGTACCCCAGTCCGCACTTTGGGGCTCAGAATACCCCAGTCCGCACTCTGGGGACTTGGAGATTTTGATCGTTTATACTCTGGTCCGCATTCTGGGGACTGAGAGTACTCCAGTCCGCACTCCGGGAACTTGGAGATTTTGAGTCGTTTATACTCTGGTCCGCACTCTGGGGACTCAGAGTACTCTAGTCCGCACACCGGGGACTTGGAGATTTTGAGTTGTTTATACTCTGGTCCGCACTCTGGGGACTGAGAGTACTCCAGTCTGCACTCCGAAGGCTTGGAGATTTTGAGTCGTTTATACTCGGGTCCACACTCTGGGGACTCAGAGTACTCTAGTCCGCACTCCGGGGACTTGGAGATTTTGAGTCGTTTATACTCTGGTCTGCACTCCGGGGACTGAGAGTACTTCAGTCCGCACTCCGGGGACTTGAAGATTTCGAGTTGTTTATAATCTAGTCCGCACTCTAAGGAAAGAGAGTACTCCAGTCCGCACTCCGGGGACTTTGAGATTTAAGTTGTTTATACTCTAGTCCTCACTCTAGGGGCTGAGAGTACTCCAGTCCGCACTCAGGGACTCGGATATTTTGATCGTTTATACTCTGGTCCGCACTTTGGGGAATCATAGTACTTCAGTCCACACTCCGGGGAAATGGAGATTTTGAGTCGTTTATGCTCTAGTCCGCACTGTGGGGACTGAGAGTACTCTTGTCCACACTACGGGGACTTGGAGATTTAAGTCGTTTATACTCTTGTCCTCACTCTAGGGACTGAGAGTACTCCAGTCCGCACTCAGGGGAATCAGATATTTTAATCGTTTATACTCTGGTCCACACTCTGGGGACTCAGAGTACTCCAGTCCGTACTTCGGGGACTTTGAAATTTTTAGTCGTTTATGCTCTGGTCCGCACTCTGGGGACTCAGATTACTCTAGTCTGCACTCAGGGGACTTGGAGATTTAAGTCATTTATACTTTGGTCCGCACTTTTGGGACTCAGATTACTCCAGTCCTCACTCTACGGACTTGGAGATTTTGAGTCGTTTATACTCTGGTCCGCACTCTGGGGACCCAGAGTACTCCAGTCTGCACTCTGGGGACTTGGAGATTTTGGTCGTTTATACTCTGGTCCGCACTCTGAGGACAGAGAGTACTCCAGTCTGCACTCCGGGAACTTCGAGATTTTGAGTCATTTATACTCTGGTCTGCACTCTGGGGTCTCAGAGTACTCCAGTCCGCACTCCGGGGACTTGGAGATTTTGGTCGTTTTTGCTCTGGTCCGCACTCTGGGGACTGAGAGTACTCCAGTCCGCACTCCGGGGACTTGGAGATTTTTGTCGTTTATACTCTGGTCCGCACTCTGGGGACTGAAAGTACTCCAGTCCGCACTCCGGGGACTTGGAGATTTTGATTCGTTTATACTCTGGTCCGCACTCTGTGGACTCAGAGTACTCCAGTCCGCACTTTGGGGACTTGGAGATTTTGGTCGTTTATACTCTGGTCCGCACTCTGGGGACTGAGAGTACTCCAGTCCCCACTCTGAGGACTTGGAGATTTTGAGTCGTTTATACTCTGGTCCGCACTCTGGGGACTCAGAGTACTCCGGTCCACACTCCGGGGACTCGAATATTTTGATCGTTTATACTTTGGTCCGCACTCTGGGGACTTAGAGTACTCTAGTCCGCACTCCGGGGACTTAGAGATTTTGAGTCATTTATAATCTAGTCCGCACTCTAGGGACTGAGAGTACTCCAGTCCGCACTTCGGGGACTTGGAGATTTAAGTCGTTTATATTCCAGTCCGTACTCTGGGGACTGAGAGTACTCCAGTCCGCACTCAGGGGACTCGGATATTTTGATCATTTATACTCTGGTCCGCACTCTAGGGACTCAGAGTACTCCAGTCCGCACTCCGGGGACTTGGAGATTTTGAGTCGTTTATATTCTAGTCCGCACTCTGGGGACTGAGAGTACTCCAGTCCACACTCAGGGGACTTGGAGATTTAAGTTGTTTATACTCTAGTCCGCACTTTGGAGACTTAGAGTACTCCAGTCCGCACACAGGGGACTTGGAGATTGAAGTCGAGAGTAGTTGTATTTCCACCCATTTAATTTGTATTTCACATATCGAGGCTAATGCTGTCGAATGAATGATCGACCACGTTTGCTCATGGAATAGGACTCTGCCCTTAGAATGAAGGATGAAACTTGAAGAATGGACGGCCGATTCTCGTCCGCTTGGAGATTATAGCTCCTCTAATCAAGTCAAGGAAGGAGACAGATGGTTGGATCACATCCATACTGGGTTAGATAGTCAAATCTAACACAATTTTTTCGTATCTCTTTCTAGAAACCAAGAATAATGGATTATTGAGTAGACACGGCAAGTTGCATATGTTTTAAGGTGCGGTCGTGTCCATGTATTGAGAGCGATGGTTGACGAGTAGGTAATCCATCACCACTACTCCAAGTCGGGCCTTCGAAGAACCTTTTGTGTTCAAGGTAGGATTTCATGTGTAGATGATCAAATCACGTCCACTCTAGTCAGATCCCGACGTCACTGAGCTTCAAGAGGGGCATCTATATTTTGTCGGACTTTGTTCTATGACTTGATTTAAGTGGACGATCGGGACATACTCATTCCAAGCCTTGTTCGGGTCCCCAAGTCAAATGTGGAGGTCAATGAATGGATGGTCAGTCATGTTGACTTTGTATTTGGGCTCTAATGGTGATGAGCTTTTCAATCTCTAGTCCATAGATCCAAATTAAAGGCACATGATTGATGATGAGAGATTGAATTATGCTCGTCTAGATGTAACTTCACATGTCCGATCATGGTCTGCGTGGATTGGTTGGCGACCAAATCTGAGTACCTGGTCACCTGCGTCGTTTTGAAAGTAGTTTAGTCCAAGTTATTCGTAGTTCATAGAACAATTAAAATAGAAATAGATTTGGAGATAGTTCAAAGAAGATTAGTATAAATCTCATTGATAAGTGAAGTAGCATCGTGTGCTCGCTATTCGACTTTGCCCCTGGCTCCTTTCAAAGGGATGTCGGCCGTCGGTAGTCCAATTGATAATCATATCCCTTTATTAATAGGCATCAGATGTTCACTGCCCACCATTCTACAGGACTTGTACATAATATTGTAGATTTCCTTTCCAGATCGGCTTTTCGATCACACCTCGGAGGTGTTTGTAATCGTCCGTGTTAGGATCAGTGAGCATCTGGGAATATACAACATTCCTCTATTTTTCTTTAGACTTTGGTGTACTCTCTCGAGGTTGGTTTCCAGTACCACTCTGAGTCGTAAGTCTTCAAGTAAAGGTTGTCAACTGAATCTTTCAAAGAGCATATGAGCTAAATTTTGTGGTCTTGTTTTGGATGCTGGGATCTGCATCCTTAGCTAACGAGCCTTCATTGTTATTTTTCTTAGTCTATTCCGCTCCTCCACACTTTGGTTCAGATTCCTTTTAGTCATAGAAACGATCCATGGTCATAGGAGGCTCTCCAGCTAACTAGCTGCCAAAATATATATTGAGGTTGATTGTACTCAAGGGTGATCAGTATGATATCCCATTGAGAGTATCGTTTGAGTAGTGGTTGTTTGTCTGTCGTTCAAAAGCTGTCACTAGATCGTCTATGCCCTGGTCGATCATGGGATGTAAGGGAAGTGGGTCGTACCCGAAAATATTTTTTTTAAATAAATAAGGGTCGTATAAGAGACCAGTGCAACTTAATTTTGGATCGGCCTGGATGCCGCCCGGCATAGGAATGCCGATTGGTGTGGATGTCGTTCGGCATACACGGTCGTTCGGCATTCCAGAGGTGTTCGACATCCGTTCTTGTTCGGCATAACCAAGTCATTCGGCATACAAAACCGTTCGGCGTCACAGTGGTGTTCGACATCCATTCTTGTTCGGCACAACCGAGTCGTTGGGCATACAATACCGTTCGGCATTATAGAGGTGTTCGACATCCATTCTTGTTCGGCACAACCGAGTCATTCGGCATACAATACCGTTCGGCATTACAGAGGTATTCGACATCCATTTTCGTTCGGCACAACCGAGTTGTTCGACATACAATATCGTTCGGCATTACAGAGGTGTTCGGCATCCATTCTTGTTCGGCACAACCGAGTCGTTCGGCATACAATACCGTTCGGCATTCCAGAGGTGTTCGGCATCCATTCTTGTTCGGCACAACCGAGTTGTTCGGCATACAATACCGTTTGGCATTCCAGAGGTGTTCGGCATCCATTCTTGTTCGGCACAACCGAGTCGTTCGGCATACAATACCGTTCGGCATTACAGAGGTGTTCGGCATCCATTCTTGTTCGGCACTACCGAGTCGTTAGGCATACAATACCGTTTGGCATTGCAGAGGTGTTCGACATCCATTCTTGTTCAGCACAACCGAGTCGTTCGGCATACAATACCGTTCGATATTACAGAGGTGTGGGTCGGCATTCTAATGTTGCTCGGCATAGAGTTATGGATCAGCATTCTGATGTCGCTCGGCATTGAGGTATGGATGGCCTGGAAGAGCGTTCGGCCTTGAATGGGAGCGGCTCGGCATACACATTTTCATGGGCGATCGGCATGTACCTTTTCTGGGGCGATTGGCTGAATTGCCTTCGGAGGTGGGTCCGCCTTCATTCAACTTGAGTGCAAACTTCAACGTCCAATCCTTAGATCGTGCGTACATCAGTGGATCCAATCCTTTCACATGAACATGAACACTTGATTAACTTACGGCTATCTGCTTCCTTTAGATTTTTTTCAAATCCGAGTAGAATAGGAAGTTTTCTAGTAAACAACTGGATCTATCTCGCGAATATGGAAATCCACTAGTAGATGATGAGATCCAATCAAGCTGAGAATTCAATTCTCAGTGAAAGTGTAACAACCCAACTTCCACACTCCAGGAAGTCGCATCGCTAATAGGAAAGAAGAGGATAGAAATGAGAAAGAAAGAGAAGAAGAAGAAACAATACATCAGAATCTAAACAGCGGAACGAATAAATTATATTAATAACATAAAATATTACATAGTTTACAACCATTATTAGAGTACATAGATAATACAGCACATACTAGACAATTATAAACACCTGTCTAGTATTTACAACATAATACAACTCAGAGACAATCACAGAACACACAGCGGAATACTAATATCTAACGCAGAAGCCTCCTGCTCCATTGCTCCACCAATATTCGTCAAAGCTAACCTGAATCCCTTGGCTACTCGTAAAAATTTGAGTACCTAAGAGTTTATGAAAACAAAAATAAACTCCAGGTCAGACATGGGTCTGGTGTGAGTAACGGGTTAAAGTTGCTTAACTTTAAAAATCCTTTGAAAAGAAAAGGTATCACGTAAGACTTCCCACACACAAACATGGAAAAGTTTTTACCTTACGCTAACCAAAACATTTGATAGGAAATCCGATGATATTATAATAGTGTCTAGGGTTTTCAAGTAAATAAGAAATAGCCGAAATTGTTACTTCTATTAAATTCCAACTACTAGCCACAAAAGTGGGTAATACAATCAAAACCGTTGGCACTTATTGGATTTTGGATTCCATACAATGGTAGGGATACTGGGGTACCGCCCGTCACAGTACGTGGCCTAGATCAACGTACCGAGGAGTACTCCCACTCCCCTGCAACACAAGGCCGGACCCATTCCTTACTGAATAGTTCCGAACAAGACAACCCCGCAGTTGGTGCGCACTAACAACTGCCCACTAAGCCGAATAAAAAGGGACCTCTAGACAGGGATCAATCTTGCTCTCCAGTGGGATCTACCCACGAAGCCTTGCTGCACCTCCCCTGTTTTAGCCATTCCCGGTTGATGAGGCTTGAGGCTACGATTACCTTTAGAGGACACATCACTTAGAATGCTCATCGTCCACCTGACGATGTTCTGAAAGCATTCTATCCATACAAGTTCGTTCCGGGTTCGAACGAAACCTAAGGCATTATCTCGTTACACTCATTACGGAATCACCCACAGAGTTAACGACGATAACCCTTGCACTCTGAATCTCCATCTCGAATCTATAAGTACTACTCCGTCAAACTCATTACGGAATCACCCACAGAGTTATACTGACGTATAGCCCTTACAATCGAGTCTTCACTCTTCACATAAGATTCACGACCTATCGTAAATTTGGATCGATGTGGTTTTCGGATATCCAAATATGAAAACCCGATCCCGGTCTCATCGAAATCCAAAGCGTGTCTTTTAGGTCCAATTTGTTTTAAAGTTTAAAACAAATTCAATAACATTATCTATATACACACACATAGATATCTCATAGATTCACAACAGATAATTATCATTATCAAACCACAGATAATCCACTGTATCACTATTAAAAGATAATCCATATCAATATCACAATACAACCAATACATCCATATCACTCAACATTATTAATCTCATAGCTGAGATTCAAAACCATTCAAAACAACCAATAACAATCATTCATAAGCAATGATCTATAATCATACTATCTATAATTAATTTAAAATGAATTAAATTAATTACTTCATCTCTAATTAATTTAAAATGAATTAAATTAATTATTATCTCAATATAAATATTGCTTACATCATCATTAATTAATTACAAATTAATTAATTAATTAATTAATCTCTAATTTATCATCTTAATTAATCAATCCTGATTAATTATACTTTAATTAATTCCACAAAATTAATTACACTAAACCAAATATAGTAATTAACCTTTAATTACTTCATTAATTAATTAACTATAATTAATTATATTTAACCTTAATTAATTACAATTAATTAATTACACCTAATCACTTATTATTGATTAATTAATATTAATTAATCAATCTTTGTTACACCATTAATTACATTAATTAATGATTCTTAATTAAATTTAATTAATTACTCAATTAAATTAATTACTTTCAGTAATTAATCTCATTTAATCCATAATTATTAATCATCTTTGATTAATCTCAATCTGTAATTAACCACCTTTAATTATTTATCAAATTAATTATTCCTTAATTAATTTCTTTAATTAATCACTTGATTAATTACACAAAATAATTTAATCCAAAATATTTCCACAATCCCAACACTATCCACTAATTACATCCAGTAATTATCTCTAATTACTTTACTGAGTAATTCTACTAATTACATAAAGTAATTATCAAATCCAATGTTTAAAATTAGTTAAACTTAATTAATTAGTTTAAACCAACCTTAATAAATTCCATTAATTACATTAAGTAATTAATGTCTTAATTACTTTTATTTAAGTAATTAAACTTAAATAAATTTCACAATTTATTAACATTAATTAATTAATTTAATTAATTATTGAAAATTAATCATATTAATTAATTATCAAATAACCTTAGTTAACGATCGTCATTATCTATTATTAATTCTTTAATTACTTTCTTAAATTACTTTTTAATTAATCTCTAATTAAAATTTATCCAAATTATTAATTATAGAATGAGTCTCTCTTTAATTTTCCTATTTATTTAATTATTTTAATGTCTTAATAACTTTTAAGATAACCCATTCCTTATTAATAATTATATACATATTAAAGTGTACTTAGAATATTGCATTTAAATTTAAATTCAAATTCCAAATTTGAATCTAAAATTCAATAATGATATTTATTTAAGCATTATCAAATTTTAAATTCCATTTATTCTTTCCAATGTAAATGTAAATAACATTTATTTTCTTATAATAAAACTTATATAAGATAAGTCTTAATATACTTAATTAAATTAAAAACTAAGTTTAAAATACATTATTATTTCAAAAGGGAAATCAAGTTTAAAAATATTTGTTTGAAAACAATTTGCTCCAAATTAAACAATTTAAATTTAAACTTGTTTGAAAATCATTCAAATTTTTTTTAACTTATTTAAATATCAGATTTTAAATTCAATAGACTTGAAACCATTCTTTATTTAAATTGTTTTGAATTTAAACTTGAATTTACTCTCGCTTTACACCTTGATTTTAAACTCCTTTTTAAAAATACAAATTCATTTTTAAAAACTTGAAGATTTAAAAATCCTTAAGAAATGTGGATTAGATTTGAATTTAAACTGCTAATTTAAAATTAGCTTTCAAATTTAAAATGAAATTTAAAATTTCCAGAAAACTGTCAATTTCCTATTTTTTTTTTTTAAAAAATGATAACCTCTTTTAAATTTTTAAAACTTATAAGATTCAAAATCATTTGAATCTGTAATACAACTAGCTTTAAACCTAACTCAGATTTAAAAAATTAACTTCACTGAAACTTTGATTTAAATTTTTAAAAAACTGCAGACAGTTCTTCAGGAAACTATAATATTACAGTTACCCGAGCCCATCTCAAATTCCTTCGAGTCAGACAGGCCATTTTTTCGAGCAAAATACAAAAGTACCCGAGTTACACTTCGAGTTCAAACACTCCTATACCCAGAAATCAACAGGCTCAAAGATTTTGCATGGTGCACGTGCACCGTGCCTTCAGCCATCACCAGCCACCTCTGGTGGCTTCCCAACAACGATGATCAACCTCACGACTAACCATCACCATCAGATCCTCCTTCCAAAACACGAATTTGAAGTCGAGTTCTATTTCCAAAACCTGGAAACACAGAACGCACCAATTTTCCCAAACCTGTCATCACTTCAACCACCTTCCTCCGACCATCTGAATGCTTGCGCCTCCGGTCACTTTATCATCGACTCATCCTCTACCATCCCCTTAAGTTTTGCTATACTCGATCGACCAGAAATGTCAAACCAATCAAAACATTCATTTCAGTAGGAACTAGGTTACAAACCACAACCCTCTTCACAAAGCTTTGATCATCGTCCTGACATTTTTCCCTTATTCTCTGGTCATCATACTACTACCAGAAAGAACCCCTTCCTCCAAAACCACATAGATCATCAGAAAACCCCACATTTCCATCTCCGGTTCATCACAAAGTTATACACTCTTTCCATCATTAAAAATTATGGTTTTGGTTTTTGAAAAATCAAGTTTCAGGGTGATGTTTCAGATCTTAGGCCTGAAACATTATATTATATGGTTTTGAATTACACCACTTAAAGTTTGATTAGTTTATATATATAGTTGGCATTTCATAATTATTTGACCCTAAATAAAATTGCAAACTAAAGTTTGAATTGAAACAACATGATTGTTTTTAAAACTCAAGTTTTAAAAGAAATTAAATTTAAAGGATTTGAACTTAAATTATAACCCAGAAATTTCAAGTCTGGGAACAGATATGTTCAAGATATCAAGTGCACACTTCATACAACAGAATTCATCGATAATATCTACACAATCATACTTATAAACAAACACAATTGCAACATTTTCTACAATAATAACATGCAACCATAATTTATTTTAAGTTTAAAAGTTACTCACCTGATTAATGAGGGAAGAACAGAGCTTTCAGATTTGAAATAGTTTGAACACTTTAAAACTGCAATCCCTTGTTTTAAAAACTTTGAGTTGCTTTTAGAAACTGAGTTGCTTCTTCTTTAGTTTTGAAAAATGCATTTGGCTACCTTAAGTTTTGAGACTGCATGCATGATGGTTGAATCCAGATTTTAAAAAGAAAAATGCAGGTGATTTTTTTTTCATTTGAACAATATGCAGTATTGCTTGCATATGAAATGCAGGCTACAGATTTTCTTGCATGCTCTGAAGTAGTTACAGGTTTGCTTGAGAGTGAATAAGGTTTTGATTAACAGGGAAATGATTTACAGGCTTGATTCTTTTGAAGATGATTTTGGGTTTTTGAAGAGAAATTTACAGATTTTTGTTTTCAGATAAGTTTTGAATTTTGCAGGTTGAAGATTACTTGATGAAGATAGGAAAGAAAATAGAAAAGAAGGAGAAATGTTTTAAATAGGTTGAATTTTGATTTTAATTAAAATAAATGGCCTGTCTGACTATATAAATGTTAATAAATGTAAACCTATGTTTATATAAATTTGTTAACATGTATTTATTCACAAGTAAATAAATTTTAAAATGAACAAATCCAATTTAATTTATAAAATGAAGCTTTTACAAATATTTCAAAAACAAATCAAATTAAAAATATTTATACTTTTAAACTTCAAAGCTTTGAATTCTAATTCAAATCAAGTTATATATATATATATACATATATAACCACACAGTTTAAATTTGAAAAACAATTATTTTTATTAAAAATTTATTTGTTAAAACAATGCATTATTATATTTTTAGAAATAACAATATTTAATAACCATAAATAACTATTAAAAGAAATTGTCTTCTTATTAATAATTATTTATTTTATCAAATTATATTTTAAAGAAACTCAAAATAATCTCATTGTTATTTATTTAAATTTTAAACTTGAGTTAAAATATTTTAAATCATTTCAATACTTATCTTATGTATTTAAAACCTTATTTATTTATTAGATTAAAGCAGTATTTATTTCTAATGTATACATATTCTATATACATTATAAATAGAAACAATTTATTAGATTTTAAAAGATAAAATCTATCAATTAACTATTTATTTTATTGAATTATTATATTAATTCAAATTTTATTACAAAGATAACCAAATCAATTTAATTTTTTAATTAAAGATTATTAAATTGATATTGCTTTAAAATTCCGGGTCATCACATTCCTCCCCCCTTAAAAGAATTTCGTCCCCGAAATTTAAAACAAAGGAAATTTAATAATCTATTTATAGATTAAATTTTAAAACACAAGCATATACCAATGATATGCTAACAACCATAGCAACCAATTCACCCAAATCAAACAAATCTAATTATCCAGAAAAATTCTGGATAAGACTTTCAAGAGTTTCCCCGGTATAAAAATATCGGGATACTCGCTCTATAAATTTCCAAATAATCAATACTATTAAACTATAGAGCTCCTATTCATCTATATCTACAGAACTAGATAACATATCAGACTACAAATGAGTCTGACTCAACAACCAAACCTCAAAAACTACTGGTTCCAAAACCAGAGATAGACCATACACGTACTCCCTCAGAGATACGTGAAACTTATCGAATTCCAGTTATCCAAACTGACAATTCAATTCTGAAAAACCAAACACCAATCCATCCAAAACACAGAGAAAAGATCCAATCTTCACTGAGCTAGCTTTTCTAATCTTACCAAAACTTATAGCTCCTGAATCAAAGAAAACTCCAACAACAGCGAAGTCTTCAGAAAATCCTGGGCTGCCAACTTCCAAACTGATCAGCTCAACCCTTGCTGATTCCTCTAGAACAATCAGAACTAAAAACAACCCATCACAATGATCACCTCAAGATCAATCCAAAACCAAAACACAATTCTACTCCATAATCATCAGAAAACTACAAACTTCTTCTGATCTGGAAAAGACAATCAGAAACATATCCAAACTGCTTCCGCTGCACAACTCTGATCCGAAGTAGATAAGAAAAAGCTGACGAAGAACACAAGCATCAACTGGACATCACCTTCAGAAATGTGGTTCTACAGATCCATAAAGAAAACTCAAAAATTCCTCCAAAACTGAGTTACTTCATCAAGTTCTATCTCTATTTTCCAACTAAACAGAACTATCAGTTCCACTCCTGGAATTCTAGTCGATAAGAGAATTTAATTTCCAGACGCGGACAAATCTCTGTCTTCCCAGAAGACATCTAGAAAATTTCCAACCATCCAAGAGAACACTCAACTAATCGCAAGTCACTTTTGCGATCAACCCAAATAAATTTCTAAAGAAAACTATTCTCTCTTTACCCAAACAGAACAGCTTACACTGGTCTAGTCATTCTATTGAAGAAACAGATTCACTCAGTAGTTTCTGAACTCCATCTTCAGAGAAACTATTCATTTAAGACCTCCCTGTCGGCACACAGAACTCTCCGAGCAGCACTGCCGACACCAATTCCAAACTTCCTAATCCAAAGTTCTTCGAGAAACTCGGACTTCAAAGCAAACAGAAACCCCACAACATCTTGTTGTCTTCAGCCATAACATCAAAGCAGACTCACTTCCAAAATTTGTTCCAAAGAAAATATCTTCGAAAACAATCCATAGTCACTACATCTCATCACGTAGTTATAACTTCCTGAGGTATCAAAATACCATCACTTACTCCAGCTCAACTGACAGAGCCAAACTTTACTTACCAAACTCTACATTTCAAAGATGTCTCTGAACCTTAACAAGTTTCCTTCAGAGATCGATGAAATACTTCAACACAACAAAACTTATTCGAGACAGTATTAGGTTTACAGTCTTGACACATACACTACCAATCTCAAACATCAGACTCCAATCAATGGTAGTAATCGTGTTACAAACACTACTACCTTATCTATCCTTATAACCTATATTGGAAAACCTGAACAGGTAACCCAACAGATAGGTTGAAATAGATATATATATATATATATATATATATATATATATAATTATATTTAAAATTACAAATACGCTCTCTCAAGATAGACACCACTACAGAGCCTAGGTATTCACTCAACCTAACGCTCTGATACCACTGTAACGACCCAACTTCCACACTCCAGGAAGTCGCATCGCTAATAGGAAAGAAGAGGATAGAAATGAGAAAGAAAGAGAAGAAGAAGAAACAATACATCAGAATCTAAACAACGGAACGAATAAATTATATTAATAACATAAAATATTACATAGTTTACAACCATTATCAGAGTACACAGATAATACAACACATACTAGACAATTATAAACACCTGTCTAGTATTTACAACATAATACAACTCAGAGACAATCACAGAACACACAGCGGAATACTAATATCTAATGCAGAAGCCTCCTGCTCCATTGCTCCACCAATATTCGTCAAAGCTAACCTGAATCCCTTGGCTACTCGTAAAAATTTGAGTACCCAAGAGTTTATGAAAACAAAAATAAACTCCAGGTCAGACATGGGTCTGGTGTGAGTAACGGGTTAAAGTTGCTTAATTTTAAAAATCCTTTGAAAAGAAAAGGTATCACGTAAGACTTCCCACACACAAACATGGAAAAGTTTTTACCTTACGCTAACCAAAACATTTGATAGGAAATCCGATGATATTATAATAGTGTCTAGGGTTTTCAAGTAAATAAGAAATAGCCGAAATTGTTACATCTATTAAATTCCAGCTACTAGCCACAAAAGTGGGTAATACAATCAAAACCGTTGGCACTTATTGGATTTTAGATTCCATACAATGGCAGGGCTACTGGGGTACCGCCCGTCACAGTACGTGGCCTAGATCAACGTACCGAGGAGTACTCCCACTCCCCTGCAACACAAGGCCGGACCCATTCCTTACTGAATAGTTCCGAACAAGACAACCCCGCAGTTGGTGCGCACTAACAATTGCCCACTAAGCCGAATAAAAAGGGACCTCTAGACAGGGATCAATCTTGCTCTCCAGTGGGAGCTACCCACGAAGCCTTGCTGCACCTCCCCTGTTTTAGCCATTCCCGGTTGATGAGGCTTGAGGCTACGATTACCTTTAGAGGACACATCACTTAGAATGCTCATCGTCCACCTGACGATGTTCGAAAAGCATTCAATCCATACAAGTTCGTTCCGGGTTCGAACGAAACCGAAGGCATTATCTCGTTACACTCATTACGGAATAACCCACAGAGTTAACGACGATAACCCTTGCACTCTGAATCTCCATCTCGAATCTATAAGTACTATTCCGTCAAACTCATTACGGAATCACCCACAGAGTTATACTGACGTATAGCCCTTACACCTCGAGTCTTCACTCTTCACATAAGATTCACGACCTATCATAAATTTGGATCGATGTGGTTTTCGGATATCCAAATATGGAAACCCGATCCCGGTCTCATCGAAATCCAAAGCGTGTCTTATAGGTCCAAGTTGTTTTAAAGTTTAAAACAAATTCAATAACATTATCTATACACACACACATAGATATCTCATAGATTCACAACAGATAATTATCATTATCAAACCACAGATAATCCATATTATCACTATTAAATGATAATCCATATCAATATCACAATACAACCAATACATCCATATCACTCAACATTATTAATCTCATAGCTGAGATTCAAAACCATTCAAAACAACCAATAACAACCATTCACAAGCAATGATCTATAATCATACTATCTATAATTAATTTAAAATGAATTAAATTAATTACTTCATCTCTAATTAATTTAAAATGAATTAAATTAATTATTATCTCAATATAAATATTGCTTACATCATCATTAATTAATTACAAATTAATTAATTAATCTCTAATTTATCATCTTAATTAAGCAATCCTGATTAATTATACTTTAATTAATTCCACAAAATTAATTACACTAAACCAAATACAGTAATTAACCTTTAATTACTTCATTAATTAATTAACTATAATTAATTATATTTAACCTTAATTAATTACAATTAATTAATTACACCTAATCACTTATTATTGATTAATTAATATTAATTAATCAATCTTAATTACACCATTAATTACATTAATTAGTGATTCTTAATTAAATTTAATTAATTACTCAATTAAATTAATTACTTTCAGTAATTAATCTCACTTAATCCATAATTATTAATCATCTTTGATTAATCTTAATCTGTAATTAACCACCTTTAATTATTTATCAAATTAATTATTCCTTAATCAATTTCTTTAATTAATCACTTGATTAATTACACAAAATAATTTAATCCAAAATATTTCCACAATCCCAACACTATCCACTAATTACATCCAGTAATTATCTCTAATTACTTTACTGAGTAATTCTACTAATTACATAAAGTGATTATCAAATCCAATGTTTAAAATTAATTAAACTTAATTAATTAGTTTAAACCAACCTTAATAAATTCCATTAATTACATTAAGTAATTAATGTCTTAATTACTTTTATTTAAGTAATTAAACTTAAATAAATTTCACAATTCATTAACATTAATTAAATAATTTAATTAATTATTGAAAATTAATCATATTAATTAATTATCAAATAACCTTAGTAAATGATCGTCATTATCTATTATTAATTCTTTAATTACTTTCTTAAATTACTTTTTAATTAATCTCTAATTAAAATTTATCCAAATTATTAATTATAGAATGAGTCTCTCTTTAATTTTCCTATTTATTTAATTATTTTAATGTCTTAATAACTTTTAAGATAACCCATTCCTTATTAATAATTATATACATATTAAAGTGTACTTAGAATATTGCATTTAAAGTTTAAATTCAAATTCCAAATTTGAATCTAAAATTCAATAATGATATTTATTTAAGCATTATCAAATTTTAAATTCCATTTATTCTTTCCAATGTAAATGTAAATAACATTTATTTTCTAATAATAAAACTTATATAAGATAAGTCTTAATATACTTAATTAAATTAAAAACTAAGTTTAAAATACATTATTATTTCAAAAGGGAAATCAAGTTTAAAATATTTGTTTGAAAACAATTTGCTCCAAATTAAACAATTTAAATTTAAACTTGTTTGAAAATCATTCAAATTTTTTTTAACTTATTTAAATATCAGATTTTAAATTCAATACACTTGAAACCATTCTTTATTTAAATTGTTTTGAATTTAAACTTGAATTTACTCTCGCTTTACACCTTGATTTTATACTCCTTTTTAAAAATACAAATTCACTTTTAAAAACTTGAAGATTTAAAAATCCTTAAGAAATCTGGATTAGATTTGAATTTAAACTGCTAATTTAAAATTAGCTTTCAAATTTAAAATGAAATTTAAAATTTCCAGAAAACTGTCAATTTCCTATTTTTTTTTAAAAAAAACTGATAACCTCTTTTAAAT
Source organism: Allium cepa (assembly GCA_030765085.1). Classification (NCBI taxonomy): domain Eukaryota; kingdom Viridiplantae; phylum Streptophyta; class Magnoliopsida; order Asparagales; family Amaryllidaceae; genus Allium; species Allium cepa. The sequence continues at coordinate 599,828,160 of CM060941.1, forward strand.
TTTTAAAACTTATAAGATTCAAAATCATTTGAATCTGTAATACAACTAGCTTTAAACCCAACTCAGATTTAAAAACTTAACTTCACTGAAACTTTGATTTAAATTTTTAAAAAACTGCAGACAGTTCTTCAGGAAACTGTAATATTACAGTTACCCGAGCCCATCTCAAATTGCTTCGAGTCAGACAGGCCATTTCTTCGAGGAAAATACAAAAGTACCCGAGTTACACTTCGAGTTCAAACACTCCTATACCCAGAAATCAACAGGCTCAAAGATTTTACACGGTGCACGTGCACCGTGCCTTCAGCCATCACCAGCCACCTCTGGTGGCTTCCCAACAACGATGATCAACCTCACGACTAACCATCACCATCAGATCCTCCTTCCAAAACACGAATTTGAAGTCGAGTTCTATTTCCAAAACCTGGAAACACAAAACGCACTAATTTTCCCAAACCTGTCATCACTTCAACCACCTTCCTCCGACCATCTGAATGCTTGCGCCTCCGATCACTTTATCATCGATTCATCCTCTACCATCCCCTTAAGTTTTGCTATACTCGATCGACCAGAAATGTCGAACCAATCAAAACATTCATTTCAGTAGGAACTAGGTTACAAACCACAACCCTCTTCACAAAGCTTTGATCATTATCCTGACATTTTTCCCTTATTCTCTGGTCATCATACTACTACCAGAAAGAACCCCTTCCTCCAAAACCACATAGATCATCAGAAAACCCCACATTTCCATCTCCGGTTCATCACAAAGTTATACACTCTTTCCATCATTAAAAATTATGATTTTGGTTTTGAAAAATCAAGTTTCAGGGTGATGTTTCAGATCTTAGGCCTGAAACATTATATTATATGGTTTTGAATTACACCACTTAAAGTTTGATTAGTTTATATATGTAGTTGGCATTTCATAATTATTTGACCCTAAATAAAATTGCAAACTAAAGTTTGAATTGAAACAACATGATTGTTTTTAAAACTCAAGTTTTAAAAGAAATTAAATTTAAAGGATTTGAACTTAAATTATAACCCAGAAATTTCAAGTCTGGGAACAGATATGTTCAAGATATCAAGTGCACACTTCATACAGCAGAATTCATCGATAATATCTACACAATCATACTTATAAACAAACACAATTGCAACATTTTCTACAATAATAACATGCAACCATAATTTATTTTAAGTTTAAAAGTTATTCACCTGATTAATGAGGGAAGAACAGAGCTTTCAGATTTGAAACAGTTTGAACACTTTAAAACTGCAATCCCTTGTTTTAAAAACTTTGAGTTGCTTTTAGAAACTGAGTTGCTTCTTCTTTAGTTTTGAAAAATGCATTTGGCTCCCTTAAGTTTTGAGACTGCATGCATGATGCTTGAATCCAGATTTTAAAAAGAAAAATGCAGGTGATTTTTTTTTCATTTGAACAATATGCAGTATTGCTTGCATATGAAATGCAGGCTACAGATTTTCTTGCATGCTCTGAAGTAGTTACAGGTTTGCTTGAGAGTGAATAAGATTTTGATTAACAAGGAAATGATTTACAAGCTTGATTCTTTTGAAGATGATTTTGGGTTGTTGAAGAGAAATTTACAGATTTTTGTTTTCAGATAAGTTTTGAATTTTGCAGGTTGAAGATTACTTGATGAAGATAGGAAAGAAAATAGAAAAGAAGGAGAAATGTTTTAAATAGGCTGAATTTTGATTTTAATTAAAATAAATGGCCTGTCTGACTATATAAATGTTAATAAATGTAAACCTATGTTTATATAAATTTGTTAACATGTATTTATTCACAAGTAAATAAATTTTAAAATGAACAAATCCAATTTAATTTATAAAATGAAGCTTTTACAAATATTTCAAAAACAAATCAAATTAAAAACATTTATACTTTTAAACTTCAAAGCTTTGAATTCTAATTCAAATCAAGTTATATATATATATATATATACATATATAACCACACAATTTAAATTTGAAAAACAGTTATTTTTATTAAAAATTTATTTGTTAAAACAATGCATTATTATATTTTTAGAAATAACAATATTTAATAACCATAAATAACTATTAAAAGAAATTGTCTTCTTATTAATAATTATTTATTTTATCAAATTATATTTTAAAGAAACTCAAAATAATCTCATTGTTATTTATTTAAATTTTAAACTTGAGTTAAAATATTTTAAATCATTTCAATACTTATCTTATGTATTTAAAACCTTATTTATTTATTAGATTAAAGCAGTATTTATTTCTAATGTATACATATTCTATATACATTATAAATAGAAACAATTTATTAGATTTTAAAAGATAAAATCTATCAATTAACTATTTATTTTATTGAATTGTTATATTAATTCAAATTTTATTACAAAGATTACCAAATCAATTTAATTTTTTAATTACAGATTATTAAATTGATATTGCTTTAAAATTCCGGGTCATCACAGAAAGCACCAAAATGTTAGCACTAAAATTGGTCACTAACACCCTTGAGTAGAGTTATGTAGAGAGATTAATGAAGAGAGTAAATTAGAACAGAAGAATAGTGTAATTCAATGCAAAAAGAACAACAAAAACGAGAACACCAGATTTATAGTGGTTCGGTGTAATTGCCTACATCCACTTTGAGTTTAATCTTTATTGCTTTCTTAATTACTTGAATATAGATACAATCAGTAAATCAATCACTTGAACACCAGTTTGAATTAAAAAAGGAGTGTATAAAAAATGGCATAGTCTCCCCAGTGTTTCCGGAAAAGGTCCATTTTCACTGCGCACCTGCCCCTCTATTTATAGATGAAGATAGGCTGGACTTTCTTCACGGGCTCAAGACCGAGGTGACTTGGCCCATATAGGGCGATCTCAAGCTGGTTGGTCCATTCTTGCCAAACCGTACCTAAATGCCAAAACATGTCGACTGCATCAAACCTGTATATTTTCAGGCTCTTCTTGGTCGGAATCTTGTCAAGTGCTAACGATAATATCTTCAACTGTCACTTTGTAGCCGGGACAAGATGCCGGGTAACATTAGAATATATTTAATTTTTTGGATAATATTTTAAGGAAATTTAGTAAAATTATATTTGAAGTCAATATTGGAAATGGTTTTTGTCAAAAAAAACTAAAAATAGAAAAATAATGAGCATTTATATTTATTTATGGAAAATATGTTATAAAAGGCAATTTAAAAGCTTGGATATATTCTAGCGATGTCTGCGGCCATTGGAGAACAACTAAGGTTACTGGCACAACAGTATTGATTGCGTGGTCAATATTAAAGCCAATTGATATTAGTAAATCACTAAAATAAATGGCCAGGCAACATCGTCATATTTTTGGTGTTTGAGATTTTGATATACGATATGTCTTGAAAAAAGCCACATAAAGTTTTTGAGAAATTGGATAGAATTGGATCTAGTGTTTTGGACATTAAATTATGACTGCGATAGTGCATGAAAATTTATTTATGAATTTGAAGCTATGATTGAATAGTTTATAAATTATTAATATTTGGAATTAATTTGTAGTAATTTTATGGAATATTATAATTAATGTTACTGTAAATTATTTAACATGGTTTGCATATTCTGATTTAAATGGATAAGAAACATTTTAGAAAAACATAATTATATGAATTTAAATTATCGAATTAGGAAAGTTTTATTTAAATAAGTATAGTATTGACTTATGATAATTAAGAATTTTATTAAAATATTATGAACTTAAGTAGGTTTATAAAGTCAGCATGGAAGGAAACTTTTGAATATGTGTATGTGTTTGTGTATGTATAAAAACTAATGATTATTGAATAGTATATTTTGACTTTAAAGGAATCTTTTAGTGTATGAATATTATTATTACTTGAAAACGAATTTTGTGAGATATTGTTTTCAAAATGAAAATTTAATATAAAAAATATTTGTTTACAAATACATGTAAAATATTTATGTTGTTTGATGTTAATCGAAGAAAAGTACATAGAAAAAACACTAGTTTAAGACAAAGTATTTTTGAATTAATATTATATTTTGAAATTTAGTTTGAGGAAAGGTTTGTTTTATGGAAAAGATTTTATGATTGAAGTTTGAGTGAAGATACTCATATGTTTTTATACTGAATTTTCTCTTTAAACAGTTAAACTTTCAACAGAGAGATTTTGAAAATAAATTAACACTTGCAACTTTTTAAATTCAAAGTGGGATTATAAAAATTGGCTTTTCTATATTTTGTTAATAAATGAGATTTTTCTAAATTTATTTAATTTACGTTTAAATATAAATTATGATAACATGATTAACATTGGGAGTATTAATTTATTGTAGATTACTCGTAAGGATTTGCAAGGATGCAATTTTGCCAACGGAAGAGTCTGTAACAACTCATTGTCTAGAAGAAATAAATTAATAACTTAATAATAATAATTATTATTAACGAATTAAATGTGATTTAAACTAATTAGATATGTATTGAAATATAAATATGGAATTATGGGAATGATCTGGGAATTTGATAAGGAATATCTTATTAAAATGATGGGAATTAAATATGGATGGAGTAGTAATTTGATAATTAAATTGGATATTTCAAAATATAGAAATGTAAATTAATTATTTGGATTAAAATGATAAGTCAATTTCATCATAGAAAATAATTGAAGTAAATAAATTAAAGTTATTTGTTGATAGAAAGTATTTTGTTAATGAAGTTTGAATTTAACGTTAAACGAATTTAAATACAATGATTCATTAATGAATAAATTATAGAAATTAATTTGATAAACTAGTTGATAATGAGATTTGTCTAGAAAGAAACTTAATATGGTGATTTTGATTCTGTATGTAGGCTTTAATATATAAGTGTTACAATGAACTAGAGAAGAAATCAAGGAAGGAAAATTGAATTACTTAATAAACAATTCCCAACATCTCAAGCCCAATACCCAAATCATTGTTTCATGACATTTCTTTCTCTAGAGTCTTCCTTCTCAAGAGAATTCACCTCACTCTATTAAAAAAATATTATAGGGTTACATTTTGGACTTTAAAAAATCAATCCTAACCAAACTCCATCGTTTTGAAAATCAAAATAAAATCCTACAAATTCATATAATCCAATCTAAGCTTCTTGACACTTCTCTACATCAACTAGCAAGCTTGAATTCAAGATTTAATCAATAAACTGAAAGGGGAAAAACTTAAAGTTAGTGGAGGAAGAAGTAAATAATGAACAGGGTATTCTAGGTGAGTGAATCTAAAATAATTCCACTCATGTATCTATGTCATAATGCAATGTATATTGTGTGTATATTCTTACTGCTGATCTTAGTACATTCACCTTGCTTTCTTCTTTGCTTGCTATTAAAACTTCAGTCCTTCACTCCATCTTTGTTTTTTGGGTTCGTAACGATGTTTGGTTCATCAGAGGGAAGAAACGGTGGAAGTAACGACAATTAGAGGGGTGAACCTAGAGCTGAATGCTCTAGGTTTGAACACAAGCAGTTGACCCCTTTTTTTAGAGGTCTACCGCTCAAAGAAAGAGGTCGACCCCTAGAGGTGGGGTTGACCCTTAGCGCCACCCTATAACTGTAAAAAAAATATTTTAATCAAAAATAAAATTTAATAAAAATAAGTTTAGAAAGTAAAAGTGTGATCATTGTAAATATGAAATTATTTTTATGGAAAAGTTTTATTTAACATTTATTATTCATTACTTAATTTAGGTATAGTCATGTAATGAAAATACTTTTTGATTTGTAATAAATCTATAAAAATCTTTCAGTATTCTAAAAAATACGAAATGATTTCTAATTAATATTCTGTAGATCTCATAGTATATTTTATGAATTTGAATATAAATATGAAATGCTTTAGAATTAATATTTTATATATTTCAAAGTATATTTTAAGAATTCTGAATATAATCTAATGTTTGGAAAATGTATTTTAAGGTTTAGGAATAAAAGAAAATCGATTTAGACAATTATATAATTTATTCAAAAATAATAGTTAATTATAGAAAATTATGAAATAATTGTTATGGGTTATAATTTTTGTTACAAGCTATTTTGGAATTCCAAAAGAAAGAAATGTTTTTTCAAAATTTATTAGTAATGTTAAATTGTTATTTAAATTTATAATATGGACTTGTAAAAGTATTCTATGATGTTTGAATCTCTGTTTGATATCACTTAATATTATTTAATCTAGTAATATATCTTTTATCATAAAATTTTATCTATGCTTTCAAAACAATATATAATTACATATTTCCTTCTATTATTATATGTATGCGTTTTCATTTCTATGTAATAAGGAATTTGGATAAATGGATTAGTGGTACCGTCTAGTATGGAACTTTCGTAACACTTTCCGGTAATTCATCAGACTTATTTGTAACATCCTCTATATAGAGGCCTAAAGCTAAGCGCTATAGATGCTACAGCCATCCATAGTATTGACTTTCGGTGTACGGTATTGTTAATGGTGTCCATAATATCAGAAGCACTTGAATATGAAATAAAATCATCATAGATTAAAACACTTTTCTGATTACATTTCAGAACAACATTTCGTATCCAAGTTACATAATCTCAAATGTTTATCAGGTTCATATCAATATAATTTTTACAAAATATGCCAAGAGCGATATATGAAGATGCTCCCTTGGATGAACAGAGTACTAAATAGACCGAACTATCTTAAATACATCATAATGGAATAAAAAATAGCAATTCATAAATATACTAACATAGCCTCTTGCTCATCTACGAAAGCTTTATTTGTCCACCTACTCTACCTGTAAACCCAAACTCTCAATCTACTCACACTAATTTTGAGCAGCCAAGAGTTTAAGGGACAAACATAAACTTCGAGTCAGACATAAAGCCTGGTGTGAATAATGCTATTACATCTAAGTTTGCTGATATTAAATGAGATCACTTGCTTAGTCGAACGGGTTTCCCCTCACTAATATCTCTTTAAAACATATATTTTTGCAAATCAAAATCCTGCAACCAATTGGGTAGTCAAACAGATTATGTCAATAATAGCAAATATCATGTATTCTTAAAACGAGTAGTAAATGGACCAGCTTTCTAAACAAAATGTAGTTTTGTTTGGCTAACTACTAACCTTTGGCTAAATCAGGCCTATTGGTCAACTAAACAAATTATCTAACAACTATTAGACATATTTCTAGATGGTCTGTCCATAACTTACATCTCCAGTGGTCGCCTGATCCAAATGGTTTTGCTGGCTCACCAATAACCTATCTCTATACATATATCTGTGTAACCATCATTTAAGTCTTACCTATGACTAAGCCCAACACACTGGAATTTTGGACTAAATTAGCTAGGGGCCACTAGCTAATGTATAGGGCATGATTGTATACCAGTTCCATCTGGTATACAAATATCTGAGATATTTTACTTAGGGTTAAGCACCCTTTAAATTTTCCTTGAAAACCTTTTCGAAATGATTTAACTCTTTAAATCTTACTTATACAAGGAAAATAAACTATTTGCTTTACTCAAATCTTTTTGCCATGATATATGCTTTACTCAAAACATTGTTGATGAAAACATTTAAAACCTTTGCTTTAAACCTTTAAGCAATCTTATTCGAAACCAATGAAAGTACCCCTATCGAAACTATTGAAAGTACCCCTTTCGATAATAATAAACTACTTTACTTATAAATTTAGGCCTAAAGGTCAAACACACCTTTCAAAACAATTGACAGTTCCCTTTCGAAACATTAAAAACACTTTCTTCGAAAGCTTTATAAACCTTAGACATCCTCTTTTAAAATCCTTTAAATATGTCTATCAAAACCATTGGAAACCTTCCATTTAAACTAAATTAACCCTTTTGAAAATACTGGTTACCATCCAATTTGAAACCTTTATTAGTCACCTTTCGCAAACATCAAAGTATACTACTTAAAAAACCTTTCGAAAGCATTGGGTTTAAGTAAAAACATGTGGAAACCTTTCGAAAACATTCCTTTTGGAACCACTGAGTTAAACTTTCATAATATCAAAAATGGCCTTAAAACAATTGAGTAGAAAGCAACTCTTTTGAAAGTAATTTCCTAAGTAAAGAAGTGGATGGTGTCCAAAACTATTCCTTCGAAAGTAGAGGAGAAGCGACTCTAATTTTTAAAACAAAGGGGCCCTTTCGAAACCAATCTGGGTTAAAAGCAAAAGGCAGCAGCAAGGGTTTCGACCTTATTGAAAACATTTACTTTAAAACAAAGCCACAACCTCATTGGAAAGCATTCTAAAACCATTGACCACATTGAAAGCTATCTTATTCCAAACCATTCTTTTTGAAAGCAAAGCAGGCGCATTTCCATTTGAAAACAAAGTAAAGCTCCGACCCCAACGGAACTCATTGTTTTGACCACACGCCTTTCGCCTATATCCAATTCACTACATACCTAGACATTTAAACCATGTGCATTGGTTTCGATTAGGTTGGAGGTTGGGGTGCTAAGTCGAAAGGTGGCTGTCGAAGATGGTGAAGCATCAAAATGTTATAAAACCAGATTTTTTACTTAAAAGTGTAATCCAAAGCATGCCTTAAAATCAATATGAATAAGCATAATTCATCAACAGGCATATATATATATATATATATATAATTATCATTCATAACATGGGAATATACTTTGCAAAATCATTCGGGTCTAATCTTACTAACCAAAAACATCAAAATATGAGATGTAACATATTATTTACCTTTAGCTTTGTTGTTAAGGAGTCCAGATTTGATGTTGGATTAAATTTCAATTAAAATTTTCCTCTTGATTAAGCTTTTCTTCCTCTTACTCTTCTTTAATGGTGGCCGACCTCTAGGTTTAGCATTTTAGATTGTGAATGTGAAAAATGTTATGGTTTGAAGGTTTAGGGTATAAGAATGTATGTTATTCCTATATTCACCCTTATCTAATTTTCCTCTCCTACTCTATTTTAAACCCTTTTAATTCATTACTTAACTAGGCACAACTACCCCTTATTTATTCAAATCTTAATCTCTTAACCATTTAATCTTTACATTATTCTATTTAATTTAGCTAATTAAATCTCCTGAATAACGTTATCAAAAATCAGGGTGTTACAGATTCCCTTCATTAAAGAATTTCATTTTCGAAATTACAATAAGGTATACATCAAAATAAATCATACAGGTAAAAAATACCATAAAACAGGTCAGGGCAAGTATCCTAGATCCTGCCCTAATTTTCCAAGTATAGTTTCTCTCATCATCACTCCACTGGACTCCGACTGTCTTGTTCCTTAGCCTCTTCTCATCTTTCGTGACTATACGAACTAACATTCTAACTATAGTCAAATTCAGCTCCACTGCTAACTCATCTAACACAGTCGGTGTAATAGCAGTCCCTGGATCTCGAACATACTTCATTAGATGAGAAACTTGAAAAACATCGTGGACTCCTACCTAACTGTTCAGTAACTCTACTCTATATGTGAGTCTCCCGATGCTCTCTACGACAGGAAATGGTCCATAAACCTCGGTGCCAATTTCCCGAATCGTAATACACCTTTCATTGGTGATATCTTGACGAAAACATGGTCTCCAACTGAGAACTCCAAGTCTTTCCATCTTTTATCAACATAACTCTTCTGCCTTGTTTGAGCTTCCTTCATTCTAGCTCGAATCAACTCAATCTTCCCTAGAGCTGCTCTAACTAAATCCAGACCAAGAACCAACCTATCCCCGATCTCTAACCAACAAACGGGAGATTTGTATGGCCTCCTATACAAAGCTTCAAACGGTGACATCCCTATACCAGCTTGCTAATTTTTGTTATACAAAAACTTGACTAAGTGTAGATGGTCTTTCGATGAACTCCTAAATCTAGCACATAAGCTTGTAATAAATCTTCTAAGAATTCGTTAACTCTTTCCGTTTTCATATCAGTCTGTGGATGGTAAGCAATACTCATCTTGAGCTTGGTACCTAAAGTATCCTATAGACTCTCCTTGAACTCACTGATGAATAATAAATCTCTATCACTTACCATACTGCTGGGAATTCCATGATGTCTAACTATATTCTTCATGAATAACTTTGCTAAAACAAGTGTTGTCTTAGTTAAATTAACTGGAATGAAATGGACATTCTTGGTCAACATATCCACTATGACCCATATACTTTCATTTCCTCTATTACATCTCGACAACACCCATCTATAAAATCTATAGAAATAGAATCCCACTTCCATACTAGAATATCTAATGGATGGAGTAAGCCGCTCGGCTTTTGATATTTGGCCTTCCATTGTTAACAATTTGCACAATGCCTAACCCACAAGCCAACATTCCTCTTCATACCTTCCCAATAGAAGCTCCTCTTCATATCTTGATATATCTTGGTCCCTTCAGGTTGAATCGTAAACTTGGACTGATGATAAACCTCAAGAACTTCTTTCCTTAAGTCCTCTACATTCGGAACACACAATTGTTCCTTCTTTCTCAACCATCCTTTCTGGTCAGGACTAAAATCCTTTAGATTATCGATCTCTGATCCTACCTCAAGCCTTCTAATCCTCTCAGATAATACTGGAACCTCTTTCTGTTTAGAAGCAATCCTTTCGATCAACACTGATTGAACCTCTAAATAGGACAGCATGGCAGTACTGACTAGAATGCAGTTGACCTTAACTACACACTACAAGTAGTCAAAGCTTCTAAATCCTTCCATTCTACCGACATAGCTAACACCACATTCTGATGTCTTCTACTAGGAGCGTCCGCTAATTTATTCCCTTTTCCAGGAGTATACTCTATGCTAAAATCATAACCAAGCAAAAACTCTAGCCACCTCTGTTGTCTCATATCAGCTCCTTTTGAGAAAGAAAAATATCTTAAAGACTTGTGATCCATGTATAGCTCAAATCTATCCCCTAAGAGATAATTCTCTATATTTTCAATTCAAATATCGCCGTAGCCAACTCCAAATCAAGATTAGGATATCTTACTTCATGTGATTTAAGTTGTTGTGAAGCATAAGTAATAACTTTACCCTTATGCATCAACACAGCGCCTAATCCAGTCTCACATGCAATGATATACACCACCAACCCTTGGTTTCCGTCTGGAACTACTAACAAAGGTGCGTTGGTCAACAAATGCTTTAACTTAAGGAATGCTTCCTTACATTTGCTAGACCAGACAAACTTCACATCCTTCCTAGTTAAATTAGTCAAAGGCACTGCTAATGCAAGAAATCATTGATGAATCTCTAGTAATAGCCAGCGTGTCCAAGAAATTTTTTAATCTCGGTCACCATCTCTGGTCTCTTCCAATTATTAACAGCTTCGATTTTATTTGGATTGACAGATAAGCTCTTCTCTTAAACCATGTGACCAAGAAACTTTACTTCCTTCTTCCAGAATTGACACTTCGAAAACTTCACCTTTAGCTGATGTTGCCTCAACGTTTCCAACACCACTCTAAGATGAACTTCATTCTCTCTTTCATCCTTAGAGTATATCAAAATATCAACCATAAATACCAATACGAACTTATCCAAGTGCTCTTCGAAAACTCGGTTCATCAATTCACAAAGAATGCTGGTGCATTAGTTAGTCCGAACGACATTACTAACCATTCATATGATCCATATCTAGGCCTAAACGCCGTTACGGGAATACTATCCTCTACTACTCTAAGCTGATGGAACCATGTTGCCAAATCCAGTTGGAAAAATACTTTAGGTCCACTCAACTGATCAAACAAATCGTCAATTCTAGGCAACGGATATCGATTCGTTGCAATCATCTCATTCAACTTATGATAATCGACACATAACCTTAACGATCTGTCCAATTTCTTACCAAACACTGTGGCTACTCCCTAAGGTGAACTACTTGAGCTAATAAAATTCTTACTTTCCAAATCCACTAACTGCACTTTTAACTCCCTCATCTTGGTAGTTGTCATCCTACTTGGCGGTCTACTCACCAGTTCTGCTCTCGGTACCAAATCTTTCAAAACTCAATAGCTTGTTTCAACGTTAGTACCACTACAGGTTCAAAGACATCTGCAAATTCTCTAGCCACAAAAACTCAATTTAACTCGTCTTCTACCTCCACAACACCCAACAAGGCATTAACTTCAAAACTAGAGTTTTTTATGAAGTATACCATCCGATCACTGCAGTCATGGTTTTTAAGCGATATTTTTCTATCATGGCAAAATATTCTAGTATCGTACTTACTTGACCAGTCCATACCCAAAATAATTCCTAACCCTACAAAATCAAACACATGCAAACTGAAAGCAAAGGTATGACCTAACAAATCAAACTCTAGGTGGTCACATTTCATCCCAATTGTCGCATACCCTTCTATTGGATTTGCAACCGTTAAGGAAGTAACTAGATATAAGGGTTCTAAGTTAAGATTATTTACAAAACAATGAGATATAAAAGAATGTGATGCACTGATATCAAATGGAACTCTAATTGATACACCATAAATCAAAAGCATACCTCCCAATACTACTTTTCCTTTCTCTTGCGCTGTTGGTCTCAAGGTAGTTAGTTCCAATGAAAGCATTTTTCCTCCCATCCTTGGCTGGCTCCTTGTACTGGTTCTTATAGTGCCCAATCTTATCATAGTTGGAACACTTTATTCCTTTCTTCTCACAAGCTTTCCTTCCCTTGCATGTCCAGCACTCTTGGGAATAGTATCCTTTCTTATCACACTTGTAATAGACCACATCCACCTTTCCCTTCTTTGCAGATCCACCCTTTTGAGCTCCATTCTTTTGGAAAATTTTTCTCTTCTGACTCTGCCCTCCTTGAACTTTTTTGGCCTTATTTCTTTCAAGAAAAGCTTGCATCTCTTCATTCCTCAAGGCCATCTTAATGACAACATCACTTGGACCCTTAATTTGAGGTAACATGTCCTTAGCAAGCTCAGCCTCCAACGCTCTGATGAACTTCTCATTCCTCTTAATCATTATATCAATGTAGCATAATCATATCTCGCTAGCTCCTCAAACCTCGTCGAACACTCGAGCATAGTGATATCCCCCTGCTTCAACACGACAAACCTCCTTAGCAGAGCGGACTTAGCAATTTTTGATATAAACCATTGCTCGAACCTCCTTTTGAATTCAGCCCATATGATATTCTCCTGTTGACTCCAACTGTCACATTGTTCCACCAAAACAGCACTGCCCCTTGAAATTGTCTAGAGGAGAGTCTCCTTTTTTGCTCATCATTAAGCCCTAAGTCAGCGAAAATCCTCTTGCAATGTAGTAGCCAGTTCTCCACTTTGATTGCGTCTTCAGTACCAATAAATGGTTTTCCTCCCAACTGAGCAAAATCTTTACTCAGAATAGCATAGCTATTCACCACTGGAGCTTCTTGGTTCCCTCCTCCAGCATTACCACCAACTACTCAAGCATCAATTCCCACATGCATCATATTTATGAAGAACTGATACATTGCTCTCATGTCAACTTGCGGGACTCCAGCACCCACAATTTTCAGCTTGATCCCACCTGGGTTTCTCCTTGTATTTGGTCTGACATTTCCATTTCTTGTGGTCCTTCCTCCACCTAGGTTAACTCTTCTTGCATCCATATTTGCATTTGAGCCTTCGTTAGATACAGAAGAATTGCGTAAGAAAGACAGGAGAACAGAGGTATAGCGTATACTTATATATAGCAAATACAAGTATGTTACTATAGCGTTATCCCATACTTCGATCTTATCTCTAATACCTTAGGATTATGTTTTCAACAGTCATTTTAGTTTAAAGTTTTTTTATAAACATATGCTTTGATACCAAGTTGTAACGTCCCCTATCTAAAGGCCCGAAGCTAAGCGCTATAAATGTTGTAGTCATCAATACATTAACTTCTCATGACTAGATACAGTAATGTTAATGGTATCCATAATTTCACAAGCACTTGAATATGAAATAAAATCGACACAGATTAAAACACTTTTCTGATTATATTTAAAAACAATATTTCATATCAAAGTTACATAACCCCAAACATTTCGCAGATTCAGATCAAATATAATTATTATACAATATGCCAAGAGCGACATATGAAGACGCCCTTGGATGACCAGAGTACTAAATAGACATAAACTATCTTAAATGCATCACATCAGAATAAAACTAAAACCGAAACTCCTAATATAGCTAACATCAGCCTCTTGCTCGTCTCCGGAAGCTTCATTCATCCACCTACTAAACCTTAAAGCCAAACTCTCGATCTACTCAAATTAATTTTATGCACTCGAGAGTTTAAGGGGACAAACATAAACTTTTAGTAGACATAAAGCTTGGTGTGAATCATACTATTACATCTCGGTTTACTAATATTAAGTGAGACCATGTCACTTAACGGAACGGGTTTCCCCTAACTAATATCCCTTTAAAACGTATCCTTTTGCAAATCAAAATCCTGCAACCAACTGGGTATTCGAACTGATTATTTCAATAATAGCAAATATCATATATGCTTAAAAAAGGTAATAAATGGACATGCTATCCGAACAAAATGTAGTTTGGTTTTGCTAACTACTAACCTTTGGCTGACCCGGACCTACTAGATAAACTAAACAAATTATCTAACGACTGTTAGACATATTTCTAGACAGTCTGTCCTTAACTTACATCTCTAAGGGTCATTTGAACCTAGTGGTTTTACGGGCTCACCAATAACACACACACACACACACACACATATATATATATTCCTTTCCGTGTGTAACCATCATTTAAGTCTTACTTATGACTAATCCCTACACACTCGAATTTTGGACTAAATTAGCTAGGGCCTACTAGCAATGTATAGGGCGCGACAGTATACCAGTCCCATTTGGTAAAAATATCTAAGTCATTTTACTTAGGGTTAACTACCCTTTAAATTTTCCTTGAAAACCTTTTCAAAATGATTTAACCCTTCAAATCATGCTTATACAAGGAAAATAAACTATTTTCTTTACTCAAATCTCTTTGTCATGATATATGCTTTATTCAAAACAGATGATTAAAACATTCAAAACCTTCGCTTAAAACCTTTAAGCAATGTTATTCAAAACTAATGAAAGAACCCCTTTCAAAACTATTGAAAGTACCCCTTTTGATAATAATAAACTGCTTTACTTAGTAACCTTAGGCCTAAAGGCCAAACATACCTTTCGAAACCATTGATAGTTGTCTTTTTGAAACATTCAAAAACACCTTCTTCGAAAGCTTTATAAACCTTAGACATCCACTTTTAAAATCCTTTAAATATACTTGTCAAAAACATTGGAAACCTTCCATTTAAATTAAGGTAAACCTTTCAAAAATACTGGAGACTATCCCATTCATAACCTTTATTAGTTACCTTTCACAATAGTTAAAGTATACTACTTAAACAAACCATTCAAAAGCATTGGGTTCAAGTTAAAACATATGGAAATCCTTTCAAAACCATTCCTTTTGAATCCTTTGGGTTTAACTTTCATAATATCAAAAATATACTTAAAACAATTAAGTCGAAAGCAACTCTTTCAAAAGCATTCCTAAGTAAAGAAGTGGATGGTGTCCAAACCTATCAATTTGAATGTAGAGGAGAAGCGGCTCTAATTTTAAAACAAAGAGGCCTTTCGAAACCAATCCGGGTCGAAAGTAAAAAGGCAGCGGCAAGGGTTTCGACCATATCGAACACATTTACTTTAAAACAAAGGCGCAACCTCATTCGAAAGTCTCCCTTCTTTAAAATCATTAACCACATCGAAATCTATGATTCGAAACCATTCTTTTTAAAAGCAAAGCAGGCGCATTTCCATTTAAAAACAAAGTAAAGCTCCAACCCCTTCGAAACCCCTTGTTTCGACTACATACCATTCGCTTATGTCCAACTCACTATGTATCTAGTCTTTGATACCATTTTCATTAGCTTCGATCAGGATGGAGGCAGGGGTACTAAGTCGAAAGGTGGCTGCTGAAGATGGTGAAGCATTAAAACCTTATAAAACCTGATTTTTAACTTAAAGGGGTAATTTTTTCAACTAACCTGCTTATTTGTCACCTTATAATTGGTTGGCCTAACTTTTCAAAATCTTTTCTGAAAGGTGCTGCCGAATTACAAAATTAACATTTTAAATCGTTTGCAAATAACCCTTCTCCTTTTATAAACATATAAAAAATTTAATTCCCTCCCTTAAATAATTTTATACATTTATTAAAACATTTAGGTAAATTCTATAAAAATTTTCATTAATCACTTTAATCTATTTTCTATATTTAAATTCTTGACCCACAATATATATATATATATATATATATATATATATATATATATATATAATTGTCGTAATTAATTTTAAACCCAAATATCCATTTTTTTCACTAGAAAATTAATAACAAATCCACATTAATTCAGAAAATTATTAAACTTGAAACCTCTCTCTAAAATGTCATTTCTGACCATATACTAAAATCGAAAGGCATTTAGATGTTATTTGATAGGTTTTCCAATCCAAAACATGTCTTAAAATCAATATGAATAAGCATAATTCATCAATAAGAATATATATCTAATTATCGTTCAAAACATGGCAATATACTTTGCAAAATCATTTAGGTATAATATTATAAATCGAAAACATCAAAATATGAGATGTAACATATTACTCACCTTTAGCTTTGTTGTTAAGGAGTTGAGATTTGATCTTTTATTGAGTTTCAATTAAAATTTTCCTCTTGATTTAGCTTTTCTTCCTCTTTCTCGTCTTTAATATGACTGACCTCTAAGTTTAGCGTTTTAGATTACGAATACGAAAAATGCTATGGTTTGAAGGGTTTAGGGTGTAGGAATTTAGCTTATTCCTATATTGCCCCTTATCTGATTTCCCTCTCCTATTCCATTTTAAACCCATCTACTTCATTACTTAACTAGGCACAGCTACCCCTTATTTATTCAAATCTCAATCCCTTAACCATTTAATCTTTGCATTATTCTATTTAATTTAGCTAAATAAGTCTCCTGAATAATGTTATCTAAAATTAGGGGTGTTACATTATTGTATAGATATATTTAGTGGATCGATTGTTGTTTATAGGCATTCAATAAACGGACTAAAATGATAGGGGGTATAGGATGTAGATGTGATACTCATTCAATTATTTAGTGCAAGTAGATGGCACTTAATAACTCGGAATATGGATATGGTTTATACTTAAATGAGGTGATGCTCGAGGTAGAGCATGTTTATATGCTCAGGGTAGAGCACGTTTATAGATGTTGAATTATGGGGATGTACAAATATATATAGTATATTTACAGATATTATTTACTTGTCTATCATGAAGTACTTCCAGGATATGGTTAGGAGTTAGCGGCAACCAGATTGGCCAAAGTCCAATCTAGCTATCTGATCATGTAGGTCACGCCCAATGTCTGTGAAACTTTGTTTGGATGATCGATGAATAGCAGAGTAGCCTTTAGGGTGTAGCCCTGCCCCTTTTGTCACCTAGGCCAAGAGTCTATTACCATAGGGACGGGATCTGAGTCACGACCAAGATTGCTCGCATAGATGAGCACTTTAGGAGGATGTAGTCATAATAGTAGGTAGCTAACTGAAGATCGTAGGAGCAGATCCGGATGGTGTAGACCTAGGCTTCTAGCGTAGGCAGTGTAGCTGTCAGTGTCTCATTAGGTTCTACACTGAATGGTAAATAAGTACATATTGTGATACCCTCACTTAATTATAGATATGGGTGGTGTGACCCATTTGTTATGACATGACTCTACTTAGGACCTTAAGTCTATCGTATAGTCAATTCCTATCACTACTGGATTTGGTTTATAATGTATACATTTATAATTTGTAGGCAGGTGATGCCATTTATGTCGACAGACCTAGGATGTCAGATTCAATCTATTTTTTTCATTTTGTATTAACCTTATTTTACATCGAAATTATCATATTTTGATGTTGATTTTATGCGTAGATGACTCACTCATTAGATATGGTTTTCATGATTACTTATTGAATTTATTTGTATAGGTGATAATATTTTTCACATGGCCTTGCGATACATGTTATTGTGCGATATTTTGATAATGATTTTGATATCACCCTTATTGCATACATATTATAATTATAAGCTATTTAACATCTACATTATAGACATAGTCTGACATGTGTGTTATTTATATAATACTCGGGTCAGTTCTAGATATTTCAAATTCAGGGACCAGAATGCCAATTTATGGATGTTGAGCATAAGTGGAGGCTAGGATATCATTATATAGAGTTATTATATATTATTGAGATGTGTTTCAGATTTAGGTATTTGATGTTTTAAGATAGTGTATTGTTGAATATGCGCTTATATGAATTTTGTTTGATGATAATAAACATATATATATATTCATTTAAATGTATCTGTTAATGTACTATTTTATTTTTCATAGATTAAATAAATATTTGTTGAATAAAATAAATTACACAGAATTTGAATTCAAACAGAAATTTTGTTCAAACAAATATTTATTACAATTTTGAATAGTACAAATTCAAGTTCTCACTATACATACACAATTTTGATTGTAATTACATCACAATTCAATTTACATAATTGCCTCACTACATATCACTCACACTCGTAGTTTATCTTCAAGTTCATTCCAGTTATAATCCAGCATCTGTGAAATCTGCAAAAATATTCACTAACGCAGTAAAATTGAAAAAGAAATATTTTTGCAATATAAAATAAAATATGGATTTTGAAAATATTGTTTGCCTCGGTTATTTGGGTTGTTCGTCATCATTTGCATTTGAATTCATCATACACGAACAATGTGACATGCACAGTGTATCACTGTACATGCCACAAGGCCTGCACACCGATATACACTTAATAATGTTTCAGGGACAGGTGAGCACAAGGTCAAACCCAAATATAAAGACAGGTTTAACTCAGGTGCGATATAAATGAAATCTCGTCATCAGCACAAGGTCAAACCCAAGTTTTTAAAACTGGGTTCAACACAAAGGCAATGCACCAGTGCAACAACTCAAGCAATGACCAGAACACAAAGGCAGTAGTGTACATGAATACAACTACTGGTACAAGGCCAGAACAACAACATGAATGCAGTAACAACCAGAATGAATGTCAAAGACCAGACAATAGTGAAGAACACAAGGCATAGCAACTGCATAGCGACTGTAACAGTGACAAACATCATATATAGGACTGCAACAACTAAATGAAAATGCAAGACCAAACTACACAAACTTCAATGACCAGTTCATGCATGCATTAGTGACCAAACACAGAACAACAAGCTCAAACCAAATTATAGTGAAGCAACTCGACTACAAGTCAGTAAATAGTTCAGTGGTAAAGATGAGTGCAGACTCGAATGTATAGTTCAAGTGCGTCAACAAATCCAAATTGTATCGAACATGATATAGTGACAATATGAAGACAGCAACTCAATGCAACACAGTGGAAACCACAAGATGCAGACCAAAGAGCAAAAGTAATCTAGATCAAATGCTATCATGTCAAAACAATATACAAGCTAGTATGCAAAATGGAGAGTATGCAAGTGCAGACCAAAAGCAATGACCAAGAACTTATACAAAGCAGCAGAATCAAGTACATCATGA
This sequence comes from Allium cepa, assembly GCA_030765085.1. Classification (NCBI taxonomy): domain Eukaryota; kingdom Viridiplantae; phylum Streptophyta; class Magnoliopsida; order Asparagales; family Amaryllidaceae; genus Allium; species Allium cepa. The sequence continues at coordinate 599,847,859 of CM060941.1, forward strand.
GGCAAAACCAAGTTCAGTTCGAAGTTAAAATGAAGCATGAACACATGGCCGAGGTCAATGAAGCCCAAAGCAAACTGAAGGGATGAATCAGAATACAAATACAAGTGAACAGAAGACAATTGAATAGTGCAGTAATGAGTATGCAAGCAAATGCAGCAACATGTACACAATATCACATACATATGTACATGAGCAAATACACATGAAACAGTGAAAGCAACTATATCAGAAAGAGTAGTGCGCAACAATAACCTTGCATCAGTGTACAAAGAAGATAGTGGCAACTACACAAAGCAACCAGACTGTGATGCAAGCATTTTCATGAACACAAACTAAAGTTCACAGTGAAGCCAGAAGAAATTATCAACTATATTAAGGCTTAGTGGTGAAGCAACAATATCTAGTGATATTGAACACACATGAAACAATATCAAAGAAATGGTGATGGCCGAAAATAATGCAGAGTCGTGGAGTGGTATACACGAAATCAAGTATGTATAAAAATGGAAATTGTCGAAAATAGGAAAGTCAAACAAATCAAAACAGGAAAGTTTCTGCCGTATGACTCAAGGAAAATCGAACGTTCGGAATCAAAGCCGTGCGCATCAAGTTGTAAAAATATCACAAAGCAAGAATTAGGAAAGTGCGAAATTCATATAAATACCAAACCCCAAATTCATCATTGGCATCGAGTTCAAGCAAGCAATTAAACCAGCAACAAAAGGGAAAAGATTACATACCACAATCTATCGAACTCGATCAAAGGAGCAGCTACGAACGAACGCAAGCAAAGCAACCAGAGAATCGATCATCAGAGAAGCAGCGAGCAAGGCAACACGCAAACCATTGTATCGATCAACAAAAAAAAGGCGAAGCTTCAAAAGACTAATTTTGGAAGCAAGGAATAAAAGAGCCGAAGCCCTAATTTCAGAAAGTAGAGAGAGGCCGCCATTTTTCTTCACAAGCCAAAAGAAAGAGGAACGGGCAAAAGAATTGGGCCGGTCTTGTTTGTTAAAAGGGGCTTTAGTTTATTTTATTTCAAATAGGGTTTTAGTTTTAAACTATTTTTAAGTTTGTTTTAATTTTTCTTTTAAGGTTAAAATCTTGGTAAATCACCACCTAGGATTTAGGTAGTGTCAGATTGTCTAGTTAGAATTAGTTCAGTGAGCAGGGTGTGCGAGTTTGAAAAACTCTATAGGCGGTAGCATGGTGTGCGAGTCTGTTAGAGTGTTTGTAAGTGGGAGACTGTTTAATTATAATAGATATCTACGAATGCAGCAGTAGGCGGGGGTTGCCGAAGCTGGGTAAATTTTGTGTGTGATTTACTTTTCAGCATATTTACTTCTCTGCAGTTTGTTTTTAATTCGAGAAAATTTTCTATAACCCTATTCACCCCCACTCTAGGGTTAATCTAGATCCTACATGTATATCTGATGTATATATTGAATCTGCGTATATATATTTTTTCTATTATATATCATTGTTGCTTTTATTGCATTTGTATTCACTCTGTTATTATTTATACATTGTTTATTATTCTGTCCTGAAAGCACCTTGTTTATTGCTTTGTACTGAGATCGTGTAAATCTATGGTGAATATTATTTGATATGAGACTTGTACCGATGTTAGTCCAAAGGAATATTCTTGTGTGTACCCTATATGACCTCATTCTTTGTATTATCCAATAGTATTAGTTAGTAGTACTCTTGGATAGTATGCATATAGTGGTAGGGGTGCTACACCAAATCTTTATGATAATGCCACTTATTACGCTGTGCCATGCATCAAACAACAGTGTCTAGGCTGAATTCCAAGCACCGAGAAACCTCCCACTTGTGCCTAACAATGGCATTACAACTAATTTTATGTGATATTAACTCATCTTAAAAACTTATCTAAGGGTTAAATAGCCCATCTCCAAATGACTGCAAACAAATAAAATTCAAGGCAATTGCATATCCCATGCAGAGCCTACACCAGTAGGAAATGTAGTTCGTTTCTTGCCATAAACCATGTATTTCTAATGATCGTTACAGGACCGATGGCGCCATCGACCTGTGTACAACCCTACTCCTCGAATATATGGTACTAACAATGCTGACATAGCACCGAGCTTTTGTCCACCGTCTAATTTAGATTGCCTAATGAAAATCAAGAAATGCCCACCTGGTTACTTAGTATCACGTATTGGAATTGGAGCAGATCCAAATTGGCAATTTAAGACTATATCCAAGGTGAACTCACCTTGGTGTATTACCAAAACCAATATGTGAACGTATATTCCCACGGATCCTACAGTTGCATTCCAATCCATAAATAATTACAATGAGAAAGTTGGATAGTTTATAGAAATTTGCATTGAGACATTCTTCATTGTAAGGAATTAAGATACAAACTTAAATACCAATCAAATTAGAGATATCTTACATTCAAGTTAACAACTTCTAACATTCAAATAACCAAACTAGGGTTTAATATAAAGTCTTATTGATAACTTTCTATACATCGCTTAGGGACTATTTTCACCCTTATCTCTAAAATTAATGTGTATACAACTATTAATATATAGGCAAGGATCTTGAATTCATTATATATATATAAGCCTACAATTCCATAATTCATATTCAGGCGTAAAAGAAATAGATTCACAACAATATAAATATAATATTATATAAAACATATAATTTCACACTCACCTATTAGCTTTCAAATCTCTAGATCTAAATCTATTCACCTTATTGGCTCCCTTTCTTTCTATCAAAATATGTATCAAAGGCACATACATATTTATTAGAGTTATAGATCTGAGAAGAGATTTGAATTAAGTGTAGTTATAAATTTGGTTTTCGAATATACCTCTCCTTTGTAGAATCTATTCATCCTTATTCTTCTTCTCTTTTATTTTCTGCCATTCTCCACTTATATATATAATATTTTATAATTTCTACAATTCCTAGAATTAGTGGAGAAGAGAAAATAGTAGCACTTCATTCCTTGATTTGAAAATATGAGAAGAAGAATGAGGGATTAGACATATATTTTTAAAAAACCCTACTCCGGAGAGTAGGGCTAGGGGATTCAAATGGTCCACCACAATTGACCCTCCTTTTTAGCTATCCAAACACTAAGTGTCAATCCCATAAGAATTATCATATTTTTTAAGGGATAACTGCTTCACGTCTTATGGGTTACACAACACAGTTTGCTAGGACTCGAACTCACGACCTTAAGGAACTTTATTCCATGATTACTAGACAGCCCTGACCAACTGAGTTACGCACGTGGATGGTTGGGCCTATATTTATAGGCATGCGAACCAATTCTGCCTATTAGATTTTAATTTGTTAAATCCGAGCCAATAGCCTAGGTTCATTCTTGCCGCCACTGCATTGACCAATCGACTGGGCCCACTAGGGGTAACGAACGTAGTTATTTGAAATACTGATTTTGTTGCCCTTTTTATATTAGTTTCCTTATATATATTTTTATTTATATTCAATCCTAAATTTTCAAACGTTAATAACTTTTTCGTTTGAGCTCTAATCATAAAACTTTACCTATGAAAGTTGATCAAAAATTTCCACAAACACAGTGGTGTAAGATTCGTAGCAATTTCTGACATTCGTAAAAAAAATTTAGAAATTTAGAAATTTTTATTAGTTCTTTTTGACACTATTGTTTAATTACAGGGTGTTACAAATGTACTCTTTGTCCTTATTAGACTTCTCCCATTGGATTTCTTAATAAGATTTTAATGCGGTATTATGATGTAAAAAGATATTAAAATATGCCATGCTATATTGTATCTTTTTTCCTTCACTAAGACTTTTCTTATTGGCTGTTTCCAATCGCAAGAAAATCCAACAAATTTCTTCACAAAAGCACTTTTAAAATTAAAATTACATAAGATGGTGTATATAGTTAGTACGCATTGGCTACATTAAAGGACTGATTGAATAATGCTTTATAAATCAGAGGAAGCACCTAGAAGTATGTTGTAATGTACTTATTTTTCCTTCCCTAATATCTTTTCCACTGTGTTGTCATTAGTAAGGTTTTAATGAGGCATTATCTTGATCCAGAAGTATCAAGTAACATTATGAAACATGTTACATAATTTGAAATAAAATTGCACTCTTTTCATTGTTTATGATTTTTTTCCCACAGGATTTTTCATAACATAGGTTTTTAGCAAAGCAATTATTTATACCCTCTTTACATACGCATATTCAAGAGGGAGTGTTATATATATACAAATTATAAAGGCGAATGTGCCAAATGTTATATGAGCATTATTGTAATCTTTATTCTTCACATCGAGTCTACGAGTATAGCTTTATATATCGTACTCTATAGACTGACAATAAATGGACTTCTCCGTCAGTATCTTCTTTTATTTACAATAAGGTCTTCTTATATGTGTTTCCGACAATTATATTAATTTTTATATGGATTATATATTGATAAATTGCTAATACTTTTATGAACCAACATTACAAATAATAATTAAATTTTAAATTCACAATGTGATGCAAAAATTCAACAATAATAAGTTCTATTATTTGTAAAGGCACCTCTTAGTGATTCGGTTGCCTCTTCATTTCCTTTTTGTTTTTTTCCTGTTAGAACTTCTGAATGATTGATTTCTCAAAAACATTGTGATATCTAATATGACTCCACCGTAATATAACTTCTATTCTTACTCAACTTTAAATCTCATTTGGAAATATGATTTTTACAAAGGCAAAAAAAATTATATTTATAATAAGAAAAAATTACATATAATTTGCTTAACATTTTTACCTATAAATTAAGTCAATGTGTAATTTATTTACTTTAAAGATTTTAGATGTGTTACGACACAAGGAAGTAATAAATGAATGAAAATTGTATCTTAACAAAATAAACGTTTAAAATTTATGCTAGTTTATTATTAAAGAAAATTTTCTTTCCTCTAAATTCTTTATTCAGAATAAAACCAATTCACCATTCATAAGTTTTCCATTCTCAATTTCAAAGACAATAGCCGATCGATAATAACTATTTCCAAATTAGAAAACTACAATGTAAATCTATTGAGATAAAAAGAATTCATGTTTCCACAAGAATACACACACATATATTTATGTATGTATGTATAAGTAAAATAGCGATTTAGGGTTAGAGTTTCATACTTCTGAAGAAGAAGAATTGGATAATGATTTATGGAAAATAATGATTCGATTTAAATTGTGTCCATGGATCTTCTAATTCTACTCCACAAACATTTTCTATTGGCAATTATTTTCTTTAAGCATGATATTACTTTCATTCATGCGCTTTTTTTCTTTGTTACGCCACTGTTTTTAACGAGAAGAATTAATAAATAATATTAAATGGTTGGACTTAAAGTTTTAATTCATTTTGGTGCCATGCTAATACATAAGTGCTATGGAGAAAAAATATCCCGTAAAAGTAGGTGCCCAGTGCCCTATGCCCAGTCCTGTTTGTATTGGGCTAGAACAAGCCATATTAATCATTTGCGGAGCCGGTTCTAGGGTTAGTATGTTCACTGGGATTTATTATATGAAGCCTCATTTTATAAAATTTGCATAACGGTATTGAATATAATTCTTATTTATAAGGGATCCTAATTAATTTTTGAAAACTCAATACTACCATTATGAACTAACATTGCAAACAAGACAAATGAAAATAACATGATTATAATGCAAAAAGTTATCGATAATAAGTTCTAATATGAACAAATTTTACATAAGAGACTTGAAGTGTTCTAATTAATATAAATCATCATTTGCTTCCTTTGTACTATTAGACATACTTAGCACTTCATATATCTGCAAATTAAGATATGCAAGGTGTAACAACCTGACTTTTCGCGGTCATAAAATTGTGGTAAAATTGAAAATCTAAATCACTATAAATAATTTCTATAGTATTACAGATGGCTATATAAACTAACTAACTATACTTTTAGACCTCACAATGGATGGGAAAAACATAACATATTTCAAATATCAAATCATATCCTAGTACACATAATCAAATCCAAATCCATATACATATACATAAATACACACTATATAATAATACTGTTAGGTGACAAATAAAACACACTATATATATAAGTAACACGATCGTCACTCGCCTTGTCAACGTCGCTCTAGTCTACCAATATAACCTATAAATCTACAAACAGAAAGGAATAAAGGAGGAGGGGGTCAGACATGAGTCTGGTAGGTTGTAACGTTCTTCCTTTTTGTGCGCTTTAAATCGATGATAAACCACACATGTTAGACTTAAACCATACAGAAGGGCAGATTGTTATTGGGGTGAATAAAAAAGCAGGGAAAGAAAAACAGAACAGAATTTCATAGTGTAATGACAAAATATAATAATCAAATAACAGTTCATGAAGCTGTTTTACAAAACATTTGATTATACTTATACAACACATATCAGAGTTACACATACCAGAGAACAATAAATAATGCAGCGGAGCAGTACAAATGCAGTGGACTAAAAAATAAATAATAGCAATGAAATCTTCATCTTCGTCCTCCAGAAATAAAGTCTTCGAATTCTGAAATGCTCAGACTGACCCGAGCGAATTGAAAAGACAAAACACTCGAGTCAGAACTAAAAGATCTTATGTAAGTTAAATCGATAGAAACAAATATGAGTGGGATGGCGTCAGATATGTTTACCGGATTTGACATCTCCTATCCAGTGTTCGACGTGAGTGTAGTAACTTAAGAGATGTTCGGGATTCACATCTCCTAAGGATCCGTTAAACTATTTACTATGTAATAATATTCCGCTATTATAATAATGTCTAATAGTAAAATAAGCTTACTTTTAAATAGAGTTATGGTGTTACCCAATCTCTCTCTTAACACAATAATAGTCCCAGTAGTCCATCCAGTATCATAGTCTCTCCTGATCGGGAAGCCACCAGAGGATACCATACGGGCTACGGGAGAAACCAAACTCGTACACGGCGCGCTAGCTTAGGTGACACGACACAACTAGGCAATGCCAGGGTAGATATACCAATTACACTTCCGGGCTGGTGGTAACGCATAGCCGCAGCTACCGCCCACCTTGAGCCACATCCCCAAATCAAAAAAAATCAAAAGTGGCCACCGAATCAATCCAAAAGTCAAAGTATAATATCGAAGTGATGTGTCCGATCAAAGGTGCTACCTCATTAGCCCTTCAATCGCTCCTGTTTTAGCCACCTTATACCAACTCACGGGAGTCGAGTCCACGTATATACCTCAAAGGAACGCCACCGCCATCCTACTTCGTTCTGGGATCTCCATCGCGTATACGGTTGTTAAAGTGATTTTCAGAGTTGGCAGAGAGGATGACAACTTCCGTTCCCGGTGTCTTTAATAAATAAACGTTATTATAATACCACGGTCATTTCAATATAATTTTTACTTCAAAACTAGAATATAATATCCATTTCATAACCATATAAATACGATATCATTTCCATTTCAAAACCTAAACCAATATGATATCATTTTTATTAAAACCCAAATCAATATAATATCATTTTTATTTCAATTATATCCTTTCCAAAAACCATAACACTTTTAATGTTATAACACTTCAAAATCAAAACTCTTGAAATGTAACACTTTCAAACCATATTCCTTTGAAACTCAAACTTTGAAACATAACTTCCACCACTTAAATGGTTTAAGTATTAAAATACTTTATATAATAAACTAGCCGCTTCAATTTCATAAATCAAATCCGACACAACTCGAATTCTTCATTTTATATTTAACCAAATCCCAAATCATAAATTTCAATTCAATTTAGTTTCCAAATTTATTGATTTCAAAATAGATTTGATCGACAGAATAACCATTTCAAATTCAATATATTGCAAATTTTAAGTATTCAACAATTAAATTTCCTATTATTTAGTTTTGAAATATTTTACATAATATATCCATTATCATTTAAATAAAACCCAAATTACAAATAACTAAATATTTCCTTCAATTTATTTATAATTGAAATATTCATGTAATTCGCCTTAAACCAGAAATCAAGTTATAGAATCATACCTTTTAAAATTTCAAATTTAATAAATCTCACATCGAGCTTATTTTAGTTTACTTCTTAAATAAATTCTGTTTCAAATAAATCTCAAATTTATCTTCCAACCTTAATTTTATTTAAATCATTATAAACTCTATATTGAAATATATAATTAAAATACTTAATCATATTGTCTTCAAAAAAAGTCAAACTTATTATTTAGCTTATCTATATTAAAACAAATTATATCTAGCCAAAAATCAAGGATAAAATTACGTTAAGATAATATCAAAAGTCAATATTTATCCAAAACCATATATTTCTTTACAAAACCATATAAATCATTTCAAAATATTTTTATATATAGACCACGGTGTCCGTATAAAATTTTCTATCCTATGGTCAAGTGATACAGATATTTATCATTTCAATCCATAATTAAAATATAAATACAGTCATATATCATTTCAAACCGCAATCCTGAGTGAAATAAAAATCCATAACACTTAGAGTTTATAACGATATAAAATACAACATTCATTCATACGATATCAATCATCAAACATTTATCACAATTATCATCCAATTCAATTAATAACATCAGTATAGAACAGATAATAAATAACAGGTATTTACTGGCAGTTATATTCAATAATAAATTCTATTTTATCCAAATAAATTCAAATAAACTGAGATGATGATTCAAAATAGCCAGCCAGTCATAGATAAATTTCTAATCATATCATAAATCAATTTAACAAACATAAGAAAATTTAGAAGTTGTGAGTGGGTTAAAACACTCACCTTTTGAATTTAAATCCAATTTAAACCTAAAAGTTGAACTGTCTCAGAATCCATCCAAACAAATGCCAAAATGTCCGAAATTTCGATTCGATCCTAACAAAAGAAACCGCGTATAAATCGGACATCGTATGTAAAAGTTGTACGCATTAGAAGTTATATAAATTCAAATGAAAATAAAATAAAATAAAAAGGAGATACCCATTTAGGTGAAGCCACGCCAGCATACAGTAATGCATGTGAAACCTACCCAGTCAAAATCGAATGACCGACTCTCATAGCCGCCACCTAAAAATTCCACGTCGCGCCACCACCACGCAAATCCAGGCCCTCCGACAAAGTCTCCGACCTCACCAGCCTTGGCCGCCCCCTTCGGTGAAGTCGTGGCGCCTCCTCTTTCGTTCGTCACCGATCCACTTCCAAGGCCAACCACGGCGACGTCGAGCACCTCCTGCCCGGCCCAGCCATACCGATGCAACCAGCGCACCCTCCTCCATAAGCCCGTACTCCCTGATTGTCGCGAAGACGACGGTTTACCGTCAAATCCATCGACCCGATATGAACGGCCGTCGATGAATGGCAAATTTCTAATCAAACAATAGCTCGAATAGAGAAAAAAATTGCAGATCTGAGTTGCGCTCGTCGAAAGCTTTTCGATGATATAAAATATGATATAGTTTGAAGAGTTTTAATTTTGAAGTTTAAATTTGAATTGGAGTTGACTGAGGAGTTTTGGGTTTTCAGCCATTGGAAAGAGGAGGAACAGAAATTTCTATGCGTACAAAAATGAGAAATAGAAAGGCGCTAGGGTTTATATATATATGTGTGTGTGTATATATATATATATATATATATATATATATATATATATAGACTGAACAAAAATAGAATTGAATGGGCTTAATTGGGTTTGGAAAATTGAACGATAAATGGCCCGAAAAGCCCGTTCTGACTCCGGAACGAAATTTGGTCAACCCATATATCAAAATAGATGTTTTTGAATATTTTAAATGCAATGGAACATGTTTCAAGTCCAAATTCGATCATATGAAGAAGTTATGCTAAAATCAAGTTATTTCAAATTGATTTCAATTAAATTGATTTCTAGGCGTTTCTAGTCCGTATGATCAAACGACAAGCCCGATCGCTATGAAACTTGAAATCCTACAATAATTTGCCATTACGGATCCGATGAAACTGATTTCATCGAAATCCGAGTCAGTGGCCAAAATGGCTTTTTTCCAGTTATTAAATTAAATTAATAATTAATTAAATCACTTTTCCAGTTTAAATTTAATTATTTACCCTTTCTATCATTTTTTATTTCTTAATCATATATAATAACTTACACAAATTTTAGGTGTCAATTTAAAGTTGATTAATCCATCAATTTCAGTGTCTAATTTCAATTTCATTAAATTCAGAAATTGTAAAATAAATTTCCCAAAATCCGTTTATTAATTTTTTTTAAACTTTGTTATTCACGTCTTTTATTACAATAACGATATAATTAACATTGGTTTATAACATGGTATATTAATATTTAATTCCAACTAATCCAATTATTGAATTTAAATTAATAAATCTTGATTCCCATTCTTTGTATTCAATCAATCATTATCCCATTCATACTTTATTATCAACCAACGATTATTACAGTTAATTATCGAATATTGATTTTTCAAATTACAGCTTATTACATATTATTTCGTCAATAAATATAACTTTGAATTTTATTTCTTAATTTACTATTTACAATCAATTATGTCCTTGCAATTGTTTCAATTAATTGGGTTTGCACTAAATTAGTGATTTATTAACTTGTATTAACGTTATTATTTTTATTTTAATGATTCCATTATTAAATCATAGATTTTTATTTTCTTTCCGAATTAAGTTACCAAAACTTATTAAATTAATAAATTTTAATTATCGAAAATTACGGTTCGTTACACTCTCCCTCACTCAAAACTTTTCGTCCTCGAAAAGGAAAAAGGAGAGAAAAAAGGGATCAAGTAATCAATATATCTTATTCAAAAATACTAACTTTATAACAAAATAAATTTACAAAATTAATTAATTTAAATAAATATACCAATTTATAACCATTAAATCTTTTTATACTCAAATTAATAAAGTTTGGAAACATTTTCAAAAATTTTCTAAGTCCAAAATTTACGGAAGATTTCGGTAGAGTCTCCTTTGTACGAGGAGGCTCGGGAGAAAATATGATATCAAATATAACAATATATATATATCACAATATCTCAAAATAATATATCCCAACAACGGGAAAAATAATATAATAACGCTATAAAACCGTAATCCAAGAACGTACCTATTTGTCGGGCGAACATCGTTTAATTATAAAGCCAAAAGCAGTAGCAATTGCTTCCATAACCTGTATTTCACTTATATAATCTAAAAAGAGTTAATAATTATATAAAATGAAATATTTAAAGTTGTTCCAATCAATAGCAAACAAATCAATATAACAACTATCACTTGCTACAAAGCATACAACCATCACATAAAATCAATGCCATCAATTATCCATTCATATCGAATACACAAATAGTTGTTTGGGTTCGAAAACTTTAAATTGTATGAAATGGAAAATAACTACTAAGTGCACCATTTACTTAACAGTCTTAGATGAAACTAGATAGATTATTCATACATCCAAACAAATTTTAAAGTATTCTTGCCCAAACAACCATACATCAAGAAAACAACAAATTCTAACTTTATTTAAGTTTGTTCTTATATTTTTTTTTTTCATTCATGCAATGATTCATCTTTCTACTTATTTTCATTATAAATAACTTTAACATTTACTTAAGTTTATTATCCTATATTTATAACCTTTCTGTTATATTTAATTAGCAACATTTCAGTCATAACTTAAGTTTATAACTCTATAACCTCAATACTTATTTATTAAAGAGTTTCATTGCATAGTTTCATTATTTCAAGTTTTACTCGTATAATTTCCCATTGCATTTTCTTATTACCATTACAACCTTTAATATTTGGTATGTTATATATATATTCTTTTTATGAATGCAATTGAAAATTATACAAGTCTATCTTGTTTCTTTTAATAAATTAAATGTTCAATAATCATATCTTTTATTTTTATAGGTTACATATCTCAACTTTCTTGAAATTTTGTTTATAACCAAGCATTTAATCTCTTATTTTACTTAGAGGTTCCAATTATTAATTAGTTACATTCCATTTCTATAACGACCCTGACTTGACCTTCGAAAATCGGCACCCGTACTTCACTTGTACTCGAATGCCGTGGATTCAAACGATGAATCTGGTTCGCCGGAGCTTATAACACAATAAGTATAATGACACAGCGGAAAAAGGAGTATACAACATTGATACAATATCTGATACAACATGAGTCTTAACAATATCAGAGGTAAATATACAACAGCGGAAAGGTAAGCATCAATAGAGAAACTCCTAAAGAGAACTCCAACATCAAACTGCAGCTGCAACTCCATAGCTAAAGCTCCAAAAACTCCAAAAGCTAGATCCACCAACATGCTTTCCAAACGCGAAGCGAGAAACCTCAATCGCATTGTATTAAGTAAGTTCAGTCCGAATGCTGAAAAGAAGCAAATGCGATCGCAAAATCCAAAGGATGGATGCTATCGAATTCCACACCTATTATTTGATTATCCGAAAATCCCAACTCTAGATTGCCCGTGTGGGAAATTGTGGGCACCTAGAGTTTAGGAAGGAAACAATAAACTCCGGTCAGTCATAGGACTGGTATGAGCAAACAAAAACATTTTATCTTTATAAAAAGAAACACAAAGAATTTAAAAGAAATCCGCAATGTTTTTTCGAAAATGAAACTACCATAAGGCCTCCCAGCACACAAACAATGCAAGTGCAAACTTGGAGGAGATTTCTCCTTATGACAGTCAAACATGCTTATTGCGCAAAAATATTTTTGATATTATTATTAGTGCATAGTGTAGAAAACTTTTCGAAAGTATAATATAAATCTTAACTAGCATAGGTACCATTATATTATGCCTGCTATAGCTACCACCTGAGGCGGCAGGTTATACAACTACAATCATAAAGGGATCGTATTGTTTGATTGGATTTCCAACAAATGGTCAGGCAAAAGAACTTCCCACAAAAAATGGAACACCTATGGAGGGACGCCCCCGAGAACCTAACCGGATCTCTGCCAACGCAAGGCTGGGTTACCTCTATAACTAGGTAACTACTTTCACGGGCACGCCATTCCCGATCATTACAAACCTTTATTCGAGGTACCTCTCAACCAACAACCACAAAGAAATAAGTTTGCAGCAACCACATAGGTAAATATCTGGGCTTCATACCATGATACCACCATTTATCTAGAAGGAAATGGACATATCCTCAGGGGGCGCTACCCCCAAATGACCTTACTGCCACGATTCCCATTTCGACCATATCCGGATTGTAAGGCTTGATCTCATCCACAAAGCTACACTTTTCATAAAGCCATGCTTTGATCAACAAATGATTAGCAGCACTTCGTATGTCACATTATCAAATTGAGAATGTATCACATGTAACCATCAACTACATAACCTTTAAGATTGTGCATCTCAGACAAGGGTGTTAAGTTAATAAAATAAATCTCCGCCACCAAAAGAAATGTATTTGTTAGAAATCAGCTTTACATCTCAAAGTGTAATGTCAGACACACATCCAGACAAGCCTGTTCTGGGTTCGAACAGAACCGAAGGCACTTCTAAAGAAGCCCTTTCACTTCGGGAATTCCCAATCCCGATCGGTCTCCCCTCACATATGGAGATCTCTATACCGACGCGACTCAGTGCAGAGACAATCGACGGGTTATCCTTCCATTCTCGAAAATACCCAGTTTTCACCACCGATCTTCAAATGCTATCCATATCGTTGTATCAATATTCGAAATGGGTTATATGACACATAGTCCTCTCCTGGCTAAACCGAATAATGAGCGCAATATCTAAAAACATATGGATATTGGGATCTTAGTTAAGTCACACTTTTAAATCCCCAAACCTTTTCTTTAAATGCTTTAAACAAATTACCATTTTCAATCTTTAGTCAAAAATATTCACTTCACAATGTTCACCAATCTTTCACAAAGATTAATTCATAGCATTCAAAACGATTTCCATTTCAATTTTTTTATACAAAAGATACACCTTTCCAATTTCAAAACAAAGTTCAACAATCTTTCACAAAGATTTATTCATAGCTTCCAAAACAATTCTATTTCAAATTTGAAATCTTTTCAACATAAATTGGAAATCCTTTCTTTATATGAAAGCTATTATTATTTGAAAACAAATAGTTTTCGTTACGGAAAAATCCGATTTCATGGACACAAGTTAAAGTTCTTCACGTATAAGACTTGGGTTAAATTCAAATTCTCAAACCTATACTTTTAAAATGGTTTTAAAACACATATAAACATCTTTATAACTTGTATAGCCTTTTTAAACCATAGTTTCCAAATAAAAAAATTCAATTTCAAATCTTGAATTCAAAATTAATTCAAATTATTTAAAACTTTATCAAGTTATTCAAAAACTTTTATTCTCAAAACTTCTTTCAAAAGCTGTTCATACTTAACCCAATTACATTTCCAAAATCATTTTGGATTCAAAATTCATCTTTTAAAACCATTACATCATTTGAACAAAATAATATCCAATTCAAATCATCTGTGACTTAATCGATTTCACGTGAAATCCATATTTGTGTGTACGGTCTAGTCCAGGGTTTTTACACAATAGTGCAACATCATCGATCATCACAGATTTAGTTATATCAATATCGATTAGCGGTATAATCTATAATGCTTATCCTCATTCACAGATTCACAGATAAAATCAATTTATCACAGATAAATAAATAAATTACATTCATCATAGATAAAAAATCACAACTCAAATCAAAACACATTGTATCACAAAGCGTCACGCATCAGGGATATCAAACAATTCAGCATTCAATAGAATCCAAACATACATGAGTAAGGTTAATTAATCATTTGATTAATTGAAACCAGATTAATCACTAACCTAGGTTAATTAACATTAATTAATTGTAAATCATTTGATTAATTATCCTTTAATCATTAATTAATAAATTAATTAGTCTTTAATCATTAAATAATTAACCTTTAATTATTTATCATCAAATTAATCACCTTAATTAATCATCACATTAATTAATTATCCTTTAATTAATTTTTTTCTTTGATCACTGGATTAGTCAACTTTAAATCATGAATTAATTACCTTTAATTAAATAATTTTCTTTAAGTAATTAATTACCCATTAATTATTTACATTTAATTAACATCTAATTAATTGTATTAATTAATTAGCTCTTAATCAATTAATTATCCATTAATTAACTACAATTAATTAATTACCTTAAAATTAATAAATAATCTTTTTATTAAATCAAAACTCTAATTAATTAAAGATAACTCATGAAATAAATTCATTTATTAACCCATAGATTACTTAAGGATTTTAATTAATTTATTTAAAAGAAAAGCCATTTATCTTTATAAATCACTTGATCACATTCTCAAAAATTATTTAAATAAACCTTTAAATTAATTAAATGATACATTATAAAATATTTTAAGCTTAAGTTAATTTTTTTTAAATAATTTATTTTAAAAACTTTTAACCAACCCACAATTTAAATAAACATTTATTAATAAAAAAGAAATGGGTTAAGAAAATTTATTCACATTAAAAAACTTTATTTGTTGAAATTCTAAAACATTGAAAAACATCATTTTACTGACCCGAGATGACTTCGGGTTTTTACTCGAGTCAATGCATGTTTTCCTCGAGACCTGCTTCGAGTTACCCCTCCTTCTTTCCATTATTTTTGTTAAAACTTAGAAAAAAACTGTGAAAACATTTGAATCACCTGCAATTCAACTCGAGACATAACCAGATTTTCTCTAGCACTAATTCGAGGCCACTCCTTCCTTCTTCTCACAGCCACCACTGACACCATTAATGCTCGTGCACATGCATAGATCGTCTGAGCAACAGCGATCGACGCTGCCACTTCCCACACGTTAAGTACTACCCCCTCAACCACCACGATCACCCAGATCCCATCATTTTGTCGACAATCGAAATCGAGTACTTCGATGAGAACTCAAACCCAAACTAGTTGCCTAGTTCGACCACGTGCCGACGACCTCGTCCACGATCAACCATGCGATCCCGACCGGAGCTTCGTCAATCTTCAAGACTTCGATCGCCACCGATCTCATTTATTCCCATCCACCATGGATGAAGCATGAATTCGAGATACAATGATGACCAAAAGGCAGACAAAAACCCTAAATTCACGTCTACTAACTTCATCGAGGATCTGAAAATTTATTTACCATTTTTCTAATGATCATCAGTCCTCAAGCTACCTCTGACATCAAACTCGAGATCATACGATCTCGAGATCACCAGAATATGTCATGTTTCCAATTTTCGTTCAACTTCCGCGTCCTCATAATTTATAACCTTAAAAATCATAGTTTTACCTTCAAAATTCATAGTTTACAAAAACGTATCAGATTATGTAAATGAAATAGTAAATTTAGAGAAATCAAAATCTGAACAATTCTTGAGTATTTACTGTAAGTCCTTGTTCCAGGTAAATTACTTGACAATTTCACTTGTTTTTTTTTTAAATTTGTATTTCATCAACACAACAATTTCTTTTAAATATTATAAGTTAAAGAAATCAGGGGAGGAGGGATTGAATTTTTATCAAAGCCTGCTTGTTTTTCTTTTTAACACATAAATATTGCTGTATCCAGACAGGCATACTATACCTTCACATATTCAGGCATGCAGTCATAATCAGGCAAGCATATATTTCAAATACAATCCAAATACCAAAAAATATATCATGGTCAAGTGATTGCTCACATGTAGATGATGCACAGAGGAAAAACAGAGAAATAGGTTTTGATGATTTTGAACAGAAATTTGATTCTGTAAGTCTGGAAATAGGTACTGATATGTAGTTGTTCTGGACCTTAAACTTTTGATCTGAAATGAATTCCAACTTGATTGTGCTAAGTTGAGTAGTCGCTTCATGTTTGTATTTTGTTGTGATCTCTCTTTTCCAGGTTTCTAATCTTTCCAAGTAGATTTGAAGATGGATTGATTTGATCTTGTTGCATTTGTAGTTTATTTGACTAAACTTCGATCTCAGGCTTTTTGTTTTCGAGTTCGCTTGCTTCAGATTTCCAGGTTTTTGATCTAGCTTTTTTTTCTGCTTTGATTTTGATTTTCCTTCTGGCTTCTTTTTCTTTTATCTGGCTTAATCTTTCTCATGTTTTGTTTTCTTTTTTTTCTTTCAGTTTAGAACAGAGAAGATGAAAGATTGAGAAGTAAAGAAATATGAAATCTGATTTCTCTCCAATATTACATTATTGATATTATTATTTTTTCAATTTAAAAGAAGCTATGCCACTTTTTTATTAGGTTACACTTGTTAATACATAGTATTTTTTACACTTGTTAATGTAAGAATTAAAAATTCTACAAATGTCATTTTGTCATAAAATTATGTTTAGACCTTGTCTCTAATTTATTTATAAGTTATGTCCTCAATATCACTTTTATGTTCAAATCCCTCTACTTATTTTAATTTATAAATTTTTGTTCAAACCCTTTTCTCTAATTGATTTACAAATTCATGTGTATATTATTTGCTAACTATATCTATTTCCATCTTAAGTTATTATACTTAAATGGATAACTAGAAACAAGTACTAGTGTTAAAATGAGTAATTTAACTTTAATTAACGTTTTTTAGAAATTTTTTAATATTAATCTCAAGTTACAACTTCCAAATATAGTTATATATATATATATATACATATATATATATATATTATTGGAAAATGAACTTTTATAAATTTTGAATATAATGTATTTCAAATTCAATTCATTCCCAAGATATTTCAAATTCAAAAATTAATATACAATAAATTTGTATTTGCAAATGAATAAACAATCAAATACCTTTTTGTAAATATATTTTTATATTCCATTCATTATTTATTTATTTTAAATTTTAAATCAAATTCTTATTATAATAAACACATATCCTATTTATCTTTGAAATATCACATTTATTCACATCTATTTATATATACAAAAAATATATTTTTATTTGTTTAGGAAATTTTCAATTTAATTCACAATTAGATTTATAATTAATATATTATTCAAAATATTTATTTCTAAACTTTCCAAATAGAAATTCTATTTTAAAATCATATTTGTATTCATTTATATTAATAAACAAACAAATATCTATTTAATTTGGAAAATATAAAATTAATTCACGATTAAATTTCAAAAAATAAATTAATTACCAATAAATTTGATTTAGAAATGGGAATGTTATAGATTCCCCCCTTAAGAAAATTTCGTCCCCGAAATTTGCCGGTGAGACAACAAATGACGGATACACAAAGATAGAGAATCGACTCATCAATCAAGCTAATTATCTATTCTACATCTGGTTTACCAAATCAAAAAATCAATAATAATTATGAAAACAAACTCATTCAATCAATGAATATGCAGGGCATTGTTTAGTTCGAAGGATAACTAACCACTCGTAGGATGTTTCTGGACCCAAAAAAATAGACAAATAGATTCAATCTTCCACAATTCTAAAATACTAGGTACGAATTCCAAACTCAGGTCGGAATGCCCCATAGCATATCTCAATTCACCCCTCTTCGGACTTTGATCCATACAAGAAATTACAATAGAATTTTAAACTTTTGTTTTAACCAGAACCGTTTCATCGATACAAATCTTCATATTTTATTCATAAATTCGTTTTAAATATAATCTCAATTTCGTTAAAGTTTAGAACGAAAAGCTGATAGGAATTTGATGAAGAGAATAAAAATTAGGAACCTATCTATAACGATTTGCAGTGCCACCACACCAATACTTCTCCTTGGAGCTGCCACAAAGCCATCAAAGAATTGATGATCAAAGAGATTGATAGAAAAGGATTGTTTTCGGGTTGTAGGGTATTGACCATTAGTGGTATTCCCCTGTCCCCTATCTCGTCCTCTTCTTGCACTCATACTTACTATCTGTGAATAGCCAGAGAATTTACTGAGGCATTTGGACGGATATCATAGGGATATACTCATTCTAGGGTATACTTCACCCTATCTCTAATGAGTTACCTAATGTGTTATACTCCAAAGCTAAGGTTTCAACCTTCAGCTCTAATACCAATTATAACGAGCCTGACTCGACCTTCGAAAATCGGCACCCGTACTTCACTTGTACTCGAATGCCGTAGATTCAAATGTTGAATCTGGTTCGCCGGAGCTTATAACACATTAAGTATAACAACACAACAGAAAAAGGAAATGAATATCAATATATACAACATTGATACAATATCTGATACAACATAAAGCTCAACAGTATCAGAGGTAAATATACAACAGCAGAAAGGTAAGTATCAATAAAGAAACTCCAAAAGAGAACTCCAACATCAAACTGCCACTGCAACTCCATTGTTAAAGCTCCAAAAACTCCAAAAGCTAAATCCACCAACATGCTTTCCAAACGCGAAGCGAGACAACTCAATCGCGTTGTATTAAGTAAGGTCAGTCCGAATGTTGAAAAGAAGCAAATGCGATCGCTAAATCCAAAGGATGGATGTTATCGAATTCTACACTTATTATTTGATTATCTGAAAATCCTAACTCTAGACTGCCCGTGTGGAAAATTGTGGGCAACCAAAGTTTAGGAAGGGAACAATAAACTCTGGGTCAGTCATGTGACTGGTATGAGCAAATAAAAACAGTTTATGTTTATCAAAAGCAACACAAAGAATTTAAAAGAAATCCGCAATGTTTTTTGGAAAATGAAACTACCATAAGGCCTCCCTGCACACACACAATGCAAGCGCAAACTTGGAGCAGATTTCTCCTTATGATAGTCAAACATGCTTACTACGCAAAAATCTTTTTGATATTATTATTAGTGCATAGTGCAGGAAACATTTTGATAGTATAATATAAATCTTAGCTAGCATAGGTACCATTATTATGTCAGGCAAAGGAACTTCCCAAACAAAAATGAAACGCCTCTGGAGGGATGCCCCTAAGAACCTAATCGGATCTCTACCAACAAAAGGCTGGGTTACCACTATAACTAGGTAACTACTGACACGAGCATGCCATCCCCCGGTCGTTACTAACCTTTATCCGAGGTACCTCTCAACCAACAACCATAAAGCAATAAGTTTGCAGCAACCACATAGGTAAATATCTGGGCTCCATACCATGATACCAACCTTTATCCAGATGGAAATGGACATACCCTCAGGGGGTGCTACCCCCAAATAACCTTGCTGCCACGATTCCTGTTTCGACCATAACCGGGTTGTTAGGCTCGACGAAGTCTCGTCCACAAAGCTACACTTTTTCACAAAGCTATGCTTTGATCAAAAAATGATCAGCAGCACTTCGTATGCCACATTACCAAATTGGGAATGTATCACTAGTAACCATCAACTACATAACTTCTGAGCTCGTACGTCTCAGAAAAGAGTGTTAAGCTAAGAGAATAAATCTCCGCTACCAAACAGAAATGTATTTGATAGAAACCAGCTTTACATCTCAAAGTGTAATGTCAGACACACATCCATACAAGTCTGCTCTGGATTCGAACAGAACCGAAGGCACTTCCAAAGAAGCCCTTGCACTTCAGGAATTCTCAATCCCGATCGGACTCCCTATCACATATGGAGATCTCTATACCGATGCGACTCAGTGCAAAGACAATTGACGGGTTATCCTTTCATTCTTGAAAATACCCGGTCTTCACCACCAATCTTCAAATGCTATCCATATCATCGTATCATTATTCGAAATGGGTTATACGGCACAAGGTCCTCTCCCGGCTAAACCGAATAATGAGCGCAATATCTAAAGACATATGGATATTGGGATCTTAGTTAAGTCACACTTTTAAATCCCAAAACCTTTCTTCAAATGGTTTAACAAATTACCATTTTCAAATCTTTAATCAAAAAGATTCACTTCACAAAGTTCACCAATCTTTCACAAAGATTAATTCATAGCTTTCAAAACCATTTCCATTTCAAATTTTTTATACAAAAGATACACCTTTCCAATTTCAAAACAAAGTACAACAATCTTTCACAAAGATTTATTCATAGCTTTCTAAACAATTCTATTTCAAATTTGAAATCTTTCCAACATAAATTGGAAATCCTTTCTTTATACGAAAGCTATTATTATTTGAAAACAAATAGTTTTCCTTTTGGAAAAATCAGATTTCATTTACACAAGTTAAAGTTCTTCAAGTATAAAACTTGGGTTAAATTCAAATTCTCAAACCGATACTTTTAAAATGGTTTTAAAACCCATATAAACACCTTTATAACTTATATAGCCTTTTTAAACCATAATTTCCAAATAAAAAATTCAATTTCAAATCTTGAATTTAAATTTAAATCAAAATATTTCAAACTTTATCAAGTTATTCAAAATAACTTTTATTTTCAAAATTTCTTTCAAAAGCTTTTCATATTTAACCCAATTTCATTTCTAAAATCATTTTGAATTCAAAATTCATCTTTTAAAACCATTACATCAGTTGAACAAAATAGTATTAAATTCAAGTCATCTGCGACTTAACCAATTTCCGGTGAAATCCATATTTGTGTGTGTATGGAGTAGTCTAGGGGTTTGCACAATAGTGCAACATCATCAATCATCACAGATTCAACCATATCGATATCGATAGGTGGTATAATCTATAATGCTTATCATAGCATCACACATCAGGGATATCAAACAATTCAGCATTCAATAGAATCCAAACATACATGAGTAAGGTTAATTAATCACCTGATTAATTGAAACCAGATTAATCACCAACCTAGGTTAGTTAATATTAATTAATTGTAAATCATTTTATTAATTATCCTTTAATCATTAATTAATAAATTAATTAGTCTTTAATCATTAAATAATTAACCTTTAATTATTTATCATCAAATTAATTACCTTAATTAATCAATCACATTAATTAATTATCCTTTAATTAATTTTTTCTTTGATCGCAGGATTAATCAACTTTAAATCATTAATTAATCACCTTTATTTAAGTAATTGTCTTTAAGTAATTAATTACCCTTTAATTATTTACATTTAATTAACTTCTAATTAATTGTATTAATTAATTAGCTCTTAATCAATTAATTATCCATTAATTAACTGCAATTAATTAACTACCTTAAAATTAATAAATAATTTTTTAACTAAATCAAAACTCTAATTAATTAAAGATAACTCATGAAATAAATTCATTTATTAACCCGTAGATTAACTTAACGCTTTTAATTAATTTTTTTAAAAGAAAAGCCATTTATCTTTATAAATCACTTAATCACATTCTAAAAATTATAAATAAACCTTTAAATTAATTAAAGGATACATGATAAAATATTTTAAGCTTAAGTTAATTTTTTTAAAATAATTTATTTTAAAAGCTTTTAACCAACCCAAAATTTAAATAAACATTTATTAATCTAAAAGAAATGGGTTAAGAAAATTTATTCAAATTAAAAAAACTTTATTTGTTAAAATTCTAAAACATTGAAAAACATCATTTTACTGACCCGAGATGACTTCGGGTTTTTACTCGAGTCAATAGATGTTTTCCCAGAAACCTGCTTCGAGTTACCCCTCCTCCTTTCCATTTTTTTTGTTAAAACTTAAAAAAAAACTGTGAAAACAATTGAATCACCCGCAATTAAACTCGAGACATACCCAGATTTTCTCGAGCACTACTTAGAAGCCACTCCTTCCTACTTCTCATAGCTACCACTGACACCATTAATGCTCGTGCACGTGCACAGATTGTCTAAGCAACAGCAATCGACGCTGCCACTTCCCACACGTCAACTACTCCCCCTCAACCACCACGATCACCCAGATCCCATCATTACGTCGGCAATCAAAATCGAGTATTTCGATGAGGACTGGAACCCAAACTAGTTGCCTAGATCGACCTGGTGTCGACGACCTCGTCCACGATCAACCACGCCATCCCGACATAAGCTTTGCAATCTTCAAGGCTTCAGTCACCACCGGTCTCATTTATTCCAATCCACCATGGATGAAGGACGAATTCGAGATACAATGATGACCACAAAGCATACAAAAAACCCTAAATTCACGTCAACTAACTTTACTAAGGATCTGAAAATTTATTTACCATTTTTCTAATGATCATCAGTCCTCAAGCTACCTTTGACATCAAGCTGGAGATCATACGATCTCGGGATCACCAGAATTTTCCACGTTTTCAATTTCCGTTCAACTTCCGAGTCCTCTTAATTTAAAACCTTAAAAATCATAGTTTTACCTTCAAAATTCATAGTTTACAAAAACGTATCAGATAATGTAAATGAAACAGTAAATTAAGGAAATCGAAATCCTAACAATTCTTGAGTATTTACTGTAAGTCCTTGTTCCAGGCAAATTACTTGACAATTTCACTTGTTTTTTTAATTCGTATTTCATCAACACAACAATTTCTTTTAAATATTATAGTTTAAAGAAACCAGGGGAAGAGGGATTGAATTTTTATCAAAGCCTGCTAGTTTTTATTTTTAACATATACATATAGCTGTATCTAGACAGGCACACTATATCTTCACATATTCAGGCACAATCAGGCAAGCATATATTTCAAATACAATCCAAATACCAAAAACTATATCAGGGTCAAGTGATAGCTCACATGTAGATGATGCATAGAGGAAAAACAAAGAAACAGGTTTTGATGATTTTGAACAGAAACTTGATTCTGTAAGTCTAGAAATAGGTACTGATCTGTGATTGTTCTGGACCTTAAATTTTTGATCTGAATTGAATTCCAACTTGATTATGTTGAGTTGAGTAGTCGCTTCAGGTTTGTATTTTGTTTTGATCTCTCTTTTCCAAGTTTCTAATCTTTCCAAGCAGATTTGGAGATGAATTGATTTGATCTTGTTGCATTTGTAGTTTATATGACTAAATTTCGATCTCAGTCTTTTTGTTTTCGAGTTTGCTTGCTCCAGATTTCCAGGTTTTTGATCTAGCTTTTTTTTGTTTTGATTTTGATTTTCCTTTTAGTTGCTTTTTCTTTGATCTGGCTTATGCTTTCTCATGTTTTGTTTACTTTTTTTCTTTCAATTTAGAACAGAGAAGATGAAAGATTGAGAAGTAAAGAAATATGAAATCTAATTTCTCTCCAATATTACATTATTGATATAATTTTTTTTCAACATAAAAGAAGCTATGCCACTTTCTTATTAGGTTACACTTGTTAGTACATAGTATAAATTTTTTTACACTTGTTAATGCAAAAATTAAAAATTCTACAAATGTCATTTTATGATAAAATTATGTTTAGACCTTATCTCTAATTTATTATAAGTTATGTCCTTAATATCACTTTTATGTTCAAATCCCTCTACTTATTTTAATTTACAAATTTTTGTTCAAACCCTTTTCTCTAATTGATTTACAAATTCATGTGTTTATTATTTGCTAACTATATTTATTTCCATCTTAAGTTATTATACTTAAATGGATAACTAGAAACAAGTACAGTGTTAAAATGAGTAATTTAACTTTAATTAACTTTTTTAAGACGGATAACGCCGCCGCCATCCTACTTCATTCTGAAATCTCCACCGTCTACACGGTTGTTAACGTGGTTTTCGGAGTTGGCAGAGAGTATGACTACTTCCGATCCCGGTCTCTTTAACAACCAAATGTTATTATAACATCGCAGTCATTTCAAAATAATTTTTACTTCAAAACCAGAATATAATATCCATTTCAAAACCATATAAATACGATATCATTTCCATTTCAAAACCCAAACCATATAAATATAATATCCTTTCCAAAAATCATAGCACTTTTAATGTTATAACACTTCGAAATCATAACTCTTGAAATATGACACTTTCAAACCATAATCCATTGAAACTCAAACTTTGAAACATAACTTCCACCACTTAAATGGTTTAAATATTAAAATACTTTATATAATAAACTAGCCTCTTCAATTTCACAAATCGAAACTAACACAACTCTAATTTCTACATTTTATATTTAACCAAATCCCAAATCATAAATTTCAATTCAATTCAGTTTTCAAATAAACTGTTCCAAATTTATCGATTTCAAAACAGATTTGATCGACAAAATAACCATTTGAAATTCAATATATTTAAAATTTTAAGTATTCAACAGTTAAATTTCCTATTATTTAGTCTTGAAATATATTACATAATAAATCCATTATCATTTAAATAAAACCCAAATTAGAAATGGTTAAATATTTCCTTCAATTTATTTATACTTGAAATATTCATTTAATTCACCTTAAACCAAAAATCAAATTATATAATCATACCTTTTAAATTTTCAAATTTAACAAGTCTCACATCGAGCTTATTTTATTTTAATTCTTAAATAAATTCAATTTCAAATAAATCTCAAATTTATCTTACAACCTTAATTTTATTTAAATCATTATAAATTCTATATTGAAATATATAATCAAAATACTTAATCATATTATCTTCAATAAAAGTCAAACTTATTATTTAGCTTATCTATGTTAAAACAAATTATATCTAGCCAAAAATCAAGGATAAAATAACGTTAAGATAATATCAAAAATCAATATTTATCCAAAACCATATATTTATTTACAAAACCATATAAATCACTTCAAAATATTTTTATATATAGGCCACGGTGTCTGTATAAAATTTTCTATCCTATGGTCAAGTGATATGGTTATTTATCATTCCAATCCGTAATTAAAATATAAATACGGTTATATATCATTTTAAACCGCAATCCCGAATGAAATAAAAATCCATAAAACCTACAGTTTATAACGATATAAAATACAACATCCATTCATCCAATATCAATCATCAAACATTTATCACAATCATCATCCAATTCAATTAATAACATCAATATAGAACAGATAATAAATAGCAGGTATTTACTGGCAGTTATATCCAATAATAAATTAAATAACTATTTTATCCAAATAAATTCAAATAAACTGAGATGATGATTCAAAATATGCCAACCAGTCATAAATAAATGTCTAATCACATCATAAATCAATTTAACAAACATAAGAAAATTTAGAAGTTATGAGTGGGTTAAAACACTCACGTTTTGAATTTAAATTGAATTTAGATCCAATTTAAACACAAAATTTGAACAGTCTTAGAATCCATCCATACCAGTGCCAAAATGTCTGCAATTTTGATACGATCCTAACAAAAGAAACCCCACATAAATCAGACGTTGTATGTAAAAGTTGTATGCGTTAGAAGTTATATAAATTCAAATTAAAATTAAATAAAATAAAATAAAAAGGAGATACCCATTCAAGTGAAGCCATGCCAGCATACAGTAACGGACGCGGAACCCTACCCAGTCAAAATCGAACGACCGACTCTCATACTCGCCACCTGAAAACGCCACGTCACGCCACCGCCACACAAATCCAGGCCCTCTGACAAAATTTTCGACTCCACCAACCTTGGCCGCCCCCTTTGGTGAAGTCGCGGCGCACCCCCTTTCGTTCGCCGTCGATGCACTTCCAATTCCAACCACAATGACGTCAAGCACGTCCAGGCCAGCCTAGCCATACCGATGCAACCCACGCACCCTCCTCCACCAGCCCGTACTCCCTGATTTTCTCGAAGACGACGATCTACCGTCAAATCCATCGACCCGATATAAACGGTCATGGATAAACAACAAATTTCTGATCAAACGATAGCTCGAATCGAGAAAAAATTGCAAATCTTAATTGCGCTCGTAGAGAGCATTCCGACGATATATAATATGATATAGTTCGAAGAGTTTTAATTTTGAAGTTGAAATTTGTATTGAACTGAGGAGTTTTAGGGTTTTCAACTATTGAAAAGAGTAGGAACAGAAATTTCTGTACGTAAAAAAATAAGAAATAGAAAGGCGCTATGGTTTATAATGATATATATATATATATATATATATATATATAGTGGACAAAAATAGAATTGAATGAGCTCAATTGGGTTGGGAAAGTTGAACGACAAATGGCACGAAAAGCCCGTTCTGACTCCGGAACGAAATTGGGTCAACCCATATATCAAAATAGATGTTTCTGAATATTTTAAACACAATAGGATAGGTTTCAAGTCCAAATTCCATCGTACGAAAAAGTTATGCTAAAATCAAGTTATTTCAAAATGATTTCAATTAAATTGATTTCTAGGCGTTTCGAGTCCTTACGATAAAACAACAAGCCCGATCGCTACGAAACTCAAAATCCTACAATAATCCACCATTACGGATCCGATGTAACTGGTTTCGTCGAAATTCGAGTCAGTGGCCAAAATGGCTATTTTCCAGTTATTAAATTAAATTAATAATTAATTAATTAAATCACTTTTCCAGTTTAAATTTAATTATTTACCCCCTAGATCATTTTTGATTTCTTAATCATTTATAATAACTTACACAAATTTTAGATGTCAATTTATAGTTGATTAATCCATCAATTTCAGTGTTTAATTTCAATTTCATTAAATTCAGAAATTATAAAATAAAATTCCCAAAATCCGTTCATTAAGATTTTTAAACATCGTTATTCATGTCTTTTATTACAATAAGGAAATAATTGACATTGGTTTATAACATCGTACATTAATATTTCCCAAATTCATCTTATTCCCTATTTACGTAATATTTAAATACTAATTTTCATTTAATTCCAACTAATCCAATTATTGAATTTAAATTAATAAATCTTGATTCCCATTCTTTGTATTCAATCAATCATTATCCTATTCATACTTTATTATCAACCAACAATTATTATAATTGATTATCTAATATTGATTTTTTTCAAATTACAGCTTATTTCGTATTATTTCGTCAATTAATATAACTTTGAATTTTATTTCTCACTTTACTATTTACAATCAATTATGACCTTGCAATTGTTTCAATTAATTGGAATTGCACTAAATTAGTTATTTATTAACTTGTATTAACATTATTACCTTTATTTTAGTGATTCCATTATTTAATCACAGAATTTTATTTTCTTTTCGAATTAAATTACCAAAACCTATTAAATTAACAAAATTTGATTATCGTAAATTACGGGCCGTTATATAGGAGAAAAACACCAACAAGAAAATACTGCAGATATGATCGCATAACATTATAAAAAGGCCACGTCTCAAAAAAGATGTATCTCAACCTATCTCACGTTCATACATAGAGCTAGCCTGACATAATAAACATAATACATGTGCCTAAACTACTTTATGAACAATGACAACATAACATAACGTAGCCAAGCATACAACGATAAGTTAGTTAAGCACATACTAACCCATAAATGAGTGGCAATTATGTAAACACAACCTAACCATAACCAGTTAAACATAGATTGACATAAATAAAAATTATTTACCATGGTATAACACAACACAGACAGAGAGAACTAGATAAACATAGACTAGCTTTCAAATGGACTAGCATTAGTCGAACAATACTAACACTCGAGCATGCATCTATATACACATATGGATATATTATAAAATGCTTGGTAACATCGAAATAAATATCTTATGAGATTCTCATATTGCATATATTCCTAAATTGATAAACGATCGCTATCTGATTTAGCTTTAGGCAGGTCTAGCTTTAACTTTCTAGGTGTACCATATTTTATCTACGGTCAAAACCCTTTCTTCCACAAATATCTACAATATTTTGTCTAGATATTCACATTTTTGATTTCTAATGTTTTCTACTTGTTTAGAGCATTGTACTACACATTCTTTTCCTTTTAAACTTCATATCCTCATCACAAAATCAACATGTTTACCCAAATCCAACTATTTCCACATATAAACACCATTAACACAATTTAATCACTCTAATCATCGTTTAGACCAAATTTTAGTGTAATTAATGTTTCTATACTTTAGATTATGTTATACATTCCATTTACATAAAATTTATCTAATTATTAACCCTAACGGCTATTATAAAATTGTATACTCTCATATAGACATTATAATCAACGGAGATGATACCTACTCACCAACCTATGCCTCCAAGACCATGTATTCGCTTAATTAGCCTCTGATTCCTCGCTAGCCATGATTCCTCGCTAGCCATAAACCCAGTACTCCAAAGATTTTTAAATATCCAAATAGATGGTATAATAGGACTCCTCTTTTTATGTTGATCGACTTAGTATACTTATTGTTGAATTTGGTTGAGGATTGAAAATTGCTAGGGGAAAAAGGAAGAGGGTTGGCAAAGAGAAAGAAAAAGAAGATGAAACTGAAATATACATGAAACGAATTCAAATTGCTCTCTACCTGCTTCTTATAATTTTCAAAGCCATCGTTTTACTTTGATGGGCTTAGGCCTAAATAACAATTCAAAACCCACTAATTAAAAACTACACAACACCTCCATAAGACCCAATCTGGACAAACCAATATACCTTTCTGACTACAAAAACGAGCTCTTTGAATGGTACAATTTTCATTATCTAATTCCAATGCTTGTAAAATTACCATTTTGTCCTTTTAGTTTAAAATTACTACATTACCCTTTATATTAACATTTATGGGGTTGTACTGCTAACATGGTTAATTATAGAAAAATGTAAAATAAAATTCATAAAATACCAGTGTTTTAATAATAAATAATATAAGTAAATAGCATGTTAAGTGCATAACATGCATTTTATCTTCTTTGTACCATGACAAGTTCAAAATGTATGATTAAAATGTTTTCTTCTTTCATTTTAAGAAGTAAAATCATTGGTGATATATTCGTATTCAATGGTTTTTAAGATATCTTTTTAATGCATATGATTGCTAATCTAATAATTCTGTCATGACCCATTGTCGTCCAGAAATATGATTTCAGTAACTTCAGTTTTGAAAAAGTCCATTCTATAAATACCACTGTCACGGGAAAAGTTAACAAAATCCTATATACAATCATTGCATTTGGAAACATATCCATAGAAAATTCCAAAAATTTGCTAGGCATCCATGGCATATCCACATCATAAGATTCACTGGGCAATGCAAGTTGTAGTATTTGTAGCTTCGAAAGTAAAAATTTTTACATCAACATCGGAGATACTTCCATTTTTCAAAGCCAAGTCAAAATTTCACAACAATCTTCAATTCATCATCATCTAATGATTTTAGTTTCAAGGCATGGAACAAAAAAGCAAAAATTGACTGAAATTAACATAATTGCTTATATCTGTCTCTTAGTTTTGAAACAGCAATATCCACTATCACAATAAAAATAATTGGTTTTAAGTCATTCTTTAGCAGACTGTTGTTCCCGTTTAGAATATTTATTTCATTAAATTGACGTTTTCTACGAACTCGACATTTCAAAGGAAAATTTGGATCTATGTTCATTTTAGAAGAAACTTTTCTTGCCGCGCTCTTAGAAGAATATAATCCATTTTGTCTACGGTTTTCAAAAAAGAAACAAGGCCTTGCAAAGATTTTGCTACAACATCGATCCTCATATCTTCAAATTGTAATTTTATACTGACCATTTTAACTCTTACTAGAATTTCGTACCAAATAACTAAACTTAAGATGAACTTGAATCTAGATAGTGCTTGAATCGCTAATGTGATGATCGCCCTATACCACCTATACCCAATATAAATAAGCAATGCACTGCTATGGCGCCCAACCGATGTAGGATAGTTGTCAAGGTTTAAAAGAAAAGAGAACCAATCATAGAACTTATCGTGTATCTCACAGTGCATGGTATAAAATATAATATACATCACAAAAAGGAAAATAGGAGAGGCAGTAATAACTAAGTGAATCAAGTATCAGAGCATAGATTCACAGGTTTATATGACAATGTAACATGGTTTATACAAATGAAATGAACTCACATAAAATTGTCTCGATAATAGTAAAGTGAACACTCTCTAGGCTGCATAGTGTTGCACGGCGGAATAAGCATAATATCCTTATATAATACGAGAAAGCTCTATCCTACTCATCCTTTGCACTACCACCACATTTACCTAGACTTGTTATCTAATCCGCTCATTGAAGAGTACCAAAGATAATAAAAAGCAAAGTAAAAAATCTTGAGTCAGACAACAGTATAGTATGAGCGGTAAATGAAACTCAAAATATTATGCAAGTGGATATAGTAAGGAACAAAAAGGTATAAGAGTCATATCTGACCTGACTTTGCATCCAAAAAGTTAGCATATAACATCTACAATATGCAACTCTATTGTCATAATCAATGTGTACCATGTCCTAAGTATCGTATCAGCTGTTTAGGTGTTCATGTCCTAAAACATCGGCTGACATCCCTAAAGCGATAGGCTACGAAGGAAATAACTAAAGATAACATAGTATCCACCCAACAATCCTCACCATCACTCAAGTTCTTTAGATATATGATGACTTGTATGATTGTTCTAATGCCATACACTAATGGAAAAGTCTTGGTTCCTCCATGCTCGAAATCCATGCAAGTCAGTATGCTAGAAGAACTAAATTGCATATGCTAGCAGTTCAAGGTATATGGATCACATCATAGATTCATGTGTATATGTCTTAATACCCAATGAATGCCCTCACCTACCCTTGCTTTACGAGCACACTGGTAAACTCCAAGTATTAATGATCCCTTTGGACATGTTGTTGAACCCATCCTAGTTCAATTCGTCCCATCATCACTATTGAACCATTCCTCATCCTATCTTTTTTCGTTTCCATAGTAAAGCACGTTCTAGCTCCACTTCACAGGCCAATGTCCTATAACCTCGCTCATCATACCTTCCCATAATAAAGCACATCCTAGCTCTACTTCACAAGTTTGTATCCTAGATCTTCTCCTTATGGGCTACCATAATGACACACATTCTAGAGCCATCATTATTAGAACTCTTTTAGGCCTCCTTAGTAGTCGTAGAATCGGTATCTCGAAGTATCGAGATAAAAACATCGAAGAACTCCAATATTTCCTTATTTCTTAACCATCATTCTTTATCGTGCTAACATATCTATATCGATCGATGAAAGAACGCCTTCATACGACCTAAGGACCATACCCTTCACTTTATAGAGGTCCTACCCTGATCTGAGCAAATTTTATTGGTCAATACTGACCTGAAGTGGTCAGCATAGAGTTGTAGCTTGGTTTCTATTTCTATTCGTTGGCCTTCACTTGAGCTCCTCTTCTCCTTTTTGAAGTCCCTAAGCCAAAATTCGAAGCCAACTTCCTCCGGTTCAGGTCGACACTGACTTGAACACTTAGCTAATATTCTACCTTTAACTTCCCAACTTCTCTTCATTTCATCCAAGCTAGCCTGAAGCATTCCCATGTTTTCCCCAAGCAAGCCCTAAGTGAAATCCTACCCATTTGATTCGACCTTTACTTGAACACGGGGAACTTTCTATATTTCCTGAAGAAAACCCAGAGTCCTCCACTAACTTCCCCGAAGCATGACTCGAAGCAAGATTCCCACCGACCTAAAGGTCCTATGCCAACCGGAATATCACTTGACATCAAGTTGAATCCCTGTTGTCTAAACTCCAAGCGAATTGAATCTTAGGCTCTTCCCGTACTCCAAAGACCCTCCTCTAAGTTTCATCCAATTCCAACCAATTTCGCCTTCGGTTTACCCAATTCAAAAACATTTTTCCTACCCACCTAAGAGCATTAGCAAACCACATTAAATCAAAACATACCAGATTGAAAATCATCCATATACATCCATCCATAGATGCAATCCACTAAAACATGACAAGTTCTAATCTAGATCTAACTTTTACATTATCATGTAGTTATGATCAAAAGGAGTTGTAAGACCATCTAAAACCAATTTAAGTCATTCTAATTTTTCACCGTAAACAAATATAAAAGCATGATTAAAGTTAGAAAATGTTTTCTCATCAAATCATGTTAAAAACATCAATATTACCTATATAAACATACATAGGATAGTGAGAGGTCAAGAACCATTCATCAATTACCAAGCTAGACCCCTAGATATAATGTGAACACCAGCTAACCCAAAATCATACACTAAATTGATGGATTTACTATTTCTAATCTGTGACGACCCGGAATTTTAGGCAATATCAATTTAATAATCTGCATTAATAATTAAATTGATTTGATAATTTTTCTTTATAATTTTAATTTAAATTGGTAAATTTAATCTTTTAAAGGTTAATAAATATTTAATCTGACAATATTGATCAATATCTTTTTAATAATTTAAAATTGATAAGAATTATTTTTCAAAGCTAATAAAATTTTATTCTATTTATAATGTATATATTGATATATATTGTGAATAGGAAAATCTTTTGATTTAAATAAAAGATGAATTTTCAAATTGTAATATATATATATATATATATGTATATGTTATAATTTGGAGTTCTTTTGAAATTTAATATAATCTATTTATAATATATATGTGTGTGAATATATTGTAATTTGAAGCTTTGTTTTAAACTCAATATTTTTCAAAAGTTAATTTAAGATTAATTCAATTGTTTTCAAAATATAAGATAATTGTTTATTTTAAATATGATAGTTTAAATAAGATTTAAACAAAGTTTTATTTTGTTTTCTTTAAAGTGCTTAAATTTAAAATGGTTATAAAAATATATGTATTAAGTTGTTAATAAACTTTCTTTTAAAAATTATCTCTTAAACAATAAAGATAAATGTTTTAGATTTTAAAAATACATGTATAAGAATTTATTTGTATTATAATTAGTTTTAGAATATTTTCTTTAAAAGGTAAATTTATATATACATATATAAGTATTTATTAATAAAGTGAATTAAATAAGCTAGCTTATATTAACATTTAAATTAAATGAGAATTTATTAAAAATACTTATGTACATGTGTTAATATCTTAAGTCATCTTAATAACATATGTAAGGCAATTAAGCAATATGAATGACAAATGTAAGTTTAAATAACAAGTGCCATTTTCACTTTAATTTTCTTTTGTTTTTATATAAAAATAAATATTATAATTTGAAGAGGAATTTGTTTTCCACTTTCAATTTCAAAAACCTTCTTCTTCTCATTTCTTTTCTTTTTCTTCATTCTTTCAAAAATTTATGGCAAAACAGAAATTATTTTCAAAACCTGAAATTAAAATCTTGAAAATAAAGCTCTTCATATCAATTAAAGATGCAACCTTCAAACCTGTAATTCAAATGGAAGATCAACAGCAAGTCAACATCAGTTTCAACTTTTAAATCAACAATTTGTAAGCATGCAAGGGATCAATTTCATCAGCAAAACAAATCGAAAACATTTTCCAGATTAAAGATCAAGGCCTGGAAAAAAACAAGTTCTGTTCTCTGCAATTAAAATGGTGAGTAGATTTATTTTCAAAAATAGTTCAAGTTGATTTAGACTCTAATGCATGTGATAATCTGTGAATTGATCTTGGTGATTGCATGAAATCTTTCAGTGATTAATTTGATGAATTTATAGATATGTATATATGTGTGTAATAGGTCTGTATACATATAAACACTCTGTTATCTGTTCTTTTCAGTCCAGGCTCAACCTTCAAAAATTCAAATCTCCCACTAACATCAATATTTGGCCTTGATGATTAAATGAAAGTTGTATGGTAATGTTCGATGGTAAATTTAAAAATAGTTTCTGTAAATTTAAATTTACAAATAATTTTTTTAAAATGGAAATTACAGTAAAACTCTGTTGCATGTCAAAAATTGATATCTTTGATTTCTGCTTTGGATTGTATAGATGGATTAGTAGTTAAAAATGATGATTTTTAACATGCAATTCATAATTTTTAAATTAATATTCAATTGGAAATTTGGGGATGAACAGTTTCTGCAATTTGGTGAATTGTCGACGATCAACTCAATGATTTGAGTTGAATTTATGGGCGAAGCTTGCTCTTGTATCATGGATGAAGGGAAAAATGCTTTCGAATTTTTCCAATGGCCATGGTGTTTAAATTCGAACGAACTAGGGTTTTAACTCGTTTTTGGTTCGTCTTGGCTGTCGAAACATTTGCGACTAGGTTAGTGGATCGGTTGCGATCGCATTAGGGGGAAATGATGCTCGGGGATGAGGTGTTTCGATGGTGAGGATGGCATGGTCTAACGTCGTTGTGATCGTCGGTGTTCGGGGAATTTTATGATTGAGGTTGTTTCAGATTTTTGAGCAGATGATCGAAATTTTGGTGCGCGTGGTTGTGGTTCGATCTGGGTGTTCAGTTAAGGTCGCATGGGTTCATATGTTTATCGTTGATGGTCGCGATGACCTACGTGGTTGGAGCTACCGGTACACGTGCACCGTTCACGGTTTGGTAACAGGTGGAGTTTTTGTTTGGGCAGATGGTGTTTGCTCGAAGTGTTTCTCGTGTTATTCCTGTGGTCGACTCGAAGCAGTTGAGGGAGGTGAGTGACTCGAGGTGAGCACGGGGTTCGTAGGTGATTAGCTCGAGTTTTAGGTGTTTGCTAATCTGGATAGGGCCGGTAAAAATAAAAGATAAAGTTTACATATTTTAAAACTTGTTATTTTGAATAAATAAAATCAAGCCTAAGTTTTATAAAGGAAATAAATTTTAGATTTAAAACTTGTTGTTTTGAAACAATTGTTAATCAAACTACTAAAATATAAGTTGAATTTATTTTCAAATTTAAATTGTTAAGATGATTTCTTTTGAAAATAATTAATTAAATTAAATTTTTAATTTTAATTTAGAGGAATTTTTTGAATTTGAATATTAAACCAAAGTTTTAAGTAAATTTTAAAGTACTGTTGTGACGACCCAAACTCGATGTCCGATAAACGACATCAAATTCGCATCGCCAGAGCTTATAACAACAATTAGATGAATATAAAACAGCTGAACAGAATCAATATCATAAATAACATTACTTACAACATCAACATAATATCCATACTGCAACAGAGTACATAATACATACACTACAACTCCAAATACAACATCATGATAATACAACAGTGAACATATATCCAAAAGTTCTCAAATGAGAGAGATGATAACGAACTCCCAAAAGCTAACACCTGAAATCTCCAATAGCTCCTAAGATATCTCCAAGATAAGAGCTCCAAAATACTGCTACTCCAAAATATAGAAACCTGCTACTAGGCTGCCCGTGTGGAAATAATGGGCACCCAGAGTTTAGGAAAGAAAACAATAAACTCCGGATCAGTCATGGGACTGGTATGAGTAAACAAAAACAGTTGCATTTAAATAAAACAAGATTTATAAAAGAATTTTCGGAATGCTTTTAAAAATGGAACTACCATAAGACCTCCCGCCACACACACAATGCAAACGCAGAATTGGAGGAGATTTCTTCTTATGATAGTTAAATATGCTTGGTACGAGAAAAGAAATTCTTTGATATTATAACTAGAGAATAGTGAAGAAATTTTTTCAAAAGTAGAATATTAATCTTAGCCAGCATAGGTACCATTATATTATGCCTACTATAGCTACCATATTAGATGGCTGGTTCTACAAGGCGCCTAGTATACCAAGTCCAGTATATTAATTTGACAAGCCCTTTCATTGAGAATCTGGGTCAAAACCGTACAGTGTTTCGTATTGGGAATTGGATTTCCAACAAATGGTCAGGCCAAGGAACTTCCCATTGCCATATGAGAACGCCTCTGGAAAGACGCCCCGAGAACCTAACCGGATCTCTGCCAACACAAGGCCGGGTTACCCTTCAAACTGGGTAACAACTGACACGAGTATGCCATCTCCCGGTTGTAAACAACCTTTAACCGGGGCCCCAGCAACAAATCACAAAGTAATATATATATATCTGCGATATCAACATAAGTTAAATATCTGGGCTCCATACCATTATACCACTTCTATCCAGAAGGAAATGCACATACCTAAAGGGAGCTACCCCTCATAACCCTGCTGCATCTTTCCTGTTTTGACCATTCCGGGGTGTGAGGCTCGACGAAGTCTCGTCCATAAAAACATGCTTTATACAAAAGCTGTGCTTTGTGTCAACAAATGATCACAAAGATAAACGATCAAACAAATGATCTTATCACAAATGATCAACACAATGATCATTTCACAGCAACACTCAGCATGTCACATTCCAAATTGGGAATATATCGCTGATAACCTTCAACTACATAACCTTTGAGCTCGTACGTCTCAGAGAAGTGTGTTAAGCTAAGAGAATAAATTCTCCGCCACCAACAGAAATATATTTGAAAGAAATCTGCTTTATATCTCAA
Source organism: Allium cepa (assembly GCA_030765085.1). Classification (NCBI taxonomy): domain Eukaryota; kingdom Viridiplantae; phylum Streptophyta; class Magnoliopsida; order Asparagales; family Amaryllidaceae; genus Allium; species Allium cepa. Next base: position 599,885,229 of record CM060941.1, read on the forward strand.
TTTGTAATGTCAGACATACAATCCATACAAGTCTGTTCCGGGCTCGAACAGAACCGAAGGCACTTCCAAAAAAAGTCCTTGCAATCCGGATATCCACAATCCTGATCGGATTCCCCATCACATATGGAGAACTCTATACCGGAGCAACTCGGTGCAGAGTCAATCGACAGGTCACCCTATTGCTCTCGCAAATACCCGGTGTTCAACACCGGTCTTCAAATGCTATCCATAACGTCGAATCACATATTCGAAATGGGTTATATGACACAAAGGTCCTTTCCCGGCTAATTCGAATAGTGAGTGTCAAATTTTAAAACATGTGGATGTCATTCACAAATATTCACAGGTTCGATGTGGATTTCGGATAGCCAACCGAAATCCGACTCCCTGTCGCATCGAAGTTTAAATGCCGTTTTACGGCCAAACCGGGTTTTCACATCAATATAGAACAAATCATAGTCACAGTGCATCACACAGTATCACAGTCACAACAGAAATATCAATCTAGTGCATAGCAATAGTTAATTATTTACCAATCAAAGTGAATGGGATTAATAAATTTACCAAATAATTATTTTTAAATCAATGATAAAAATTTGGATAGATAAATTAAATCTTAATTAACTCGATTAATTGTTTCAAAATTAACAAATTCTTAATTACAAATTTAATTAAATACTTAATTGTTTATTAATCAATTTAATTACAAATCATTCTTAATTACTTTTCATAACCATTAATTAATACCTTAATAAAACTTAATTATTCATTCATTGATTTCTTAATTTCTTAGTTAATCAATTATTAATCCTTAATTCTTAACGAAATTACTTAATTAATTAACTATTAGTTCATAGTTAAATTTTTCATAATCAATAAATATAAATTACTGACTAATTTATATTTACAAAGAAATCTCTCTTAAACTTTTGAAATCAATTTATTACAAATTTGAGAACTTAAAAGTCAATTTAAATTCCAACACTAGTTTTATATTAATTAATTGATTAAAATATTAATTAGATCCCAAAAACTTTGTTAAGTTTTTACTTATTTCATTAACTTGTAATAAAACTTGATTTAATTGTCATACATCAATTATCACTTAAACTTGTTTAAACAATTTACATACCATTATTAGTTTGCAGGTTTTGGAAATCAAACCGAGAAAATCTTCAGTTCACTCGAGTAAACACTCGACCCTTTTCATTTCTTCACCGAGTCTCTCTCTGTTCGTTCGCGTATCCATCTTCTCTGTTTTTTTTTTAACTGCTGAGACAAACTTCATTTAAACGCGAGCACCACTGACACTCGGCCGCCCCATTCGAAATCAAACATCAAATTGAAGGCATCGGCTCGAAACCAAAATGTAGCCATTTGTACGAAAAACTGCAGCCGACCCATTCAACCAAAACGCCTCGCCACCCCGTCTCCGATCACAGGAGGAGCTCGAACTCCGGCCACACCATGACACCCCCCCTGTACCACCATCACGCTCAATCCCAAGCAACTCGATCGCATCGTGGCGACAAAACACCATTTTTTTTCAACACACTGCAAACTTCCACTTAAACCCTAAATTGGGTTCATTCGATAAATTCATACATTCGAAAAATTATTTAGTAATTTTCTCGTCACCATAGAAGTTCAAACTATCTTCAATTCAAATTGCAACGATTATCATTGGATCGTTCACTGGAAATTAGAAAGAATACAAATTTGGTTTTAATTCGAAATACTTTTAAACTGCTTACATAAAAATCATAATATTGCCTTCAAAAAATCATATTTTGGCCTGTTCATTTAAGTTATGTAAGTAAATCAACGATTTGCAATACTTAAATTTACCATAAAAATTGGTTTTACTGTAAAATCTTGGTTACTGAGACAACCCTTTATGTTCAAACTTACAACAAAACTTAATCCATAGATGATGTTTTAAACTAACTTATTTGTTGCAAATATATATCCATCAGGGATCAGAGGAGTGAGATTTTGAAGTTTAACTTAATTTAAACCTTGTATCTTGAAAAGAACAGGACAGAAGATGACTGACAATTTTGTCCAGAACAACATCATTATCATACATGAACTTTTCATTTGTATGTAGCTGTATAACCTAATACTTGTTATAAATCATATATACAGTTTTGAATCGTACTTGAAGCTTTCCAAATTGTGTTCACTCACATTTTCCTTTGATTTCCTGTAAACAAACTTTAGTGATGATATCTTACAGCCTTGGGTTTTAAATCTGCTTTTAATAACCCATATTGAGGTCCATTATCTTGTTTGATTTTAAAACTGAAGCTTTACTATGATTCAGATGAAAACTACTGGAGTTTTGAATGGAAACCTACCCTGTAACCCATAACAGAGAAGAACAAATATGCAGAGTAACCTGTATATCTATATATATATTTACCAAACTATATTCAAAGATAAACATATACAATGCCATGAAACAAAGAATCATCTTTACAGTTAACTTAAAGCCTTTAAGTTGATGTTTACTCACCTGGAAATATTTGAAAACAGAGGATACTTTTGTTTTGTTTTGAAATCTGCAGTTTTTGATTCTTCTCTTCTTTTCTTTTTTTCTTAGCTTGATTTGAATTTGTTAGCTGCAACAATTTTTTTTGTATGAACTTATTTAAATCATTGGGGTAATTTTCTTACTTAACCTTTTAACAACAAATTAAAAATTAAATTACTTACAGTAACTTTTCAGTTGAAACAGAGGAAAGAAATCTCTGGCCTTCACTTTTAAATTTTTGTGTTTGCTGATTATAATTTTTTCTTTCTCTTTCTCTCTAATTTTGCTTTTATTTTCTTTTTATGTTCTGATCTTGTTAGGGTTTGCCTTTGAACAAACTATACTAAGTTGCATGTATATATAAAAGGTTGTATGCAAGCTAAAGTATAGGCAAGTACAAGATGAATAAACCCATGCTTTAAATTGGGCTGATGTGATCTTGTTTATGCAGAAGAGTAAATGGCATTTAATGCCTCATGCTTCCTTGCACATCTACAGCATGCCGTGTTTCATGCTTTATGTTTTTATAAGTACAAAATCTTGTTTCATTGATTTGTTTTTATTTTATTTTATTTATGTTAAGGCTTGCATATTTTATTTCCCTGGTTTGTATATTCTTTTTGCAACTTGTTTAGTTACATTGCTAAATGAGAGTGTTTTAGTTAGGGTTTTATTTTGTCTACATATTTGTTTACAGCAATTTTTATTTTTTTTCTTTCTTTGTTACTTTGTTTTCTTGTTTATTTTGTTAAGTGAAAATGTTTGCTTTAACATTTAATTCATCATATATTTTATTTTATTTTATTTTTATAACTTTTCAATTTAAATTTCAAAAAGTTCAAATACATTACCAAATTTTAAATTCAAAAATTTTCAGGATGTTACAATATCCCCTCCTTAAGAAAATTTCGTCCTCGAAATTGAAAGAGAGAGAAACGTAAACAAAGAATAGACGAATTTATAAATAAGGAAATGACTTACAGATTAAATCGATATGTCAATTCTGCATTTGGGATATGATTTCTTCATATTATCTTCGGTCTCCCAAGTACAGTCCTTTGGATCGCCACTCCATTGAACTTTGACCAATTTCACAATTTTGTTCCTCAATCGCTTCTCATCACGATCTACAATTTTTATCGGTTCCCTTCTAACTGCCAAGTTGGGAGTGATTTCAAGATCCTGCTGAGCAGCTTCTTCAATAATATCATCTGGATCGTGCACATATTTCCGAAGGTTAGAAATATGGAACACATCATGTACGCCAGACAACCAGCTGGGTAACTGCACTCTATATGCTAGAGAACCAATCCTTTCCAGAATAGGAAAAGGACCAATATAACGCGGTGCCAACTTTCCAGTTTTCCCGAATCTCAATACACCCCGCATCGGAGATACTTTCAGAAATACAGAATCTCCAACTTGAAATTCCAAATTTCTCCTTCGACGGTCATAATAGGTCTTCTGACGGCTTTGGGCAGTTAATAACTTCTTTCGAATAAAGTCTACCTTCTCAATGGCTTCTTTTATCATATATGGTCCAAGAACAAGTCTATCACCTGATTCGATCCAGCATGTAGGTGATCGACACGGACGACCATATAAAGCTTCGAAAGGAGCCATTTCTAAACTGGCCTGATAACTGTTATTATATGAGAATTCAACCAGATGCAAATGGTCCTCCCAAGAACCACCAAAATCATGCTCACAAGCACGCAGTAGGTCTTCTAAAATTCGGTTGACCCTCTCAGTCTGCCCATCAGATTGTGGGTGATAAGCAGTACTGAAATTTAATTTCGTTCCCAATGCGCCTTGGAATGCTTCCCAAAATCTACTAGTGAAGATCGGATCACGATCACTCACTATACTACTGGGAATACCATGGAGGCGAACAATTTCCTTTATATATATACCTGCCAAGCTTGCTGCAGTCCGAGTAGATTTAACTGGAATGAAATGAGCATTTTTGGTTAGACGATCCACAATAACCCAAATCGCTTCATTGCCTTTCTTGGTTCGTGGCAATCCGTCGATGAAATCCATTGATACCTGATCCCACTTCCATTTCGGTACTTCCAAAGGTTGAAGTAAACCGGCCACTTTCTTTTGGTCGCTCTTGATTTGCTAACAAGTAGCACAGCGACTAACATAAATAGATATGTCTCTCTTCATCGTCTTCCACCAGAAGGTTCTTTTAACATCACGATACATTTTGTTGACTCCTGGATGGATGTTGAATTTGGACTTGTGGCATTCATCCAATACTTCACGTTTCAGTTCTGGAATGTCCGGAACACAAAATCTGCCTTTCAGCCTAATAACTCCACTATGATTTGTTTCAAAACTTGTATCTTCGCCTCGGAGAATTTTTCCATAAACACCCCGAAGGAATTTGTCTTCATGTTGCTTACTAGCGATTTTCTCAAGAAGAGTAGGAGTGATAACCAGATAAGCAAGAACGACATAACTTCTGCTCAAAGCGTTTGCAACTACATTGGCCTTTCCGGGTGTATACAGAATATCTAAGTCATATGATGCTAGAATTTCCAACCAACGTTGTTGTCGCAGATTCAGATCCTTCTGGGTGAAAAGATATTTCAAAGATTTATGGTCGGTGAATAATTCGAATTATTCACCTAAAACAAAGAGAGTTTATTAGGTATATTTCTTTAGTCAAATTAGTTTCATAAATTGTTAGGAAAGCTGAAAAGATTCTTACCCAGAAGATAGTGTCGCCATGTTTTCAAAGCGAAAACAACAGCCAAAAGTTCCAAATCGTGCGTCGGGTAGTTTTTCTCATGCGGACGTAATTATCTACTCGCGTAGGCAACCACCTTTCCATTTTGCATTAATACTGCACCTACCCCTTCGCCACATGCATCAGTATAGACATATAAGCCTTGGTTCCCGTTAACAATAGTGAGAACAGGAGCAGTGGTCAATCTCTTTTTCAACTCTTGAAAAACTTCTTTACATTCTGGAGTCCAAATAAACTTTGCATTTTTCATTGTTAACTTAGTCAGCGGACTAGCCAACTTAGAAAAATCTTGAACGAATTTCCGGTAATAGCCTGCTAAACCCAAAAAGCTTCGAACTTCTCTTGGAGTAGTGGGTTGTTTCCAATCAAGAATAGCGGAAATTTTGCTAGGATCTACTGAAATTCCTTCTTTATTAACAATATGGCCTAGGAATTTGACTTCATTGACCCAGACGTGGCATTTGAAAAATTTTGCATATAGAACATTTCTCCTCAAAATTTCTAAAACAATTCTAAGATGCTCGACATGCTCTTCTTTAGTTTTGGAGAAAATTAAGATATCATCAATGAATACAAGCACAAATTTATTCAAAACTTCCCGAAACACACGAGTCATAAGATCTACGAAGTATGCTGGAGCATTGGTTAGCCCGAAAGGCATAACTAACCATTCATAGAACATATCAGGACCTCAGAAAGCGGTCAGATGTACACAATCTTCGACGATTCGTAATTGATGGAATCCCTGGGCTAGATCCATTTTTGAAAAGAAACGAGCGCCATGAAGTTGGTCGAATAGATCATCAATTCTTGGTAGAGGGAATTTATTTTTGAGAGTTTGTTTATTTAGATCGCGGTAATCTACACACAATCTCAAAGATCCGTCTGATTTAGCAACAAATACGACGGCTGAGCCCCATTCAGAAACACTGGGTCGAATTAATCCTTTTGCTCGTAGCTCATCAGTTTGATGAACCAATTCAATCTTTTCCCTGGGTGCCATCCTGCGACTTGCGTGAACAACAGGACGAGTATTAGGTACAAGATCGATTCGGAATTCTATTTCTCGATGAGGAGGTAAAGATTTCACTTCTTCAAACACGTCGGAAAAATCCCGAACAACAGGTATAGACTGCAAAGTGGGTCCAAGATATCCCAAGGTATACATCAATCTATCTCTCCTTGGACTTGGATTCTCACAAGAGATTTCAATAAAATTTCCAAGATTCGTTTTGATTAAAACTGTCCGATTACTACACTCCAATATAGCTTCATATTTCGATAACCAGTTCATACCGAGTAAGATTTCAAATTCATTAAATTCGAGGACAAAAAGGTTGATAGGAAATCGATAGCTATCATATGAAATAGGAACTCTCTTACAATATAAACAAAGATTTGCAGGACCTCCAACCGGATTTTTCACGCAAATAGGATCGTCAACAAATTTAGTTTTAAGTCCTAATTCATTTACAGTTTGTTGGGAGATAAAGCTATGTGAAGCTCCTGTATCAAATAAAACTCTAACAGTTCTATCATTAATAATAAGGTTACCTTCCAAAACGCTTTTTCCCTTATCAGCTTTAGAAGTCGAGGGGTCCTTCTTAATTGTATAAACTTTTGCCACATGCGCTGGCTTCATTACTGGGCAATCTTTAACAAAATGTCCCGGTTTATGACAATTATAGCATTCTTTAGCTCCGCTAACAGTTTCTTCCTCCTTAACTTGCTTCTTTGGTTTTGGGCAGCTGTTTGAATACTGGCCCTTCTCTTTGCAGTTGTAACAAGTGACATTTTCTGCCGTGCTTCCCTGAATGCTCCTCTTCTTCTCATTGCCTTGCCAAGGCTTCTTGCCTCCGAATTTTCGCTTCTTCCAATTTTGATTGCCTGAATTACCTTTCTCCACAGTTGCTTCTTGTATATCAAGAGTAGCGTATCCGTACCCCATATCCACTAAATCTGAAAAAGAGTCTTTAACATGGCCTGTCATTCTTTCATGATATTTCTGGTTCATACCATGGATAAACCTTTCGTTTTTCTTAAGAGGTGTATTTAGCAATTTCGGGCCAAACCGAGATAGTTCGCTGAATTTATTCGAGTATTCTTCAAACGACAAACTTCCTTGTTTCAAATCCAGAAATTCCTGATACATTCTGGAAACTCCCGCCGATGGCATGTAACGTTTCTCAAATACTTCCTTAAAACGATCCCAAGTAAATTCTTCCTCGGGTTCATCTATAATGATGGTTTCCCACCAAGCTGAAGCTTCTCCTTGGAGTTGCCAAGAAGCTATAAGTCTTTTCTGCTCATCCTGCAGTTTTAGCCCTTTAAAAATCTTTTCACACGATCTTACCCAAGCTTGAGCGTCAATAATTGACTCCTAGCCGATGAACGGTTTGCCACCAAGCTTTTCGAACTTCTTATATAAATCAGCCAAATCCGACTGCTGCTGAATTTCTATTACTGCTTCTGCGGCTGGGGGAATTTGATTAGGTGCTGCAGCATTGCCTTGACCCCTAGCTCTTCCTCTGCGTCCACTCGTTTTCACTATCTGAGATTAGTAAGAAAATTGATTTAGATATACGGACGAAATATCTTAAGGAATGTCAGCAGTAAAAAGAAACAGACTAAGAAATTTTTTAAAGTTTCAGTCTTGGTTATACTCATTCTAGGGTATACTTCACCCTATCTCTAATGAGCCATCTAATGTGTTATACTCCGTAGCTAAAGTTCTTACTCAACCAACAGCTCTAATACCACTTGTGACGACCCAAACTCGATGTCCGATAAACGACATCAAATTCGCATCGCCGGAGCTTATAACAATAATTAGATGAATATAAAACAGCGGAACAGAATCAATATCATAAATAACATTACTGTTACAACATCAACATAATATCCATACTGCAACAGAGTACATAATACATACACTACAACTCCAAATACAACATCATGATAATACAACAGTGAACATATATCCAAAAGTTCTCAAATGAGAGAGATGATAACGCACTCCCAAAAGCTAACACCTGAAATCTCCAATAGCTCCTAAGATATCTCCAAGATAAGAGCTCCAAAATACTGCTACTCCAAAATATAGAAACCTGCTACTAGGCTGCCCGTGTGGAAATAATGGGCACCCAGAGTTTAGGAAAGAAAACAATAAACTCTGGATCAGTCATGGGACTGGTATGAGTAAACAAAAACAGTTGCATTTAAATAAAGCAAGATTTATAAAAGAATTTTCGGAATGCTTCTAAAAATGGAACTACCATAAGACCTCCCGCCACACACACAATGCAAACGCAGAATTGAAGGAGATTTCTTCTTATGATAGTTAAATATGCTTGGTACGATAAAAGAAATTCTTTGATATTATAACTAGTGCATAGTGAATTTTTTTTTTCAAAAGTAGAATATTAATCTTAGCCAGCATAGGTACCATTATATTATGCCTACTATAGCTACCATATTAGATGGCAGGTTCTGCAACTAAAACCGTATAGGGTTTCGTATTGGGAATTGGATTTCCAACAAATGGTCAGGCCAAGGAGCTTCCCATTGCCACATGAGAACGCCTCTGGAAAGACGCCCCGAGAACCTAACCGGATCTCTGCCAACACAAGGCCGGGTTACCCTTCAAACTGGGTAACAACTGACACGAGTATGCCATCTCCCGGTTGTAAACAACCTTTAACCGGGGCCCCAGCAACAAATCACAAAGTAATATATATATATATATATATGTATATGTATATGTATATATATCTGCGATATCAACATAAGTTAAATATCTGGGCTCCATACCATGATACCACTTCTATCCAGAAGGAAATGCACATACCCTAAAGGGAGCTACCCCTCATAACCCTGCTGCATCTTTCCTGTTTTGACCATTCCGGGGTGTGAGGCTCGACGAAGTCTCGTCCACAAAAACACGCTTTATACAAAAGCTGTGCTTTGGGTCAACAAATGATCATAGAAATGATCACAAAGATAAACGATCAAACAAATGATCTTATCACAAATGATCAACACAATGATCATTTCACAGCAACACTCAGCATGTCACATTACCAAATTGGGAATATATCGCTGATAACCTTCAACTACAGAACTTCTGAGCTCGTACGTCTCAGAGAAGGGTGTTAAGCTAAGAGAATAAATTCTCCGCCACCAACAGAAATATATTTGAAAGAAATTTGCTTTATATCTCAATTTGTAATGTCAGACATACAATCCATACAAGTCTGTTCCGGGCTCGAACAGAACTGAAGGCACTTCCAAAAAAAGTCCTTGCAATCCGGATATCCACAATCCTGATCGGATTCCCCATCACATAAGCAACTCGGTGCAGAGTCAATCGACAGGTCATCCTATCGCTCTCGCAAATACCCGGTCTTCAACACCGGTCTTCAAATGCTATCCATAACGTCGAATCACATATTCGAAATGGGTTATATGACACAAAGGTCCTTTCTCGGCTAATTCGAATATTGAGTGTCAAATTTTAAAACATGTGGATGTCATTCACAAATATTCACAGGTTCGATGTGGGTTTCGGATAGCCAACCGAAATCCGACTCCCTGTCGCATCAAAGTTTAAATGCCGTTTTACGGCCAAACCGAGTTTTCACATCAATATAGAACAAATCATAGTCACAGTGCATCACACAGTATCACAGTCACAACAGAAATATCAATCTAGTGCATAACAATAGTTAATTATTTACCAATCAAAGTGAATGGGATTTAATAAATTTACCAAATAATTATTTTGAAATCAATGATAAAAATTTGGATAAATAAAATAAATCTTAATTAACTCGATTAATTGTTTCAAAATTAACAAATTCTTAATTACAAATTTAATTAAATACTTAATTGTTTATTAATCAATTTAATTACAAATCATTCTTAATTACTTTTCATAACTATTAATTAATACCTTAATAAAACTTAATTATTCATTCATTGATTTCTTAATTTCTTAGTTAATCAATTATTAATCCTTAATTCTTAACGAAATTACTTAATTAATTAACTATTAGTTCATAGTTAAATTTTTCATAATCAATAAATATAAATTATTCACTAATTTATATTTACAAAGAAATCTCTCTTAAACTTTTGAAACCAATTTATTACAAATTTGAGAACTTAAATGTTAATTTAAATTCCAACACTAGTTTTATATTAATTACTTGATTAAAATATTAATTAGATCCCAAAAACTTTGATAAGTTTTTACTTATTTCATTAACTTGTAATAAAACTTGATTTAATTGTCATACATCAATTATCACTTAAACTTGTTTAAACAATTTACATACCATTATTAGTTTGCAGGTTTTGGAAATCAAACCGAGCAAATCTTCAGTTCACTCGCGTAAACACTCGACCCTTTTCATTTCTTCCCCGAGTCTCTCTCTGTTCGTTCGCGTATCCATCTTCTCTGTTTTTTTTAACTGCTGAGACAAACTTCATTTAAACGCGAGCACCACTGACACGCGGCCGCCCCTATGCACGTGTACACCACCGCGGCGTCACTTTGGCGATCACCAATGACTCCGGCAAGTCACTAACACCCCATACACTCGAAATCAAACATCAAATTGAAGGCATCGGCTCGAAACCAAAATGTAGCCATTTGTACGAAAAACTGCAGCCGACCTATTCAACTAAAACGCCTCGCCACCCCGTCTCCGATCACAGGAGGAGCTCGAACTCCGGCCACACCATGACACCCCCCCCCCCCCCGGTACCACCATCACGCTCAATCCCAAGAAACTCGATCGCATCGTGGCGACAAAACACCATTTTTTTTCAACACACTGCAAACTTCCACTTAAACCCTAAATTGGGTTCGTTCGACAAATTCATACATTCGAAAAATTATTTAGTAATTTTCTCGTCACCATAGAAGTTCAAACTATCTTCAATTCAAATTGCAACGATTATCATTGAATCGTTCACTGGAAATTAGAAAGAATACAAATTTGGTTTTAATTCGAAATACTTTTAAACTGCTTACATAAAAATCATAATATTGCCTTCAAAAAAATCATATTTTGGCCTGTTCATTTAAGTTATGTAAGTAAATCAACGATTTGCAATACTTAAATTTACCATAAAAATTGGTTTTACTATAAAATCTTGGTTACTGAGACAACCCTTTATGTTCAAACTTACAACAAAATTTAATCCATAGATGATGTTTTAAACTAACTTATTTGTTGCAAATATATATCCATCAGGGATCAGAGGAGTGAGATTTTGAAGTTTAACTTAATTTAAACCTTGTATCTTGAAAAGAACAGGACAGAAGATGACTGACAATTTTGTCCAGAACAACATCATTATCATACATGAACTTTTCATTTGTATGTAGCTGTATAAACTAATACTTGTTATAAATCATCTACACAGTTTTGAATCATACTTGAAGCTTTCCAAATTGTGTTCACTCACATTTCCTTTGATTTCCTGTAAACAAACTTTAGTGATGATATCTTACAGCCTTGGGTTTTAAATCTGCTTTTAATAACCTATATTGAGGTCCATTATCTTGTTTGATTTTAAAACTGAAGCTTTACTATGATTCAGATGAAAACTACTGGAGTTTTGAATGGAAACCTACCCTGTAACCCATAACAGAGAAGAGCAAATATGCAGAGTAACCTGTATATCTATATATATATTTACCAAACTATATTCAAAGATAAACATATACAATGCCATGAAACAAAGAATCATCTTTACAGTTAACTTAAAGCCTTTAAGTCGATGTTTACGCACCTGGAAATATTTGAAAACAGAGGATACTTTTGTTTTGAAATCTGCAGTTTTTGATTCTTCTCTTCTTTTCTTTTTTTCTTAACTTGATTTGAATTTGTTAGCTGCAACAATTTTTTTTGTATGAACTTATTTAAATCATTGGGGTTTTTGCAACTTGTTAAGGCTTGCATATTTTATTTCCCTGGTTTGTATATTCTTTTTGCAACTTGTTTAGTTACATTGCTAAATGAGAGTGCTTTAGTTAGGGTTTTATTTTGTCTACATATTTGTTTACAGCAATTTTTATTTTTTTTCATTCTTTGTTACTTTGTTTTCTTGTTTATTTTGTTAAGTGAAAATGTTTGCTTTAACATTTAATTCATCATATATTTTATTTTATTTTATTTTTATAACTTTTCAATTTAAATTTCAAAAATTCAAATACATTACCAAATTTTAAATTCAAAAATTTCTGGGATGTTACAACTGTTTCAAAAACAAAGTTTCAAATTATATTGAAAATGAATAAGTTTAAAATTAGATAATTAAAGTGTTTTTAATTTCAAATTGATTTCTAAATGCATTATTTTCAAATAAGGTTATTATTATAATTTTGTAAACCAATAAAAATAGTTTATCTTTAAGTTAATAAGATTTGATTTATTCGAATAATTTATTTATGAAGATAAATATGGTTAATTTGTTATTGATATAAACTTAAGAATACTTGATTGAATATGATTTATTAATAAGTAAAAGATTAATTAAGATGAATGATTTTCTTAATTTATGAAAGATTTTAAATATAAGAAGTTAACTAATTATTTAATTAATTTTAAATGATTAGTTAATGTTTATTTAATTTTAAATAATCACTTAATTATGAATTAGTTAAGTGTAATTACTTAATGAAGTAATTAATTGTGAATTACTTAATGTAATTAAGAAGAGAAATTACTTATGGAAGTAATTAGTGGAAAATTACTCATAGGAGTAATTAAATGAAATGATTAATGGATAATCACTTGATATTATTAATTTAAGAATTAATTAATATAATTGATTTGAAGTTAACTAATTAAAAGAGTAATTAATTATAGAATTAAGGATTATTTAATGATGGGATTAATTACTTGTTAAGGTAATTAATTTAACAGAGTAATCATCTAATGGAAGTAATTAGAAGATAATTACTTATGTTAATTACTTAGTTAATTTTAGTTAATTAATTATTGTGATTAATTAATTAATGAATGAGATTAATTTAAGATTAATTACTAAGGGTAATTAATTAAAAATCTAATTAATTAATACAGTAATTAATTAAGGATTTATTAATTAATTTAATTGATTAATAATTACTTAATGAAGTAATTAAAGATTAATTAATTAGTATAATTAATCAAGATTAATATAATTAATTAAGAAGTTAATTAATTAAGATAAGTAATTACAAGTTATTAATTACTGTTTATGATTAATAAGATGGTTAATTGCAAATTATTAATTAATAAGGATCATTAGTTAATATAATTAATGAACTAATCAAGATTGATTAATGGAAGTGATTAATTTAAGTGTGATTAATTAATTGTAGTTAATTGAGGTTTAATGTAATTAATCATAGTTGATTAATTAATGGAAACAAATGAAGGATCATTAATTATTATGATAGTAATTAAAGGTTAATTACCGTATATGGTTAAGGATTATTACTTGAATGTAATTAAAGGATAATTAATCAAGGAAGATTAATTAAGGAAGATCTTTAAGAGATGATTAATTTATTTATTTTTAATAAATTAATGAAGCAGGATTAAGATAATCCAAGTGATTAAAGGATATAAGGATTAAGGTAATCCAATTGATTTAGAGTTAATCAATTCTGCTTATGGATGATTGATTGATATTGGATGATTGATATTGGATGTTTGATGGATAATTTGGGTATGATATCTCTGATATGTGATATGCTGCTTTATGGAATGAATGGTTGATATGAATTATCTATTGTGATAATGTGATTCATTTATCTGTTTATATCATCCTGAATATAAGTTAATTGTTTAAAACCTTTAAACAACTTGGGCATTAAAATGGCGTTTGGTTTCGGTAAGACCAGGATCGGGTTTCCATATTTGGATCCAAAAACCACATCGATCCAAATTAAACGTTAGGTCGTGAATCCAAGTGGAGCTTAGTGAAGACTCGAAGTGTAAGAACTATTCGTCAGTATAACTCTGAGGGTGATTCCGTGATGAGTTTGACGGAGATAGTTCTTACAGGTTCGAGATGGTGATTCAGAGTGCAAGAGCTATGGTCGTTGACTCTGAGGGTGATTCCAAAATGAGTGCAACGAGATAGTGCCTTCGGTTTCTTTCGAACCCGGAACGAACTTGTATGGATTGAATGCTTTCAGAACATCGTCAGGTGGATGATGAGCATTCTAAGATAGATGTGTTCTTTATGGTAATCGCAGCCTCAAGCTCATCAACCGAGAATGGCTAAAATAGGGGATGTGCAGCAAGGCTAGGTGGGTAGCACCCATTTCTCGGTGAGGTCATCCTTGTCTAGATGTCCCTTTTTATTTCGGCTTAGTGGGTGGTTGGTCGTGCTAACCAAGGGATGATCTTACTCGGGACTGTCCAGTAAGGAGTGGTCCCGACTTTGTGTTGCAGGGGATTGGGAGTAATCCTCGGTACAGTGATCTAGGCCACGTACTGTGACGGGCGGTACCCCGGTAGCCCTACCATTGATGGAAACCCATCTTCCAATGAGACCCTACGGTTTTGTTTGTATTACCCACTTTTGTGGCTAGTAGCTAGAATTTAATAATGTAACAATTTCGGCTATTTCTTATGTACTTGAAAACGCTAGACACTATTATAATATCACTGGATTTCCTATCAAATGTTTTGGTTAGCGTAAGGTAAAAACTTTTCCATGTTTATGTATGGGAAGTCTTACATGATACCTTTTTCTTTCAAAGGTTTTTCTAAAGTTAAGCAATTTTAACCCGTTTACTCACACCAGACCCCTGTCTAACCCGAGTGTTTATTTTCTATTTTATTAAACTCTTGGGTACTTATATTATGTATGAGTAGTCGAGGGATTCAGGTTAGCTTGACGAATTCCGGAGGAGTTTTGGAGCAGGAGGCTTCCGCGCGTAGATATATTATGGTTCCGCTGTGTTTGAGATTGTATCTGTATCTTGTGATATCTTGAGTTGTATAGTTAGGCAGATGTTTATAACTGTCTAATATGTGTTGTATAGATTGTGTAACTCTGATGTAATGTGATACTATGTAATATTTTATGTGATATATTATATTTCATTCGTTCCGCTGTGAGTATCTGATGTTGTTGAGTTTCTTCTTTCTTATCTTTTCTTCTTATATCCCTTTCTTTCTTAATTCATGATGCTTTTTTCTGGAGATAGAATAACGTGCCGTGACAGCCTGGTATCAGAGCATTAGGTTAAGTGAGTATCTAGGCTCTGGAGTGGTGTCTTTCTTGAGAGAGCGTACTTGTAATTTTTATATATAACTATATATATCTACCTAAATCTGTTGGGTTATCTGTTCGGGTTTTTGCAACATAAGATTTAGAGATAGATGGAGTAGTGGTGTGTGTGTAACATGACTACCCCTGATGGAGGAGGTCCATATGTTTGAGGTTGGAAGTATATTTGTCGAGACTGTAGACCTAATACCGTCTTGAGTGAGATTTGTAGTTTGGAGTAAGGATTTCTCTGATCTCCGAAGGAAATCTTTTTAAAGATTCAGAGTTTATCTTTGAAGTGTAAGTTTGGATCTGTTGGAAGTGCAGAAGTAAGTGATGATATCTTGATAACTGCGTGGTGAGATGTAGTATCCATAGATATTTCAGAAGATGTTTTCTCTTGAAGCAGTTTTAGAAGTAGTTGAGGAGCAGTCTTTACCTGCTGCAGGGAAGATTCGTATGTGTAGAAGTTATCTGGATCTTTAGCAAGGAGGTTGGCTGTTTTGGAATATGAGACTAAGTTTTATGAGTTGCTTTGCTTCGGCATGGTCTCATTTGTCATTCCTTAAGGAGAGCGAGATGTTGATGCTTGGTTTGGAGCCCAAATTTCTTGAGAGGATGTCTGCCATCTCGAAGGTCCGTTGTGTGGTTTGTTGATCATTTTGGTTTTCAAGGAGCCTTTGGATTAGAAGTCTTTGGTTAGCTATGGTAGCAGTGCAGTTCGAAGTGTTCGGTGCGTTGACGAGAAGGTCTTTTAGCTTTGCCGTATCATCGAGGTAGAGTTTGGAAGCAGCAGTGTGGCTCGTTTCTCCGATGGTTCAGGAATCTTAGTGGTTCTTCTTTCAGCAGTCCGGGTAGATGGTGAAAGTTTTCTTGAAGGGTTAACCTTGTTTGGAAAAGCTTAAGACTGTCCTAATTGGTAAAGAGAGGACAGTTTCTTTGGAATCCGAACTTGGTAGGATCGCAAAAGTGACTTGCGATTAATTTGGAAATTTTTCTTGGGCAATCTTTTGTTTGAGACTAAGGGTTCTCATATGGAAGTAGGAGCTACTATGTAATCATAAGTTTGTCTGCATCTAGAATTGAGTTCCATATTGATTTGGTTCCAAAAGCAATACTGGTAGTTAGCCTGGTAGTAGGATGGTTCTTGGAGAAGAAAGAGCTGGTGTAGCAGCTCAGAAATTTTTGGAATTTGGATTGTCAGATCTAGTTTTTGAGTTCGATTTCTGCTATAAGGTTGTGTGACCGAGTAATATGGGTCACTTAGATTTTATGGATTTGATGAACAAAGTTTCGCAGATATATTGGATAAGTTTGTACTTGTGTTCATCAACATTATTCTCATCTATTTCAGAATCAGAGTTGTGCAGCGGAAGCGAGGTAGCAGCTGTACGAGGAAGGAAGCAAGTTCAGTTTGCTATTTCTTGGGAAGTAGAGCTTGTGTTCTAGATTTAGACGGATCTTGGAAGACTTTTCTATTAGATAAGATCCAGAAACTGGTTTGCTTTGGTCTAGTTGTTTCTGAAAGCATCAGCATAGGTTGAGCTGACCAGGAAGAAGATGGGCAGCCCAGGATTGTCTGTTGAGTTCTGCAGATATGAGATAAGGAGTTTGGAATTCGAAGTTGAAGACTTCATTGTTGTTAAGATTTCTCTGGTTAAGAGAGCAATAATTGGGTAAGATTGGATGGTTAGTTCTGAGGTATTGGGGATTTCTTATCTGTGTTTTGATAGGATAAGTTCTTTTGTCTTTAAGATTGAATTTCCAGTGTGGATAGCTGGAATTCACTGTATTTCACGTATCTTTGAGGGAGTACGTGTATGATTCATCGTTGGATGTGGAATCTGCAGGTCAGTTGGATTTGGAAGTTGTGCTAGACTTGAGTATGGTCTGATGTTTTGTTCTGATTGGTGGATCTAGAGATGAGAGGAGCTCTGGATTTTGGTGGAGTAGTTAGTTTAGATTCTGTAGAGCGAGTCTCCCAGTGATTTATCCTTGGGAAACTCTAGATAGTGTTAGTAAGATCTATCCTGATTTGCGTCAGGATAATCAGTTAGGTGTGTTTGTTTGATTGGTTGCTATGGTTGTTAGTAACTGGTTGATAGGTATGCTTTGATGTTTGAAATTAAAAAATTTGCTGGGTTATTAAATTACCTTTGCTTTTAAATTTCGGGGATGAAATTCTTTTAATGGGGAGGAATGTGACGACCCAAAATTTTAGGCAATATCAATTTAATAATATGTATTAATAATTAAATTGGTTTGATAATTTTTCTTTATAATTTTAATTTAAATTGGTAAATTTAATCTTTTAAAGGTTAATAAATATTTAATCTGACAATATTGATCAATATCTTTTTAACAATTTAAATTTGATAAGAATTATTTTTCAAAGCTAATAAAATTTTATTCTATTTATAATGTATATATTGATATATATTGTGAATAGGAAAATCTTTTGTTTTAAATAAAAGATGAATTTTCAAATTGTAATATATATGTATGTATATGTTATAATTTGGAGTTGTTTTGAAATTTAATAAAATCTATTTATAATATATATATATGTATGTATGAATATATTGTAATTTGAAGCTTTGTTTTAAACTCAATATTTTTCAAAAGTTAATTTAAGATTAATTCAATTATTTTCAAAATATAAGATAATTGTTTATTTTAAATATGATAGTTTAAATAAGATTTAAACAAAGTTTTATTTTGTTTTCTTTAAAGTGCTTAAATTTAAAATGGTTATAAAAATATATGTATTAAGTTGTTAATAAAGTTTCTTTTAAAAATTATCTCTTAAACAATAAAGATAAATGTTTTAGATTTTGAAAATACATGTATAAGAATTTATTTGTATTATAATTAGTTTTAGACTATTTTCTTTAAAAAGTAAATTTATATATACATATATAAGTATTTGTTAATAAAGTGAATTAAATAAGTAAGCTTATATAAACATTTAAACTAAATGAAAATTTATTAAAAATACTTATGTACATGTGTTGATATCTTAAGTCATCTTAATAACATATGTAAGGCAATTAAGCAATACGAATGACAAATGTAAGTTTAAATAACAAGTGTCATTTTCACTTTAATTTTCTTTTGTTTTTATATAAAAATGAGTATAATAATTTGAATGGGAATTTGTTTTCCACTTTCAATTTCAAAAACCTTCTTCTTCTCATTTCTTTTCTTTGTCTTCATTCTTTTAAAAATTTATGGCAAAACAGAAATTATTTTCAAAACCTGAAATTAAAATCTGCAAAATAAAGCTCTTCATATCAATTAAAGCTGCAACCTTCAAACCTGTAATTCAAATGGAAGATCAACAACAAGATAACATTAGTTTCAACTTTTAAATCAACAATTTGTAAGCATGCAAGGGATCAATTTCATCAACAAAACAAATCAAAACATTTTCCAGATTAAAGATTCAAGACGTGGAAAAAAAACAAGTTTTGTTCTCTACAATTAAAATGGCGAGTAAACTTATTTTTAAAAACAGTACAGGTTGATTTAGACTCTAATGTATGTGATAATCTGTGAATTGATCTTGGTGATTGCATGAAATCTTTCAGTGTTTAATATGATGAATTTATAGATATGTATATATATGTGTAATAAGTCTGTATACATATAAACACTCTGTTATCTGTTCTTTTCAGTCCAGGCTCAACCTTCAGAAATTCAAATCTCCCACTGAAATTAATATTTGGCCTTGATGATTAAATGAAAGTTGTATGTTAATGTTTGATGGTAAATTTAAAAATAGTTTCTGTAAATTTAAATTTACAAATAATTTTTTAAAATGGAATTACAGTAAAACTTTGTTGCATGTCAAAAATTGATATCTTTGATTTCTACTTTGGATTGTATAGATGGATTAGTAGTTAAAAATGATGATTTTTAACATGCAATTCATAATTTTTAAATTGATATTCAATTGGAAATTTGGGGATGAACAGTTTCGAAAATTTGGTGAATTGCCGATGATCAACTCAATGATTTGAGTTGAATTTACGGGCGAAGCTTGCTCTTGTATCACGGATGAAGAGAAAAATGCTTTCGAATTTTTCCAATGGCCATGGTGTTCAGATTCGAACGAACTAGGGTTTTAACTCGTTTTTGGTTCGGCTTGGCTGTCGAAACATTTGCGACTTGGTTAGTGGATCGGTTGCGATCGCATTAGCAGGAAATGATGCTCGGGGACGAAGTGTTTCGATGGTGAGGATGGCATGGTATAACGGCGTCTTGATCGTCAGTGTTTGGGGAATTTTGTGATCGAGGTTGTTTCAGATTTTCGAGCAGATGATCGAAATTTTAATGCGCGTGGTTATGGTTCGGTCTGGGTGTTCGGTCGAGGTCGCATAGGTTCATATGTTTGTCGTTGATGGTCGCGATGACCTACGGTGGACGGAGCTACCGGTACACGTGCACCGTGCACGGTTTGGGAACAGGTAGAGTTTTTGTTTGGGAAGATGGTGTTTGCTCGAAGTGTTTCTCGTGTTATTCCTATAGTCGACTCGAAGCAGTTAAGGGTGATGAGTGACTCGAGGCGAGAATAGGGTTCGTAGGTGATTATCTCGAGTTTTAGGTGTTTGCTAATCTGGATAGGGTCGGTAAAAATAAAAGATAAAGTTTACATATTTTAAAACTTGTTATTTTTTTATAGATTTAAAACTTGTTGTTTTGAAACAATTGTTAATCAAACTACTAAAGTATAAGTTGAATTTATTTTCAAATTTAAATTGTTAAGATGATTTCTTTTGAAAATAATTAATTTAATTAAATTTTGAATTTTAATTTAAAGGAATGTTTTGAATTTGAATATTAAACCAAAGTTTTAAGTTAATTTTAAAGTAATGTTTTAAAAACAAAGTTTCAAATTATATTGAAAATGAATAAGTTTAAAATTAGATAATTAAAGTGTTTTAAATTTCAAATTGATTTCTAGATGCATTATTTTCAAATAAGGTTATTAGTATAATTTTGTAAACCAATAAAAATAGTTTATCTTTAAGTTAATAAGATTTGATTTATTCAAATAATTTATTTATGAAGATAAATATGGTTAATTTATTATTGATATAAACTTAAGAATACTTAATTAAATATGATTTATTAATAAGTAAAAGATTAATTAAGATGAATGATTTTCTTAATTTATAAAATATTTTAAAATGTAAGAAGTTAACTACTTATTTAATTTATTTTAAATGATTGGTCAATTGTTTATTTAATTTTAAATAATCACTTAATTATGAATTAATTAAGTGCAATTACTTAATGAAGTAATTAATGGTGAATTACTTAATGTAATTAAGAAGAGAAATTACTTATGGAAGTAATTAGTGGAAAATTACTCATGGGAGTAATTAAATGGAAGTGATTAATGGATAATCACTTGATATTACTAATTTAAGAATTAATTAGTATAATTGATTTGAAGTTAAGTAATTAAAAGTGTAATTAATTAAAGAATTAAGGATTGTTTAATGATGGGATTAATTACTTGTTAAGGTAATTAATTTAAGAGAGTAATCATCTAATGGAAGTAATTAGAAGATAATTACTTATGTAAGTAATTAAGGGTTAATTACTTAGTTAATTTTAGTTAATTAATTAATGCGATTAATTAATTAATGAATGGGATTAATTTAAGATTAATTACTAAGGGTAATAAATTAAAAATGTAATTAATTAATAAAGTAATTAATTAAGGATTTATTAATTAATTTAATTGATTAATAATTACTTAATGAAGTAATTAAAGATTAATTAATTAGTATAACTAATCAAGATTAATATAATTAATTAAGAAGTTAATTAATTAAGACAAGTAATTACAAGTTATTAACTACTGTTTATGATTAATAAGATGATAAATTACAAATTATTAAAGAAATTATTAATTAATAAGGATCATTAGTTAATATAATTAATGAATTAATCAAGATTGATTAATGGAAGTGATTAGTTTAGGTGTGATTAATTAATTGTAATTAATTGAAGTTTAATGTAATTAATCATAGTTGATTAATTAATGGAAACAAATGAAGGATCATTAATTATTGAAATTAATGATAGTAATTAAAGGTTAATTACTGTATATGGTTAAGGATAATTACTTGAATGTAATTAAAGGATAATTAATCAAGGAAGATTAATTAAGGAAGATCTTTAAGAGATGATTAATTTATTTCTTTGTAATAAATTAATGAAGCAGGATTAAGATAATCCAAGTGATTAAAGGATAGAAGGATTAAGGTAATCCAATTGATTTAGAGTCAATCAATTCTGGTTATGGATGATTGATTGATATTGGATGTTTGATAGATAATTTGGGTGTGATATCTCTGATATGTGATATGCTGCTTTGTGAGATGAATGGTTGATATGAATTATCTATTGTGATAAAGTGATTCATCTATCTGTTTATATCATCCTGGATATAAGTTAATTGTTTAAAACCCTTAAACAACTTGGACATTAAAATGATGTTTGGTTTCGGTGAGACCGGGATCGAGTTTCCATATTTGGATATCCGAAAACCACATCGATCCAAATTAAATGTTAGGTCGTGAATCCAAGTGGAGCTTAGTGAAGACTCGAAGTGTAAGAACTATTTGTCAGTATAACTCTGAGGGTGATTCCTTGATGAGTTTGACGGAGATAGTACTTACAGGTTCGAGATGGTGATTCAGAGTGCAAGAGCTATGGTCGTTGACTCTGAGGGTGATTCCAAAATGAGTGCAACGAGATAGTGCCTTCGGTTTCGTTCGAACCCGGAATGAACTTGTATGGATTGAATGCTTTCAGAACATCGTCAGGTGGACGATGAGCATTCTAAGATAGATGTGCTCTTTAAGGTAATCGCAGCCTCAAGCTTCATCAACTGAGAATGGTTAAAACAGAGGAGGTGCGGCAAGGCTAGGTGGGTAGCACCCATTTCAGTGTGTGGTCATCCCTGTCTAGATGTCCCTTTTTATTTCGGCTTAGTGGGTGGTTGGTCGCGCCAACCAAAGGGTGATCTTGCTCGGGACTGTCCAGTAAGGGGTGGTCCCGGATTTGTGTTGCAGGGGATTGGGAGTAATCCTCGGTACAGTGATCTAGGCCACATACTGTGACGGGCAGTACCCTGGTAGCCCTTCCATTGATGGAAACCCCTTCTTCCTACGAGACCCTATGGTTTTGTGTGTATTACCCACTTTTGTGGCTTGTATCTAGAATTTAATAATGTAACAATTTCGGCTATTTCTTATTTACTTGAAAACCCTAGACACTATTATAATATCACTGTATTTCCTATCAAATGTTTTGGTTAGTGTAAGGTAAAAACTTTTCCATGTTTATATGTGGGAAGTCTTACGTGATACCTTTTTCTTTCAAATGTTTTTCTAAAGTTAAGCAATTTTAACCCGTTTACTCACACCAGACCCCTGTCTGATCCGAGTGTTTATTTTCTGTTTTATTAAACTCTTGGGTACTCATGTTATGTATGAGTAGTCAGGGGTTCATTTAGCTTGATGAATTTTGGAGGAGTTTTGGAGCAGGAGGCTTCCGCGTGTAGATATATTATGGTTCCGTTGTGTTTGAGATTGTATCTGTATCTTGTGATATCTGGAGTTGTATAGTTAGACAGATGTTTATAACTGTCTAATATGAGTTGTATAGATTGTGTAACTCTGATGTAATATGATACTGTGTAATATTTTATGTGATATATTATATTTCATTCGTTCATGTTGTTGAGTTTCTTATTTCTTATCTTTTCTTCTTCTGTCCCTTTCTTTCTTAATTCATAATGCGTTTTTATGGAGATAGAAAAATGGGTCGTGACATAATCACTCCTCTAATGATGGATTTGGCTAAGATTAGTAAGAAAATGAGATGATTTTTGAAGAAATTAGGGTTAATAAAAGCTTAGAACTATTCTGGGGAATTTGAAATGGTTTAGAACAGTCCCATCAGTCCCTCTTTGGCTCTACTCAAGAAATGGGTTAATGGCCTAAGTGTGGGTTAGCCAAATTACCCTATAATACAAGCCAACAGTAGGTAAAACTTAAAACATCTGTAACTTTCAAATAGTAAGTCTGTTTACTATCACTCTACATGTAACACCCCACCTATACCCATACTACCAAAGAGTGTTACTAGGTAATACTATTTAATAATACAAAGAATGAGGCAATATTAGACTGTCATATTTGAATATTCCCTTAGACTAACACTAGTACATATTTAAAAAATCATAAACAACTGAAAATGTGTAGTAGCATTGGCATAAAGCAATAAACATATGCATTTCTAGGATGGAACAATACACAATATAAAATAAATCTTAAAGAATAACATGTAATCAACAATGCAACAATAACATATAATATAAAATATGTACAAGTCAAGTAGGTCAATAAAAATATTCAAATGCCCACTATCATAAAAAATATGCAATGTGAAAATCCAATATATATATTCAACATCATCAATATACATAAGGCTACAATAATAAATAATGGTACACTAGTCAACTAATAAACTAGCCACCATCTAGCGCAACAATCACAGTCTAGTCTCTTCATTCTTAAACCAATAATATCTCAGTCTGACCCGAGTATTATATGGATAACACACGGGTCAGGCTATATCTAAAATGTAGTTGTCAAAATATAGCGACAACTATACATCCTAGTGTGACATGTAGATAACAAAACATATTTCTAACTCCATACCACATACCATGCACATATCATCACCCAATCAATAAATAACCAAATAAAACATCAAGAATTATATTAACAAAAAGGTTGAAATATAAAACACATCCAACTATCGTTAATACACAAAATCATCAAATACCATATGGGCAAGCTCACAGCTACGCCTAAGATTATCTCTCATATAGTTGTAAATTAGACATACCTAGGGTCCGTCTTGCGTAACATATATAAAAACACATAACAATCACCCAAATCAAACATATACAAAATATAACTATGGCATACCTTTGGTAGCTTTGGCCATCTCTCATACAACCATATAAAAGATGATTACATGGTCCAACACCAAGCTTTCAACATTTCTAGCTAACATCAACAGCGGTATATTTGATGTGCATGTGGTTATACAAGTTATAGACTCATAGTCTAACGAGTAATCCAAGAGATCTAACAATTATCTAAACTTTAAACCTCATAGCAATCGACTTGGCCTCGGTCAATGAAATAAACATATTGTCCCTTAGACCACTACTAATCCACTCAACTCTCAGTTTCATGGATAGTCATCTGAACTTTCAGTCCTATGTGCTCTCAGCATCATAAATAGAAATTCCGGCATTAGTCTCAACAAATGATCTAATCAGCTCTCAACTGTAAATACAATAAACTTAAATAGGTGAATAAGTATGTGTTTATAGCATTTCATCAATAATGACCAGATAGGAGACTGACAGTTTTTGGCTTGCTCCAATTGCCTACTTCACATTCCCTTAGTGCTACTTTTATAGCCTTAGTTACCTCTACAGCCATCGTGATCCAATATCCACCAAGTGCAAGACTATACTATGCGTTGGTCATGATCCTACAAGTGCCACTAATAGTAACAAACTACTGGCCTACTTGGCATAGGGCAATGGCTCTCAGCCATATACATCAAAAGGTATGTCATGGATTCGGGGAGTGACCCCGCAATCAGGTCGCTGGGATGAATACTAGCCAATCTTGTTTACTCCACGTCGTATAATAAGAGTTTTCATAGAATAAATATAATACTATGTACTCTCGACCTACTAGCATAATATCTACTTACGTAAAGTAATCGAACAAATGTCAACTCAGACATCTCATACTAACCGGTGTTACTCGCCCACTGACTCAATGCTTGTAAATTGCACACATAATTATTCTGTATAATAGGTCCAATGAATAACCGAAGAAATATTATCAAAAGTCCTATACCCATCGGTATTATAACTCTGTTTATTCAGATTTTTCTTTACACAGAAATAAAAGCAACCGTAACATTCATATTTGTTCAGAAGAAATATATTTATTTATAAAAATGCATTCTCATTAATTAAACATTTCATAAATGTAAATAGTAAAAATTCTTATTTTCCAATCATTTATAAATCCAAATAAGGATATATAACGTTCATAAATAATTTTTGACAATTTATTTCTTTACTTTAAAATCTTAAAGTTATCTTAGAAAAACTAATGGTTACTCATAAAATTAGTTATTAATTTTCTAAAATCATATATGAATCTAGAAAATTTTGATAACTCCAAATCAAATTCAAACAAAACTATATATATAAATATATATATAAAGTGCATACATTCCATAACCCTTCAAAATAAATAATGACAATCAGAAACACTTTTTTTATTGAAATTACCTTTAAATCCTTTTTCTTAAATATTCATTTTACCCAATAAGGGCGTTCATTTCGAAAATATTATTAGAACCCTTCATTTATTAAATATACACTTTATAAAATAAATCCTTTTTCAGAAATATTATTAAAACAATTCAGTTCTTCTTATAAAAATTACATAAATTCCAATTTATTAAAATTCTCTATTTTTATTTATACTTTTTATATCAAAAATAATTTTCAACAATCATTTTATTCAACTACTTTTACTTCTAAATATACTTCAAATAAATTTTAAAAACCCCATGAAATTTTTTCCAAAGCTTTC
This sequence comes from Allium cepa, assembly GCA_030765085.1. Classification (NCBI taxonomy): domain Eukaryota; kingdom Viridiplantae; phylum Streptophyta; class Magnoliopsida; order Asparagales; family Amaryllidaceae; genus Allium; species Allium cepa. Next base: position 599,911,525 of record CM060941.1, read on the forward strand.
AAAAAATATATTTTTAAAACAAGAAAACCTATTAAATGCCCAAAATTCAAATCGTGGACTTAAATTCTTAAAACTCATTGACCAATCAATATAAAATTTTATATTTGGCCCAAATGAAAATATCGAATTTTGATCCTCCGTACAATGTAGAATACATATATAATAAAATACACATCAAAATGCAATCTAAAAAAAAAATCTCATTTGCATTTTGGATAATCCAACACACAAAATCTTAACACTAAATCTGAATTTATATCCAAAATCACACAATAATCAAATATCCCTAGACAAACAACACAACCAAATAATTCAACCAAGCAATGCAATCTACTTATCGGGATAAATAAATATATATCCGGTGCAAAGGAAATTAGATTTAGATGTCAGTATAAAACTCACCAAAAATTCCAAGCAAGAATACCACCAACTACATCACTACCTTTCACCGTTGTCGATGCACCATCCATCATCGCGATGCCCTAGGTTGTGTTTATCAATCTTCAATTATCGCTTCCAAAAACCCTAAAAATAACATCGTTGGTCATCGCCTAAACATGGTCGCACTTCCTAGCTTCCCCTGCATGGCAACCGCCTTCACCCTACATCAACACATGGCCGCAAAAACGCATGTACGATTATAGATCACAATGCCTCATTCCATACGCATCGCACCTCTAGGTCGCATTGATCTTTCCCACCAGCCACAGTCCATCATTGCCTTTAACCATTCGTGCTGACACGTTCTCTCCTCTAAGTCGATCATCTTCATGTGCAACTTATCCTTCTTATAAATTTTTGATCGAGATCTCTGATATAAGGCTTAGGGAAGAAGGAGGTATGGGTTTTAGTAGAGGAGAATAGGAGTACCCATTTGGAGTTTAGATCAATATTACAACGAATAAGGGCTTAGGATTTTAATTTTGGGGGAATTCTTTGCTTCTTTAATAATTCTTTTTATTTGTTTATAAATAAATTTCATTTTAATTTAAAGTGGTCAACAATTCAATTACAAAATATATTTCGATAACTACGTAATTTCCTTGAATTCAATATTTGGATTATTTCTATTTAATAATTCACTAAAATACTTTATACAAGATTAAGATATTATCTTAAAATAATTTATCAATTTAATTAATCTGTTGAAAAAATCTTTATTAAACAACATTTAACTTAATAATGATTTATTTTTTAAATAATAATTATAAAAAATCAATTTAAATTTTTTTATTTTAATTAAATTTATTTATTTTACGACCCAGAAAGCACGGTTATTACATACCTCCCCATTTAAGAAAATTGCATCCTCATAATTTCTTGTGGGGAAACATCAAACATCTCTCATACCCTGACTTTCTTCGTATTTACGAATTTATAATGGCTTACACAAACCTTTATGCGGCTTTCTCAAACTTATCTTATCGTATTGTTTATATTCATCCAACAACTTTCTACTTTGCATGCGGTAAATTTTGTTAAAATATCTTAAGTGTTGGATTTTGTAGAATTGTTTTGCAGATTCTCCTTCGTATAGCGAGCATTACAAATAAATCAAAACATAATATATCAAAAATATATACATCACAATAGATGGGACATCCCAAAATATGTGGATATAGTATAATATCACATAAAGTATCGATATACCATAAAAACGTACCTTTTATTAACATTTAAGCAAGCTATTTCGCTTTTATGTGAGCAAATGCAATTTATCGCTTGCAAAATAATCCATATAAGCTCCAAAAGTACATGTTCTCAAATCATGTTCCAATATTAGTCGCACATGGTAAACTATGATGGGCATACGTATGCTTAATATAGATATATGCCACATGCATTCATTCAATATAAAACAACATCACGTTCATGTTTAAAAACTTTCCAACATAAATTTCAAGGGTTGAAACCACCAAATCAAGTTATGCTTTCTAAAAGTAAAGTAATACATAGTGTTTTAGCATTCCAAAACTACTTATGCATTGTAAATATATCAATTAAACTCAAGTTATTTTTGTTTTTCAACAGATGATCAGATCTGAAATGAGTATACGAGAGCAGGTCCACCTTAAAAAAACGAGTCTTGTCAAGAAAATGAAAGTTTTTCACAAAGAACTTTAAACAATTGTCATTTAGCTTCATAGCTTTCCAGAAAGTGTAAGAACATCGAAATTAGATTAAACATTTGAAAGATATGATCATTTCAATAAAGTGTTGTTACATGAAGGCTTAAATTCCAGGACAGCAATAAACATCGTTTTCAATTCATGTTTCAAACATAGATAAGCTCAAATTTTCCGTTGCACTTTGAATAAAAAAATTCCTTTGATAAAATAGCTTTCTAACGAATTCAAAATCATCGCAAAGGAACCAATGGCTTGAGAAATATAATTAATACTAATCATTGCGCAGCTCGGAAAATTTTCATACGGTTAAAAATACTTTATCCCATCAAAACTTTTTTCACAATAAACATTTAAAATTAATTACAAAATTTCAAAAGTTGAATACTTTATTTAAAAGCATGTCTTAAAAAAGAATGGCCCTTTTTCGTTAATATTTCATTTTCTCCATCTCTTTATATAAAAATTTTCAAAAACAATACAATTTCTTTTTGAAAACATCCACATTCAAAAACATTCCTCAAAGATCCTAAACTTTTTGATATAGAATTTCCTTTGAATTTTGTTTTAATTTGTTTATAGCTAATGAACCTATTGTTATCCCACTTTTTGGTCAAAACTGGAATATCAACAAATTAGCAAGGGGTGATGGATATGGGGATTGGAGATCGATTGAAAGCAAGGCGGCGATCGATGTCGTCAAAATTTGGTTGAACTCCGATCGGGACGAAATTGATTGAAGATGATGATAACGATTAGGAAAGGCTAAGTTTCAAATTTTAGGTTAATCGGAGTTCACATGAAGGAGTTATGATCGATGCAAGGTAGGAAATTCATTCTGTTCGAATCCATCGGATTCGAACCCATCAGGTTCGCATCGATCAAAGGCACGGCGCAAGGATGGTTCGAATCGATACACCTCGTATCGATCAGGAAGTGATGGCTTCGAATCGATACACTTCGTATCGATCGGCATGGTTTCGACTCGGTTACTTCCTATCGATCGGAAAAAAAGGTTAGGTGGACTTCGACTCGATGATGGCAGAGGTCTCCTTCGTATCCAGAGATGTATAAGGGATAGTTCGTATCGGGAAAACATTGATTCGAATTGATACCGGTCGTATCGATCAGAAGGAAAAGTGGAGGATCTTCGAATCCATGTGCTTTATATCGATTAGGATGGGTGCAGATGGCTCATTTGGACTCCAGTCTCTTTCGTATCCATCAGGAGAGAGCTTCGTTCGAATCCATCAGGAAGGGAAGCATTCAACACGGCGACAAAGGTGGATCGACCCAGAGAAATAGCGCCATGTCATCGATACGCACGCGCTTTGGATGGATTCGAAGCATGGGTTCGAAGCATGGATTCGAAGGCGATAGGCAACGGACAACCCCAAATTCGAACCATCATATCTTTCGAACCGTTGATCCAAATGCAATGAAATTTTCACAGGAGCTTACATACATGTTGAAGAATGTTCACACCAAATTTCACCTCGATTGGATGCATCCTTGATCGATTCGAACCTTATTTCGAATCGATCCCAATGTGGACCCAATCTCCAGAATTCGGCTGTACGGGCCCCCTCACGTGCTAGAAGCGGTCTACCGGATTTTTAAGAGAAACATCAGCCTCCTACACCTATAAATAGAGCCCCTAGTTATTCAGAAAAGGGGTCGGAGTATTTAGAGAGAAGAAGCACGCCCGGACGCTGCCAGAATCATTCCATATCGTCATTTCTACCATTGATTTCGAATTTGGACTTTGTAATTGCTGTAATCACTTGTAACTAACAAGGATAATTAATAAAAAGGATAAAACTTTGGAGTGGACGTAGGCCGGAGATAGCCGAACCACTATAAAACTTGTGTCTCTGTTCATTACTTCGGATTTGCTGCTTGTCATTTGCTGAGATCTGTTATTTGTGTTTGAATATTGTTGATTTGTATTCATACACTGGTGGTTTCACGGTATTTGGGGTTTGTGACCAATTTTGGCGCAAACGCTTTGGTGCTTTCACTGAGAAAACGACTAGCACCCGCTACATCGGACTTCAAAGTTGGATTTGGTGATTTTAAAGAGTTTGGATTCAAGGACAATGACTAGGCAAAATAGTAGAAGGCAAAGGGCTGAGAGAAGCCAACAGGAAGGAAGTCAACAAGCATCCTCCGGAGCCGGGGAAGGACAGGCTTCAATCTATATAACCGGGGATGAAATGGAGGCTATGGCAAATTCTTTGCAAGAGAGATTGTTGAAGAACCAACAGGAGATGATGCAGTCTTTCTTTGAGCAAATGAGAGCTGTAGGGATACAGAACTTAGGAACAACTACAGCCGTTGTGGATGAAGGACAGGGGACTAGGGTCGTGGAACCCAATGGAGGACGAGATACGGAGCCAGAAGGCAATCAACAAGGGCTTGGGGGCAGGCCCACGGGATCCAACACAGGAGGACCTTTGGAAGGAGTTCAATAAGCTAGAGCTAACGTTGCTGCTAGTGAGCCACACGAGGAATATGTGCCAGAGTTCCCTCGGGGGCATGAGGGGCAACCCCCAACCGACAATACAGGATTAGTGGAAATCATCAGAAGAACTGTGCGAGGTGGTTTGACCAACAGAGACTTGGCAGGAGTGAATAGGAGTTCGTTCGCTCGGGAAATAAGGATGGCTCAGAATCCACCTAAGTTCAAGCTACCTAGCGTGGAGGTATATGATGGTAAGGCGGACCCAACTGATCACTTGATGAGGTACACCAGACACATGGAGGTGCTAGGGGCATCGGAGGAAGTGATGGCCCGATGTTTCCCTTTGTATTTAACAGACTTAGCTGCAATGTGGTTTAGGCAGCTGGGAGAAGGATCTATAAGGACTTGGAGGGAATTGGTAGAAAAGTTTTTAGGACAATTTCGGGTTCACGTCAAGAGGCCGAAGAATGTGATGACGTTAACATCAGTGAAGAAAAGGATGGATGAATCGCTTAGAGCTTTTCTAACTCGATTCAGTGCGGCAGTCGCTTCGGTGGATCGGCCTGATCCATCGATGGTTTTAATGGCAGCGGTATCAGGAGTCAGGGAGGACTCGAATTTTAAGGTGTCTCTAATACGAGATACCCCACAGGATCTCGACGAATTCTTTCATGAGGCAGAAAGGTTCCTCCGGCAAGAAGGCGCGAGTGCGGATTTAAAGGTGAAAGGGGTTAATGCAACTCAGGATGTAGGACCATCCAGCAAAGGTTTGGATAAAGACAAAGGGAAAAGGAAGTTGGACGATGATTCTGGAAACGCTAAGAAGCGATGGAAGGATCCAAAGTTTTCCACATATACAGGATTGAGCGAGACGCTGGAGCGGATATACCTGGATACTCGAAATTGCCTTCCCTACCGAAGGCCGGCTAGGAGAGAACCATCAGAACGGGAAAGGACATCAGGAAGGCACTGCCTCTTCCATGATTTAGATGGACATGAAACCAACAGCTGTAGGCACTTAAAGGATATAATCGAGGAGCATGTAAGGAATGGACAGTTACAGCAATATGTCGGAACTCGAAATGCAACGGTGGTGCAGGAGCAACCACCGACCACCTCACGCCGTGATGATGTGAGGCCCAGGGATGATGGTCGATTGATCATCCACTGATCAGGATAATGTGAAATAAGTAGCGAACTACTGGCAAGCAACCAAGTCATTCACACATGTATGGGGATGGAGATAGCCCCTAGGCATGCTCTGAATGATGATAAACTGCGAAGATGTGGTTCGTGAAATTTATCTTTTGTTTTTTGATTGGACACTGCTTTTCTTTTTGGATTTGGTTTTGGAGTTCGGATCGAACTCTTGGTTTTGCTTGCTTTTTGATTTGGATTTTCCATTGGATGATTGTTTTTGGTTCTGGATGCTGGTTTAGATTTCTGATTCTTTGGTTTTGATTTGGATTTTGGGATTTGGATTCTAGATTAGATTTTGATTGGATTTTTATCTGGTTTTTGATAAACGGTCGTCAGGTATGGATTATGCCTGGCAAGGGGTGAGTCACTTTGCCCGAACGTGGTAAATTGGCTCATTCAGGTCGTCAAGTATGGACTATGCTTGGCAAGGGTCCGGAGTGACCAGGATTCGGCCTAGGACTTAGGCCCTGTATTATCAATTGTTATTTTCAGTTCGTTGAGTATGGACTATGCTCAACAAGGGTCCGGAGAGACCACGATTTGGCTTAGGACTTAAGCCATGGCTTTGAACAACGTCCAGGGATACTGGACCACGGTCGTCAGGTGTGGATTGCGCTTGGCAAGAACCTGGAGAGGTTATGGATTCAGATATCGACCCGGAGAGGTCCTGGATTTGGTTATTGGCTATTGGATAAGGATGGATTAGGACTCGGCTGTCGAGTTTGAATGGATATGGAATTGGCTAAGGCTTTGGTTACGGGATTTGGAATTGGGCATCGACTCGAAGCAGTCAAGGATGACATACTCTGGCGATATGGCTATGGACTTTGGATATTGGAATCGGAATAATTCAAAACACGCCTTCTTATCAAAAGGCATGTTTTGGGGGGCAAAGTGTTATCGCACTTTTTGGTCAAAACTGGAATATCAACAAATTGGCAAGGGATGATGGATATGGGGATTGGAGATCGATTGAAAGCAAGGCGGCGATCGATGTCGACAAAATTTGGTTGAACTCCGATCGGGACGAAATTGATTGGAGATGATGATAAGGATTAAGAAAGGCTATGTTTCAAATTTTAGGTTAATCGGAATTCATATGAAGGAGTTATGATCGATGCAAGGTAGGAAAGTCATTCTGTTCGAATCCATCGGATTCGAACCCATCAGGTTCGCATCGATCAAAGGCACGGCGCAAGGATGGTTCGAATTGATACACCTCGTATCGATCAGGAAGTGATGGCTTCGAATCGATACACTTCGTATCGATCGGCATGGTTTCGACTCGGTTACTTCCTATCGATCAGAAAAAAAGGTTAGGTGGACTTCGACTCGATGATGGCAGAGGTCTCCTTCGTATCCAGAGATGTATAAGGGATGGTTCGTATCGGGAAAACATTGATTCGAATCGATACAGGTCGTATCGATCAGAAGGAAATGTGGAGGATCTTCGAATCCATGTGCTTTATATCGATCAGGATGGGAGCAGATGGCTCATTTGGACTCCAGTCTCTTTCGTATCCATCAGGTGAGAGCTTCGTTCGAATCCAGCAGGAAGGGAAGCATTCAACACGGCGACAAAGGTGGATCGACCCAGAGAAATATCGCCACGTCATCGATACGCAACGCGCTTTGGATGGATTCGAAGCATGGGTTTGAAGGCAACAGGCAACGGACAACCCCAAATTCGAATCCATCATATCTTCCGAACCGTTGATCCAAATGCAATGAAATTTTCACAGGAGCTTACATACATGTTGAAGAATGTTCACACCAAATTTCACCTCGATTGGATGCATCCTTGATCGATTCGAACCTTATTTCGAACGATCTCAATGTGGGCCCAATCTCCAGAATTCGGCTGTATGGGCCCCCTCACGTGCTAGAAGCGGTCTACCGGATTTTTAGGAGAAACATCAGCCTCCTACACCTATAAATAGAGCCCCTAGTCATTTAGAAAAGGGGTCGGAGAATTTGGAGAGAAGAAGCACGCCCGGACGTTGCCAGAATCATTCCATATCGTCATTTCTACCATTGATTTCGAATTTGGACTTTGTAATTGCTGTAATCACTTGTAACCAACAAGGATAATCAATAAAAAGGATAAAACTTTGGAGTGGACGTAGGCCGGAGATAGCCGAACCACTATAAAACTTGTGTCTCTGTTCATTACTTCGGATTTGCTGCTTGTCATTTGCTGAGATCTGTTATTTGTGTTTGAATATTGTTGATTTGTATTCATACACAGGTGCTTTCACAGTATTTGGGGTTTGTGACCAATTTTGGCGCAAACACCTATCAAATATATCAATTAATAAAGTCGCATATGTGTATAACATGCTACACACCAAATACAAGAAATAACCAATTTCTATAATATGAAATATTCTTTCCAAAAAACTAAGAATCGCAAAAGGTTTGAATTCTCTGTAGTGATCTAAATATATACGGTTAGTAATAATATTTTTTTCACATAATCTATTTCGAAAACAATTAAATATATAATTTTTCCAATGATTTTATTTCTTATGAAGTGATTTTAACACACTTTTGCAAAATAAGTTCCCACAATAAGCTTTTTAAAATAAATAACAATCCCTCGTTCTTTCTTCACAATCCTTATTAATAACATTGGTAGCATATTTATTTTCTCGATAGGAAATTTATCTTAAACTCAAACAAATCCAGTTTATATCCATAAATATATTTTTTGGAATTCTTTCAATTCAATTTTAAAAAAATATCAATTTATATTCAATAATCCATAAATTAATTTATATTAAAATATACAACATTATCGCGTCATAAATTTTAGTGATTCATTTTGCCAATTAGTTGCAATGTTGACTGCCTAGAATAAAATATCAACCATGCCTCGCCATTGGTTTCAACTTCGCACTAATAGCCAATGGTTGTATATGTTGCTCAAAATATATACAAATCTAGAAAAATAATATTTCAATTCTCTTATTAATATATATTCTACAAAACTATTTACAATTCTAAGAAAAATATTTCTTATATCATTCTAAAATATCGTGTCAATTTTGTCTAGTTTAAGTGTTTAGGAATATCTATCAAATATGTGTATACCTACATCGACCAGAATTCTTAAAGCACCCGATGGATAAATTAACACCAAAATACTAAAACATTTTCAATCACTTTATAAAATCACATATAGATTTTTTGTCAAATCATTTGCTTGCTTTTAAGAAAATATTTATTTTCGCATTTCATACATACATCCAAGTCAACCATTACGCAAAAAAAATATGAATAACATTCATAGATAAAATCAAACAATCATTATATGGCACACATATTTTCAAACAAGAAAAAAACGCCTTTAGTGGAATGCCGTCGATCAATTTCTTCTACGTAACTCTGATCACTACTGGATCCACTAACTCAACTCACCTCATTACATATAGATTTATGAAATATTCAATATGTGATTCCAATTATTGTTTTTTACAGCTTTCCTAACCAAACAACCAACTTTTACTTTAAAACCACACAGAGGTCTAATATTTAACATTAATACTGACACTACTGGCCGGACCAACAACCTCTACCTTCACAACTTCAATTAATTTCTCTATATCTCATACATAAACTTACATTCAGAAAAAGATAGAAGAAATATATTTATAAAAAGAAAAATACAATCATAAGTACAAAAAATAACCTACCACACATCCATATTGACTGTAACACCTCGAAAATTTAGCGGAAAATTTAAGAAAAATATTAAATTTAAATAAAATAAAGAATAAAATAAAATTATCGCAATCATCGAATTTGGCTATGAAACTTACACCATTGCGGTTATAGCGATTTTTTAGACAATATATGCGGATAACATTTTGAAATCAGAGTTAGTACGAAAAAGTTACGAATGTTTGAAATTTGAAGAGAGAATAAAGTTATAAATTAAAACCATATCAAATTTACACTATAAATGGTCGACACCTAGGATTTGATGGTCGTCTAGTAACAGTCGACCAATGGTCGTTGATGGTTTACCAAATTCACGTATAAAATCGACAAACTGAAACATGCGATTGACGGTTGTGATTAAACAAATATATTTCTTCTTTGTCAAATTTCTACTGTGCATGTGAGATGAAAACGAACATTCTCCAAGGCAAATCCAGCACTCCAAATTGTTCACAAACCCTTATAAATTAACACCAAAGCTAACCCTAATTCCATCAGAAATCAACAACATATTGAAACTCTGCCAAAAAAATTTCCCTCCACTCCACTGATAAACCTTGTCAAAAAATTAAACTAAAACCAAAGTAAGAAAATGCCAATAATTAGATCTAAGAGAGGGAATACTTACAGATGGTGATCCTATCATGGAGCATAGGTTGTTAGAGCTTGGATTAGAGGTGAGTTAGCACAAGTTTAATTAGTCGATTATCTACAGTTAATTTTAACTATTCTATCTGATGTAGGTTGTTAGAAATTAAAATAGATTGTAAAGCTTAACAGTTAAACCTAGAATTTAAATTAGAAATTGAAATTAGAGAAATTTGATAAATCTAGTTTCTAACCATCTATTATTGAAAGAGAAAATCCTAAAAATCAGTTAACTTGAATTAGACTAGTAAAATTAGTTTGCTAAAATATATGAAACGAAACAATAAAAAGTAGGGTTAAATCACATAGTTTGTCATTGTAAATTACTTAGAATCCCCTGTGTAAACCAAATTCACAAATAACCAAAATTCGAATCGCTGGAAAATCAGAAAATCTTAATTTTACACTATGACCAGTCGACCATTCACCCTGAGTAGTCAACCACTAGTAATCAATCGATAGGATGTAGTGGTCGATGGGTGGGGGCTTAAATTGCAGAATTTAAACCTCGGCCTAAGGTCGAAGTTAGAAGTAAAATTAATATAAAATATTAAGTGTTTGTATATGATTATAGTGTACATATATGTTTATGTTATAGGCAATATAGAAGTTAGTTCCCATGAGATGACGCTAGGACGTTGCGGAAATGGGAAAATGCACTTGACCTAATTGGGGTTGATTATTTGATTGATGATTTTATCACAAATTGCACTCACTTGATGGAGCATAGTGCAGCAATAAGAGGCGTATGCCACATTCAAGAGGTTGACATGGATGTAGACAGTGAGACACGTCAAGTCGACATTGCGAGCTCGCCCTCGATGTGTAGTTTAGTTAAGTGTAGTTGTAACGACCTGCCATTCATCTCCACAGAATGACGCATCATTAATAAGAAAGAAAGGGATAGAAAAGAGAAAGAAAGGGATAGAAAAGAGAAAGAAAGAGAAGAAAGAAGAAAAAACACATCAGAATCTAAATAGCGGAACGAATAATTTATATTAATAACATAAAATACTACATAGTTTACAACAACTATCAGAGTACACAGATAATAAAACACATACTACACAGTTATAAATACCTGTCTAGTTATTACAACTTAATACAACTCAAAGACAACACAGAGATACCAAACACAGTGGAATACTATATATCTAACGCAGAAGCCTCCTGCTCCATTGCTCCTCCAATATTCATCAAAGCTAACCTGAATCTCTTGGCTACTCGTAAAAAATTGAGTATCTAAGAGTTTACGAAAACAAAAAATAAACTCCGGGTCAGACATGGGTCTGGTGTGAGTAACAGGTTAAAGTTGCTTAATTTTAAAAACCTTTTGAAAAGAAAGGTATCACGTAAGACTTCCCATACATAAACATGGAAAAGTTTTTACCTTACGCTAACCAAAACATTTGATAGGAAATCCACTGATATTATAATAGGCCTAGGGTTTTCAAGTAAATATGAAATAGCCGAAATTGTTACATCTATTAAATTCCAGCTACCAGCCACAAAAGTGGGTAATACAATCAAAACCGTTGGCACTTATTGGATTTTGGATTCCATACAATGGCAAGGCTACTGGGGTACTGCCCGTCATAGTACGTGGCCTAGATCAACGTACCGAGGAGTACGCCCGCTCCCCTGCAATATAAGGCCGGAACCATTCCTTATTGAACAGTTCCGAACAAGACAACCTCGCAGTTGGTGCGCATATCCAACCGCACACTAAGCCGAATAAAAAGGGACCTCTAGACAGGGGAAAATCTCGTCCTACTTGGGCATGACCCACTTAGCCTTGCTGCACCTCCCTTCTTTTTGCCATTCCCGGTTGGTGAGGCTTAAGGCTACGATTACTTTATAGGACACATCAGTTACAATGCTGATCGTCCACCTAACGATGTTCTGATAGCATTCAATCCATACAAGTTCGCTCCAGGTTCGAACGAAACCGAAGGCATTATCTCGTCACACTCGTTTTGGAATCACCCTCAAAGTTAACGACGATAACCCTTGCACTCTGAATCTCCATCTCGAGCCTGTAAGTACTATTTTCGTCAAACTCATCACGGAATCACCCCGGAGTTATACCGACGAATAGTCCTTACACCTCGAGTCTTCACTCTTCACATAAGATTCACGACCTATCGTTAATTTGGATCGATGTGGTTTTCGGATATCCAAATATGGAAACCCGATCCCGGTCTCATCGAAATCCAAAGCGTGTCTTTTAGGTCCAAGTTGTTTTAGAATTTAAAACGATTCAACATAATTATCTATATACACACAGATAGATAATTCACAGATCACAATAAATAATTATCACCACAGATAATCCATATTATCATTATCAATGATAATCCATATCATCATCACAATGCAACCAATGCATCCATATCACTCAATATTACTAATTCATAGCTGAGATTTAAACCATTCAAGGCAACCAATATCAACCATTCATAAGCAATGAACTATAATCACACATCTATAATTAATTTAAAATGAATTAACTTAATTACATCTTCTCTAATTAATTTAAAGTGAATTAAATTAATTACTTACCTCAATATAAATCTTGCGTACATCACTATTAATTAATTACAATTTAATTAATTATCCTCTAGTTAATCGACTTAATTAATCACCCCTGATTAATTATACTTTAATTAATTTCACAAAACTAATTATTCTAAACCAAATACAGTAATTAACCTTTAATTACTTCATTAATTAATTAACTATAATTAATTACATTTAACCTTAATTAATTACAATTAATTAACTACCCTTAATCATTTATTATTGATTAATTAATCTTAATTAATCAATCTTAATTACATCATTAATTATATTAATTAATGATCCTTAATTATATTCAATTAATTACTCAATTAAATTAATTACTTTCAGTAATTAATCTCACTTAAACCATAATTATTAATCACCTTTGATTAATCTCATTATGTAATTACTACCCCTAATTACTTATCAAATTAATTACTCCTTAATTAATTTCTTAATTAATCCCTTGATTAATTACACAAAATAATTTAATCCAAATTACATTCACAATTCCATCATTACCCACTAATAACATCCAGTAATTATCTTTAATTACTTCAGTGAGTAATTACATTCCATAAATTACATTAAGTAATTACTATCAACCAACAAGTGATTAAAATTAATTAAACTTCATTAATTAATTTAAATTTATCACAATGAACTCCATTAATTACATTAAGTAATTAATTATTTAACTACTTTCATTTAGTAATTAAACTTAATCGAGTTTCGTAATTGATTATCATTTAATTAACTAATCTAATTAATTATTAAAAATTAATCATATTCATTAATTACTAAATAAACCTTAGTTAATGATCATCATTAACTATTATTAATTCTTTAATTACTTTTTCTTAAGTAATTAACTTTCATCAATCAATATTAACTATAAACTAATTAATCTTTAATTATCTATTAATTAATATTTAATTAAATTAATTAAGTGTTAATTGTAACTTAATTAGTTCTAAATTACTTGATTAATTAATTCCTAATTATTAATTAAAATCCAATTAATAATCCTTAATTTCAAATTAATTATTCCTAATTAATTAATCGCAACCATTGATTAATTAGTTTAAACCTTTAATTACTTATTTAATTAATCCAGATGATTAATAAATCAAAATAAATTAATCATCCATTAAATTTCCTTATGAATTTAATGAATACAAATCGTTAAATTCTAATTGACTTAAAGATCAAACTTTGCTATTAATCAAGTTACCATTTACCAAGTACTAAAACAATTTACTTAAAATTTACCTTCAAATTTCATTTTAAATTTAAGATTTAAAAATGAATTCAAATTATCTTTAACAAAGTTTTTAAAACACATTTTAAACCTTTCATTTCACAAGTTTAAGGTATACTCATTAATAAAGTAGTTTTAAAAGGATTTAAAACCAATTTCATATTTAAATTCAAATTAATTTAAATTACACTTCAAACATTTCAAATTATTTACATCATTTAAATTTAAAAACTTCCCTTCACTTCCAAAATTTGAATACATATTTAAATTTGAATTTAGATAAACCTATAGATTTTAAAATTCTACTTACAATTTAAAACTTCAAACTACTTAACATTTCTAAAGTAATTAAATCAAATCAAATTTTAAAAACTTCATCTTATTTGAAAATTAAGATTTAAACTTAAACTTGAAATTCCAGATTTTATAAACTAGGTTTTAAACTTCTATAAAACCTTGTTTTACATTTAAATTCCATGAGAGACTCGGTGGCAAACGATATCTTGACTAAGCCTAAAACTAGGTTTTAAAACTTTACCGATCATTCTCCGCCGCCACAGTAGTTTAAACACCATCCTGAAATTTTTCCCGACCTCTCCGATCGTTCCACTACCACAGTGAAGACCATGACCATCTCGGTCAACTAGATCACCCGAGACAACCCAAAACTTCAATTCCAGTTCATCTCAAACTGCTCTCAAATCCTAATACTAAAATTTATAATTTCACTTCTAAAAATCGTCATTTTGGATAAAGTTTCAGTTTATATTCCTGGATTGCTAAATTTAGATGTTTGAATTTCCACTTATATTAAACTTGCTCTGTTCTTTTTGCATTCCAGAAACATTCAATTTAAATTTTAACTTAGTTAAAATTTTAACCATTAACCTATCATTAAACAAACAACTTTTGTTAAGAATCTAAGTCCTAACAGAGATCAGATAAGATGATAATGAATTTGATTAAAAACTAAGCTTGAAAACAAAGAACAGCCATGCACACATTCTACATTCACATATATACACAACATATTTCACCATACAGATTTATTTCAATAATATTTGCATGCAACCATATTTTATACTTAACTTTTAAAAATAAAGTTACTCACCTTATAAATTCAGAAGACAGAGCCTCAACTGGTTTTTGCAAAAGCTTGTTGAAAAACTGGAAACTGTGGTACCCATTTTTGAATTGCTTAGCTTAAATTTGAACTGCTTGCTTCTTTAATTTAGTAAACTTTAAATCTTGTTTGTAGTTGCTCCCAGATTACACTTGCATGCTTGCTTCTAGATGGAAGGAAATGCAGATGCTTTTATACTTGAAATATGTGCAGGTTAAAACAGTTTGGCCTGCATGCTATTTTAAATTAGATTTGCATGATTTTGATGGAGGTATTTTGAGAAAGTGTTTTCAGAAAGTAAGTGGATCTGCATGCTTTGATTCGATTTTGAAAAATGATTATGCATGCTTCTGATTTTGCTGGATTTAAAGATGTCTCAGATTTTAATTTTTTCGAGGAAGTGTGTTTTTCTTTTGCATTTAGATTTAAGAAAGAAATAAAATGAAAGAGAATATGTTTATAAAAGCTGAAATAAAAATAAAAAGAAAGAAATTTTTTTAAAAAAAGGCACATGTCTCTAATTCTAACATTTGTCAAGTTGTAGAGTTTATTGATTAACACATGTCTCATTTAAAGTTAATTAGTTATAATTAGGTTAATTTGTATTTTATTAAATGTTAATATAAGATAAATGTAAATCCATATTAAATATATTAGTTAATATGTATTTATTTATATGTAGATAAATTTTAAAATGAATAATTCCAATTTAATTTATACAAAAAGGTTTATACTAATATTTTAAGATCAAAACAAATTAAAAATATTTATACTTTAAATTTTAAAGCTTTTTGTCAGGACCCGATTCTTCGTCTTCCGAAAATTCGACATCGATACTCACTTTATCGACTGCCGAGCAATCGAACGACGGAAAACCGAACACTGAGGGTTTTAAGAAAAATTTAAGAAAAGAAAAAGGCAGAAGAAGAGATAAGAAGGTAGAAAAATAGAAAGAAAAGAAAAATAGAAGATAGAACAGAAAGAAAACAGAACATTTTAAAATAGAAGAAAAAGAGAATAGAAAATGGAGGGGAAAGAAAAATAGAACGGAACAGAAAACAACAGAACAACATCAGAATCTCACAATTCGCAGCGGAACAACATATAATAATAAATGAATAATCTTTAAACAAAGAACTATATCAGTTATTACATTTTATACATTACATTTCATTACATCATATCATCAGAGTATACAACATCAAACAAACAGTGCAGCGGAAAAAAAGAAATACTATATAAGTAATACGCCATGCTATCCAGCTTGCCTCCTGCAACTCCTGAATATCCAGAATATCCTGATAAACCTAACTCTTGACTGCCCGTGTGGAAATTGGTGGGCACCCAGAGTTTAGGAAGGAAAACAATAAACTCCAAGTCAGTCATGTGACTGGTGTGAGAACTCAAAACAGTTTATTTATCTTTAAAATCAAAATAGAGGAATATTTTTAAATCAATTCGCAATGCTTTTTAAAAGTGAGACTACCATAAGGCCTCCCGCACACACACACAATGCAAACGCAGAATCGGAGGAGATTTCTCCTTATGATAGTCAAAGATGCTTGATACGCATTTAAAAGAACATTTCATATTATTATTAGTGTATAGTGTAGGAAAAATTCATTTCGAAAGTAGAATATAAATCTTAGCCAACATACGACCATTATCGTATGCCTACTATAGCTACCATCCAAACAGTGGTGACCACCATAAGTGAATGGCAGGTCCTACAACTAATACCGTACAAGTTTCGTATTGGGAATTGGATTTCCAACGAATGATCAGGCCAAGGAACTTCCCATTGCCACATGAGAATGCCTCTGGATGGACATCCCCGAGAACCAAACCGGATCTCTACCAACACAAGGCCGGGTTACCCCTAACTGAGTAACAACTGACCGAATATGCCATCCCCCGGTCCTTTGGGACCTTTTAACCGAGCGCTCGTAATCAATTCACACAATCATAACAAAGTGTTTTCAACATGAGTAAGTATCTGGGCTCCATACCATGATATCACCCTTTTCCAGAAGGAAATGGACACATCCTAAAGGGCGCTACCCATCATAACCTTGCCGCATCTTTCCTGTTTTGACCATTCACGGGGTGTGAGGCTCGACGAAGTCACGTCCACAAAAACATACTTTATACAAAAGCCATGCTTTGGGTCACAAATGATCATAGAAATGATCACAAAGATAGACGATCAAATAAATGATCCTATCACAAATAATCAACACAATGATCATTTACAGCAACACTCAGCATGTCACATTACCAAATTGGGAATATATCGCTGATAACTTCAACTATATAACCTCTGAGCTCGTACGTCTCAGAGAAGGGTGTTAAGCTAAAAGAATAAATTCTCCGCCACCAACAGAAATATATTTGAAAGAAATCTGCTTTATATCTCAACTTGTAATGTCAGACATACAATCCATACAAGTCTGTTCCGGGCTCGAACAAAACCGAAGGCACTTCTTACGAAGCCCTTGCAAATCCGGGTATTCACAATCCCGATCGAATTTCCCATCACTTAAGGAAATCTCTATACCAGGAGCTACCCAGTGCAGAGACAATCGATAGGTCATCCTATCGCTTTCACAAATACTCGGTCTTCAACACCGATCTTCAATGCAATTCACAACGACGTATCACATATTCGGAATGGGTTATACGACCCCATGGTCCTTTCCTCGTTAACCCGAATAGTGAGCGCTTATTCAAAAATAAGTGTGGCATTCACATTCAAACAAATCACATCAAATACCCATTCAAAGGGAAATATTGATAGTCGGTTATTGAACTATCAATTGATATGCATACATCACCAGATTCCAAATAATTTTCCAAATTATTTATTTTCCAAAATATCTTCACTAGATATTAAATTTCAATACTTCAAAAATAAATCAACATTTATTTTTAAACAAATTCCACTTTCTTTTATAAATTCAATAGTGAATTTACGTTCCAAAATATAAATGAATATACGACTACAATTCGATTTCTAATATTCATTTTCAATTTATCTTCAAAAAGATAAATTCAAAATATTCACTTTATATTGGAAAACAATTCCATACTTATTTATTCATAAGTAATTCACAGATTTTATTTATTTTCAACACTTAGAAAATATTCTATATACTTAAATCGAAATTAAGTATATACTTCATTCTTTAAGGAAATCATTCTCTTAAACATATTTATTTGGGCCAAAACGAATGTTGCGTAAAACATCGTTACGACAACCCAAAATCACTAGTATAGGGATTCGAAATTAAAATAGATATATAAATCCCAATACTATACAAAACATTTCCTTTCGGAAACCATTTACTATAACAACAGTGTTATAGTCCACTATTTCCTTTTATTTCTCGAAAACGTCTATTTCAACAATCAATGTTGAAATCTATGGTTTCGAATCTCAACACATTTTAAAACATCATTAGATCGTTTTAATTCTATTTGAAATATCACATTCAAAACAATTTCTTTAACATATTATTCACTATTCAAAAACGTGAATATACTACGTTAATCAATTTCATCATTTCTATACATTTCATTTTAAAGGGTTATTCACAGTCAAAACGTGAATATAACTCCATAAATAAATCATAACAATTTACTTATCAAAATAAGTCGTTTGTGAATTTATAAAACAACGTTTATAAATTCTATTTCTATTTATTTATAACAACTTCCTTTTATAAATTCCTTTATTAACCTATTCGATTTATAACTCAATTATAAAACAAAAGTTCACTTTATAAGTTAAATGCTTATAAAAACGATTATTTACAAAATCGTTCTTTTAAACCTCATAATTATAAATCTTATAACTTATAAGATTTAAATTATTTATCCAAAACCATTCTTTTAATAACTTTATAAATTTTATAAACATACTGTTTATAAAATTCCATTTATAACTTCACCGTTTATAATTCTATAAATTTCATTCTTTAATGAAATTCATTTTCACTTCATTCAAACACTTATAAAAACTCGTTTTATAATGTCAAATGTTTTAATTTGTAAATATCAATTTATAAATCTTTTTAATATAAATCAATTTATATTATTCTTTAAAACGTCTTTAATCTTCTTTATAATTTCACCATTTTGATTTATAAAATAATTAAATTTCATAAATCCTATATTTAAACTTTTCACAATAAATTCTAAAATCCCGATTAAACTATTTCATAAAATCATCAGCATCATATTCTCAAAAATCAGTTTTTAACTATATTTCTCAAACTCATAATTTTTATAACTTTAAAAATTGTAACGTTTATTTATTTAAAATAAATCAATTTCCAAAAATATTTTATAAACGTATACTTTCAAAAATCTCTTTAAAAATCATTTTAAAATTCCAAATTTGGTCCAATGATGCTACATACCAAATAGTCAATCACGACAACAACGACATCATATATCGATATGATAGTCAATCAAATATCAAAATATCTGAAATCAAATAAATACTGTTGAGGAATCCAGTTGGATCCCTCCAACCTGTTTTCCTGCATCCACAAACATTAGCACAATACCAATTCCGCTCCAGTACGGAATTATCGCGGTATATGTTCTTATTAAATATTATCCGCTTAATAACGGCGCAATAGGGTCTCATCCGCTAAAATAAAAATGCGGGAAATCAATAACTCCAATATATACATATGCCAATATATATATATTGCTACTATATATATAATACCAATTTCACTGTTTATGAAATATTCGCGGTATATGTTTTTAATAAATAACATCCGCTTACTAACGGCGTATAATGTCTATTTTAACAATCAATAGATAACAATCAACATTCAAACATGCATTCAAATATTTTAAATCTAACTATTAAAAATAAAATCGAAACTGATTCGATTGAGTGAGAAGTTCTCACCTTGATTTTAAATTTCGTTTTAGCGATTTATTTCGAATAAAATTAAACGCGCGTTTAATTTTACCCAAAATTCTCACTAACTCCAAACCACTCCAATCTAATTTCATCGCGTAGTGCTCGTCCATACGATTCCAACGCAACTGGTTTCGCGCGTTTTCGACCTCGTATGAAAAAGTTATACATTTTTGAAGTTACACAAATTTTTATATAATAATTACAACTTAATTTAATTTTTTTATAACCTGCAACTAACATGGGCCGTCCATCATCTCCAGAGCAAATCAGAGCCATGCGTTTCTTTCTCTTCTCCCTCGTTCACGTTTCTACAGATAGCACATACAAACCGAACCCAATTTTACACGACATTAGGGTTTAAATTAACACCCTCCACGACGCACTAAAACTTGATCGGAGACCATCAACACGTGCGCCTCCCCTCACTCCACCTACGGCCGAAGAGCCATGAAACTCGGCCACTCCTCCATCCTAGAATTTCGTGCGCAGCTCCCCCCCTGTCGGCCCCTTTTTCTCCTTCCTCGAGTCTCTAAAAACGATCACACCCGTATGGATCTGAAGAACACACTCCCCTCTACAACTTCTTAGTTGGTGATTTCTTCTAATTGTTGATGGATCGTGAGTGATTGAGAGAGGAAGGTGGGAAAAATCTGGCCTTTCATTAGGGTAGTGGCGGCTAGGGTTTATAATTTAGGTTTTTTTTTTCTTCTAAAATTATGAAGGCTCATGTCTATTTATAGAAGAACGAACGAACACTATTCATCCGTAAATTCCGAACTCCGATTTACGCGCCGAAACTGACATTCCTAGGGTTTATCCCGCGTTCCGGGCACAATGGAACAGGTTTCGAAAGCTAATTCAGACATCTGTGCGAGTTATGGCTACAAACGTTCAATTTAAATTAAACCGATTTAAGCGATTTTCTAGGCGTTTTAATTTGTACCGGACAAACGGTAAATCCAATTGACTTGAAATTTAAAACCTTACAATAATATCACATTACGGATCCGATGAAACTGATTTCGTCGAAATCCGAGACTTTTTGAAAAATGGTTATTTTAACTCGCCAAATTAATATTAAAAATAAATCGATGCGTTTCGAGCTGCCACGATCAAACGATAACTCCGATTGACACGAAAATTGAAATCCGGTAATAACTAACTATTACGGATCCAATGGAACTGGTTTCGTTCAATTCTGAGACTGTTCAAAAATTGACTATTTTTACTAGTCGATTTTAATATTAAAATATTCAATTTTCACAAATTAACTTTTAATTCGGTTTTAAAAGTTCTAAAATATCATTCTAACTTCAACATGATAAAATAAAATTTTACAAATCATTTTCAATCATATTTAACTCAATTTTTCAATTATTTCCACAATTTAACATATTAAATATCGATTTAATTATTCAATTAAATCCAATAATTCAAATAAAAATTTATTCGACTTATAAATTCACTTATTAATATTCAAAATTAATTAAATATTCAAATTTTAATTAAATAAAATTCTGGGTCGTTACAATCTTCCCCCCTTAAAAGAATTTCGTCCTCGAAATTAACTAGTAAGAAAAGTTACAGAATCTATTAATTTTCCCAAAACAATTTAAACTTCTTACAAAACTTTACTAAGTTTTCAAAATCATACTTAGTTATCTTTTTCAAAACCAAACTATGTCATTTAACTTTCAATTCTAAATCAAAGTTAAAGTTTTCAAAATTTTCCAATTTTCTCAAAATTTTCTAACGCCTTAAATTTTCGGAAAAATTCGCCATAGTCTCCTTTGCGCGGCTCGATCCGAAAAAAAATGACAGTATATATATCACAAATATACATCTCATCAAGTAATGAGGCATCCCGAAGGGAAAAAATTATAAAAGTACGGTATGTAATCCGAGATATGTACCTTATGTTTTATTAGCAAGCATATACGGCTAATATAGCGCGAAAGCGAGCTCCAAATGCGAAGCAAACGCGATCCGCACCTACTAATCACTTAACAAACAACATGAGAATCATGCATATAGATAATAGTATCGATATACAACATATATCAACATAATAACTATATATGCCAACATAGCAAATGTAGTAAAAGCAGCAAATGCAAATATCAACCAACTATCATCCAACTAACATTCATAACCAATAAATATTCATTCATATTCTCATTAATATTCAATGAAATAGGGTTTTTAATATAATCACATTTGATTCATTAACAGTGGATGTTCTTACTAACATTCATTTTCAATTTGCTTATATTCACTAATTCATATTCAAGTTGGTTCACTTCCAATTCAAATTCAATTCCATTCAAATTAATTTACCTTTAATTTGAATTCAATTACTTTAGCTTCCAATTTCATTAGTTCAATTTCATTAACTTAATGAATTACATACAATCAACTAACAATCATATAACAACCAATGTATATTAATTACAACCAAATTCCTTTGCTTACAATTGGTTTAATATAATTGATTTTCATTCAATTATTCAACTTTCTAATAACATTAGATTTTAATGAATTACACTTATATTCATTATTTCATACCAATTTATTTCACATTCAATTGATTTACTTTCAATCCATTCATTCAATTCAATTTCGAAGTTGAATTTCATTTACATAACTCAAGTTCATATTTCATTTTACTTTGTTACTTTACTTTGATACTAATATCAACTTCATTCAACATCACTTAAGTTATATTCCATTTAACTTTAAACTCATTTTTATTCACAACTCATATTTATAAATATATTCATATAGTTTCACTTCTTATATATATAAGTTTATTTCACAATTGTAAATCACTTTAATTATAATTCAATTCTTATAATTCTTTTGCTTATACAATTATTCTTTTGTTTAGATTATTCAAACAATAAAACAATCAACTTACATACACTTTAATAATTCTGAAAATTTATTTCTTTTATATATAAAATATACTCAAGGCAAAATTATTTCATTTACCCAATTTAAAACAATATTGTGTCGAATTGTTCTATTCAAGTGTTTAGAAACCCCTTCGGCATAGTCTTGCGGACCACGCTGACGAAAGTTCATATGCCACTCAATAAACCAATCATCACAATATAAAACAATTTTATATATTCACTAACAAATACGCTCTCATATCTATTATTAATCTCAAACTCATTCTAGAGTACTACTGACTCTATCTCTAATGAGTAATACCCAACAGAACCATGGTTGTCGCGTAACCATATGCTCTGATACCACATTGTCAGGACCCGATTCTTCGTCTTCCGAAAATTCGACATCGATACTCACTTTATCGACTGCTGAGCAATCGAACGACGGAAAACCGAACACTGAGGGTTTTAAGAAAAATTTAAGAAAAGAAAAAGGCAGAAGAAGAGATAAGAAGGTAGAAAAATAGAGAGAAAAGAAAAATAGAAGATAGAACAGAAAGAAAACAGAACATTTAAAATAGAAGAAAAAGAGAATAGAAAATGGAGGGGAAAGAAAAATAGAACGGAACAGAAAACAACAGAACAACATCAGAATCTCACAATTCGCAGCGGAACAACATATAATAATAAATGAATAATCTTTAAACAAAGAACTATATCAGTTATTACATTTTATACATTACATTTCATTACATCATATCATCAGAGTATACAACATCAAACAAACAGTGCAGCGGAAAAAAAGAAATACTATATAAGTAATACGCCATGCTATCCAGCTTGCCTCCTGCAACTCCTGAATATCCAGAATATCCTGATAAACCTAACTCTTGACTGTCCGTGTGGAAATTGGTGGGCACCCAGAGTTTAGGAAGGAAAACAATAAACTCCAAGTCAGTCATGTGACTGGTGTGAGAACTCAAAACAGTTTATTTATCTTTAAAATCAAAATAGAGGAATATTTTTAAATCAATTCGCAATGCTTTTTAAAAGTGAGACTACCATAAGGCCTCCCGCACACACACACAATGCAAACGCAGAATCGGAGGAGATTTCTCCTTATGATAGTCAAAGATGCTTGATACGCATTTAAAAGAACATTTCATATTATTATTAGTGTATAGTGTAGGAAAAATTCATTTCGAAAGTAGAATATAAATCTTAGCCAACATACGACCATTATCGTATGCCTACTATAGCTACCATCCAAACAGTGGTGACCACCATAAGTGAATGGCAGGTCCTACAACTAATACCGTACAAGTTTCGTATTGGGAATTGGATTTCCAACGAATGATCAGGCCAAGGAACTTCCCATTGCCACATGAGAATGCCTCTGGATGGACATCCCCGAGAACCAAACCGGATCTCTACCAACACAAGGCCGGGTTACCCCTAACTGAGTAACAACTGACCGAATATGCCATCCCCCGGTCCTTTGGGACCTTTTCACCGAGCGCTCGTAATCAATTCACACAATCATAACAAAGTGTTTTCAACATGAGTAAGTATCTGGGATCCATACCATGATACCACCCTTTTCCAGAAGGAAATGGACACGTCCTAAAGGGCGCTACCCCTCATAACCTTGCCGCATCTTTCCTGTTTTGACCATTCACGGGGTGTGAGGCTCGACGAAGTCACGTCCACAAAAACATACTTTATACAAAAGCCATGCTTTGGGTCACAAATGATCATAGAAATGATCACAAAGATAGACGATCAAATAAATGATCCTATCACAAATAATCAACACAATGATCATTTACAGCAACACTCAGCATGTCACATTACCAAATTGGGAATATATCGCTGATAACTTCAACTATATAACCTCTGAGCTCGTACGTCTCAGAGAAGGGTGTTAAGCTAAAAGAATAAATTCTCCGCCACCAACAGAAATATATTTGAAAGAAATCTGCTTTATATCTCAACTTGTAATGTCAGACATACAATCCATACAAGTCTGTTCCGGGCTCGAACAAAACCGAAGGCACTTCTTACGAAGCCCTTGCAAATCCGGGTATTCACAATCCCGATCGAATTTCCCATCACTTAAGGAAATCTCTATACCAGGAGCTACCCAGTGCAGAGACAATCGATAGGTCATCCTATCGCTTTCACAAATACTCGGTCTTCAACACCGATCTTCAATGCAATTCACAACGACGTATCACATATTCGGAATGGGTTATACGACCCCATGGTCCTTTCCCGGTTAACCCGAATAGTGAGCGCTTATTCAAAAATAAGTGTGGCATTCACATTCAAACAAATCACATCAAATACCCATTCAAAGGGAAATATTGATAGTCGGTTATTGAACTATCAATTGATATGCATACATCACCAGATTCCAAATAATTTTCCAAATTATTTATTTTCCAAAATATCTTCACTAGATATTAAATTTCAATACTTCAAAAATAAATCAACATTTATTTTTAAACAAATTCCACTTTCTTTTATAAATTCAATAGTGAATTTACGTTCCAAAATATAAATGAATATACGACTACAATTCGATTTCTAATATTCATTTTCAATTTATCTTCAAAAAGATAAATTCAAAATATTCACTTTATATTGGAAAACAATTCCATACTTATTTATTCATAAGTAATTCACAGATTTTATTTATTTTCAACACTTAGAAAATATTCTATATACTTAAATCGAAATTAAGTATATACTTCATTCTTTAAGGAAATCATTCTCTTAAACATATTTATTTGGGCCAAAACGAATGTTGCGTAAAACATCGTTACGACAACCCAAAATCACTAGTATAGGGATTCGAAATTAAAATAGATATATAAATCCCAATACTATACAAAACATTTCCTTTCGGAAACCATTTACTATAACAACAGTGTTATAGTCCACTATTTCCTTTTATTTCTCGAAAACGTCTATTTCAACAATCAATGTTGAAATCTATGGTTTCGAATCTCAACACATTTTAAAACATCATTAGATCGTTTTAATTCTATTTGAAATATCACATTCAAAACAATTTCTTTAACATATTATTCACTATTCAAAAACGTGAATATACTACGTTAATCAATTTCATCATTTCTATACATTTCATTTTAAAGGGTTATTCACAGTCAAAACGTGAATATAACTCCATAAATAAATCATAACAATTTACTTATCAAAATAAGTCGTTTGTGAATTTATAAAACAACGTTTATAAATTCTATTTCTATTTATTTATAACAACTTCCTTTTATAAATTCCTTTATTAACCTATTCGATTTATAACTCAATTATAAAACAAAAGTTCACTTTATAAGTTAAATGCTTATAAAAACGATTATTTACAAAATCGTTCTTTTAAACCTCATAATTATAAATCTTATAACTTATAAGATTTAAATTATTTATCCAAAACCATTCTTTTAATAACTTTATAAATTTTATAAACATACTGTTTATAAAATTCCATTTATAACTTCACCGTTTATAATTCTATAAATTTCATTCTTTAATGAAATTCATTTTCACTTCATTCAAACACTTATAAAAACTCGTTTTATAATGTCAAATGTTTTAATTTGTAAATATCAATTTATAAATCTTTTTAATATAAATCAATTTATATTATTCTTTAAAACGTCTTTAATCTTCTTTATAATTTCACCATTTTGATTTATAAAATAATTAAATTTCATAAATCCTATATTTAAACTTTTCACAATAAATTCTAAAATCCCGATTAAACTATTTCATAAAATCATCAGCATCATATTCTCAAAAATCAGTTTTTAACTATATTTCTCAAACTCATAATTTTTATAACTTTAAAAATTGTAACGTTTATTTATTTAAAATAAATCAATTTCCAAAAATATTTTATAAACGTATACTTTCAAAAATCTCTTTAAAAATCATTTTAAAATTCCAAATTTGGTCCAATGATGCTACATACCAAATAGTCAATCACGACAACAACGACATCATATATCGATATGATAGTCAATCAAATATCAAAATATCTGAAATCAAATAAATACTGTTGAGGAATCCAGTTGGATCCCTCCAACCTGTTTTCCTGCATCCACAAACATTAGCACAATACCAATTCCGCTCCAGTACGGAATTATCGCGGTATATGTTCTTATTAAATATTATCTGCTTAATAACGGCGCAATAGGGTCTCATCCGCTAAACAAAAAATGCGGGAAATCAATAACTCCAATATATACATATGCCAATATATATATATTGCTACTATATATATAATACCAATTTCACTGTTTATGAAATATTCGCGGTATATGTTTTTAATAAATAACATCCGCTTACTAACGGCGTATAATGTCTATTTTAACAATCAATAGATAACAATCAACATTCAAACATGCATTCAAATATTTTAAATCTAACTATTAAAAATAAAATTGAAACTGATTCGATTGAGTGAGAAGTTCTCACCTTGATTTTAAATTTCGTTTTAGCGATTTATTTCGAATAAAATTAAACGCGCGTTTAATTTTACCCAAAATTATCACTAACTCCAAACCACTCCAATCTAATTTCATCGCGTAGTGCTCGTCCATACGATTCCAACGCAACTGGTTTCGCGCGTTTTCGACCTCGTATGAAAAAGTTATACATTTTTGAAGTTACACAAATTTTTATATAATAATTACAACTTAATTTAATTTTTTTATAACCTGCAACTAACATGGGCCGTCCATCATCTCCAGAGCAAATCAGAGCCGTGCGTTTCTTTCTCTTCTCCCTCGTTCACGTTTCTACAGATAGCACATACAAACCGAACCCAATTTTACACGACATTAGGGTTTAAATTAACACCCTCCACGACGCACTAAAACTTGATCGGAGACCATCAACACGTGCGCCTCCCCTCACTCCACCTACGGCCGAAGAGCCATGAAACTCGGCCACTCCTCCATCCTAGAATTTCGTGCGCAACTCCCCCCCTGTCGGCCCCTTTTTCTCCTTCCTCGAGTCTCTAAAAACGATCACACCCGTATGGATCTGAAGAACACACTCCCCTCTACAACTTCTTAGTTGGTGATTTCTTCTAATTGTTGATGGATCGTGAGTGATTGAGAGAGGAAGGTGGGAAAAATCTGGCCTTTCATTAGGGTAGTGGCGGCTAGGGTTTATAATTTAGGTTTTTTTTTTCTTCTAAAATTATGAAGGCTCATGTCTATTTATAGAAGAACGAACGAACACTATTCATCCGTAAATTCCGAACTCCGATTTACGCGCCGAAACTGACATTCCTAGGGTTTATCCCGCGTTCCGGGCACAATGGAACAGGTTTCGAAAGCTAATTCAGACATCTGTGCGAGTTATGGCTACAAACGTTCAATTTAAATTAAACCGATTTAAGCGATTTTCTAGGCGTTTTAATTTGTACCGGACAAACGGTAAATCCAATTGACTTGAAATTTAAAACCTTACAATAATATCACATTACGGATCCGATGAAACTGATTTCGTCGAAATCCGAGACTTTTTGAAAAATGGTTATTTTAACTCGCCAAATTAATATTAAAAATAAATCGATGCGTTTCGAGCTGCCACGATCAAACGATAACTCCGATTGACACGAAAATTGAAATCCGGTAATAACTAACTATTACGGATCCAATGGAACTGGTTTCGTTCAATTCTGAGACTGTTCAAAAATTGACTATTTTTACTAGTCGATTTTAATATTAAAATATTCAATTTTCACAAATTAACTTTTAATTCGGTTTTAAAAGTTCTAAAATATCATTCTAACTTCAACATGATAAAATAAAATTTTACAAATCATTTTCAATCATATTTAACTCAATTTTTCAATTATTTCCACAATTTAACATATTAAATATCGATTTAATTATTCAATTAAATCCAATAATTCAAATAAAAATTTATTCGACTTATAAATTCACTTATTAATATTCAAAATTAATTAAATATTCAAATTTTAATTAAATAAAATTCTGGGTCGTTACAATCTTCCCCCCTTAAAAGAATTTCGTCCTCGAAATTAACTAGTAAGAAAAGTTACAGAATCTATTAATTTTCCCAAAACAATTTAAACTTCTTACAAAACTTTACTAAGTTTTCAAAATCATACTTAGTTATCTTTTTCAAAACCAAACTATGTCATTTAACTTTCAATTCTAAATCAAAGTTAAAGTTTTCAAAATTTTCCAATTTTCTCAAAATTTTCTAACGCCTTAAATTTTCGGAAAAATTCGCCATAGTCTCCTTTGCGCGGCTCGATCCGAAAAAAAATGACAGTATATATATCACAAATATACATCTCATCAAGTAATGAGGCATCCCGAAGGGAAAAAATTATAAAAGTACGGTATGTAATCCGAGATATGTACCTTATGTTTTATTAGCAAGCATATACGGCTAATATAGCGCGAAAGCGAGCTCCAAATGCGAAGCAAACGCGATCCGCACCTACTAATCACTTAACAAACAACATGAGAATCATGCATATAGATAATAGTATCGATATACAACATATATCAACATAATAACTATATATGCCAACATAGCAAATGTAGTAAAAGCAGCAAATGCAAATATCAACCAACTATCATCCAACTAACATTCATAACCAATAAATATTCATTCATATTCTCATTAATATTCAATGAAATAGGGTTTTTAATATAATCACATTTGATTCATTAACAGTGGATGTTCTTACTAACATTCATTTTCAATTTGCTTATATTCACTAATTCATATTCAAGTTGGTTCACTTCCAATTCAAATTCAATTCCATTCAAATTAATTTACCTTTAATTTGAATTCAATTACTTTAGCTTCCAATTTCATTAGTTCAATTTCATTAACTTAATGAATTACATACAATCAACTAACAATCATATAACAACCAATGTATATTAATTACAACCAAATTCCTTTGCTTACAATTGGTTTAATATAATTGATTTTCATTCAATTATTCAACTTTCTAATAACATTAGATTTTAATGAATTACACTTATATTCATTATTTCATACCAATTTATTTCACATTCAATTGATTTACTTTCAATCCATTCATTCAATTCAATTTCGAAGTTGAATTTCATTTACATAACTCAAGTTCATATTTCATTTTACTTTGTTACTTTACTTTGATACTAATATCAACTTCATTCAACATCACTTAAGTTATATTCCATTTAACTTTAAACTCATTTTTATTCACAACTCATATTTATAAATATATTCATATAGTTTCACTTCTTATATATATAAGTTTATTTCACAATTGTAAATCACTTTAATTATAATTCAATTCTTATAATTCTTTTGCTTATACAATTATTCTTTTGTTTAGATTATTCAAACAATAAAACAATCAACTTACATACACTTTAATAATTCTGAAAATTTATTTCTTTTATATATAAAATATACTCAAGGCAAAATTATTTCATTTACCCAATTTAAAACAATATTGTGTCGAATTGTTCTATTCAAGTGTTTAGAAACCCCTTCGGCATAGTCTTGCGGACCACGCTGACGAAAGTTCATATGCCACTCAATAAACCAATCATCACAATATAAAACAATTTTATATATTCACTAACAAATACGCTCTCATATCTATTATTAATCTCAAACTCATTCTAGAGTACTACTGACTCTATCTCTAATGAGTAATACCCAACAGAACCATGGTTGTCGCTTAACCATATGCTCTGATACCACATTGTCAGGACCCGATTCTTCGTCTTCCGAAAATTCGACATCGATACTCACTTTATCGACTGCTGAGCAATCGAACGACGGAAAACCGAACACTGAGGGTTTTAAGAAAAATTTAAGAAAAGAAAAAGGCAGAAGAAGAGATAAGAAGGTAGAAAAATAGAGAGAAAAGAAAAATAGAAGATAGAACAGAAAGAAAACAGAACATTTAAAATAGAAGAAAAAGAGAATAGAAAATGGAGGGGAAAGAAAAATAGAACGGAACAGAAAACAACAGAACAACATCAGAATCTCACAATTCGCAGCGGAACAACATATAATAATAAATGAATAATCTTTAAACAAAGAACTATATCAGTTATTACATTTTATACATTACATTTCATTACATCATATCATCAGAGTATACAACATCAAACAAACAGTGCAGCGGAAAAAAAGAAATACTATATAAGTAATACGCCATGCTATCCAGCTTGCCTCCTGCAACTCCTGAATATCCAGAATATCCTGATAAACCTAACTCTTGACTGTCCGTGTGGAAATTGGTGGGCACCCAGAGTTTAGGAAGGAAAACAATAAACTCCAAGTCAGTCATGTGACTGGTGTGAGAACTCAAAACAGTTTATTTATCTTTAAAATCAAAATAGAGGAATATTTTTAAATCAATTCGCAATGCTTTTTAAAAGTGAGACTACCATAAGGCCTCCCGCACACACACACAATGCAAACGCAGAATCGGAGGAGATTTCTCCTTATGATAGTCAAAGATGCTTGATACGCATTTAAAAGAACATTTCATATTATTATTAGTGTATAGTGTAGGAAAAATTCATTTCGAAAGTAGAATATAAATCTTAGCCAACATACGACCATTATCGTATGCCTACTATAGCTACCATCCAAACAGTGGTGACCACCATAAGTGAATGGCAGGTCCTACAACTAATACCGTACAAGTTTCGTATTGGGAATTGGATTTCCAACGAATGATCAGGCCAAGGAACTTCCCATTGCCACATGAGAATGCCTCTGGATGGACATCCCCGAGAACCAAACCGGATCTCTACCAACACAAGGCCGGGTTACCCCTAACTGAGTAACAACTGACCGAATATGCCATCCCCCGGTCCTTTGGGACCTTTTCACCGAGCGCTCGTAATCAATTCACACAATCATAACAAAGTGTTTTCAACATGAGTAAGTATCTGGGATCCATACCATGATACCACCCTTTTCCAGAAGGAAATGGACACGTCCTAAAGGGCGCTACCCCTCATAACCTTGCCGCATCTTTCCTGTTTTGACCATTCACGGGGTGTGAGGCTCGACGAAGTCACGTCCACAAAAACATACTTTATACAAAAGCCATGCTTTGGGTCACAAATGATCATAGAAATGATCACAAAGATAGACGATCAAATAAATGATCCTATCACAAATAATCAACACAATGATCATTTACAGCAACACTCAGCATGTCACATTACCAAATTGGGAATATATCGCTGATAACTTCAACTATATAACCTCTGAGCTCGTACGTCTCAGAGAAGGGTGTTAAGCTAAAAGAATAAATTCTCCGCCACCAACAGAAATATATTTGAAAGAAATCTGCTTTATATCTCAACTTGTAATGTCAGACATACAATCCATACAAGTCTGTTCCGGGCTCGAACAAAACCGAAGGCACTTCTTACGAAGCCCTTGCAAATCCGGGTATTCACAATCCCGATCGAATTTCCCATCACTTAAGGAAATCTCTATACCAGGAGCTACCCAGTGCAGAGACAATCGATAGGTCATCCTATCGCTTTCACAAATACTCGGTCTTCAACACCGATCTTCAATGCAATTCACAACGACGTATCACATATTCGGAATGGGTTATACGACCCCATGGTCCTTTCCCGGTTAACCCGAATAGTGAGCGCTTATTCAAAAATAAGTGTGGCATTCACATTCAAACAAATCACATCAAATACCCATTCAAAGGGAAATATTGATAGTCGGTTATTGAACTATCAATTGATATGCATACATCACCAGATTCCAAATAATTTTCCAAATTATTTATTTTCCAAAATATCTTCACTAGATATTAAATTTCAATACTTCAAAAATAAATCAACATTTATTTTTAAACAAATTCCACTTTCTTTTATAAATTCAATAGTGAATTTACGTTCCAAAATATAAATGAATATACGACTACAATTCGATTTCTAATATTCATTTTCAATTTATCTTCAAAAAGATAAATTCAAAATATTCACTTTATATTGGAAAACAATTCCATACTTATTTATTCATAAGTAATTCACAGATTTTATTTATTTTCAACACTTAGAAAATATTCTATATACTTAAATCGAAATTAAGTATATACTTCATTCTTTAAGGAAATCATTCTCTTAAACATATTTATTTGGGCCAAAACGAATGTTGCGTAAAACATCGTTACGACAACCCAAAATCACTAGTATAGGGATTCGAAATTAAAATAGATATATAAATCCCAATACTATACAAAACATTTCCTTTCGGAAACCATTTACTATAACAACAGTGTTATAGTCCACTATTTCCTTTTATTTCTCGAAAACGTCTATTTCAACAATCAATGTTGAAATCTATGGTTTCGAATCTCAACACATTTTAAAACATCATTAGATCGTTTTAATTCTATTTGAAATATCACATTCAAAACAATTTCTTTAACATATTATTCACTATTCAAAAACGTGAATATACTACGTTAATCAATTTCATCATTTCTATACATTTCATTTTAAAGGGTTATTCACAGTCAAAACGTGAATATAACTCCATAAATAAATCATAACAATTTACTTATCAAAATAAGTCGTTTGTGAATTTATAAAACAACGTTTATAAATTCTATTTCTATTTATTTATAACAACTTCCTTTTATAAATTCCTTTATTAACCTATTCGATTTATAACTCAATTATAAAACAAAAGTTCACTTTATAAGTTAAATGCTTATAAAAACGATTATTTACAAAATCGTTCTTTTAAACCTCATAATTATAAATCTTATAACTTATAAGATTTAAATTATTTATCCAAAACCATTCTTTTAATAACTTTATAAATTTTATAAACCTACTGTTTATAAAATTCCATTTATAACTTCCCCGTTTATAATTCTATAAATTTCATTCTTTAATGAAATTCATTTTCACTTCATTCAAACACTTATAAAAACTCGTTTTATAATGTCAAATGTTTTAATTTGTAAATATCAATTTATAAATCTTTTTAATATAAATCAATTTATATTATTCTTTAAAACGTCTTTAATCTTCTTTATAATTTCACCATTTTGATTTATAAAATAATTAAATTTCATAAATCCTATATTTAAACTTTTCACAATAAATTCTAAAATCCCGATTAAACTATTTCATAAAATCATCAGCATCATATTCTCAAAAATCAGTTTTTAACTATATTTCTCAAACTCATAATTTTTATAACTTTAAAAATTATAACGTTTATTTATTTAAAATAAATCAATTTCCAAAAATATTTTATAAACGTATACTTTCAAAAATCTCTTTAAAAATCATTTTAAAATTCCAAATTTGGTCCAATGATGCTACATACCAAATAGTCAATCACGACAACAACGACATCATATATCGATATGATAGTCAATCAAATATCAAAATATCTGAAATCAAATAAATACTGTTGAGGAATCCAGTTGGATCCCTCCAACCTGTTTTCCTGCATCCACAAGCATTAGCACAATACCAATTCCGCTCTAGTACGGAATTATCGCGGTATATGTTCTTATTAAATATTATCCGCTTAATAACGGCGCAATAGGGTCTCATCCGCTAAACAAAAAATGCGGGAAATCAATAACTCCAATATAGACATATGCCAATATATATATATTGCTACTATATATATAATACCAATTTCACTGTTTATGAAATATTCGCGGTATATGTTTTTAATAAATAACATCCGCTTACTAACGGCGTATAATGTCTATTTTAACAATCAATAGATAACAATCAACATTCAAACATGCATTCAAATATTTTAAATCTAACTATTAAAAATAAAATCGAAACAGATTCGATTGAGTGAGAAGTTCTCACCTTGATTTTAAATTCCGTTTTAGCGATTTATTTCGAATAAAATTAAACGCGCGTTTAATTTTACCCAAAATTCTCACTAACTCCAAACGACTCCAATCCAATTTCATCGCGTAGTGCTCGTCCATACGATTCCAATGCAACTGGTTTCGCGCGTTTTCGACCTCGTATGAAAAAGTTATACATTTTTGAAGTTACACAAATTTTTATATAATAATTACAACTTAATTTAATTTTTTTATAACCTGCAACTAACATGGGCCGTCCATCATCTCCAGAGCAAATCAGAGCCGTGCGTTTCTTTCTCTTCTCCCTCGTTCACGTTTCTACAGATAGCACATACAAACCGAACCCAATTTTACACGACATTAGGGTTTAAATTAACACCCTCCACGACGCACTAAAACTTGATCGGAGACCATCAACACGTGCGCTCCCCTCACTCCACCTACGGCCGAAGAGCCATGAAACTCGGCCACTCCTCCATCCTAGAATTGCGTGCGCAGCTCCCCCCTGTCGGCCCCTTTTTCTCCTTCCTCGAGTCTCTAAAAACGATCACACCCGTATGGATCTGAAGAATACACTCCCCTCTACAACTTCTTAGTTGGTGATTTCTTCTAATTGTTGATGGATCGTGAGTGATTGAGAGAGGAAGGTGGGAAAAATCTGGCCTTTCATTAGGGTAGTGGCGGCTAGGGTTTATAATTTAGGTTTTTATTTTTTTATTTTTTTCTAAAATTATGAAGGCTCATGTCTATTTATAGAAGAACGAACGAACACTATTCATCCGTAAATTCCGAACTCCGATTTACGCGCCGAAACTGACATTTCTAGGGTTTATCCCGCGTTCCGGACACAATGGAATAGGTTTCGAAAGCTAATTCGGACATCTGTGCGAGTTATGGCTACAAACGTTCAATTTAAATTAAACCGATTTAAGCGATTTTCTAGGCGTTTTAATTTGTACCGGACAAACGGTAAATCCAATTGACTTGAAATTTAAAACCTTACAATAATATCACATTACGGATCCGATGAAACTGGTTTCGTCGAAATCCGAGATTTTTTGAAAAATGGCTATTTTAACTCGCCAAATTAATATTAAAAATAAATCGATGCGTTTCGAGCTGCCACGATCAAACGATAACTCCGATTGACACGAAAATTGAAATCCGGTAATAACTAACTATTACGGATCCAATGGAACTGGTTTCGTTCAATTCTGAGACTGTTCAAAAATTGACTATTTTTACTAGTCGATTTTAATATTAAAATATTCAATTTTCACAAATTAACTTTTAATTCGATTTTAAAAGTTCTAAAATATCATTCTAACTTCAACATGATAAAATAAAATTTTAAAAATCATTTTCAATCATATTTAACTCAATTTTTCAATTATTTCCACAATTTAACATATTAAATTATCGATTTAATTATTCAATTAAATCCAATAATTCAAATAAAAATTTATTCGACTTATAAATTCACTTATTAATATTCAAAATTAATTAAATATTCAAATTTTAATTAAATAAAATTCTGGGTCGTTACACTTTGAATCCAAATTTAAATTAAGTTATACATATATATATACATATATAGCTACACAATTAAATTTGAAAAACAATTATTTTTATTAAAAATCTAGTTGTTAAAAACAATGTATCATTATATTTTGAAAATAAAAAATTAACAACTATAAATAATTTATAAAAGAAATTGTCTTCTTTATAAATAAATTATTTATTTTACCAACTATATTTTTAAGAAATCAAAATAAACCTTATTGCTATTTATTTAAATTTAAATCTTGAGTTAAACATATTTTAAATCATTTCAATATTCACCTTATTAATTTAAAATCATAAAGTTATTTATTATATACTTTTAAAAACTTAATATCAAATAAATTAATTTAAACAAATTAAATTTTTATCTTATCAATTTAAAAACCATATTTTGTTTATTAAATAACCTTTTAAAAGTTTAACTTTAAATAAAATCAAAATTCCAAATTTTTACTAAAGATATATATATATATATATAGAAAACGGGATTTATTTATTTATTAGATTAAAATAATATATATTTCCAATGTATATGTATTCTATATAAATTATAAATAGATAAGAATTTATTAGATTTAAAAAGATAAAATCTATCAATTAAATATTTATTTTATTGGATTATCAAATTAATTCAAATCTTATCACAAAGATTATCAATTTAATTTAATTTTTATTTCAGATTATTAAATTGATATTGTTTCAAAATTCCGGGTCATCGCATTCCTTCCCCTTTAAAAGAATTTCGTCCCCGAAATTTAAAACAAAGGTAATTTAATAATCTATTTAAAGATTTAATTTTAAAACACAAGCATATACCAATGATATGCTAACAACCATAGCAATCAATTCATTTAATCAAACAAATCTAATTATCCAGAAAAATTCTGGATAGAACTTCCACGAGTTTCCCTGGTATAAATATTGGGATACTCGCTCTATAGATTCCAAACAATCAATACTATTAAGCTATAGAGCTCCTACTCATCTAGATCTACAAAACTAGATAGCATAGCAGACTACAGACGAGTCTGATTCAACAACCAACCTCTATAACTGCTAGTTCCAAAACTAGAGATAAACCATACACGTACTCCCTCAGAGATACGTGAAACTCATCGAATCCCACTTGTCCAAACTGGCAATTCAATCCTGAAAACCAAATACTGATCCAACCAAAACACAAAAGATCCAAACATCTCGGAGTTAGCTTTCCAGCCTTATCCCATCTTATGGTTCCTTTGATCGGAGAAAACTTATTTAAAACAAAAATCCAACTCCAGAATCCAAATTCCTTCGTCTCTTATCCACAAAATGTCTTTGGACGATCCTGGGCTGCCAACATCCAAACTGATCAGCTCAACCCTTGATGATTCATCTAGAAACAAACTAGACCAAAAACAACCCAACATAATGATTTCCTCGAGATCAATCCAAAACCAAGTACACAACTCTACTCCATAACAACAGAAGACTAAACTTACTTCTCCTTATACGGAAAAGACAACCAGAAACACTTCCAAACTGCTTCCGCTGCATAGCTCTGATCTGAAGTAGAAAAAATGATGATGATGAACACGAGCACAAACTGGACATCACTTCCCAGAAATATGGTTCAACAGATCCATAAAGAAAACTCAGAAGTTCCTCCAAAAATCTGAGCTGCTTCATCAAACTCTATCTCTAGGAACCATCTTTCAACTACTGAATCACCAGCTCCACTCCTAGAATTTCAGTTGATAAGAAAACTCAATCTCCAGATGCGGACAATCTCTGTCTTCCAGAAGACATCCAGAAAATCTCTGACAATCCAAGAGAACATTCAACTACCGCAAGTCACTTTTGCGATCAACCCAGATCAATTTCCAAAGAAAATCTGTTCTCGCTTTACCAAACGGAATAGCTTATGCTGGTCTACCCAATCCATTGAAGAAATGGATCCACTCTGCTGCTTCTGAATTCCACCTCCAGAAAAACTACTCAGCTAAGACCTCGCTGTCGTCTCATAGAACATTCCGAGCTGCACTGCTGACACCAATGCCAAAACTTCCTAATCCAAAGCCCTTCGAGAAACTCGGACTTCAAAACAAATAGAAACACCCAACATCCATAGTCACTGCATCTCATCACGCAGTTACAACTTCCTGAGGTATCAAGATACCATCACTTGCTTCTGCCCAAATGACAGATCCAAACTCAACTCTTCCAACTCTGCCTCAAAGATGACTCCGAACCTTTACAGGTTACCTTCATAGATTTATGAAATCTCTACACTCTGCACAACTTACTCGAGATAGTATTCGGTCTACAGTCTCAACAAATACACTTCCAACCTCAAACATTCAAACTCCAACCAATGGTAGTAGTCGTGTTACACACATCACTACCTTATCTACCTTTATAACCTATATTGGAAAACCGGAACGGGT
This sequence comes from Allium cepa, assembly GCA_030765085.1. NCBI lineage: Eukaryota > Viridiplantae > Streptophyta > Magnoliopsida > Asparagales > Amaryllidaceae > Allium > Allium cepa. Next base: position 599,950,377 of record CM060941.1, read on the forward strand.
AACCCAACAGATAGGTAGAAATAGATATATAAATATATTTAAAATTACAAATACACTCTCTCAAGATAGACACCACTCCATAGCCTAGGTATTCAATCAACCTAATGCTCTGATACCACTGTAACGACCCGCCATTCATCTCCACAGAATGACGCATCATTAATAATAAAGAAAGGGATGGAAAGAGAAAGAAAGAGAAGAAAGAAGAAACAACACATCAGAATCTAAGCAGCGGAACGAATAATTTATATTAATAACATAAAATATTACATAGTTTACAACAAGTATCAGAGTACACAGATAATACAACACATACTAGACAGTTATAAACACCTGTCTAGTTATTACAACTTAATACAACTCAAAGACAACACAGAGATACCAAACACAGCGGAATACTATATATCTAACGCAGAAGCCTCCTGCTTCATTGGTCCTCCAGTATTTTTCAAAGCTAACCTGAATCCCTCGGCTACTCGTAAAAATTTGAGGACCCAAGAGTTTAAGAAAACAAAGAATAAACTCCGGGTCAGACACGCGTCTGGTGTGAGTAACACGTTAAAGTTGCTTAATTTTAAAAACCTTTTGAAAAGAAAGGTATCACTTAAGACTTTCCACACATAAACATGGAAAAGTTTTTACCTTACGCTAACCAAAATATTTGATAGGAAATCCAGTGATATTATAATAGGTCTAGGGTTTTCAAGTAAACATGAAATAGCCGAAATTGTTACATCTATTAAATTCCAGCTACAAGCCACAAAAGTGGGTAATACAATCAAAACCGTTGGCACTTATTGGATTTTGGATTCCATACAATGGCAGGGCTACTGGGGTACCGCCCGTCACAGTACGTGGCCAAGATCAATGTACCGAGGAGTACGCCCGCTCCCCAGCAATATAAGGCCGGAACCATTCCTTATTGAACAGTTCCGAACAAGACAACCTCGCAATTGGTGTGCATATCCAACCGCACACTAAGCCGAATAAAAAGGGACCTCTAGACAGGGGAAAATCTCGTCCTACTTGGGCATGACCCACTTAGCCTTGCTGCACCTCCCTTCTTTTTGCCATTCCCGGTTGGTGAGGCTTAAGGCTACGATTACTTTATAGGACACATCAGTTACAATGCTGATCGTCCACCTAACGATGTTCTGATAGCATTCAATCCATACAAGTTCGCTCCAGGTTCGAACGAAACCGAAGGCATTATCTCGTCACACTCGTTTTGGAATCACCCTCAAAGTTAACGACGATAACCCTTGCACTCTGAATCTCCATCTCGAGCCTGTAAGTACTATTTTCGTCAAACTCATCACGGAATCACCCCGGAGTTATACCGACGAATAGTCCTTACACCTCGAGTCTTCACTCTTCACATAAGATTCACGACCTATCGTTAATTTGGATCGATGTGGTTTTCGGATATCCAAATATGGAAACCCGATCCCGGTCTCATCGAAATCCAAAGCGTGTCTTTTAGGTCCAAGTTGTTTTAGAATTTAAAACGATTCAACATAATTATCTATATACACACAGATAGATAATTCACAGATCACAATAAATAATTATCACCACAGATAATCCATATTATCATTATCAATGATAATCCATATCATCATCACAATGCAACCAATGCATCCATATCACTCAATATTACTAATCTCATAGCTGAGATTTAAACCATTCAAGGCAACCAATATCAACCATTCATAAGCAATGAACTATAATCACACATCTATAATTAATTTAAAATGAATTAAATTAATTACATCTTCTCTAATTAATTTAAAGTGAATTAAATTAATTACTTACCTCAATATAAATCTTGCTTACATCACCATTAATTAATTACAATTTAATTAATTATCCTCTAGTTAATCGACTTAATTAGTCACCCCTAATTAATTATACTTTAATTAATTTCACAAAATTAATTACTCTAAACCAAATACAGTAATTAACCTTTAATTACTTCATTAATTAATTAACTATAATTAATTACATTTAACCTTAATTAATTACAATTAATTAACTACCCTTAATCATTTATTACTGATTAATTAATCTTAATTAATCGACCTTAATTACATCATTAATTATATTAAGTAATGATCCTTAATTGTATTTAATTAATTACTCAATTAAATTAATTACTTTCAGTAATTAATCTCACTTAAACCATAATTATTAATCACCTTTGATTAATCTCATTCTGTAATTACTACCCTTGATTACTTATCAAATTAATTACTCCATAATTAATTTCTTAATTAATCCCTTGATTAATTACACAAAGTAATTTAATCCAAATTACATTCACAATTCCATCATTACCCACTAATAACATCCAGTAATTATCTTTAATTACTTCAGTGAGTAATTACATTCCATAAATTACATTAAGTAATTACTATCAACCAACAAGTGATTAAAATTAATTAAGCTTCATTAATTAATTTAAATTCATCAGAATAAACTCCATTAATTACATTAAGTAATAAATTCTTTAACTACTTTCATTTAGTAATTAAACTTAATTGAATTTCATAATTAATTATCATTTAATTAATTAATCTAATTAATTATTAAAAATTAATCATATTCATTAATTACTAAATAAACCTTAATTAATGATCATCATTATCTATTATTAATTCTTTAATTACTTTTTCTTAAGTAATTAAATTTCATCAATCAATATTAACTATAAACTAATTAATCTTTAACTATCTATTAATTAATCTTTAATTAAATTAATTAAGTGTTAACTGTAACTTAATTAATTCTAAATTACTTTATTAATTAATTCCTAATTATTAATTAAAATCCAATTAATAATCCTTAATTTCAAATTAATTATTCCTAATTAATTAATATCAACCATTGATTAATTAGTTTAAACCTTTAATTACTTATTTAATTAATCCAAATGATTAATAAATCAAAATAAATTAATCATCCATTAAATTTCCTTATAAATTTAATGAATACAAATCTTTAAATTCTAATTTACTTAAAGATCAAACATTGCTATTAATCAAGTTACCATTTACCAAGTACTAAAACAATTTACTTGTAATTTACCTTCAAATTTCATTTTAAATTTAAGATTTAAAAATGAATTCAAATTATCTTTAACAAAGTTTTTAAAACACATTTTAAACCTTTCATTTCACAAGTTTAAGGTATACTCATTAATAAAGAAGTTTTAAAAGGATTTAAAACCAATTTCATATTTAAATTCAAATTAATTTAAATTACACTTTAAACATTTCAAATTGTTTACATCATTTAAATTTAAAAACTTCCCTTCACTTCCAAAATTTGAATACATATATACATTTGAATTTAGATAAACCTATAGATTTTAAAATTCTACTTACAATTTAAAACTTCAAACTACTTGACATTTCTAAAGTAATTAAATCAAATCAAAATTTAAAAACTTCATCTTATTTGAAAATTAAGATTCAAACTTAAACTTGAAATTGCAGATTTTATAAACTAGGTTTTAAACTTCTTTAAAACCTTGCTTTACATTTAAATTCTAGTTTAAAAAAAACAATCAATACAGGTTTTAGCTAAAATCTGTCACACAAAACCAAACCCGAGCTACCCAACTTCCTACTTCGAGTCCATCAACCAAATGCTTCGAGCAACTACCCAAGATCACTGGTAAAAACTTGAGAAAAATTCGAGTATCTTCCCTCTTCAAACCAAACTTCACCATGACCCAAAATTCACCGTGCACATGCACCATCAACCAAGTCAACTCCGTTCATCTACGACGATCTCCTCACATCGGCGATTACCCTCGCACCCTAACACGATCATCAGGTCATCAATTCTTCCTCGAATTTGAATTCGAGCATCCAAGCTCAAATTTGGTACCAAAGACAAAGCCTGGAACCACATCGAACATGAACCTCCGATCGTCGGAGCCTCTACACTTCCGACCACATCTTCGCCAATATTCAAGCTTCTGATTCCCATAGTTTGGTGGAGCTCGGTCCACGAGTGACTCAGTGGCAAACGGTATCTTGACTAAGCCTAAAACTAGGTTTTAAAACTTTACCGATCATTCTCCGCTGCCACAGTAGCTTGAACACCATCCTGACATTTTTCCCAACCTCTCCGATCATTCCACTACCACCAGTGAAGACCATGACCATCTCGGTCAACTAGATCACTCGAGATAACCCAAAACTTCAATTCCAGTTCATCTCAAACTGCTCTCCAATCCTAATACTAAAGTTTATAATTTCACTTCTAAAAATCGTCATTTTGGATAAAGTTTCAGTTTATATTCCTGGATTGCTAAATTTTGATGTTTGAATTTCCACTTATATTAAACTTTCTCTGTTCTTTTTGCATTCCAGAAACATTCAATTTAAATTTTAACTTAGTTAAAATTTTAACCATTAACCTATCATTAAACAAACAACTTTTGTAAAGAATCTAAGTCCTAACAGAGATTAGATAAGATGATAATGAATTTGATTAAAAACTGAGCTTGAAAATAAAGAACAGCCATGCACACATTCTACATTCACATATATACACAACATATTTCACCATATAGATTTATTTCAATAATATTTGCATGCAACCATATTTTATACTTAAAATAAAGTTACTCACCTTATAAATTCAGAAGACAGAGCCTCAATTGGTTTTTGCAAAAGCTTGTTGAAAAACTGGAAACTGCGGTACCCATTTTTGAATTGCTTAGCTTAAATTTGAACTGCTTGCTTCTTTAATTTAGTAAACTTTAAATCTTGTTTGTAGTTGCTCCCAGATTGCACTTGCATGCTCGCTTCCGGATAGAAGGAAATGCAGATGCTTTTATACTTGAAAAATATGCATGTTAAAACAGTTTGGCCTGCATGCTATTTTAAATTAGATTTGCATGATTTTGGTGGAGGTATTTTGAGAAAGTGTTTTCAAAAAGTAAATGGATCTGCATGCTTTGATTCGATTTTGAAAAATGATTATGCATGCTTCTGATTTTGTCGGATTTGAAGATGTCTCAGATTTTAATTTTTTTGAGGAAGTGTGTTTTTCTTTTGCATTTAGATTTTAGGAAAGAAATAAAACGAAAGAGAATATGTTTATCAAAACTGAAATAAAAATAAAAATAAAAAGCAAATTTTAAAAAATAGGCCACATGTCTCTAATTCTAACATTTGTCAAGTTGTAGAGTTTATTGATTAACACATGTCTCATTTTAAAGTTAATTAGTTATAATTAGGTTAATTCGTATTTTATTAAATCTTAATACAAGATAAATGTAAATCCATATTTAATAGATTAGTTAATATGTATTTATTTATATGTAGATAAATATTAAAATGAATAATTCCAATTTAATTTGTAAAATAAAGGTTTATACTAATATTTTAAAGTCAAAACAAGTTAAAAATATTTATACTTTAAATTTTAAAGCTTTGAATCCAAATTTAAATTAAGTTATATATATACATATATAACTACACAATTAAATTTGAAAAACAATTATATTTATTAAAAATCTATTTGTTAAACACAATGTATCATTATATTTTGAAAATAACAAAATTGATAACTATAAATAATTTATAAAAGAAATTGTCTTCTTTATAAATAAATTATTTATTTTATCCAACTATATTTTTAAGAAATCAAAATAAACCTTATTGTTATTTATCTAAATTTAAATCTTGAGTTAAACATATTTTAAATATTTCAATATTCACCTTATGCGTTTAAAATCACAAAGTTATTTATTATATACTTTTAAAAACTTAATATCAAATATATTAATTTAAACAAATTAAATTTTTATCTTCTCAATTTAAAAACCATATTTTATTTATTAAATAACCTTTTAAAAGTTTAACTTTTAAATAAAATCAAAATTCCCAATTTTTACTAAAGATATATATATATATATAGAAAATAGGATTTATTTATTTATTACATTAAAACAATATCTATTTTCAATGTATACATATTCTATATACATTATAAATAGATAATAATTTATTAGATTTAAAAAGATAAAATCTATCAATTAAATATTTATTTTATTAGATTATTATATTAATTCAAATCTTATCACAAAGATTATCAAATCAATTTAATTTTTATTTCAGATTATTAAATTGATATTGTTCCAGAATTCTGGGTCATCACAGTTGTCGTAGTTATGCGAAATTTGTTCCCATTTAGCCTAATAGTATTGTTTCCATGTCTAGTAGCCTAGTGGAAATGTTTTCATATCAAGTAGCTCTAGAAGCAGTAGTCTATCGTTAGTTATTGAGGTTTAATACATAGTTCGATCCTTGTAGTGGCCTGCATAAGTTGTAGTGCAGGTGTGTTGTATAGAAACCCTTAAGTAATAGACCCAAGGAATGCATGGGCACTTGTAGGACAACGTAGGACACCTAGAGTAGAATTAAAGTCAACTACATGTGATCACCATATGTTAAACTTATACCCATTCACCAGACTTTTGTTTGACTCGCCCATTTTTTTCATTCCCCACCATAGGATAACAGATTTGAAGTTGATTGGGCATAGTATGAGGAGAGAGGAGTTAAACGTTGAGATTCCCATATCTTCATTATTCCTACTGTAGCTCTTTGTTGTATAAAATGCCTATTATATCTCATGTTGTACTTTAGAAACAGTGCATATGAAAATCTAGTATATCGAGACTGTTTTTTTGAAATGTCTATTTTTAGTAATATCTATTTTTAGTACTCAATACTTTAATTTCTTCCGCTATAAGATTTGAAAGTCTAGATATCTTAAATTTACCCTTATAACTATGTTTTGTAATTTTTAAAAAACCCAGTGGTCGTATTTCTCGGCATGATATGAGCCCGAAAGTTACTCTAGGGTTTGGATTGGTGTGTTTGGAAGTATGGGTTGTTACATTTGGTACTAGAGCTTAGATTTATGATTCCTTAGGATTTAGACATGTATTGAGTGACGTACTTAATTTTTTTTTTTCCAAAAGGTTTGTCAACAAGTTTTTAAAGTGTTTTCAAAGAGAATATATATATATATATATATATATATGTCTGTACGTAGTTTTTTAATATTTATTACAAAAACAATCAATTATCCCTGTTAATACTATCTGCTAGAAAGTAGAAAATAATTCCCAATCAACGATAGTAAGAGTAAGTAATTTTTAAAGGAATAGATCTGGTAATGCAGCTAAGATTTTAGAATGGAACATCCTTAAATTGTTCCATCGGTGTCTACAAGCGAGGAGATAAGATGAGCCTAATCGGTCTAAGAGAGCGTAATTATAATATCCTAATATGTGTATTAATACACATCACCCTATACATTTTGATTTATAAGGTATTTGTCGGCTTATCTCTTATATAAGCAAACAATTATGGATTAGAATAAATGTTAAGGTTATAATAGTTGAGGTAAAAAATAAACCTTTCATGTTTATTATGATTTACCCCATTAAGAAATGCTAGTAGTGGCTTCCTATACCAACTAGTAGTAGAAAGTTAATTATGGATTTAAGGATTTGTGAAGAAGATTTAAACAACGAGAACCATATAATAAGAATATGATCTCAATAAAGCATAAGGGGAACACAAAAGTGGACTTTACAAACTTAGGGAAAATTTCCTTAATTAAAGTGGAAGCTCTATTCTCATATTGGTATTAGTCACAAGGACTCACAGTTACTTAAAGATATGACTAAAGTGCTTCCATATTGAAATTTGACACTGCATTGGAAAATAAACTTGAGCTAACCATCTTTGCAAAGAAGGATAGAAACCTTATGCACTTAAAGTATTGTTAGACGTAAGTGGCCTTAGGTAATTAGGTTGTTATTGTCTACTGCGATTGAAGTAAACTAATGAATTTTTTCCTAAAAGTTAGAAATAGTAGATGTTTGATGTTTTAAATAGAAAAATAATCTGGTTTATGATTTTGTACAAAATAATCGGATAGACTTTATAGAATTTGTTTAAAAAAGAGAAATTAGTGAATTTAATAAAAAGCAATTTTTCAGTAGCTATTTTAAAGCTTTTGCTTTATCTTTTGGGCACATTATTACACTTTTCCTCAATTGTGCACTTTTCTTTTAACAATAAAACATTTGGAAAAAAATTGAGAAGTACGTAAGACCCAACTTTGAACTCCTTTTATAAATAAGAAATAGTCAAGACTTGAGAATGACTTTTATTGATGTTTCTTTCAAACTCTAAAATAATATTACTAGTAATCTAAAAATACCACATTATCTTTTAAAAAAACCTTTTTTGAAAATTCCTTTTTTATAAAGAATATTTTATAAAGGCGTGCTTTATATACATTCTGCTAAGTTGAGCTTAACCGTTGATAATTTAATTAAAGAAAATGTTATGATTTTGATAAAAAGGTAAACATTTGTTAAGAAAGAATGGAGGGTTTTATAGTTTTAAAAATATGTTAGCCCTATGGAAATAATGTAAAAACCAAAGGTTTTGATTTAAAAATGTAAAATGAAAATATTACGATTGTCACTTAAACTTAAAAGTAAAGAATAGATTGCATTTAGATAAATAGAATTAAACAACCCACTAGGACAAAATCGACCATTAAGTTTGGAAGCATTGAAATGGTTGAGACAGAGATAAGAAGTGACATGGGAATTTAGTGACCTTTTCAATCAATGGTTGAAGTTTAAGGGTATAGTATTCGGTCGGACTTCTTATAATAATAAAGAGTGAACGCCGCCTTGTGTCTTTCTACTCAAGTATGGTTTGAACTGTAGAATATTTATGTGAGGAAGTTTGAAAAGTATAATTTGGGTTAACATTTTTTCGAATATAAAAAGAATAAACCAAGATGTTTTATTATGTCAAAAAAAGCTGCGGATGCGGGAAGCTTTCAATTTGAAGTGTAAAAGGGACAATTAGGGTATACTTCAATCCGTATAGGGGCGGTAAGTAGCAAATAGGCATTTACTTGATTGCATTAGGCAATCTAAATGGAACGATAAGTGTAGACATGGCCCTATGTCAACAAGATCGGTACCATATAGGTGAGAATAGGATACCTATAGGCTATGCGTGGTCCATGTAATGTGCTGCTTGCTTGAAGGCTAAAGGCGGACTAGGTGGACATGAATGGGAAAGTTTATCTTTTATATATGTTATTGGACATATAGCATAGTAGACATGTTACACGTATGCATATGTAAATCTTGGAATTGTATGGTTATGTATTACATGTATGTGAATTTGGAAAATTTTAGATAGTAGTAGTCTCTGAATTTAGTATTGGGTAGTAGTCCCTGAAACTTATAAATCATGTGATAGATCCAAATTTATAGATTTAAATGACGTATGGGAATAAAATATAAATTAATTTAACATAGTAATTTGTAGGGTTAAATATTTCAGATACTTGAATATGAAAAATATAGGCGAATAGTCCCTAAATTAATGAGCCAATTCATTGATGAAATTGCATGGTAATTTCCGGTTTTATTATGTAATTGATATAAGTTAGCAAACATGATTGGAAGTTGTTATAAATTGGAGTGGGATTTAAGTTGTATTTTAATTCATCGGAATAAAGTGTGGGGTAACGTGAATTTCCATAAACTATCTAGTTTTAGTACAAAAGTGTACTGTTTGAAATAATAAGGAATATACCCTAAACAAAGAGATGTAAAAAAGGAGTGCATACTGTATTTTGTATCGTCGGTTTCAATACCAACAGAAAAGATAATTGATTAATAATTCCAAACATAAAACAAATCCTCTTTTAGGTAATTTATGGAAAGTTATAGTGTTCATGATTCTTTTTGGGAAAAGATGTAGTTCCATGCATAAGTTTGAAGAAATCCTTAAGTATAAGCCAAAGTATTGGTAATCATGTCTATTGGATTAAAATGGTAAGGCGCCATTCTATATCGAGTTGTCTCAACCATGAAATAGTTGGAATAAAGTGCTAAGTGGTTATTTTTGGTAAAAAGGTCTCATTTATGGGAGGATATTAAAAAATGATAAAATTTTGGAAGTTCGAACCATAAAAGGTACCCTAATAAAATAGTAGTCAAGATTGTGCAAGGTATAGTTAATTTAAGGATTTGGGTCTTTGTCAAGAAAAAGATATTATTATTTGTCCACACTAGTAATGTGAAGGTGATTTCCATAAAAAATAAGATTGGTAAATTTTTGTAAGACTTAGAGGAATGGATAAGAGGATTCTTTGAAAAATCCCTCGGATTGGAAGAAGATATTTTATATAAAGGGATTCATGGAAGACTAACATAGAATACATAGTTTGTGTGGCATTGCAGTTATATGCGAACAAAGTACCACTTAAGTGATTATCATCGATGCTAGAATAATTCTAGATTATAACTTCAATTAATTTTAGGACTTTATTTGTTGGGGTTGAATGGGTATTTTCGCTAATAAGACATTTACGTACTTGTAAAAATTAGGGTGGATCCCTATAAACTAAAAATGTGATACCAAAATGCCATGATTTTTGAAGGACTGACGAAACAATTCAATAATAAAATGAGATGACTTAAGTTGAATCAATTAGAAAAGAAGATACGCTATTTTCAATAATTAAATGTTTGGATATACTTGGATGAAAGTGGAGAAATAGCAAAAGGTCTAAGTAGAAATTACTAGGGAAACGAAACCATCCACTTTCGAGGTGTCTTACCTTAGCAACCAGAAGATGAAGTGATTAGGTATACCATTGGATGATTTAAGGCAGTACATATGTGCATTGATGATTGCATAGGGCTATAGTTTTGTGGAAGCATACTTATGCTGAAGTAATTTAGCATTGTGTAGGTTGACATCATTTGAGTTGGTAGCAAGGATTGTAGAGGGCTATTGATGCACATACATTTGGATTGAAGATTTATGCCAGCGGTAGAGGTTGATAAGGGAAGTCAGAAGGATGGTCAAGTTAGAAGTACTTAAAGGGAGGGTTCGATTCATAAAATGGCAAGGACTACGTAAGATAGGAAGAAATCATATACTGATAGGAGGCACATGGTGTTGAGGTCCACGTTGATGGCATAGTCCATGTGAACATCTTGCCTCATCGATACATATTAGGTTGGTATTTCGGGAAAGTTAGCATTAAGCTTTATATTTTCGATTTTGGATAGAGTTGGAGAGTTATCTTATAGAGCGGAGCTTCTTGAGGGTTGGTAGGAGTTCACAATATTTATTTTTTTTGTCGCACTTGCAGAAGTGTTTATGTGATGAAGTTACCATGGACGAAACGTGTCAGTTAAGGAAAGTTAAAAAGGATAGGCGGGTCTCTTATTCGCCATGCTCCAACCTATATTTTTGGGCATGGGACAAATTGACTATATGATAAAGTAATTAAACTGGTTAGAGTCTACTAGAGAGACGATCTAGTTGAGAGTGAATGGGAGCCTGAGGAGAGGGTTCGAGCTACTCATCCAGAACTCTTTTATGGTGTCTTTCCATTCTAGTTTGAAAAGTGTAGATTACTTTTATATTTAAGTTATAACTTAGTTAGAGACCATTGGATGGTAGAAATGGTTGTGAATGTGTCGCTAGAACATGTTATGGATGATTGATGCAAGTGGATGTATCCTTTAGATTATTTCTTTTACACATTTTGGATAGTATGTCCTCTAGATAATACACACTCACATTGTCTCTTGTTTGATGTTTATCTTGTTGGGCATTATGCATATGGATGTTGCATATGATGAAATGATTGTACATATATGTACAGTTGAAATTGTACTTACATAGGATGTTGCATAAATCTTGAAGTCATGACATAAGCATTTGCATGACAAGAGGTCGAATAGGTCAAGAGATCTCCTAGTGTTTGCATTAGTATAAATTCGCGTGCATTTCCTGATTGCATATATGTACATACTGCAGTAGAAAGTTAATAGGGACACTGACTGCCCATAGATAGATAAGTAGATGGTTGTAGCTATTTATTTATGTGCACGAGTTATATTTCTCCATCCTTGGAGATTTCAGGGACGAAATCCATTTAGGGGTGAGAATGTAACACCATGAAAATTCAGCAGAAAATTTAATAAGAAAAATAAATTTAAATAAAACAAGGAATAAAATGATATTTTCATAGACATCCACATTTGGTTATGAAACGTGCACTATTACGTTCGTAGCGATTATATAGACAATTTTCATATACAACACTTCGAAATCAGAGTTAGTATGGGAAAGTCACGGACGTTTGGAATTAGAAAACAAAATAAAGTTAAGAATTAAAAACTTTCCAAATTTATAATATGAAGGGTCGACCCTAAGAGTTTGATGGTTGACCGGTAATGGTTCACTAATGGCCACTAAAGGTCAATCATTCACGTATAATATCAGCAAATTGGAATGTGTGATTGTGGCTATGATTGAGCCAAATATATTACTTCGTTGACAAATTTCTACTATGCGTACGAGATGAAAATGAAGATTTTCCGGGGCAAATCCAACACTCCAAATTAATCACTAACCCCTATAAATTAACACCTAGGCTAACCTAGTTCACTAGAAAATCAACAGCATACCGAAATCTGCCAAAATTTCTTCTCTACATTTACAAACATTCTCCAAATTAAATTAAAACCAAAAGGTGAGAATGGCAGTGATCGAATCTAAGAGGGGGAAAGCTTACAGGTGGTGATCCTTTGACGAAGCATTGGTTATTAGAGCTTTGATTCGAGATGAATGGGCATAAATTTAAAAAGTTGATTATCTATAGCTAATTTTAGCATATTCTATTTGATCTTGGATGTTAGAAATTAAACTGTAAATTGTAAACCCTAACTATTAAACTTAGAATTTAAATTAGAAATAGAAGTTAGGAAAAATTGATAAATCTAGTTTCCAATACTCTATTATTTGAAGAGAAAATCCTAAAAATCAGTTAACCTAAATTAAACCAATGTAATTATTCTGCTAAATTCCGTGAATTTGAAACCGATAAATTAGGGTAAAATCACATAGACTGGTCACTGTAAATTGCTTAGGGTTCCCTATGTAATCTGAATTCACAAATAAATTAAAATTGACTTGCTAGAAAGACACAAAATCCTTATTTTACACTTTGGCCAATCGATTGTTCACCTTGAGCGGTCGAACGGTAGAGGTCTGAATTACAGAATATGAACCTTGGCCTAAGGACCACGTTAGGAATAAAACTAATATAAAATATTAATTTTTTGTATGAGCATTATATTCATATATATATATATATATATATATATATATGTTAGAAGCATTAGCGAAGCTGGTTCCCTATGAGATAGCACTAGGAATTTGCAGAATTGGGTAAATGCACTTTACCTAATGAAGGTTGATAGTTCGAATGGGGCAATTTTATCGCAAATAGTACTCACAGGAGGTTCTATGGTGGACGTGCAGCATTGGTTGATGCCTGATGAAATGTATGGGCCTTGCACAACGAGACTTTTCGGTATGCATGATTCTGCTGCATCATGATACTGTGTGGTAGATGGAGCCTGGTGCATGCAATAAGTGGCGTATACTGCAGTCGAGATGTGGACACGGATTTATATCATGTGACATCCTAACGAGTGCAGCATTGCAAGCTCCCCCTCGATGTGTGGTTGGGTTGCATTTAGTCGTAGTTGTGGAAAATTTATTCCTATATAGCCAAGTAACAATGTTTCTATATCAATTAATTCAAGGTGCGGTGGTTGATCATTAGTTATTGAGGTTCGATCCATAGTTCGATCCCGGTAGTAGCCTGCATAAGTTGTAGTGTAGGTCTGTGTTGGATAAAAACCCTTAAGTAATGGACCCTAGAAATGCATGAACACTTGTAGAATACCCTAGGACACTTAAGAGTGGAATTAAATTCAATTGCACATAATCACCGTATATTAAACTTGTACTCATTCACCAGATTTTATTCTGACCCACCTATTTTCTTTTCACTTCCCCTGCCACAGGATGATAGTTTCACAGTTAATTAGCCACAGTACGAGGAGAAAGGAGCTAAACTTTGGAGTTCTCATATTCTTCACTATTCCTCATTTAGCTCTTTATTGTACAAAATGTCTATTAAAGCTTATATTGTACTTTGGAAACAGTATATAAGAAAATTAAGTATTCTGGAGATTGTTTGTCTGAAATGTCTATATTTGATATTTATATTTTAATTCTTTCTACTGTGATGTTTTGTAATGTTTTAAAAACCCAACAGCTTGTATTTCTCAGCATCACCAAGCCCGAAAGTCGTCCAAGGCTTTGGATCGGTGTGTCGGGAAGTGCCGATTGTTACAGGGGCAGGTACTCTAAGTCTTATCTATGGCGAAGACTCATATCTCTTATATTTTGTATTATTCTAAACCATGCTTCGGCACCAACTGTAACACCCCACCTGTAAACTCATACTTGCAAAGAGTATTACTAGGTAATACTGTATGATCATCTGGAGAATGAAGCGACATTGGGCTGTCATATGTGAATATTCCTCTAGCTAACACTGGTATGTATTTCAAAAATCATTAATAACTCACCAATACATACACAATATCGACATGAAGCAATAAACATGTGCGTTTCCAGGATGGAACAATACATAATATAAAATAAATCTCAACGAATATAGTCAACAATGCAGCAATAACATATAATATAAAATATAAACGAGTCTAGTGGGTTTACGAAAATAGTCAAATGCTCACTATTATAAAAAATAAACAATGTGAAAATCCAACATATACATCTTAACATCATCAATGTACATGAGAGTACAATAATAAATAATGGTACACTAGTCAACTAATATTAGTCTCCATCTGCACCCAAAAATCACAATCCGGTCTCTTCATCCCTGAACCTGTAACTTCTCAAACAAACTCGAGTATTATTTAAATATCACACAGATCAGACTATATATAGAATATAGGAGTCAAAAGATAGTGAAAACTATATATCCTAATGTGGTATGCAGACAAGTAGTATACATGTAAAAGATGATTACAGGGTCCAACTCTATGGTCTCAGCACCTCTAACTATCCTCGATAGTGGTAATTCGATGTGTATGGTGTTACAAAACTTATAGAATCATATTCTAATGAGTAATCCTGGAGATCTAACAATCATATGGACTAACCTCATAGCAATCAACTTTGATCTCAACTGATGAAATAAATAGACGATCTCTCAGACCTCTACTATTCCAGTCAACCACCAATTCATGGGTAGTCATCTGGACTCTCGGTGCTATGTGCTATCAACATCATAAATAACTATTTCGGCATTAGCACTTAGCCGTAAACATATTGATCTCAAATAGGTGAATAAGTTTGTGTCTGTAGCATCTCATCAATAGTGACTAGACTGGAGACTGACAACTTTCATCCTACTCCAAGAGTTCCTCACATGCTCTCAACGTTACAACTATAGTTTTAGTTTACTCGGCGGCCATTGTGACCTAATATCCATCAAGTGCAAGACTACGCTATGTGTTGGTCACAACCCTTCTAGTCCCCTAATAATAACAGGCTGGTGGCTTATGTGACATGTGGGCAATGGTTTGCTGCCATGTACATCAAAATGTGTGCCAAGGTTCGAGGTGCAACACTGTAATCAGGCCGCTAGGATGGATACCAGCTAATCTAATTTACTCCACGTCATACAATAGAAGTATCCACACAATAGATACACACACTTATGGCTCTTAGCCTGCTCACTCTCTGTGCGCATCAACATAATTATAATACCCCGTATTTTCGACCTTATTAGAGTGATATCTACTAACAGAAAGTAACTCAACAAATATCAACTCAAGCATCCCATACCACTTGGATTTACTCGCTCATTTACTCTATGCTTGTAAATTGCAATCACTATTGCCTAATTATTCGATATAACAAGCCTAAAGAATAACTTGAGAAATATTACAGGATGTTCTATACCAGTCGGTGCTATAACTCCATTTATTCAAATTTCTCATTTAGCATAAATAAAAACAACCATAACATTCATATTTGTTTAGAAAGAAATATATTTATAAAAATGTATTATCGTTAACAAAACCCTCCATAAATTTACATAGTTAAAAAACCTATTTTCCAATCTTCTATAAATCAAAATGAGGATATTTAATGTTCACAAATAACTTTTTTATTTCTTTATTTTAAAATATTAAAGTTATTTTATAAAACTAGTTGTACTCATAAAATCATTTAATAATTTTTTGTAATCAAATATGATTCTTAAAGAAATTTGATAACTCCAAATCAATTTCAATCTAAACAATATAAATATATTTGTATGTATGCATGCATGTAAATTGCATATATTCCAAAACTTTGAAAACTAGATTTTGGTAATCAAAAACCCTTTTTCTAAAGTTACCTTTAAATCCTTTTTCTTAAATTTTCATTTTATGAAGGAAGGACGTTAACTCTTGAAAATATTATTAAAATCCTTCATTTATTAAATATACACTTTACAAAATGAATATCTTTTTGGAAATATTATTAAAACATTTAAATTATTCTTATAAAAATTCTGTACATTCCAATACTATTAAAGATCTCTATTTTTATTTTTATTTTTATTTTTTATTTCAAAAATACTTTTCAACGATCATTTTGTTTCTTAGCCACTTTTATTATTTCTAAATATACATCAAGTAAGTTTTTGAACCCCATGAATAATTTTTCAAAGCTTTCAAAAAAATACATTTTTAAAATGAGAAAATGAATAAAACGCTTAAAATACAAATCATGGAGTTAAATTCTCCAAACTCATCAACCAATCAATACAAAAAAATTCATTTGGCCTGGATCGAACTACATCTCGAATTTTATCCATTCGTACAATGTATATCACATATAAAATAGACAACACATTAAAATGCAATTGAAAAGCATCTTCTTTTCATTTTGGATAGTCCAACAAACAAAATTTCAACATCAAATCCAAATCTATATCTAGTAGCACACGATTAAGAAAAAATCCTCAAACAATTATACCAAGAAACGTATCTAATTAATGGGATATATATATACACGATGTAAAGGAAATTAGATATATATATGTGATTATAAAATTCACTAAGAATTCCAAGCAAGAATACCAGCAACTACATCATTGCTCTTTGCCATTGCTACTGCACCATCCACCATCACGATGCCCTAGGCCTTGTCCGCCAATCTTCAATTGTCGTTTCCTAAAACCCTAAATTAACATTGTTGGTCATCGCTTAAACATGGTCGCACTGCCCTAGCTTCCTCCCGTGTCACAATCGTCTTTTCCTGCTTTAACACCTGGCCACATAAATTTATGCGCCACTCAAGATCGTGAAGCCTCATTCTAGCCACATCACACCTTCGGGTCGCATTGACCTATTCTAGCTGCCGTAGTCCGTCATCGCCTCCAACCATTTGTGCTCACGCATCCACTCCACTAACTTGATCGCTTTCTTGCATGACTTGCCTTTTTTAAAATCTTTGGTTGAAATTTCTAATTTAGGGCTTAGGGTAGAAGGAGGGTACAGGTTTTAATAGAGGGGGTAGGAGTACCTATTTGGAGTTTGGAGCAATATAAGAAATAATAAGGGCTTGGATTTTTGAATTTTAGGCTAATTCTTTGCTTCTTAAATAACTATTTTTATTTGTTTATAAATAAATTTATTTTAATTTAAACTGATCCACACTTTAATTACAAAATATATTTCGATAACTGCACAATTTCCTTTAATTCAATATTTGGTTTATTTCTATTTAATAATTTAGTAAAACATTTTATTTGAGTATAATACATTATGTTTTAAGAATTTATTAATTTAATTCAGTTTATTAATTCAAACTCTTTTATTAAATAGCATTTAACTAAATAAGTAATTATTTTTGTAATAGTAATTGCAGAAAATCAAATTTAAATATTTTTATTAATTATTTTTATTTTACACATTGAAAGTAGGGTTGTTAAACTACAGAATGGGAAACCATCATCATGAAGCAATGGAAATGGTTTCATATACTAACTCAAATCCTAATAAAAATTATAGTCTACACAAGGATTTCAAGACCAAAATGGTCATATAGAAATTCAAAAACAATCACAGATGCAGGAAATTTCCCTCAGAGTCATTTTCCAAAATTTTAAAATCATACGACCTCATATAAGTAAAATAAAAATATTTTACAATCCTCGGATATGTAAAACAAAGGTCGTTTCAATTAAAATTTCAGGAACTCGATTTTTTTTTGCATAATTAGTTATCTTTGCTAATTTAAATAACGCATCCCTAATTCGAGAAACTTGATGTAATAGCTTTGGCACTTTCTACATGACTTTCCCAACAAATAGTCGATAAAGATTTCAAAGTCAAACTTTCAACATAATCTAGTAAAATAGTTCATTACTTTGAAGAATTAGCAATACTGTGTATATGCATTGGCATGCTCCAAAAAATATTTTGTTCAAACACAAGAGTTAGGCATATCACGAACAATTAAATTAAGAAAATGGAAACTATAAGATATAAAAAGCTCAAGGATTATTAAGTAATCTTTTTTGCATGGTTCATATTCGAACCATTATCATATCATTGCCCTTTCACATTACCAATGTTAATATCAAGTGAATTTAATGCATTTTTAGTTCTATAAAAAGTCCTAACCTAGTTTTTTCTTGAACATTCAAAAACACTTGAAAGAACTCTTCGATTTTAATTGAACTATTTTTCACATCTATACATTGTACGATCAAAGTCATTTGCTTCTTTTTACATGCATCAGGAGTGCATTCAAGTATAACAAAAAAATATGTTGCTTCTTTTATTTTTAAAATGATTGCATTTCTTGCTTTAGATCCTATAATCTAAATCAGTTTATTTTGTATTACGTGGTTGTGATATCGATTATGAATTTGTTTATATTGAATGAAACAGAAATGATGTTGCATTACTAGATCAAATTCAATAATTATTTCATCCAAGCCTAACAAATTACAACCAGAGTTTGTTGGAATTGGGCCAGCTCGTAGCGGAACTTATAGATGAATTTCAAAAAAATCCATTATTAGATCTTTATTGGGCCTATGAAGTATAATTTAATTAGAACATTTCTAAAATTTATTTAAGTAAAATCTTTTATTTTATTTAAATTTATAAAATGATATTGTTTTGTTTAACTTATATATTAAGATGTACACACACACACACATATATATATATATCATATATTTATACATATATGTTTGTGTGTGTTTGTTATGTATGTGCATATGCAATATATCAAACCTTGTAAGATATAGCCAACAGGGTTGGCGCAGTTGGTTGATGGTCCGGACTGCGTGATCGAAGGTCACGAGTTCGAGCCCCGAAACTGACAACCCTGTAACAAGTACCCGAAGTATGTGTTTGGCAGGCACATACTTCCCTAGAGTTTACAAGTGAAGCTTGGTTCTCTAGGTAATTCAAAAAAAAAACCTTGTAAGATATAACATACCCGTTCATAGACGTTGGGATTCACATTGCAACAAACACGTTAGCTCATCTAATATGCAAGTATATATTGTTCAAATATATGTTTTTGTGTGTGTGTATATCTAAATATTATAAATACATATATACATACACACACACACGTTAAGTTTGTTTAAATAATTTTATTTAAATGTACAATATATATATATATATATATTTGCATACATATGTATATATGTATATATATAATCTCATAAATAAAATATTAATATTACATATATATTATAAAAGTATATTTAAATAAATATAAATAAATTATTCATAATATCAAAGTAAATTTTTTTAAAACTTAGAATAATGTATATAAATACATATATATAATAATGTTAATTCTTTTTAATATATATACACAAATATATTAATAATATTTAGTTATATATATTGACTAATAAAATTATTCAAGATAATTTTTTATATTAAACCCTGGTCATGCGTACAGTTTGGAAATAAAAATATATTTTTTAAATTTAAAATTCATTTTAATTAAATAATCATTCAAAAATAAATAAAATATTTATAATTAATTAATTTTGAAACTTTATTTCAAAATTTAGATTTTCAGTAAATGATATTTTAAATTTAAAATTTATACCATATTGTTCTCTATTTAAATTAATTTTATATCAATTTAATTAATTTCTGTCGTTTTTAACGGATAATTTTTAAAAATGGTTTTTTTTCATTTTTCAACTGAAAGCTTACCTATTGCTAATATAAAATTAAAAAAATATTTTTCCTAACATATCGAATTAATATAATTCATTTATAAAGTGAATTAATATATATAATATTAAATAATAATAAAATGTTTATAAAACTATTTGTTGCCGTTGAAAATTAATTATACTATAATAAATTATATACAAAATACTATGATTGGTTTTAACCATAATATGATGTTATAACTAATTTTAAATTATATATATGTAATTAAATAATATATTTTTATTTATAAAATAGAAAGTAAATTATTATTACTTATCGCAGCATTGACTCGACATATATGATATAAAAAAATTCTTAAATACAAATATAAACATACGTATAACCAATACTAATTTGTAACAACATTGCTTACATATTATAATCATCACCTAATTAGTAATATATATGTGTGTGTGTGTGTGTGATAAAAATATACTAAAAATCATTAATTTTAATTTAATAAAGTCATAACTTAATTCCAAAGATGTGAAGTATAAATTAAAAAATAAATTCTCCTTTTTGAATCTCTTTCCGATTCAGCAGAGTGCCAGTCCTTGAAACATTGATCTTTAGCTACTGAATAGTTACTGGATTTGGCTTGATTTGAGCTTGTAGTGATCGAGAAGCAAGAGTATATTTTCGACGAATAAGTATAGGGAGAGAGTGCAGCAAAAAGGTCCAATCTAATTAGGGTTAAGGGTGCTTAAATAGTGGATAGAAATGATAGAAAAGTAGATCTAATCTCATACTCTTTCTCCATTAATCTAAGCCATCCTAATCAAAGCCTCCTTATACCTAAATTTAGCAGCCTGCACCCATATGTGCTATTTAAAATAACAAGCCCTATGATTGGCCTTAAACCCATATAAACTATTACCTAGTTAAATCCAATTTAATCGCTTATCAATATCATATAACGATTGATATATTCATAACTATTATAAACATATTTTATAAATTTATTTCTCAGATCATAATCAAATTTTCTAATTAATATTTCATAAATATTAAATAATTTAATTAATTTATAACAATCTAAACTAAATAAACCTTTCGGTTAAAGGAGAATTCATCGTTTCGCTTATGTGACTCATCAGGTGTAAATTTGGTCTGCGATTAGTATCGAACTATTCGAATATTAACGTTCACAGGTCACTTAGTAGGTGGTGTGACATTTTGACCAAATTTAATGCTTACTTGGTTTTTATAAAAGCCAGTTTTCTTTGTTAAGCGTAACCCGATTGTGACTTCTATTTACACCAATCTTTTCATCAAACCTACATCGCTTTGGACTTATGGAATGTAGTAATGGTTAAATTTTCAATAACATTCATATTCAATTTTATACACCAAATACAAAGTCCTTGGTTAAATAATAACAATTATAATTAATTAAAATGCTCTGGCCAGAGATTTTTACTGTAACACCCCGTAAAATCAACGATAACTAAATAAGATAAATTAATTTAATTAAGATAGAGGTAAAAATGGAAATTTTGTAAAAAATCAAAATTTGACTACGAAATTTATGTCACTGCATTCCTGAAAAATTTTGATCAATTTTCACATATAATATGTTGAAACTAAGCTTAAACAAGGAAGTTATGGACGTTTGAAGTTTTGGATTCAAATTAATTTAAATAGAATTCAATTTCAAATAAATAATCAATTCCTAAATTTGAAATTCAAAATTTAATAGTTATTATACTTAAGGGTTAAGGAAACATTGAAATTAACCTTAACGTTAAATTACAATGAAGGAAGAAAATAAATTAGACAACGGCAAAACAAATTGAACGTTCCTAAAAAAGAATTAGTGGACCCCTGACTCATGACCAGCCGAACGCTAGCGGTTGAGTGGTGGTAGGTGCGGTTGATCGGTAAGAATATGGTGGTGGCTAGGATTTTGAGACAATGAACGTTTCGGATTTTATGATTTCAGCCGACTTAAATTCGACGGTTTTATTGCATTCCAACTGCTATAAATAAGACCCTAATCCCCTCACTTTTATTCACAAAATATTTTAGAAACACTAGCGAAGCTCTGACAGTTCATTTCTTCATAGATTCAAAAAACTCCATTAGGTTTTGAGGTAAGAAATTCTATATATATTTTTTATTTTTTTATTTTCTTAACTTTTTCTCTTCTAAACCTATAATTTTCTTAATTTAACGAGTATACCAAACCCTTATTATACATATTAAAAAGAAGGGATTTGAAAGAGTTCATTGTAAGCATGTAAAATCCAAAGAAGAGCAAAGCTAAGGAACTGCTATGAGTGAAAATCTTTGTTTTTCTATTTTAGTAATCGAATAGTGTAGTTTGGATTTGGTAAATGCCTTGGAGAGTTTTGGATTACAAAAACAGCACATTAAAAATCACAAAAGTTTCCCCAAATCAAAATGCCGATTCTTATGCTGGAATCTTTATTTTTTGTATTAAAATAATGAAGTGCATGTGGATTTCGCAATTTAAGTGTTTTACCTTCTATTTCACTTCTTATTCTTTTTCTTTAGATCTGACAAAGTCATTTGGTTAAGAAATAGTATGTAAGGAATGAATTCTTATTCTAGTTTGCATCGCCTATTTCTACAACTTTAACAGAAATTCCCTTGTCTAATATCATGTAAAAAAAAGTTGAATAGAGCATGAAGTTAACTAAATTGTATGTTTCTACTATTGATTTACTCTGTTGTTGTAATATGATATAAGTTGGATTCGGATTCTATATACAAGTCTATTGATTTAATTTTGAAATATTAGATTGTTGGTATATATGTTATTGTGGAAACAAAACTTATATAATTTCGAAATATTTGACATTTAAAACATTAGTTTAAGGCATAATCTCTGCATTCATAGAAATTAATAAATATGTGTGTATGTGTATATACATGCATACATACATATATATATATATAAACTAGCACAAATAACATTTGATTATAATGTATTAATGGCGTAGTTAATTTGATTAATAATTATCATTTAATTCCCCCTTAGGAAAGTACTTAATTGTAAAAGCGAAATAAGAATGATTTTCTGTAAGGCATTAATAATGAATACAATGAGATTCATGATATATACTTAGAGAGTATTATGAAATATGACTATGTTATATGGATGTAAGGTCAGTCATAAGCACAAAGAAGTCTCCCCAGCTAATCTGGCTTCTAGGAGTGTGATTTTAGGGCTAATGTGAGACATCGCCTATAATAAGTTACAACGGATGACCGAGGTTAGTCCAAATTATGTAGGCTAAATCTGTCCAGCTAATCTGGCTACCAGTTTCTGTGAATAGTCGAGCTAATGTCAGCTGTATTCATAGGATATAGGTCATAATATGAAGTACCTACTTCGAGGATTAAAGGTATTAAGTGGTCGTTTGAATGCCTGCCTCTTTCCCTTGTATAAAGTATTAAATAGTCGGGATTGGGTTTAGGCACGGTTGAGGATATCTTTAAAACCTCCGCTTCAATGGAAATAGTGAGTGTCTTAAGAGATTTCTATGCAATATCAGCTAAATAGGTATCTATGAGGAGTCTGCTTTAGGAATAGGTATTAAATAATGAGGGCCTACCTCAATCGAGTTCTTAAATGGTCAAATTCTTCCTATTTTCCATCGAAAGCAATTAAGTGTCTTGTGTACCATCTCTTGCATTAGTAGATATTAATAATGATGGTTATGAGTTATCGATTATGGAATTGGATAATACAAAGGACCTTCTTCGGGGATTTAAGCTATTAAGTGATTGTTTGAGGGCTTCTCTCTTTCTCTTGTATGAAGTACTGAATGGTTTTGAATATTGTTTAAATGTGAAATACGTACCCTTATTTAAGTTATATGGCCCAAATAATGAAATAGAAAGGCTTAAGATTTCTATTCACCAGACGTTATTATTCCGACTCCCTCCTCATAACAACACAGTTAGGGAAGGAAACGATGATCATAATGGAGATGATGATGAGAGTAGCTTGTGGCAGTAGTCTATGTATCTATTTATGATATTTTCTGATGTACTTATTTGAAGATGACAACATATTTTTGAACATATTATGTAACGGTTATTGTTGACATTATGTTATAGTTTTGTAACATTTGAAATAAAATAGGTACTATTTCTCCTATTATATTTATCCTTTCACTGTGAGTTGTTAATGAATAGATAAATAGCTCTGTATTGTTCCTTTTACCAACCAACAGGCAGCTTTAGAATGGGTCTAAGTTTTGATGAGCCTTTTTCTGTTTGGAATTTAGGCCTTTTTGGGACGAGTTGTTGCATTTAGTATCAGAGCTTAGGTTACCCGATAAACGAGGAAAAGCATACGTATGAGCGACGTATTTGTCATTTTTGAAAAGTATTTTCAAAAGCTCTACTATATATCAATATATAAACTTATTTTGAAGATATGCATAACTCTATAAATTCCAACTAT
Organism: Allium cepa; assembly: GCA_030765085.1. Classification (NCBI taxonomy): domain Eukaryota; kingdom Viridiplantae; phylum Streptophyta; class Magnoliopsida; order Asparagales; family Amaryllidaceae; genus Allium; species Allium cepa. The sequence goes on from CM060941.1 coordinate 599,975,048, forward strand.
AGAGGTAGTTGCAAAAATATTCCGAAAGTATGAGCGAAGCGACTATGAGTTGAAAAAAATAAATAGAGTCAAATTTGTACTCCTGCTCCGATTACCCATGGGGCAGAGATCGTATCATAAGGAGTGGACTAAGAAGTGCATGAGTGCGACATATGGAAGCACCCTAGAAGCTTTATAATTGTGTGGACTCTATAAGCATAATACATGTCGATGTTCATAATAGATGTAATTAGAACATTAACATAAATCATATAATACTTAATAGGGATTGAAAATGTAAATGGAAAAGGTTTTAAATCCAAGATTAACGAGCCAATAAATTTGGAACAAATAGGGAGTTACAAGAATTTAATAGAGATATAAATGAACTAATTAAGGAGATTATTAGAGAAATTAAGGAGAGATCAGGAAGACATAACAGGTAGAATTAAAATTAATAAATAAACGTCGTTAAGAATTGTCGGCTAGAATTATAACCATTTATTATGGAAAATTGACGTTTATAGAAATAAAAAATATCATGCTAGGTGTAATAAAATATTATACGGCAATATATTTATTAACATCTGAAAGAAAGGTGTGAAGAAGGAGTGAAACATGCTTCCATAATAAGGTATACATTAATCACCACAAGAAAATAACCAAATTTTTAAAGGTTGAGTACGAAAGTTCAAAAGAAGAAACAATTAAAGTCAATTTCTAAGACCCAACCCCATGAGAAAGAATTTGTTAAAAATATTTTTGAAAATTCCTTTAATTATTTTAAAAGGATTTTCAATAGATTACAAAATGAAAATCTTATGTGTCATAAACTAAATTTATTTTGAAAGAAAGTGATTTTAGTCGGTTTGGATATATACTACTAATTGTTTTGTGAAAAGGTTGGAAAGAGAATGTAATTTAAAAATTGTTGGAATGTTTAGGAACAAAATGATGGATAAACTTTATAAAAAGAAAATTGTAAATCTGATAATTTAAAGAGTTGAAAAAAGGAGTTTTTCATTTTTGACATTTTTAGTTTTAAAATTAGTTGAGTTAAACAGGTTTCAATTTCTGGATTCTCTGTTTTTGAAATAATGTAAAATATGGCGTATGTTAGATCTAATAATTTTTCTCACTTTATAAATTTGGATGTTTTTATTTCGAAAGATCAAGAAAATTTTAAAATTCACAATTTGTAAAAGCAGTTGAGTTAAAGAGTTAACTTAAAAGGATTTTGCATTCTTAAAACTTATTGAGCCAAAAAGTTTTTGGTCTAAAGATTTTTGATAAAGGGATTTTTTTTGAAATAATTTTAAAGCAGCACGAAGGTTATACTTGATAATTGTTCCTACTTTATAAAATTGGAAGTTCTTTTCTTTAAAATTCTTTTAAAGGGGTGTATAAATGGAAATGGCATTTGATGAAATAGGATAGAAAGAATATAAGGTTAAGCATGACTGATAAGGCAGGTAAGAAGTACATTTCCATATAAGTAATTATGGAGAATAATAGTTGAGGTAGTTGGAAATAGAATCAGGAATTTATATGAAGTATGATTAGTAATCTAGTTAGAAATAATATAAGAGGAAAATAAAAGGATAAACATTATCATTGTCTGCTCCACTTTTCATTGTTTAAAGTCAAAGATGTTTGTGAGAAATTTAAAAGAATGATTATTTGGTATGATAATTGAGTTTGCGAATATTTTAGGTTAAAAATCCTACTTTCAAAAGAAGAAAGCCTTTGTTATAGGAAGCAATTAAGAAGACAAATTTTTCATAGTTCCTTTTTGAGAACCTATCAATTTTTGGATGTTATGAATGAAAAGTCCAACTTTTAGAAGTGTTTACCGGCTAATTTTCCATCGTATTAGAAAATGGCCAATAAATTTAATTAAAGATAACCGCAAGCGCAGGGAATACAATTTTAATACGTGGCGAGTAGGGATCGATCTCTAGGGAATTGATTGGTTTAAAAATTCTACTCAATAAAATTAAACCAAGATTTGAATTTGTGTTAAGCTAAAAATGTAAAAACTAACGAAAAGAAAGTGGATAAAAATATGAGAGTAGAAGGCAATTTAGAGTCAAATCCCTTCTCATGATCACATAAATAAATAAAATGAAATTATGATCTCTTTTTTTGGTCATTAGTGAATTTAGTTTGTGTGTTTATCATTAGTGTGGCCCATTTGTGCTATTAATTAACCCCAACATAAACCATCAAAATTTATCACGCCCACTAAACCACTTATCGACTCTCATGAAAATGTTCACGAAACTGAAAATAAAATATATTCTAAGCATGATCTATTTACTATTGATTAGTACTGTAGACCATCATATTTTGATTCTCAAATTTACTTCATTACCATAAGCGTATGTAGATGATCATAGGTAATTTGTGTTTGTTAAGCATAGCCTATTTGGTGTCAACAACATAGGATATCAAATACAAAGCCAAACAACAAGATATTTGCCACATCAAACAATGTCATTAAGCACAAAAAGATATCATAGATTAGAAAAATGTTGAATCTATATGATTAAGAGAGCTTCGTTACCTCTAATTTGAAGGGTTTAGCTTCTCATATTTGTTAACTTTTCAACAAATGTAGAGTTCAACATGAAACAAAAAACAAGAGGAAAATGTAAGCTAATTAAAATAAAAAGAGAGCTATACTACTTGCAAAGTTAATCTAAGCTACTAACATAAAAGAAAAGACCATGAAATAATAGCATGAATTAAAATTGCATATAAGAAAATTACATAAAAGAAAAAGGCTAAGAAGCCATGAAATAGAAGAAGAGAGTTTATATTTATAATTTGTGCCTACAACTAACTAACTAAAGAGTAGGCTAAGAGCTCAATTACATGAAACATAAGGGGTATTTGTACATGTTTTGAAACCCTAATCATATTTTTAGGGACTACCCAAATTGCCCTTGAGGAAGCGTGGCCATACTATTAGCTTCTAGTTAATCATTCATTAAGTAAGCATGTAACTTTAAGCTCCACTAATATGTGTATTAGCTTCTAATTGTAGATTAAGGTAAGTGGATAGGTGAGGTCCCCCATGATGTATGAATTGGTTTACTTCCATCTTCATTTGCTTGTCTTCTCTTATGCTTGCATATTTCCATGAAGCCTCTTCATATTTTTCATCTAATTTCCTAAAAATAAAAATAAAATGTGTAAATAAATATTCTCAAAATTAATATATGCGCAAAAATGACCATTTTACCCTTATATGAAGATGAATAAATGGCGATTTGAAAATAATGAAATTTTGGTTCAAACATGTTAAAATACCATATATCCTCATTTATTTAATTAAGTTAGATTAAATATGGAAGTAAGAATATACACATTTACATGCACATCAAATACCCCCACACTTATCTTTTGTTCGTCCTCAAATAAACTAAAACTAAGATAAATCCATTTTCGTAGGAAACATGATTGCATTGAGCGCAAGCAACAAGCCATTAAACCTCTAGGTGTCCCTAGTAGGACGAGTGTTGTCTCGTGAGGGTTTTCAGCGGATACTACCCATAAAATCCAAATTCGAAATGAAAATTTCGAAATGCAAGATTTATTTACAAAGAGATGAATTCAAGTTTTTTTGAAAATATTTACAAGTGAAGAATTTACTTTCAAATTGATACAAATAAGTTAAATATAAGTTCTGGTCATTATCAAGAAATTTAAGTCTTTTTACTTGTCAAAATTTCCAACAAAATTAAGTTATCATCACAAATAGACTCTAGTTTGGCTAATAGTTTCGGTTGATAACATAATGTAACTATGAAATGGATCCTTAGTTGATTACCAAAGTTTTTCAAAGTGGTATTCTTATTTCTTTTAAACAACAAATCGAACTAAACAAGTCAAAATAGTGCTTGGATTTCAATTACTTTCTCTCTCTCTCTTTATTTAAATTTTTTGTTGATATTAAAAATATATACATATGCCTAACTCAGATAAATTGAGGCTCGATATATCACCCATGCACTGCCTTTCGGACTTATGTGAGGGGGATACAGAGCATGGTGAGTGAACACATAAGTGTGTACACCTATCGACTGTAGGCATTATTAATAAAAGAATTTTTATGTACTATTATTCGGGTTTTTAACTCAATAGGAACCAATAGAAAATAGAACAACCTTATGTATATAGGATGGTTCAGGACTTAACCAGAAAGGATCGACAAGGGCCAAGCTATACGGCTAAGACAACGACCGGGATCGGCGAAGTTGAGAGATCAGCAGCTGAACGTAAGCAGCTAGTGACTTGCCATCAAAATGGAACAACAATGATAAAAGGCTATGGAAACATCTTTAATTCCAGACACCTTAGAAAAAATCCTACGTGATCGGATCATCAGTGACCCATGCTACTCCACGAACCTTCAAACGAACCAGCTATTGAACGCTACCAAAATTGGCAAGGCATTGGCCCGCTAAACGAAGCAAGTCTATAGGTCGCTAGTGATCCATAGGCCATGGGTCACCAACGACCTATGGTTTTGACTCATTTCACAAGCCAAAGTCCCCTTAGGTTGCTTGTTACCTACCTACGAGCTAACGAAGACAGCTTGGCCTAGAAGCTCCCCGATCTCTAAAAATATCATTCTACCTGAAATATAAAGAGGATCTTCTCCGAACTAGTTGCTGAAGCTCTGATGTAATTATTCCTTCACTCTCTACCTCCCTCATAACAATCTACAAAGGAATACACTATGATTCTCCGGTGGATTCCAACTCTGGAGATTCAATGTAGCTTGAAAATAATCAAAGCCTTGTAATCAAACATCTACTGTAACAACAATCAGTCTATAATAATACTATAAAGTGGACATAGGCTTGATTAACAATCGAACCGCTATAAAAATACTCTGTCAACTTTCTTTTACTGTTCATTCTTTATATCTGTGATATACGATATTGCTCTATCAGAAAAAGGCTGTTGCTTTCAAAATCTAACCAGGGTGTTGGTCCATTTTATGGATCAACATATACATACATCTAACTCGAATAAACTAAGGCCAGATATGTCGTTCATGCACTACTTTTCGGGCTTACATGAGAAGGGTACAGAGTACGATGAGTGTACACACTTTCCGTGTGAACACATGACTCTAGGTGTTTCTTATTTACAAAAACCAATTTTTAATGTTTTATATATATACATACATATTATTATTTTTTCCTTTTTCTCTTTTTTTTGTTTTTATGAAGCGAGAGTCTTACAATAACATCTTAGCACCACTTAACATAGAATATCAAAAATGTTATCGCTCTTTACTTTAAATCCACCACTTTTTTAAACAAAGATTTTCAATTAGGATATACTTTATTATTATCACCCATGAATCTTCCTATATACTAGTCATACCGTCGTTACTTATAATCAAACATTATTTTTATTTTTGTTAAGACAAATAAATTTCAAAGCTTTCAAATTAAAAACCAAAATCCTATACTCATCCTATAGAGTTTCTTCAAAAATAAAATAAAAAGCTAAAATGAAAATTTGTGTAACCATCCAAATTCCAGTGGTCCGGCGTTTTCGCAAAAATGCTAAAAACCTAGCCCACTAAAGCCCGTGTTGGGTATTTGGTATCCTTCAAATAGGCAAAGATAAATATATCAGAGCTCGATTAATTATATCACAACGGAATTGGCTAAAATATGATAGTACGTAAATACTCACCCAAGTAACAACACTTTCTAAACAAGTGTCAAAAAGCTGAGAAGTCTCTGCCATCTACCTAACCTATAGGATGTTATAAGGAGGGGATCAAAACAAAATTTCTGGTGAATGAGTAAATTATATACTTCTAGGTTTAATTCTACATATACCATTCTATTTTCATTTACTCTTATATTAGATTCATTAGATTACAATTCTCTCACCTCTGCTCGTGAAATGTGCCCATCTACTCCATAGTAGATAAAAACCTAATAACTAATGTATACATATATGTAGCTATATGCCCAATTACCATATTTGTCCTAGGTACCACCCATGGTTACTTCCATATCCTTCTCCAAAAGGACTTCATCGTCTAGCTTGGAGAGCGTTCCATAACTACATCTATAAAGGACCACTTCGTAAAACCTATAGTACAGATGCTGCTTTACGTACTATAAAAACGTAAACTGCATCCGCACTAGTCTATACCAGTTCTAGGACATCCATAATGTACCACCCAGTGCGTACGTTAAGGACTACATAATCGTTCTGTCTACTACCTGAGTCCCACCAACAAGTTCTACTTTGAATGGAACTCGGTCGGGGATATTTTATATCTGTAAAGGATTGCTTCGTTAGGCTTACAATACCAATATTCTAGTTGGTATGTCCCTTCTCTTCGTGGCTATGGCCCCACACAGCCACCTTCAACTATCGAAAGACTTCTAAAGAGTTAACTGGGCATGCCCTACTGCAAACAATTTAACATCTAATTGGCGATGCCCCTCCATCTAATGTCTCGATAGTGAAAGTATCATTGGACTGTTGGTTTAACTCTAGTTTTTCCCTAACTCGCTCTTGGTCTTGATGGTGGCTGATATATGCATGCGACTATCCATAACCTTACTTGCAAGTAATAGACATATGAATACCCTACTCCGAACACCAAGCCTTTCTAGCTACCGATAAAGGATCCACTTTGTTAGGCTTACAATGCAAATGTAGTCAAGGCATACTCTTTTGATGGAACACCTACAGACCTGCCATCGGAGATGCAGCTTTGTTAGGCCTACCCAAAGGGCATATTAGAGTATCCTCATGTCTCATTGAAGTCTCGTACTTCCTATTAGCCTAAAATCACTCAGTTGGATGCGCTCCTCCATTTCTGAAATCCATGATGAACTGCTTCTTTAGGCACTTCATCCTTTGGGAAGCTCCGAACGCATTTCAATTCTTTTATTATACCATAAGTACAACATTTTAATTTTCATTTAGTTTGCTTTCTTATTCTGTTGGCTACCTATTTTGATTTAATTAGCATATTCTTGCTCTTATCTAATAGGGAATGCTGTTAGTATGAGGCACAATTACTATCTTGCTTATTTAACTTAACACTTAAATTCTTAAGTTCCTCAAAATAAGCCTCCTTTATTATTTCTATTTTATTTGCTTATTAACTTAATACAAGTTGTTTAAATAAGTTTCTATCATTATCATTATTCTCTGCTATCATCACCTACCGATTTTATTTTAAGTTTCTTGATAGGCTTTTCCATTCTTATTTCATAATTATAACCGATGTTATAACTCTACTTGGAACTGTTACTTTTTCTTCTTTTATAGCCCGTTATACAATTACCTGTGTTTCTTGCCTAGCTGCCTCCTTTTATAATGATATATAATTTTCTTTAATTCCCTAATATTACATGATTCACTTCTCATAATAATTACCTAGTTAAATAGTCTGCGCAGTAAATGTAGATTTAGTTTCCTTAAATTTCTTCATAACCTCAAATTCATAAATTACTAATTTTCTTGTTTCAAATCATACTTTAATTTATTGTCTGATATTTTAGGAAGTAATTATATTTTATTCGGTTGGTTATGAAGAATATATAATCCATTTCCCTATTTTAATGTTGAATAATACTATAAACAACAATCTATAACTACACGCTGTCTCTTTTACTATTTTGGGGTAGTGTTGAATACAGTGGTTTCTCTATTTTACACTAATTTTCCCTTTTAGTTTTTTATTCCGGCAGTTACGTTTATCGTTATCTTTTAGACATTAAATTATGGAAATGTGTCCCATCTTCTAACCAACCAATTAATCTAATAATTACCCCCAAAATTAACTTTTCCCGTTTCAATGCAATTTATTATGGTAATTTTATCTCTCAACTTTTATTACTTTACATCTACTTTCTTTCATTTCAGTTTTCTTATTTATATAATCCATATTCGCGTTTTATCTATTCTAATCCATACGCAAAGAAAGAAAAAAAGAGATGGAAGAAACTCGTCACTTATTTAAAAATCCAAAACATAGAACAAAAGATGTAAATAAGGCTTAGAAATTAGTGTTTAAATACTATAAAAAACAACAAGTTTTCTTATAGTTTATCCTACTTTAATTATTATGATTAATTACAGAATAAAATTTTCTAAATGGGAATCTAATGATAATATATCTAAAACTTAAAAGATATATAGATAATTCCACTCACATGCCGTCCTTAGCTTCGCTTGTGCTCCGCCTGGTTCCACAGTCCTTCTGGTTCCCCTTCTTCCAATGCATATGATACTTTAATTCAGAAGATCTACTCCCTAGAAATTATTTTCTTTTTAGGGTTCAGCCTTAGGCAATGAATCCATGGGGGAAAATCTAATTGTGAGAAGATAGCTAGGCCTAGGGTCCTATTTGTATTGGAGTTGGGGATCTTAGACTGTCGGATTCTTGGATTGAACCTAGAGCCACCACATCACAAGGTCGTTCGGAGCCATAAGATTGAAAAACATATGGCTTGGATCACATCAAAAGGAGAAAAAACATCACAGTATAAACCTAAACGAATTTTCGTCCAGATTGCGCGTGGGTCGACCGGGCAGTCGACCTCTTGCGCCCATTGGGTCGACCTACAGGTCGGCCCATATCCGCGTTATTATTTTATTTTCTTCGGTTTGTTTGCTTATTTTGTTTCGTTCTTAACTCCTTTTTATTATTTCGGTTCTAGACAATTATATATGGAAACCGATTAGAAAATTGCCCTAGACGCACTGGTACAAGTTCCGAAGCCATATTTCGATAATTACAAAATTATTGATTTTCATTACTTATTGTTATACGTTACGTTTTAACTATATAAAAATGCGGGTTGTTACATTTTTCCACCCTTAGGAAATTTCATCCTCAAAATTTGACAAGGGTAAAAATTTGTAATCTCTCGCAATAATTACAACCATTTTATGTATATCCAATTTTGCAACCATCTGTGCTTTTGTGCACAAGTGCTTTTCAAGTCAAGGTATATGCATGTACATAAATCTCTAAGCGGTACCTCATATATGAGTGCTTTTTTATTTTAAAAGTTTACTTTTAAAACATGATGCACACAGCTTAAATATACTTGTAATTTCTATACAAACACAACTTTTTGAAAAATTAAAATATTTTTCACCCAATTTTTCCCACACTCCTATTAAATAAGGGTGTAGTTCATCCATTTTTTCATCCAAATCCTAACACACAACTTTTAATATTCAAATTTCAGAATAATCTAATTTTATTAACTCTAGTTCTTATGTTAGAAAGAAGACAGAGAACGGAGAATGTAAAGACCCGTAAATCCGTACTCCTTGAATAGACACCAATCTCCATTCATTAATTCAAGATGAACGAAAATACGAACCCTTAGGGGTTTAAGAAAAATTTAGCAAAAGAAGAAGAGAGAAAAAGAAGAAAGAAGAAGGTAGAAGATAGAGAAAAGAAAATGGAAAATAGAAAAGAAAGAAAACAGAACGGAACTGAAAACAACAGAACAACATCAGAATCTCACAATTCGCAGCGGAACAACATATAATAATAAATGAATATTCTTTAAACAAAGAACTATATCAGTTATTACATTTTATACATTACATTTCATTACATCATATCATCAGAGTGTACAACAACAACAACAGAAAGATAGAATTTTAAAATAGAACGGGACAGAAAGAAAACAAAACAACAACAGTGCAGCGGAAAAAGAAATACTATATAACTTAGTAATACGCCATGCCATCCAGCTTGCCTCCAGCAACTCCAGAATATCCTGATATACCTAACTCTTGACTGCCCGTGTGGAAATTGGTGGGCACCCAGAGTTTAGGAAGGAAAACAATAAACTCCAAGTCAGTCATGTGACTGGTGTGAGAACTCAAAATAGTTTATTTATCTTTGAAAACAAAATAGAGAGATATTTTTAAATTCAATTCACAATGCTTTTAAAAATGAGACTACCATAAGGCCTCCCGCACACACACACATGCAAACGCAGAATCGGAGGAGATTTCTCCTTATGATAGTCAAAGATGCTTGATACGCATTAAAAAGAAGCATTTGATATTATTACTAGTGCATAGTGTAGAGAACAATTCATTTCGAAAGTAGAATATAAATCTTAGCCAACATACGACCATTATCGTATGCCTACTATAGCTACCATCCAAACAGTGTTGCGACACCATAAGTGAATGATAGGTTCTACAACTAATACCGTACAAGTTTCGTATTGTTTCTTTGGATTTCCAACAAATGATCAGGCCAAGGAACTTCCCATTGCCACATGAGAATGCCTCTGGAAAGACATCCCCGAGAACCAAACCAGAACTCTGCCAACACAAGGCCGGGTTACCCCTAACTGGGTAACTACTGACACGAGCACGCCATTCCCCGATCGTAAACGACCTTTCTCACGGGATCCCGATAACCAACAACCACAAAGTAATAAATTCGCAGTAACCACATAGGTTAAATATCTGGGCTCCATACCATGATACCACCTCTATCCAGAAGGAAATGTACATACCCTAAAGGGAGCTACCCCTCATAACCTTGCCGCATCTTTCCTGTTTTGACCATTTCCGGGGTGTGAGGCTCGACGAAGTCACGTCCACAAAAACATACTTTATACAAAAGCCATGCTTTGGGTCAACAAATGATCAACACAATGATCACCAAGATAGACGATCAAATAAACGATCCTATCACAAATAATCAACACAATGATCATTTCAGCAACACTCAGCATGTCACATTACCAAATTGGGAATATATCGCTGATAACCTTCAACTATATAACCTCTGAGCTCGTACGTCTCAGAGAAGGGTGTTAAGCTAAAAGAATAAATTCTCCTCCACCAACAGAAATATATTTGAATGAAATTGGCTTTATATCTCAACTTGTAATGTCAGACATACAATCCATACAAGTCTGTTCCGGGCTCGAACAAAACCGAAGGCACTTACAAAGAAGTCCTTGCAATCCGGATATTCACGATCCTGATCGGATTCACCATCACATATGGAGAACTCTATACCGGAGCAACTCGGTGCAGAGTCAATCGACAGGTCATCCTATCGCTCTCGCAAATACCGGGTCTTCAACACCGATCTTCAATGCAATTTATAACGACGTATCACATATTCGGAATGGGTTATACGACCCCATGGTCCTTTCCCGGTTAACCCGAATAGTGAGCGCTTATTCAAAAATAAGTGTAGCATTCACATTCAAACAAATCACATCAATTACCCATTCAAAGGGAAATATTGATAGTCGGTTATTGAACTATCACTGGACATGCACACATCAACAGTTTCCAAATAATTTTCCAAATTATTTATTTTCCAAAATATCTTTACAAGATATATTATTTCATACTTCAAAAATAAATCAATATTTATTTTTAAACCAATTCCACTTTCTTTTATAAATTCCTTAGTGAATTTATAATCCAAAATATCTATGAATATTCGATTTCAATTATTCATTTCAATTTATCTTCAAAAAGATAAATTCTCAAAATATTCACCTTATATTGGAAAACATTTCCATACTTATACATTCATAAGTAATTCACAAATTTTATTTATTTTCAACACTTGGAAAATATTCAATATACTTAAATCGAGATTAAGTATATATTTCATTCTTTAAGGAAATCATTCTCTTAAACATATTTATTTGGGCCAAAACGAATGTTACGTAAAACATCGTTACGACAACCCAAAATCACTAGTATAGGGATTCGAAATTAAAATAGATATATAAATCCCAATACTATGCAAAACATTTCCTTTCGGAAATCATTTACTATAACAACAGTGTTATAGTCCACTATTTCCTTTTATTTCTCGAAAACGTCTATTTCAACAATAAATGTTGAAATCTATGGTTTCGAATCTCAACACAATTAAAACTTCGTTAGATCGTTTTAATTCAATTTAAACATCAAATCTAAACATTTTCTTTAACATATTGTTCACCATTCAAAAACGTGAATATATTACGTTAACAAATTTTCATTCTTTTATATATTTCATTTTAAAGGATTATTCACAGTCAAAAATGTGAATATAACTCCATAAATAAGTTATAGCCATTTACTTATCAAAATAAGTCTTTTGCGAATTTATAAAACAACGTTTATAAATTCCATTTCTATTTATTTCATAACTACTTCCTTTATAAATCTCCTTTATTAACCTATTCGATTTATAACTCAATTATAAACCAAAAGTTCACATTATAAGTTAAATGCTTATAAAACGATTATTTTACAAAATCGTTCTTTTAAACTTCATAGTTATAAATCTTATAACTTATAAGATTCAATTATTCATCCAAATATATTCTTTAATAATTTCACAAAATTTATAAATCTTACTATTTATAAATTTCATTTATAACTTCACCGTTTATAATTATATAAATTTCATTCTTATAACTTCACCATTTAAATTCTATAAATTTCATTCTTTAATGAAATTCATTTTCACTTCATTCAAACACTTATAAAAACTCGTTTTATAATGTCTATATTTCAATTTATAAATATCCATTTATAAATCTCTTAATATAAATCAATTTATATTATTCTTTTAAAACGTCTTCAAATTCCTTTAAAAACTTCATCCTTTTGATTCATAAAATAATTAAATTTTATAAACCCTATATTTCAACTTTTCATAATAAATTCAAAAATTCCGATTTAACTATTTTATAAAATCATTAGCATCATATTCTCAAAAATCAGTTTTTAACTATATTTCTCAAAATCATAATTTTTATAACTTTAAAAATTATAACGTTTATTTATCTATAATGGATCAATTCCAAAATATAGTATATTCTCAAAAATCATTTTAAAAATCATTTTAAAATCCCAAAATTTGGTCCAATGATGCTATACACCAAATAGTCAATCACGACTACAACGATATCATATATCAATATGAAAATCCATCAAATATCAAAATATCTGAAATCAAATAAAAATTGTTGAGGAATCTAGTTGGATCCCACCAACCTGTTTTCCTGCATCCACAAACATTAGCACAATACCAATTTCGCTCCAGTACGAAATTATCGCGGTATATAGGATTTTAAATATTATCCGCTTAATAACGGCGCAATAGGGTCTCATCCGCTAAACAAAAAATGCGGGAAATCAATAACTCCAATATATACATATGCCAATATATATATATTGCTATTATATATAATACCAATTTCACTATTTATGAAATATTCGGGGTATATGTTTTTAATAAATAACATCCGCTTACTAACGGCGTATAATGTCTATTTTAACAATCAATAGATAAAAATCATCATTCAAACATGCATTCAAATATTTTAAATCTAACTATTTAAAATAAAATCGAAACTGATTCGATTGAGTGAGAAGTTCTCACCTTGGTTTTAAATTCCGTTTTAGCGATTTATTTCGAATAAAATTAAACGGACGTTTAATTTTACCCAAAATTCTCACTAACTCCAAACGACTCCAATCCAATTTCATCGCATAGTACTGGACGATACGATTCCAACGCAACTGGTTTCGCGCGTTTTCGACCTCGTATGAAAAAGTTATGAAATTATGAAGTTTACACGAATTAACATTTATAAATTACAACATAATTTTTAAACCTATCTCACTCCAGCCCTTAGATCCACTCCCCAGTGCATCAAGACCATAGCTTGCTTCTTCTCATCTCCCTCCTTTTGCACGCAACCTACAAGAAGGCCGAACCCATCCCATATGAATTAGGGTTAAATTTGCAACCCTCCACGTTGACTTCCAAGTCGATCAACAAGTGCCATCGGAAAGCCCCATCCACCACCTACCTTCGCCCACCATCCGGTCACGTGCGGCCCCCCCTTGGCCTCGTAAACCGTGCACGAACTCGCCACCTTCACACACGAATTGCCGCCAATCCGTGCAACCAAATTCGATCACAACCGTTGAAGTTGTAGATCTTCATATGCTCTTCGACTTTCTAGTTGGAAGTTTGTGAAATTATTGAGTAGATTTGAAGATTTGGAGGGAGGAACGAAATAAAATTCTGGTCGTGGGTTTGGTATATGGCGGCTAGGGTTTGCAAATTCTTTTTTTGTTTTTTTTTCTTCTAAATTATGAAAGGTAAGGGCTATTTATAAGGAATTTTCGAACACTATTCATCCGGAAATTCCGAACTCCGATTTACGCGCCGTAACCAGCGTTTCTAGGGTTTACCCCGCGTTCCGGACACAATGGAACAGGTTTTGAAAGCTAATTCGGACATCTGTGTGAGTTATGGCTGTAAACGCTCAATTTAAATTAAACCGATTTAAATCGATTTCTAGGCGTTTTAATTTGTAACGGACAAACGGTAAATCCAATTGACTTGAAATTTGAAACCTTACAATAATATCACATTACGGATCCGATGAAACTGGTTTCGTCGAAATCCGAGACTTTTTGAAAAATGGCTATTTTAACTCGCCAAATTAAAATTAAAAACAATTCGATGCGTTTCGAGCTGCCACGCTCAAACGATAGCTCCGATTGACACGAAATTTGAAATCCGGTAATAACTAACTATTACGGATCCAATGGAACTGGTTTCGTTCAATTCTGAGACTGTTCAAAAATTGACTATTTTCACTAGTCGATTTAAATATTAAAATATTCAATTTTCACAAATTAACTTTTAATTCGATTTTAAAAGTTCTAAAATATCGTTCTAACTCCAATATGATAAAATAAAATTTTACAAATCATTTCTAATCATATTTAACCCAATTTTCAATTATTTCCATAATTTAACGTATTAAATTGTCGATTTAATTATTCAATTAAATCCAATAATTCAAATAAAAATTTATTCAACTTATAAATTCACTCATTAATATTTAAAATTAATTAAATATTCAAATTTTAAATTAATAAAAATTCTGTGTCGTTACAATCTTCCCCCCTTAAAAGAATTTCGTCCTCGAAATTATCAAGTAAGAAAAATTACAGAAGCTATTAATTTTCCCAAAATTCATAGTTAAACTTCTTACAATACTTACTAAGTTTTCAAATCATACTTAGTTATCTTTTCAAAAACAACTACTATTGTTTAACTTTCAATTCAAAATCAAAGTTAAAGTTTTCAAAATTTTCCAATTTTCTCAAAATTTTTCTAACACCTTAAATTTCCGGAAAAATTCGCCATAGTCTCCTTTGCGCGGCTCGATCCAAAAAAAAATGACAGTATATAAATCACAAATATACATCTCATCAAGTAATGAGGCATCCCGCAGGGAAAAAAGTGTAAAAGTACGGTATGTAATCCGAGATATGTACCTTATATTTTATTAGCGAGCATATACGGCTAATATAGCGCGAAAGCGAGCTCCAAATGCGAAGCAAACGCGATCCGCACCTACTAATTACTCAACAAACAACATGAGAACATGCATATATGAATAGTATCGATATACAACATATAGCAATTGAAACAAAAGCAACAAATGCAAAAATCAACCAACTATCATTCAACTAACATCCATAACCAATAAATATTCATTTATATTCTCATTAATATTCAATGAATTGGTTTTCAATTTAATCACATTTGATTCATTTACATTGGGTTTACTAACATTCATTTTCAATTTGCTTATATTCACTAATTCATATTCAAGTTGGTTCACTTCCAATTCAAATTCAATTCTATTCAAATTTACTTAACTTCAAATAGGATTCCAATTATTTTAGCTTCCAATTTCATTGACACTTAATGAATTATATACAATCAACTAACAATCATATAACAATCAATGTATATTAATCACAACCAAATTCCTTTGCTTACAATTGGTTTAATTAATTGATTTTTATTCAACTTCCAATAACATTAGATTTTAATGAATTTCACTTACATTCATTATTTCATATCAATTATTCACATTTAATTGGTTAATATTCAATCCATTCATTCAATTCAATTACAATAGTTGAATTTTATTTATATAACTCAAATCCATATTTATCACTTAACTTTATTAATTTTACTTTGATCTCTTAAGTTATACTTTATTTACAAACATCACTTGTTTTTGCTTAACTTAAATTCCCATTTATAAATCAATTCAGCTTCCAATTCTAAGTAAATTTTCCATTTAACTTTAAATTCATTTTTATTTACAACTAAATTCATAAATATATTCCATTTAGTTTCACTTCTTATATATATAAGTTTATTTCACAATTGTAAATCACATTAATTATAATTTAATTCTTATAATTTTCATTATACTTATACAATTATTCTTTAATTTAGATTATTCAAACAACTAAACAATCTACTTATATACACTTTAATAATTTTGAAAAATTATTTCTTTATATATAAAATATAATCAAGTAAAATTATTTCATTTACCCAATTTAAAACAATATTGTGCCGAATTGTTCTATTCAAGTGTTTAGAAACCCCTTCGATTCAGTTTCGAAGCTGCGCCGACGAAGGTTCATATACCACTCAACAAACCAATCATCACAATATAAAACAATTTCATATTCACTAACAAATACGCTCTCATAGCTATTATTACACTCAAACTCACTCTAGAGTACTACTGACTCTATCTCTAATGAGTAATACCCAACAGAACCATGGTTGTCGCTTAACCATATGCTCTGATACCAACTGTAAAGACCCGTAAATCCGTACTCCTTGAATAGACACCAATCTCCATTCATTAATTCAAGATGAACGAAAATACGAACCCTTAGGGGTTTAAGAAAAATTTAGCAAAAGAAGAAGAGAGAAAAAGAAGAAAGAAGAAGGTAGAAGATAGAGAAAAGAAAATGGAAAATAGAAAAGAAAGAAAACAGAACGGAACTGAAAACAACAGAACAACATCAGAATCTCACAATTCGCAGCGGAACAACATATAATAATAAATGAATATTCTTTAAACAAAGAACTATATCAGTTATTACATTTTATACATTACATTTCATTACATCATATCATCAGAGTGTACAACAACAACAACAGAAAGATAGAATTTTAAAATAGAACGGGACAGAAAGAAAACAAAACAACAACAGTGCAGCGGAAAAAGAAATACTATATAACTTAGTAATACGCCATGTCATCCAGCTTGCCTCCAGCAACTCCAAAATATCCAGAATATCCTGATATACCTAACTCTTGACTGCCCGTGTGGAAATTGGTGGGCACCCAGAGTTTAGGAAGGAAAACAATAAACTCCAAGTCAGTCATGTGACTGGTGTGAGAACTCAAAACAGTTTATTTATCTTTGAAAACAAAATAGAGAGATATTTTTAAATTCAATTCGCAATGCTTTTAAAAATGAGACTACCATAAGGCCTCCCGCACACACACACATGCAAACGCAGAATCGGAGGAGATTTCTCCTTATGATAGTCAAAGATGCTTGATACGCATTAAAAAGAAGCATTTGATATTATTACTAGTGCATAGTGTAGAGAAAAATTCATTTCGAAAGTAGAATATAAATCTTAGCCAACATACGACCATTATCGTATGCCTACTATAGCTACCATCCAAACAGTGTTGCGACACCATAAGTGAATGATAGGTTCTACAACTAATACCGTACAAGTTTCGTATTGTTTCTTTGGATTTCCAACAAATGATCAGGCCAAGGAACTTCCCATTGCCACATGAGAATGCCTCTGGAAAGACATCCCCGAGAACCAAACCGGAACTCTGCCAACACAAGGCCGGGTTACCCCTAACTGGGTAACTACTGACACGAGCACGCCATTCCCCGATCGTAAACGACCTTTCTCACGGGATCCCGATAACCAACAACCACAAAGTAATAAATTCGCAGTAACCACATAGGTTAAATATCTGGGCTCCATACCATGATACCACCTCTATCCAGAAGGAAATGTACATACCCTAAAGGGAGCTACCCCTCATAACCTTGCCGCATCTTTCCTGTTTTGACCATTTTCGGGGTGTGAGGCTCGACGAAGTCACGTCCACAAAAACATACTTTATACAAAAGCCATGCTTTGGGTCAACAAATGATCAACACAATGATCACCAAGATAGACGATCAAATAAACGATCCTATCACAAATAATCAACACAATGATCATTTCAGCAACACTCAGCATGTCACATTACCAAATTGGGAATATATCGCTGATAACCTTCAACTATATAACCTCTGAGCTCGTACGTCTCAGAGAAGGGTGTTAAGCTAAAAGAATAAATTCTCCGCCACCAACAGAAATATATTTGAATGAAATCGGCTTTGTATCTCAACTTGTAATGTCAGACATACAATCCATACAAGTCTGTTCCGGGCTCGAACAAAACCGAAGGCACTTATAAAGAAGTCCTTGCAATCCGGATATTCACGATCCTGATCGGATTCACCATCACATATGGAGAACTCTATACCGGAGCAACTCGGTGCAGAGTCAATCGACAGGTCATCCTATCGCTCTCGCAAATACCGGGTCTTCAACACCGATCTTCAATGCAATTTATAACGACGTATCACATATTCGGAATGGGTTATACGACCCCATGGTCCTTTCCCGGTTAACCCAAATAGTGAGCGCTTATTCAAAAATAAGTGTAGCATTCATATTCAAACAAATCACATCAATTACCCATTCAAAGGGAAATATTGATAGTCGGTTATTGAACTATCACTGGACATGCACACATCACCAGTTTCCAAATAATTTTCCAAATTATTTATTTTTCAAAATATCTTTACAAGATATATTATTTCATACTTCAAAAATAAATCAATATTTATTTTTAAACCAATTCCACTTTCTTTTATAAATTCCTTAGTGAATTTATAATCCAAAATATCTATGAATATTCGATTTCAATTATTCATTTCAATTTATCTTCAAAAAGATAAATTCTCAAAATATTCACCTTATATTGGAAAACATTTCCATACTTATACATTCATAAGTAATTCACAAATTTTATTTATTTTCAACACTTGGAAAATATTCAATATACTTAAGTCGAGATTAAGTATATATTTCATTCTTTAAGGAAATCATTCTCTTAAACATATTTATTTGGGCCAAAACGAATGTTACGTAAAACATCGTTACGACAACCCAAAATCACTAGTATAGGGATTCGAAATTAAAATAGATATATAAATCCCAATACTATGCAAAACATTTCCTTTCGGAAATCATTTACTATAACAACAGTGTTATAGTCCACTATTTCCTTTTATTTCTCGAAAACGTCTATTTCAACAATAAATGTTGAAATCTATGGTTTCGAATCTCAACACAATTAAAACTTCGTTAGATCGTTTTAATTCAATTTAAACATCAAATCTAAACATTTTCTTTAACATATTGTTCACCATTCAAAAACGTGAATATATTACGTTAACAAATTTTCATTCTTTTATATATTTCATTTTAAAGGATTATTCACAGTCAAAAATGTGAATATAACTCCATAAATAAGTTATAGCCATTTACTTATCAAAATAAGTCTTTTGCGAATTTATAAAACAACGTTTATAAATTCCATTTCTATTTATTTCATAACTACTTCCTTTATAAATCTCCTTTATTAACCTATTCGATTTATAACTCAATTATAAACCAAAAGTTCACATTATAAGTTAAATGCTTATAAAACGATTATTTTACAAAATCGTTCTTTTAAACTTCATAGTTATAAATCTTATAACTTATAAGATTCAATTATTCATCCAAATATATTCTTTAATAATTTCACAAAATTTATAAATCTTACTATTTATAAATTTCATTTATAACTTCACCGTTTATAATTCTATAAATTTCATTCTTATAACTTCACCATTTAAATTCTATAAATTTCATTCTTTAATGAAATTCATTTTCACTTCATTCAAACACTTATAAAAACTCGTTTTATAATGTCTATATTTCAATTTATAAATATCCATTTATAAATCTCTTAATATAAATCAATTTATATTATTCTTTTAAAACGTCTTCAAATTCCTTTAAAAACTTCATCCTTTTGATTCATAAAATAATTAAATTTTATAAACCCTATATTTCAACTTTTCATAATAAATTCAAAAATTCCGATTTAACTATTTTATAAAATCATTAGCATCATATTCTCAAAAATCAGTTTTTAACTATATTTCTCAAAATCATAATTTTTATAACTTTAAAAATTATAACGTTTATTTATCTATAATGGATCAATTCCAAAATATAGTATATTCTCAAAAATCACTTTAAAAATCATTTTAAAATCCCAAAATTTGGTCCAATGATGCTATACACCAAATAGTCAATCACGACTACAACGATATCATATATCAATATGAAAATCCATCAAATATCAAAATATCTGAAATCAAATAAAAACTGTTGAGGAATCCAGTTGGATCCCACCAACCTGTTTTCCTGCATCCACAAACATTAGCACAATACCAATTTCGCTCCAGTACGAAATTATCGCGGTATATAGGATTTTAAATATTATCCGCTTAATAACGGCGCAATAGGGTCTCATCCGCTAAACAAAAAATGCGGGAAATCAATAACTCCAATATATACATATGCTAATATATATATATTGCTATTATATATAATACCAATTTCACTGTTTATGAAATATTCAGGGTATATGTTTTTAATAAATAACATCCGCTTACTAACGGCGTATAATGTCTATTTTAACAATCAATAGATAACAATCATCATTCAAACATGCATTCAAATATTTTAAATCTAACTATTTAAAATAAAATCGAAACTGATTCGATTGAGTGAGAAGTTCTCACCTTGGTTTTAAATTCCGTTTTAGCGATTTATTTCGAATAAAATTAAACGGACGTTTAATTTTACCCAAAATTCTCACTAACTCCAAACGACTACAATCCAATTTCATCGCGTAGTGCTCGACGATACGATTCCAACGCAACTGGTTTCGCGCGTTTTCGACCTCGTATGAAAAAGTTATGAAATTATGAAGTTTACACGAATTAACATTTATAAATTACAACATAATTTTTAAACCTATCTCACTCCAGCCCTTAGATCCACTCCCCAGTGCATCAAGACCGTAGCTTGCTTCTTCTCATCTCCCTCCTTTTGCACGCAACCTACAAGAAGGCCGAACCCATCCCATATGAATTAGGGTTAAATTTGCAACCCTCCACGTTGACTTCCAAGTCGATCAACAAGTGCCATCGGAAAGCCCCATCCACCACCTACCTTCGCCCACCATCCGGTCACGTGCGGCCCCCCCTTGGCCTCGTAAACCGTGCACGAACTCGCCACCTTCACACACGAATTGCCGCCAATCCGTGCAACCAAATTCGATCACAACCGTTGAAGTTGTAGATCTTCATATGCTCTTCGACTTTCTAGTTGGAAGTTTGTGAAATTATTGAGTAGATTTGAAGATTTGGAGGGAGGAACGAAATAAAATTCTGGCCGTGGGTTTGGTATATGGCGGCTAGGGTTTGCAAATTCTTTTTTTTTTTTTCTAAATTATGAAAGGTAAGGACTATTTATAAGGAATTTTCGAACACTATTCATCCGGAAATTCCGAACTCCGATTTACGCGCCGTAACCAGCGTTTCTAGGGTTTACCCCGCGTTCCGGACACAATGGAACAGGTTTCGAAAGCTAATTCGGATATCTGTGCGAGTTATGGCTGTAAACGCTCAATTTAAATTAAACCGATTTAAATCGATTTCCAGGCGTTTTAATTTGTAACGGACAAACGGTAAATCCAATTGACTTGAAATTTGAAACCTTACAATAATATCACATTACGGATCCGATGAAACTAGTTTCGTCGAAATCCGAGACTTTTTGAAAAATGGCTATTTTAACTCGCCAAATTAAAATTAAAAACAATTCGATGCGTTTCGAGCTGCCACGCTCAAACGATAGCTCCGATTGACACGAAATTTGAAATCCGGTAATAACTAACTATTACGGATCCAATGGAACTGGTTTCGTTCAATTCTGAGACTGTTCAAAAATTGACTATTTTCACTAGTCGATTTAAATATTAAAATATTCAATTTTCACAAATTAACTTTTAATTCGATTTTAAAAGTTCTAAAATATCGTTCTAACTCCAATATGATAAAATAAAATTTTACAAATCATTTCTAATCATATTTAACCCAATTTTCAATTATTTCCATAATTTAACGTATTAAATTGTCGATTTAATTATTCAATTAAATCCAATAATTCAAATAAAAATTTATTCGACTTATAAATTCACTCATTAATATTTAAAATTAATTAAATATTCAAATTTTAAATTAATAAAAATTCTGGGTCGTTACAGAGAAACTTTATTTTTCTCTGATTTTCTTTTTCGTACATCTTTCCCTGTACTTGGAATTTTGAGTTGCTGTCCTATAATAATCCCATTTTTTTCCAAGCATGGTTTACATAACTAAATAGCTTTCTCTTTTTAGATAATGTGTATGTTGCCTCTTTGATTTTTTGTTTTTCTTTTTGTTATTCTTATAACGTTCTTAAGTACTTATTTTCCACTTGTGAATATCACAAATATAAAGAGAAAAAGCATCGATACTGATATACTACCATAGAATTTTAAAGGCATACCTACGAGTACAAATTTTATAACTAAAAAGAGAAAATAAACCCTACTACGATATGATACTAGATATATGACATACGTAGGCTAACATAGCCATCAACTCGGGCTAGGAGGCCTATGCCCATGTTCGACCTGACACAAGAAGGCTCTTAAAAAGGAATCCAAACAACTAAGGCGCACCTCCTATCGCCTAGTGCGCGCTTCAACCTCACGTTGAGACCTTGCTAACTCAACCTATCTCCTAATCATCTCCTGCTTCCCTTGAAGAATCTCTGCGTACTCCCTAGCAAGCTGCTCTTGCCTCTCAGTAAGGAGCCTAAACTAATCCTCGTAGCTCATCGAGGGAGGGGCTGAGAGGGTCCTGCTCCCTCTCTCCAAGATCCATATCCATGTCCATATCCCCACGTACTCTATGTCACGGGCCCAGATGGCCAAGCGGGCCATGGCGACTCGATATGTCCTATGCCACCTCTAAATGGTGGTGGGGGAAAGTGCTAATGCTCGTGAAAGTACTGAGGTGCCTACGAATGTGGTAAAGGCTATGGTGATGGCTGCTGTCCTGCTTTTGCTATGCCTATGGAGCTGAATCTGGGCCAATCCTATATCCATCCTCCTCATAGTGAATAAATCTATCATGGGGTAGGCCTGCTCACTATAAGTCTCTCTCTCTCCCCATCTCAACCACGACCCACCTGAAGACCCATGTCCAAAGGTGATAGTAATCATAGTGGATCTGTGGAGTCTGGTCACTGTCATCTACTGGGCCATAATTGTCCTAGCCCAGTTCACCCACGATCCTCCAGATATGGCATAGGTGGCCACCTCACAATAGGGTATATTTAATCAAAACTCTCCATCTTGGGAAAAGGTTATGATATAGAATGCAGATAACTAACCTAGCTAATGGGGTCAACTACCCAACGCTCTAGTCAGGCTGTTGGGGGTTTACAAGAATCTGCTGCAATGCGGCCATGTCCGTCATCTTAATCTGCCCTACCTCTAAGCCATACGCTCTGATATCCAAAATACTAGCCAACTGAGACTTGGTAAAAACTATCCAAACTCCCTTGACCTCCGATTGGAAGGCCAACTCCTCATCCTCATCGCGAGTATGTAAGTTAGCATCAAAAGGACGTACTAACCTAGGATACGCTCACTACTCGAACGTTACATAGCTAAGAATCTGTCACAGCCCTATGTCCAAGAAGAGCTGCTCTAAATGTATGCCTGAAAAATTAGTAAACTTCACCGCCCTTCCTTGTAGAAATTGGTATGTGGCTATATCAGAGTAAGACTATACTATATGCCTAACACTCTAACACCAAGCTATCTCCTATGGTGTGAGGGGGAGAAAGAGGTAAACTAGAGAGGGTCTTGGAGGCATGGTGAAAAACACTCAGATCTACGGTAATGGAGTATGGATCCGAGTAGATCTCATGATGTGCTTTTATTTGGCACTAACAGTGAGTCGAACGGTGGAGTTTTGGAGGAATTTGGGTGGTTGGAAAGGGAGATTTTTGGGTGCGGCTGCTGTCTTCGGGGAGGAAGAAAAAATGACGAAGGGGAGCAAAAATGAGCAGGAGAGGAGCAAAGCATGCATATATATATATATGTATGTATGTATGTATGTATGTATGTATATATCTATATATGCGTGGAATTTGCATGCGATCGGTCGATAGGCCGATAGACCACTCGGTCGACCACTTGGTCGACCTGGTCAGTCTGTGCTATATTTATTTATATATTTTTTGTCTCGTCCGCCTCCCATAGACTAATCGAAGCTATGAAAATTCTACCCACTACCAGGCTATCTAAGTCGCAGTTACAACTTTGGCTAAATATCTCTGTCCGATCTTTACCCTCTAAGTGGAGTCTTGACGTCTTCTGCACTTCAACTGAACCTACATTAATGTCCATAAGCTTGCTCCACCCACTTAAATCGTCTAACCCATAAGATTCCTTTTTTTTTCTAAACAGCTTAAATTTCTTTACAACCAGAAAAAATATTTTTACGTACTTATAAACCTTTTCGTACTTAAATAAGGGTTTCAAAATACGTTTCTACTTGGCTAAAACAGATGCCGCGTAAAACATCATTACTACAGCCCAAAATATTAGTTCTCAATTAAAGTGAATAATACTTATTTTTTTAACTGTATATCTCTAATTTCAAATTCAAAAATGCTTTAAAATGTATTTTTTTCTAATAAAATCATAAGGCTGTAAACTTCTAAAGTTAGAACTTAAAAATCTTTCAAAACTTTTCAAATTCCTAAGAGTTTAATTGCTCGGCTAGATTAAAAACTGGCCTTTCAAATTACTTTCACCTTTCCAAATATCCCTTACTTAATCGAAAATCTTTGCCATATGAGGTCTTTTAGTTTTTTGGAATATCCTCATTCCAAGTTTTGATATACTGAATTGTTCTTCCAAACTTTCTCCAACTACTAATTTACTTAAAAGAGTGGACTTCTCTTTGAGGTTTTAAGAGTGTATATATATCTATACTAAAATACAAATATGCTCACTCACTATCTACTTAGGAATCTAAACCTTCGCTCTGATGCCAGATGTAACCACCCGAATTCTAACGGTCCAGATTTTTCGCAAGAGTGCTAAAAACCAAGCCCATTGAAGCCCGAGTCGGGTAACTGGTATCCTGCAAATAGGAAAAGATAAGTATTTTAGAGCTCAATTAATTATCTCACAGCGAAATTAGCTAAAATATAATAGTAAGTAAATACTCACCTAAATAGTAACACTTTCTAGCAAGTGTCATAAAGCTGAGAAGTCTCTGCCATCTACCAAACCTGTAGGATATTATGAGAATGGATCAGAACAAAAGTTCCAGTGAATGAATAAATTATGTACTTCTAGGCTTAATTCTACATATACTGTTTTATTTCCATTTATTCTTATATTAGATTCATTAGGTTACAATACTCTCACCTCTGCTCGTGAACCGTGCCCATCTACTCCATAGTAGATAAAAACATAATAACTAATATATACATATATGTAGCTATATGCCCAATGACCGTACTGGTCCTAAGTATCACCCATAGTACCTTCTTTATCCTCTTCGAAAAGGACTTCATCGTCTAGTTTCGAGAGCACTCCGTAACTACATTTGTAAAGGACCGCTTCGTAAGACCTATAGTACAGATGCTACTCTACTTACTACGAAAGCGTAAACTACATCCGCACTAGTTTATACCAGTGTGTATGTTGAGGAATACGTAATCGTTCTACCTACTCTATGAGTCCCCCCAACAAGGTCTACCTTGTACGGAACTCAATTGAGGATTTTCTAAATCTGTAAAGGATTGTTTCATTAGGCTTACAATATAGATAATCTAGTAGGATTGTCCTTTTCTCTTCATGGCTATGACCCCACGCAACCCTCCCCCCCTTAACTAATTGAAAGACTTCTAAAGAGTTAAGTGGTCATGCCCTACTACAAACAATCTAACATCCATTTGACGGTTCCCCTCCATCCAATGCTTCGATAGTGAAAGTATCATTGGACTGTCGGTTTAACTCTAGTCTTTCCCGCACTCGCTCTTGGTCTTGATGCTGTCCGATATCCGCATGCAATTATCCTTAACCTTACTTGCAAACACTGGACATACGAATATCATACTCTAAACACCAAGCCCTTCTGACTGCTTATAAAGGATCCGTTTCGTTAAGCCTACAATGCAAATGCAGTCACGACATACTCTTTTGATGAAACACCTACAGACCTGCCTCCAGGAGTGCAGCTTCGTTAGGCCTACCCAGAGGGCCATCCTAGAATACCCTCATGTCCCATTGAAGTCTCGTATTTCCCTCTAGCCCAAAATCACTAAGTTGGACGTGCTCCTTCATTTTAAAATCCGTGATGAATTACTTCGTTAGGCGCTTCATTCTTTAGGCTACTCCAAACGCATTTCCATTCTTTTATTAAACCATAAGTATAATCTTATAATTTTTATTTAATTTGCTTTCTTATTCTGTTGGCTGCCTATTTTAATTTAATTAGCATATACTTGCTCTCGTCCAATATGGGAATGCTATTAGAATGAGCCACATTTATTATCTTGCTTATTTAACTTAAAATATAAATTCTTAAGTTCCTTAAAATAGGACTCTTTTATTATTTTTGTTTTATTTACTTATTAACTTAATACAAGTTGTTTAAATAAGCTTCTATCATTATTCTCTACTATCATTATCTACTAATTTGTTTTATGTTTCTCAATAAGCTTTTCCCTTCTTATTTCGTAATTATAACCTATGTTATAATTCTACCTGGAATTGTTACTTTTTCTTCTTCTATAGACCGTTATACAATTATCTTTCTTGCCTAGTCTGCCTCCTTTTATTACGATATAAAATTTTCTTTAATTACCTAATCTTACATGATTCACTTATCATAATAATTTCCTAGTTAATTAGCCTGCGCAGTAAATGCAGACTTAGGTTCCTTAAATTTCTTCATTGCCTCAAATTCTTAAATTAATAATTTTCTTGTTTCAAATCATACTTTACTTTATTGTCCGATATTTAGGAAGTAATTCTGTTTTATTCAGTTGGTTGTAAAGACTATATAATCCATTTCCCTATTTTAATGTTGAATAACACTACAAACAATAATCTATAACTACAAGGTGTCTCTTTTACTATTTTGGGGTAGTGTAAAATGCAGTGGTTTCTCTATTTTACACTAATTTTTCCTTTTTATTTCTTTTATTCTAGCAGTTATGTTTATCGTTATCTTTTAGATATTAAATTATGGAAATCACTCCACGGTATAAAGTATGGCTCAGATCGCACAAAAAGGAGAAAACACGTCATGTTATAAACCTGGACGAATTTTCGTCGCGGGTCGACTCGGTGATCGACCGTTGACCTCATTGGGTCGATCTACAGGTCGGCCCATATCTGCGTTATTTTATTACTTTCTTCGGTTCATTTCCTTATTTTATTTCATTCTTAACTCCTTCATATTAATTCGGTTCTAGACAAGTTCTATATGGAAACTGATCAGAAAATTGCACTGGACGCAATAGAATAGGCTCTGAAGCCATATTCTGATAATTCTAAAATTATTTATTTTCATTACTTATCGTTATATGTTACATTTTAACTACATAAAAATGCGGGGTGTTATAACTTGTTCTGGATTATTTTTCTAATTTTAAGTTTTGGAAAGAAAATGCAAAAAATAAACCATGAAAATCAAAAATGAAGATAAGACTCCCCACGCACACTTGATTTTGACTGTGTCCCCATAGTCTACCAAAGTGAAAGGAGAAAAAAAATAGGATCTATATTTAAATGAAAATGAAATAGTTATTATTTATACGACATCAAAAAATATACTTTTAAAGAATAAATGAAACTGTCTTCTAAAGACCAATTCATTTGTCTCGTCAATAGTGAGAGACATAGCTTAAGCACAGAAAATCAAATCATAGAAGATTTCAAAGTTAGATGTTGATCTAGAAAAAACGAAGGTCGTTTTATTAAGAATCATGCGAGTTGTTTTATTTTCGATGATTTCTGGGGTTCATAGAACGATTGGTTGAAGTTCAAGTTTATTTAAAACAAATTGAAATTCAAACTCGTCTGTAACGACCCGTAATTTCGCTACTTCGAAAATGAGAGATTTTGTTTATTTTTAAATTTAAAATGAATTTAAATATTAAATAAATATGTTATATATAATAAATAAATTGTCTATTCTTATATTTAATAAATTAAAAAGTATAAATTTGGATTTTAGAACAAATCGACAAAAGTAAAGTTTTGTTAAAAATAAATAAAGGCTTTAATAAATGGATTTAAATATCTATTTAAAAAGATAGATCTTATTTAAAACATCTAATAAATATAGTAAAAGTATATTATATGTTTAAAAGTATATTGATAAATACAAAATTAACCAAAATTTGTCACATTTTGTCAGTTTTACATAAACTGTAAAATTAGAGATTTTGATATTAATTGAATATGATTTTAAAATATAAAGAGACATTTTTTGATTTATTTAAAAAAGTAAAAATTTCATTTTAAAGTTTGGTTTACTACAACATATAGCTTAACAAAAAGGTCAAATTTTGATTATTTTGTAAAACGATCATTAACATACTTTTAAATATATTAATATACTCAGATCAGATCCGAGTAGATTCAGGTTAGTCGAAGACGGTTGAAGTTTCCAGAGGAGAGCTGGGGATATTCATCTACGTATGAACATATTCTATTATCCGTTGTACTTAGTTGTTTTAGTTAATGTTTATCAGCAATCGTAAGGACAAATGTTTGTAACTGTCCAAGCTGAATTTAGGTTAGACTCTGATATATGTATCCGCTATAAAGATATTTATTCAATATTATATGTTATTCCATTCGTGTGAGATTCTGTTCTGACTATTTTTCTTTACCCTTCTTATTCCTTATTTTCGTGCAATTTGAGTTAGACATGTGTGGTTTATTGTCGATTCAAAGGGTATGGAAAAACGGGTCTTGACATTTGGTATCAGAGCATGTTCGACAAGCATTCTTCACGCTATGAAGATCCACGGTCTTCAATAATCATTATTTTCAACATATCATCATGTTCAAACGTATATATTGGTTCAAAGTGGTTTTCGGATAGGAAATACCCAAATCCGACCCTGATTCCTTCGAAATTCGATTATCGATAAAAAGTGAATATGAGTATACATGATTTATTTAGTCTCTTTTCGCTTTAATTCTTTTCGAATGATTTCAAAATCTCTTTCTTTTGATATAGAATAATTCTAAGTAATTCATTCTTTCGCTTCGGATAATATCTTGAATTTCCTTAATTAACTCTCGGTCCAAATTTCCTAACTTTTAGAGGGTCAAAAATAATGTTATTTAAGACATCGTTTACGATAAACCCTAAAATCAATCTTAGAAAACATTTTTGAGTAAATAGAACCATTGAAATAATTCATTTTGGAGATTGCTTTACTTTTGGATAATGACAATCTTCTTTTACTCTGAAAACTCAATACGATCTTTTTATTTAAGAGCATCCGGGCTTTCCTTTCGATCTGTTCCACCCCTCGCCTAAGAAAAGAAAACATAGGCCAGGTAAGTTCAGGGCATTGGTTTCTTCATCCCTAACCTTATTTAAACACCTTGTTTTATTTCCCCAGATCACACAGGCGGGACAAATGTAATAGTCGTTTCCGCATACTCAGTTATCAACTTTTACCTTGAAATTGATTATAAAAATTCCGAATTATCTTTCGAACGCTTAAATATCTTTTTAAAAACATTCACAATTTATTCTAGCAAAAATCGTTACATTTAAACTCATTTTCAAAAAGTCATATAATTCGCAGCATAAAAGTGCTACGGAAAGTGCTATATGAGCTTATTTGATTTAAACGACTTTTTTACTATTTGAAAATTCATATTTTCCAATCCAAATCTCTTTTAAACTATTTAAATAGATTTATCAAATTTATTCCATATTTTTCCACAATTAAAAACGTTCATTTAAACAGATTTTCTGTTATGGTCACTTAACTGCACTAGCCGCTTTTTCTAGAAAATTGATTTGGACTTAATTCAAAATATACAAGACGAAATCATGATTTTCTTTCTTTCTTTCTTTAGAAGATATGGATAAAATTGTTCGTAATTTTCTTATCTCGAAGAATTCCGAACTACATTCCACTCTACACATTCATTTGAACTTTTCGGCGCGAAATCACAAACTACAATTGCGCGATGCACCTAGTTTTAACTTATTTTTCAATATTTGAAATAATTTATTCAAATTGAATTCTATTACTTATTAAAATATTAAAAATCATTTTAAATCAATATTTTCACTTTTTTAAAATATTTAAAATGAATTTTCACTATTACCATATTATAATATTATTTTATTCATATTATTTTAATATTAAATTTTAAATTTCAATTTCAATTCAGTTTCAATTCTAACTTCTAATTAAACACATTAAAACTTAGATTTCAAATATAATTTCAATTTAAACTTCAATTCAACTTTAATCACAAATTTAATTTTCAAAATCGATTTTAATTTCAATTTCACTATTCATCTCAATTTCAATTTAACTATTTACATAAGTCAACCAAAATATCATACTAGATTGACGTTTTTGTTAAGCTATATATTGAAGTAAACCAAACGTTAAAATGAAATTTTTACCTCTTTAAATAAATTATAACACATCTCTTTATATTTTAAAATCATATTTAATTAATATCAATGTATGTAAAACCGACAAAATGCGAAGCTTGGTTCTCTAGGTAATTAATAACAGGGTTGGCGCAGTTGGTTGATGGTCCGGACTGCGTGATCGAAGGTCACGAGTTCGAGCCCCGAAACTGACAACCCTGTAACAAGTACCCGAAGTATGTGTTTGGCAGACACATACTTCCCTAGAGTTTACAAGCAAAGCTTGGTTCTCTAGGTAATTCAAAAAAAAAAACTGACAAAATGCGACAAATTTTGGTTATTTTTGTAAAACGATTATTAACATACTTTTAAATATAATAATATGCTTTTATTACCTTTATTAGATGTTTTAAATAAGATTTATCTTTTGAAATAAATATTTAAATCCATTTATTTAAGCTTTTATTTATTTTTAACAAAATTTAACTTTTGTCGATTTGTTCTAAAATCCAAATTTATGCTCTTTAATTTATTAACTATAAGAATAGATAATTTATTTATTATATGTAACATATTTATTTAAGATTTAAATTCCTTTTAAATTTAAAAATAAACATAATCTCTCATTTCGAAGTAGCGAAATTACGGGTCGTTACATCGTCATTGACAAATTCTTCAAAATTATTGATTTTAAAATGATGATTTAAATCTATAGCTTAAGAATTCAACAACTCATATTCGAAAAGTCCGAATAAATTGTGTTTATAAAATTCGTCTTTCTTTGTTGAATTATTCACAACATCATTGCATATATCATGTTGAAAATCTAAAGTTGTTACATTCAATTTTTCAAAATTGAAAAAAGGAAGATTGAATTTCAAATTTGATTTCACACTCTCAAAAGAATTGAAATCCAACTCAATTACCATATTTTCAACAACTTCATTAATATTGTCATTTTTAATTTCAAAAGTTGTTATTTAAAAATCATCAATTTTGGTAAAAGATGGATTATTATTTGACTTGTGACATATTGAATTTGATTTTGTTTCTCACGTTGTTTCATATACGTTTCAAACAACAATTCCCTGTGATCTTAATGAATTTCTCCCATTTGCAACAAAATCAAATATGTAATTATTAAGTTGAGAATTTTCAATTTGAGATTGTTGAGAACAAAAATTGTCCATTGAACCATAGTTGAGATTATTCTCATTGCCAAAATTATTTGAAAAGTGGTTCACATTTCGATTTTGACCTAATCATTTGAATTTTGAAGCTAATTAATATTTTGATCATCTTGGAAATTTTGACTTGAGTGATTGCAAAAATATGAATTACACAAATCAATTATTATTTGATTTTTTTTGTGCAGAGAGTTCAACTAAAGATGAAATCGTTTCAATATTGTTTTCAAGATTTGAGGGTTGATATCATTTTGAAAATTTTATGGTTTGACATTCGAATCGTTTGATACAATAGTTGTTATTAAAATATTCATAAGAATTTGGCATGAAATTATATGGATTAAATTTATTTTCAAAACTATTGTTAAATTCTGGTAAGTAAGAAAATTTGGACATTTTCAAAAATGATTTTTTTAAAGGAAAAATGTTTACAATGGAGAATTTATTTGTCAAAAGGGAGATTTGATTTTTGTTTTTTTTGTTTTCAAATTTTCTTTTGTTGTGAAAAGATTATATATTTTTTTGTTTTTCTAAAAAAACTTAAAATGTTTTTTTTTTTTTGGATTTTTGATTTTGATGGAAAAATTTCAAAGGAAAAGATTTAAAAAATTAAGTTAAGAAAAATTTACAATTTTTTTAGTTTCGGGTTTTATTGTTTCTTTAAAAAAAATATGCATGAACTTATGCAGCTAAATGAATGCTAAGACTTAATTACAAATTTTTTGTCCTAAGTAGGTCTTAACCCAAAATTGTATAATTACACTTTGTCTTAAATCAATAAAATATTTCTTAGCCAGGTAAGGATACGAGTTATTGGTGCACCACGAATTACCGTAGCAATACAGCCGAAGGTTTAAGTATCTTCAGAGAAATAGTCAGTATAATATTTACGAATCACCGTAATATTTATAACTGATTATTGCTCTATCGTAGCCTAGACACCAAGAATATAAATTGCTCAAAGAAGAGAATTTGTCAAGATACAATTAAGCCCTAGGTGAGTTTGCGACAATCTTAAGTGTGATGTCTAACCGTTATTATTAGCAAATTCTAAGATGAAATGCAGTTTGTGGGCCAAGCAAGGGGCGACGAAATCCTCCACCTTATGTGGATTGGGGTGTTGCCCTTAGAAAATAAAAATAAGATGATATGAATGCAAAGCAGAAATTAAACGTGAATTATGTAACTATAATAAAATTTGATTTTTTTTTATTTTTGAAAATTGTTTTTACAAAGTGCAAGCAAGCAACAGTATAAAGCAAATAAAAACAAGAGAAGATAACACTATACCAGAGCGTGCAGAATTATTAGCAAATTATTTTAAAGCGGCAAATTTTTTTTAGCAAGCAAGTAAAGAATATTTTAGCAAGCAAGTCTTCTCTTTATCTACTTTGACAATTTGAAAAGAAAATAAAACAAAATACATATGCAAAAAAAATTCTTTTTTTGGTATGAAGAACGAAAAAAAAAAGCAATTTTTTTATATATATATGATAATTGAAAACAAAACAAAAGGAAATAAAAAAAAATTGAAGGGAAGAATAAAAGTTCAGACAAAAGGACTTAAAAAATAAAACTCTACCCACTAATATCCAAATCAATCAATTTTGTTTTTTTTTTTCTTTTCTAAAAGAAGATATAAAAAAAATTTGCACACTTAAAATAAAATAGTGGTTAGCCCATCTTGGCCCTATACATACCAAACAAACACGCTTCTCTCTGTTAACAAAACCAAATCAATTGAAATCAAAAGACACTTCTCTCTGTTAACAAAACGCTCTTCTCAGATAAAACAAAATCAAAAAGTCGTGATAACAGGTGGTTGTCTGGTTGGCGGATTGGCGATTTATTCGGCTTAGAATGGAGTGAAAGGGAGTTTGTAGCGGTGGTAGGAGGTTGGTGACGGAGTTCGATTGGTCGAGGTTCGGGCTGATGAATTGGTGATTCGAGTTGGCGATTGTTTTCAATTTCGCGTGTTTTTACTTCTGGTTGTTTCGTTTTGATGGATTTCAGGTCGAGGGCGTTGTGGCTTTGGTGAGAAGAAGTGGCAAGGAAAGGAGGTGGAAGGTGTATTTTGTTGATATGGTGATGATGGCTTTCAATGAAGGAGCTGTCTGCAGGTTCGGAGTTTTAGGGATGCACTGAAGATTAGTTGAACTGTGTTGATGACGGTGAATGGTAATATGACTATGAAGTGTTAAAGAAGTTGGCGGTGGTGGTGGCAAGGCAATTTTGTGCAGTATGGCAGGAATGTTGGAATGAATTGAAGGTGAGGATGTTGCACTGTTGTAGTTAAATGTTAAGTGGTAAGTGCAGTGGCTTGTTTGCAGGTAGATGGTTTGGAGGAGAATTTTGTGCAATTTTGAGATATGCACGCAGTGGTTATATGGTCGGTGTAGTGGATGTGGTGATAAGGTGGGTGATTGATTGGTGGTGGAACTGTCAGGGGAATAAGAAGGCAGCAGTAGTGAAGTTTGTGATCTGAACTTGTGGATGACAGTGTAATTTGTTGGTCGAAGCAAGGTACTGTAGTGAGACAGAAGGGGTTGAATAGAACGGTGATGTAGGGGGAAGTCACTGAGTTGTTGCTGTGCAAGTTAGTTGCAGATATGGTTGCAGATGTATTTGAGAAATGTGGTTGCAGTTCTCTAGTATAAAGGATGGTATGATGATGTGTGGTTGTGGTTGGTTTGTGAAGTATTGATGGCTGTATATGTTATGGTCAGTGGTTATAGGTGATGATGGCACTTTGCAGGCTGTGATTCAGAAATGTTTGGTGATTGGTAGGAGGATGTGCACTGTTTTGGCTGTGGGTTGTTTGATGGGATAATGTAGTGATATAACTGGGTGAGGTGTATGTTTGATCAGAGGTGAAACACGGTGGTCAGTTTGGAGTTTGACAGAGGTGGGTAGCAGGAAGTGACAGAGTTGTTTATTGAACTGCAAAATTGAATGTAAAGTGGGTAGTGCACAGTTGAATGTAAAGTGGCGTTAGTTGAAGTAATGATTGATGTTTGTTGGAGAACTTGTCAGGTGGGAAGAATATAATGGGTTGTATGACAGTGCAGTTGTATGAAGTGAAGTATGATGCAACAATGGATGAAGTTACTGTTTTCTGGTGTGGGTGATGTAGGTAAATTGAAAATGGAAGGAGGAAATGAGATGGTGAAGTGGATGGCAGCAGGAGTTGTAGGCAGATTGTATGCAGTTTGCACAGTGTGTTGGTTGTAGTTGATGTTTTGTATGCACTAGTGGTATGAAGTTAATGCAGTGTGGTTGAAAGAGAGGTAGAATTGATGATGAATGGTTATAGTAAGGGTGAAGTGCACAGGTTTGAAGCAACAGTTTGCAAGGCAGAAGTAAGGAAGTGTCGATGCAGGCTTGTATGTGATATAGCAGTGAGGATTAGTTGGTTTGGTTCGTGCACTGATACGGGCAGGCAGAACAGAGGGCAGAAAGAAGTTGCACAGAGCAACAAATGCAAAGAAATTTTATAAATAGAGAAGTGAAAACAGTGAAGAAAATGTGAAAGAGAAGCAACAGTAATGTAATAGTGTTGTTTTTTTAATTGTAAATTGTAAATGCAATGTAAATTGTAAACCTGTAAAAAAATGAAATGCAAATTGGAAAGCAAATAAAATATTTGTTTTTGTTTTGAAATTATGTATGTTTTCTATATATATATATATATATATATATATATATATATATATATATATATATATATATAACACGCACACAAATTTTTTTTAGAATGCAAATAAACATACAAATTAAAATCAAATAACTCGAAGAATAGAAATTGAAATCAAATTAATTTTCCGGCAATTGCGTCAAAAACTTGTTTACCAGCTAATTTTCCATTAGATTAGAAAATATCCGATAAAATTAATTAAAAATAATCGCAAGAGCAGGGCATACAATTTTAGTACGTGGCGAGTATGGGTCGATCCACAGAGAATTGATTGATTTAAAAATTCTACTCAATCAAATTAAACCATGATTTGAAGTTGTGTTAAGCTAAAAATGTAAAAAACTAGCAAAAAGAAAGTGGGTAAAAATATGAGAGTAAAAGACAATTTTGAGGTAAATCCATTCTCATGATCACATAAATCAACACAAATGAAATTATGATCTCTCTTTTTGGTCATTAGTGAATTTAGCTGATGTTTTTTTTATAAGTTTGATGTGTTTGCGCTATTAATTAGCCCAACATAAACCATCAAACTTTAACACACTCATTAAACCACTTATCAACTCTTATGAAAATGTTAATGAAATTGAAAATAAAATCTATTCTAAGCATGATCTATTTACTATTGATTAGTAATATAGACGATTAAATTTTGATTTTAAAATTCACTTCTTTACCATAATCATACCTAGACGAAGATGTAACTTGTATTTGTGTTTGTTTAAGCATTGTCTATTTGTTGTCAACAACATAGGATATCAAATTCAAAGCTAAACATCAAAATATTTTCCACATCAAACATTGTCATTAAGCACAATAGGAGATCATAAATTACCAAAATGTTGAATCTACATGATTAAGAGAGCTTCATTACCCCTAAATTGAAAGGGTTTAGCTTCTCATATTTGTTATCCTTTCAACAAATATAGAGTTCAACATGAAACAAAAAACAAGAGGAAAATGCAAGCTAATTAAAATAAAAAGAGAGATAAACTACTTGCAATAATTATTCTAAACTACTAACATAAAAGAACAGAACATGAAATAAAATTGCATGAATTAAAATTGCATATAAGAAAATTACGTGAGAGAAAATGGCTAAGAAGCCGTGAAATTGAAGAAAAGACTATATATTTACAATTTGTTCATACAACTAACTAACTAAAGAGGAGGTTAAGAGCTCCATACATGAAACATAATGGGTATTTATAAACGTTTTGAATGCCTAATCATATTTTTGAGGACTGTCCAAATTGCCTTTGAGGAAGTGTGGCCACCAAATTACCATTAGCCTCTAATTAATCCTTCATTAAGTATGTATGTAACTTTAAGCTCCACTAACATGTGCATTAGCTCCTAATTGTAGATCAAGGTAAGTGGGTAAGTGGTGTCTCTATAATGCACGAATTGATTTATTTCCATCTTCATTTGCTTGTCTTCTCTTATACATGCATATTTTCATGAAGCCTCTTTATATTTTCATCCAATTTCCTAAAAATAAAAATAAGATGTGCAAATAAATATTCTCAAAATTAATATATGCTCAAAAATGACCATTTTATCCTTATATGAAGATGAATAAATGATGATTTGAAAATAATTGAAATTTTGGTTTAAACTTGATAAAATACCCTATATGCTCATTTATTTAATTAAATTGAATATAGAGGTAAAAATATGCACATTTACGTGTAAATCAAAAAGATTAACTCTTTGATGTAGAAAGTTTTTGAGAAAAATAAATCATTTTACTCCTTTATGAAACCAAGTAATTTTGAATTCTTGATAAATGTTTCTAAGTTTATATTTCCAAATGCGAAGATTTCGGATGTGGCACTTCGTGGTTATGAAAATTTAGTTTTATAAGGAATGATCAGAGCTAAACCAAATTTCTATGGAGTTGACAGGGATCACTATCTGGGTAAGGCATAATTAAAGATTTTTGGATTAAAAAAATGGGAATAGTATCTACAACCTGATTTGAAAATTTGGAATCAGTTCCAAGCCTTTGTTTATAGAAGATGGTATAGTTGTTAAGATATTACAGATCTATAATTAGATTGTAAATTGGGTTCCTCAAAATGACTGGGAATGTGAATTTATGTGTTTTAATTTATTTGGAGCAGTTTCCATGTAATTTCCATAAATGTATAAATTTGCGTTGTTTGAATTAACAAAGGATGTACTAAAAAGGGAAATAGATGTATAAGATATGGATATCCTTTTCGAAGTTTACACTATCTATTTTAATGAAAGAAAAGAAATAATTCTTTGTAATTTTAAATACAACAAAAATTTCATTTACGGTAAATTTATGGGAAACTATAACGGTAACCCTTTTTAGAAGGTTAGCTCTGATAAATTAAAAATGTTAAAACAAGTGTTCTAGTTTTGAAATATACATACCTGTATAACCGTTCCTACCGAATAAATAAATAAATAAATAAATAAATAAATAAAGCATAATTTACGATTATATCTGTATTAACTAGTAACTAATAGTGTAACGACAAGGAATTTCACCGCTTTCATTTGTAAATATTTAATTAATTTTAAATATTCAATATAAAGACTTTATAATTAAAAATAAAACTCTTTTTATTGATTGATAATGATGGTGAAATATTTTTCAAAATTGGTTTACAAAAATGTATAGTTCGATGGAAAACAGAAAATGTGACCGAAAAACATTTTCTAAATTTTTGATATTTCATCGTATAAATGTCGTTTAAAATATTACGTACACTTTTATATATATATGCACACATATACTAAATTATTTAATATGGTTTAAGAGAATATGTTAAGGTTAACAAACTTAATTAAGTTAAAATAATCACCGATATGACACTTTGGTAAATAAATAAAAAAATATCACATCATTAGTACTTAAGCGACATAAAGGACTAAAAATTTATGGCATGCTTTCTTTGACTTGATGGAGTGATGTCTAGGGAGAAAACGTGTACATGGTGGTGGAAGAGCATGGTGAGGTGGCATGAGGTGAGTGAAGGGTAGTGTCGATAAGTCAAATAGGTAATTTTGCATATTCATGTCATATAAAACATATTTCTTCCATTTTCTTTTCCCTTCATTTTCACTTTTTTAATTCTTCTTTTAAAGCATCACCATCTTCTTCCTAGGTTCATGAAACTTTGTTAACTGCTTTCTATATTAAAATTATAAAATTTAAATTCAAAAATTTATTTTGTTTTAAAAAAATTTAACCCTTGTTTTAAAACTCTTTCTTCTCCATTTTTCTCCCACTTCATTTGGCCATAACTTTCTACATACTACTCCAAATCAAGATACTCCTTTTCTCAAACCATATAGATTTTCAATTGGTACAACTTTTATTTGAACCACTTTTTCAAATTTTGAATATTTTTGGGACAAAATTGCATTTAATTCTAACTCATTTACGGACCCATATTATCAAGGCCGATAATACCACTCATTCATTTTAACTATATTTCCCTAAAAAAGAATCGAAATTGAGTGTTTCTTTTCTTGAAATTGTATAGAATATAATTTTCTAAAACTTATATTTTGACCTCTTTTGCAAAATCTAAGAGTAACATGGCCAAAAATTGAGAAGAAAATGATCAATTTTCGAGTGATTTTTCTGGTTTTCCAAGCTTTCTGAATTCTAAAGCATTTCAAGTTTTTAAAGATTTTTGATGAATAAACTTATAACTTTTTGGATAGATTTTACCTTTATATATATGTTGGCTATTTGGTTATATGTATGTGTTTGTTGCTAGGACTATGGTATGGTTTGGTTTGGCTATTTGGTTATATGTATGTGTGTGTGCTAACTTGTGGTTTAGCATTAGACTTGGATTTCGTGGTTGTAGTGATGTGTTTGGATATTAAGTTGTGATCTTAATTATGTTATTGGGATAAAGTGATTTGGTAAGTATGTATATGCTTGGATGGTGGTTAAATGGTTTGGAAGTTAGAACTTGAAATGTTGGAAAGCACTCAAGGTCCACTTTTGAAAAAAAAATCGTTTACTTGTTTGATTTCATAAACATTTTGTTATTTACTCTAGTTTCTAACTTTCGTAAAGTTTTTTTAATAGAATTTCCTGATCATGTTTTAACGTAAGCATAAGTGAAAAGTTAAAGTTTTGGAATAACTTTAGAAAAAAAAGAAAACAACTTCTAAGTTACTACGTCCATAGCTATAGTCAGTATGGATGTGGTTCGAAAAATTTAACGATGTTCAAGTTTTAAGGCGTTTCTTTTAAATACTTTGAAAAATTATATCAAACATAACTAGCAAATATAAATTAATTATTACTTGATCGAGTATGTTTTAGATGATTAACTAAGTAATTAACTAAAATAAGTATTTATTATTTCATTAAGTAATTAATTTAAGTAATTAGTAATTAACTTGTATTATTTAAGTAAGTTAGTTATTCACTAATTAAGAAATTTTAATTAAGGATCAATTATTAGGAAAGATAATTATTTTTATTTAATCAAGTTCAATCATTTAATTTTTATTTAATTAGATTTTAATTACTTAATTAATTTTAAATTAATTAAGGATAACTGTTAATATTAGTTAAGAATTAATTAACGTTTAATTTATTATTTAAACTTTAATTAAAGATTATTTAATTAATTAAATGTTATTAATCAATATTACTTATTAATGAAGGTTTAAATTATTATTTACTAATTAATAAACGATTAATTAGGTTTAAATTAGTTATATAATGGTCAATCATTGTTTAAATAGTAATTAATGGTTTACTTATTTCTTAATTTATAAATTAATTTTTGATTTAAAAAAGATTAATTATGATTTAAATAAGGGTTTAAGTTGTAAATAAATTATTTGAAAAGAAGTTTAAGTTTTAAATTCTTTATTTTCCAAGAATCAAATTGTTTTAAAGATACTTCTTTTTCAAAGATGGTTTTGGACTCAAGGAATTCAAATGTTGGTACTACTAAGTAGACAAATGAATGTGAATGAGTTATGACGTGATTTTTTGTGTTTGAGTGGACTGCTATTTGAAGAATAAAACCCCATTCTACTAAATGTAAATTGTTTGTTTGTGTGGACATCTTGTAGGATCGATTTCACCCAGGAGGGGGGGGGGTTGAATAGGGTGATACCATCAATTATAAAAATTTATTGCGGAAGTTTATAAAATATTTTCAACACAGATATAACAGAATTATAGCAGCACAGATAACGATAAATGCAGAAACAGAACGACACGGAATTTACCCAGCTTCGGCAAAACCCTGTCTACGTGCTGCCCCCAAGGTTTCTACTAGAAATTTTGCAGTTAGACGCTTACACACGTAAACTCGCGACACTCGCTATCGACTAGCCTTAACTCTACGCTCAAAACCCTACCACAACACAGCCACTGAGTTGCTAATGGACAAACTACGCCACGTAGTTTGTCCCCTAGTCACACGACTAGTAAATACACAATTTTCAAAATAAAAATACAATTTAAAAACAATTTAAATAAAACAAAACCCTAGTTTAAAAGGTTAAGCCCAAATAGAATGGCCGGCCCAAACTAAATTATCATAGAGAATAATATGCCGGCCCTTTTCTTCTTTTTATTATGTTGACCCGTTCTTTTGCTCTGTAAAATGGCGGCTCGTTGCTTCTTCCTCGTTTGATTATCTTTGATGAATTAGGGCTTTGGAGAATTTAGATGAACCCGACGGTAGTTGGTCGATTACAATTGCTATTTCTCTGTCTTGCTTCGGCAATCGACTATTTCTTCAATTCAAACACGGCTCCTCGATTTGATCGAGTTCGACTTTGACTCTGGTATCTAATTTATGCCTTTTGCTCTCCTGGTTGAATGCTTGAACTCGATGCATTTACGGCCAATGATGTTAGTTTATATAGGGTTCGAACCCCTGTATTTTCGTTGTTTTATCTCGGCCATTGATTTTCGTTTGGTTGCTTGAGATAATTGTTGACTTCTTCAATTTCGTATATTTTGATTCTTGCTTCTCACAGCTCCAATTCTGAACTGTTCGATTTTTTCCTTGACTTGTTCATTTATGATTACCACGACTTGATGATTTCTGACTTGGTTCGAACTTGTTGCCTTGGTCATCACGGTGTTGATTTCTTTGACACTTGATTTTAATTTTCGTTCTTCATTTTCTTTGACTTCGGTCTCACGGCCTTGACTTGAATTTGCAAATTGACTTCGCACTTGGCATTGTCGAACTCTGCTCTGACTTGATAATGTCTTCGGCCATCACCGCTGCACTGATATTGCTTCTGATCATTTTACTTATACCATTCAAATTGTGATATATCTGATTTTGGTTACATGATGCTGCTATGTGAATTTCTACTGTGACTTTGACTTGTCTGTTATTTTCTCTGTTGGCATCTGCCCTTGATATTTTTGGGATGAACTATGCATCCATGATTAGTTTAAACTTGCTGTATATCATTAGTTTGGAACTACTACATGATGCTTGTATTCATCTGGAAGTTTTGCATTGCTTTGTCCTTGACATTTCCCTATTGTTCTTATGTGTCTGCACATGCGTGCTCGAGTCTGATTCTTTTGATCTTGGCATTTCAGCTTGTACTCATTTAATTTGAGCATTTTTGGTTTGTATGTTCGATCACTGTCTTGCTTAGAATTCACACGCATTTAGTCCAAACATTGTTGTCTTCACTTGCATACCTATTCATCATGTAGTTCACTATATTGGATTTTGTTGCACCACTGCTATCATCATGCTGTTCACTGGTTCGAGCTAGTTTATAAATGTCTGATTTGCATTGGGTGTGTTCGAACTTGTATCCTACCGTCACCATGTGGTTGTATACACTTGTTTTGTCACTGCATACTTTGTTTGCATATCAACTTGTTGACGTCACTTGTAATTACAGTTTTCTTGTATCCACACATCTTTGGTCTTTGCAGCATATATGTGTTACTTGTTCATGTACATTTGGGTCTGGTATGTCATATATGTGTGTGTATTGAGCATATCCATCACTCCACTGCATATTGATCACTGTCACTTGCACTTTGCTTGGAGTTCAGTAGCTTGTCTTTATTATGTGTTCATTTATCTGCAGTGTTATCATATTCACCTTGTGGCATTTGGTTTGCATACAGTTTTCACCGTGCAGCCTTGCTCATTGATCATTTGATCTACTGTTGCATTCATGTTTACATTAGTCTCTCTAGTGTTGTTTGATTCTATATAAAGTCACATCTGTACCATGGTTTCTTCATGAGCATTGCAGCCCTTTGTACATGTGTAGTCTGGTTAGCTTGTCACTCTGTTGCACTTGTTTTGGTTGCTGCATTTCAACTTGTAACTTGAATTACACTATCGGTTGTAGTTTGCACTATGCATTCATACTTGAATCCGTAACCTTCATCATGTATACATAGTTGGTTCATTGATGTTTTATGTGTTTATTCCTTTTGTATATCCACTTGAGTTTGGTTTGTGGTGCACTTGCTTTTCTGACATGTTCTTGTGCTTGTGCATGTCACTTTTCATTTTGATTTCACTTGAACTTCATCTTGATTTTTGGAATTGCACCTGTGTTGAATCCAGCTAGCAGGTCGGGTTTGACCTTATGCTTGTGTTATGACTTTATTTGTATTGCACTTGAGTTGAACCTGGCTTTTCATTTGGGTTTGACCTGTGCTCACCTGTCCCTGTAACTTTATCAAGTGTATATCGGTGTGCACGGCCTTGTGGCATGTACAGTGGTACAGTGTGCATGTCACAATCTGTTCGTGTATGACGAATTCAAATTTAAACGATGACGAACAACCCAAAAAACCGAGGCAAATATTATTTTCAAAATCCACATTTTATTTTATACTGCAAAAATATTTTCTTTTCAATTTTATTGCGTTAGTGCGTATTTTTGCAGATTGCTCAGATGCTAGATTCAATCTGGGATAAAGTTGAAGATAAATTACGTGTGTATAAGCGATATGTAGTGAGGTGTATTTGTAAATGATAGATTGTGATGTAATTGAATTTGTATTGTAATAAAAGTTGTATATGTATAGTGAGAGCTTGAATTTTTACTATTCAAAATTGTAATAAATATTT
Organism: Allium cepa; assembly: GCA_030765085.1. Lineage (NCBI taxonomy): Eukaryota > Viridiplantae > Streptophyta > Magnoliopsida > Asparagales > Amaryllidaceae > Allium > Allium cepa. The sequence continues at coordinate 600,018,843 of CM060941.1, forward strand.
GTTTGAATAAAATATATGTTTGAATTCAAATTCCGTGTTATTTATTTTATTCACCAAATATTTATTTAATTATGTGAAAAATAAAATAGTACATTAACAAATAAATTAAAATGAATATATATATATATATATGTTTATTATCATCAAACAAAAATCATATACTCGCATATTCAACAATCTCCCCCTTTTGATGATAACAAACATATATTTAAGATTTTGAATATGTTAAATGTATTTGATCATTGATATACTCTATTTGCTCCCCCTATTTAAATGCTTTCTCTCTACACAAAGCTCCCCCTTCATATATGCATGTAAATAAAAATATGCAAATAAGCCTAGTGGCAAATAGAAAATATTTGATTTTTATTTGTCAAAATATTAAATTTTCTCTCCCCCTTTATTATCAGCAAAAGAATAATAGTGTTAGAAAAATGGAGATAAAGTGATATATATTAATACAAAATTAAAACTCAATCGAGTATAAATATTAAATTTCAATAAAAAATCGAACAAAAATCACAAATACTTTGTTAGGCGCATATTCCACTTTTTAGAATGATGTGAATGAAGTCATCGTCTAAAAGCATACAGTTGTGCCTATTTACGGTATATTTATTCCAGGAATTTGAATATGTACTAACCATGCATAACTGTTAGGACTTTTAAATGAGATTAGTAATATTCCATTTAAAAAAAATGAATTCAAGTATCTTCTAACCACGCATAACCGGGAGGAATTTTAAATGGGATTAGAATCAACTTGTTTATTTAATTAATTAATTTTGGTATGCATTCCGTACATGCATAACCGTGGGGACTTCTAAATGAGCAAGGAAGCAAGCACATAACAAATTCCAAGTAATTCACTCATGCATAACCGTGAGGACTTTTAAATGAGAGTGAATACTTTGGTATTTTCTTTTTTATTTTTTTTAAAAAATATATATAATGAAAAACGAATGATTCCTGTTTAAATCACCACATATTGACATACTATAATGGATTTTGATGAGTGATGGTTGATAGAAATATGATAGAAATAGAAATGGTCATGGAATTGTTACCAACAAAAGTTTTATAACTCTTGTTTAAATTTCTAAAGAAATTTACTAATTATACCGTCTCGAGTTATGATATATGATTAATATTAACACTCATCACTTTTTCAATCACTATTCATCTTTTCGATAATCATTAGGGAGTCAGATTAGTCAATGTAATCATTTAAAATCAAATTCAAAAATAATGACAAAAACAATTTTTCTAAAAATGACTAATATGAAAACAAGGTCAAAAATGATTTTCTAGAGGGGTTTTATAAGAAAATTTTCTGCTATTTGAAATGAAAAATACGCAGATATTGTCTTTAAAAAACGATGCAATTACTGAATGTCTCAACATAAATCATGTTCGACTTGAAAATTTTCTATCAACTAAATTACCAGTGTAACCTGCATCTAAATTTTCCTTTCACTCGAGAATCATTTTTTGGATGATATAGACCAGACCGTGAAATTGCAACAAATTCTTGAAAACCTTTTTTAAATGAAATTCTTTTGGATTTTAATTGAAGCCGTGTAAATAAACAAAAACCATGAATATAGGGTTAGCTAAATGTATCATCATCATCATCATCCAATAGAACATTATAACTAATCAAAATTAATATATATGAAGTAGTTCAAAGACTCTAGAATTTTTATAGTGTTCTTGGCATAAGAATATAATTGGCCAACAATTTTGAAAAAAGTCAGAATCATTATCATCATTCATAACATAACTGCCCGAATTAAATCAAATTATGGTGCAGATTTTCACATATATCGTTCAAGATATCTTTACCTATTTTACCTTTGTTAATAATTTTTCATTGTAGCGCAGTGTGATTCTGCCACCTTTATACTAAGCTAAGGAACTTTGCTTTGTCGCACATTGTGTTTCTGGAACAGCCAGAATCCAGATAACACTGTTTTTGTTCCTTGGCCTTCCACCACTCCTACACGATAAAAGATTTTTGTGACCTATTTGTTTTTATAGGTCCATGATTGTTAGTGGCAGAATATTTTGGAAAATAATTTTGTGGAGACCCAAAACTATTTATATATGTTCCTTTCGGCATCCAGATTTGTTTAACTTTGAAAGATTTTATATTTGTGCCTTTTGGAACCCAAATTGGTATAGTTTTCACATGTTTGGGTCTATACCAACAATTGTTTTGATTGTGTCCAAATTTTCTACAAATTGTGCACATTGTATTGACTTGATTAATTTCATTTCTAACATTTTCAGATTGATTATATCCAAGTCCTTGTCTAATTGTATTAACAGTTTGCTTCCCTAATAGCATATTCAACGATTTTTCACTTTTGGAAAATTTATCTAAAGTCGTTGACAATTGTTGGACTTGTGTTTTGAAAGATTCATTTTCGTTTAATAATTGTGTGCACTTTTTAATAGAGTTCTCTCTCCTACTATTTTCACTTTCCTTTAAAATCAGAATTTCATTTTTAAGTGATTTAATTTTAATTTTTGATTTTTTAATTTCATCTTCAAATGTTGGACACATATCACACTTAGGGATCCTATTTTGATAGTTTTTAACTAATTGTTCAAGTTTTTTTTATTTGATTCTATCAAAATATCTTTTTGTGATTCAAGTTTAGCGTATTTTTCCCTAAGTCGTTCAAAACAGCCATTTACTTCGTGGAAATATATAAGTAATTCTGAGTGAGTAAGTTTTGATACCTCGCTTGGCTCATCATCATCGCTATCAGTTATATCACTTGGAAGGCACAAATCAGCTTTCTCACTTTCACTGCTATCGCTTTTATTACACGTGGCTGCAAAACTTCTTCCTTTTGATTTCTTTTCTTTGTCGAGTTGAATTTGGGGATAATTTGGCTTGATGTGTCCGGGTCTGTTGCACTTGTGACAGATGATCTCCCATTCTTCTGGGTTTTCTAGTACTTTGGCTATTCTGCTTTTCAATTTCTGATTTAAAGCTGGATTTCTATATTTGCGGTTCCACCTTTTGAATTTCTTCATTATTAACGCCAGCTCAGCTGCTCCAGCATCATCATCCTCATCACAACTGCTTTTTACCAATCCTGTTAAGCATATTTCTTTAGCTGAGTTGGTTGTGGAGGATTTCTCATTGTTGTTGACTTTTGCACCATATACTGCATCGAAAGTATTCCAAATTTCATGTGCATTTTCACAATGAGAGATGAAATTAAAATTATCTTGATTAATATGAGAATATAATATATGCATAGCAAGAGCATTAATCGAGATAATTTTCTCATCTGTTATATCACACCCATTTTTAATAATATTCCAACATTTAATTTTAACAGATTTTGAATAAAATTCCATTTTTAATTTCCAATTCAAAAAATCTGTTCCATCAAAAACAGGAGGAATAATATTGGAACGAACCTTAGCAAAAGTAGCCATTTTAAAAGTTCAATTTCTTTTTAAAAAAATTGGTCTTTGAAAAATCAAACTTTTTAAAACAAAAAATGGCTTTTGTTCCTACCATTTGTAGGATCGATTTTACCCTAGAGGGGGGTGAACAGGGTGATACTATCGATTATAAAAATTTATTGCGGAAGTTTATAAAATATTTTCAACACAAATATAACAGAATTATAGCAGCACAGATAATAATAAATGCAGAAATAGAACGACATAGAATTTACCCAGCTTCGGCAAAACCCTGCCTACGTGCTGCCCCCAAGGTTTCTACTAGAACTTAAGCAGTCAGACGCTTACATACGTAAACTCGCGACAGCCGTTATCGACTAGCCTTAACTCTACGCTCAAAACCCTGCCACAACTCAGCCATTGAGTTGTGAATTCTCAAACTACGCCACGTAGTTTGTCCCCTAGTCACACGACTAGTAAATACACAATTTTCAGAATGAAAATACAATTTAAAAACAATTTAAATAAAACAAAACCCTAATTTTAAAGGTTAAACCAAAATAGAATGGCTGGCCTAAACTAAATTATCATAGAGAATAATATGCCAGCCTTTTTCTTTTTTTTAATTATGTTGACCTGTTCTTTTGCTCTGTAAAATGGCAGCTCGTTGCTTCTTCCTTGTTCGATTCTTTCTGATGAATTAGGGCTTTGGAGAATTTTGATGAAGCCGATTGGTAGTTGGTCGATTACAATTGCAATTTCTCTGTCTTGCTTCGGCAATCGACTCCTTCTTCAATTCGAACACGGCTCCTCGATTTGATCGAGTTCTACTTTGACTCTGGTATGTAATTTATGCCTTTTGCTCTCCTAGTTGAATGCTTGAACTCGATGCATTTACAGCCGATGATGTTAGTTTACATAGGGTTCGAACCCCTGTATTTTCGTTCGTATATTATCATTTGAATTCGTCAATTGTTTTATCTTGGCCATTGATTTTCGTTTGATTGCTTGAGATAATTGCTGACTACTTCAATTTCGTATATTTTGATTTCTTGCTTCTCACGGCTCCGATTCTGAACTGTTCGATTTTTTCCTTGACTTGTCCATTTATGGTTACCATGGCTTGATGATTTCTGACTTGGTTCGAACTTGTTGCCTTGGTCATCATGGTGTTGAATTCTTTGACACTTGATTTTAATTTTCGTTCTTCATTTTCTTTGACTTCAGTCTCACGGCCTTGACTTGAATTTGCAAATTGACTTTGGCATTTGATATTGTCGAACTCTGCTCTGACTTGATAATGTCTTCGGCCATCACCGTTGCACTGATATTTTATTTGGTCATTTTACTTGTACCATTCGAATTGTGATACATCTGATTTTGTTTACATGATGCTGCTATGTGAATTTCTACTGTGACTTTGGCTTGTCTGTTATTTTCTCTGTTGGCATGTGCTCTTGATATTTTTAGGATGAACTATGGATCCATGATTAGTTCGAACTTGCCGTATATCATTAGTTTGGAACCGCTACATGATGCTTGTATTCATCTGGAAGTTTTGTGTTGCTTTGTCTTTGGCATTGCCTTACTGTTTTTGTGTGTCTGCATATGTGTGCTCGAGTCTGATTCATTTGATCTGGGTATTTCAACTTGTATTCATTTAATTTGAGCATTTCTAGTTTGTATGTTTGATCACTGTCTTGCTTAGAATTCACATGCTTTTAGTCCAAACATTGTTGTCTTCACTTGCATACCTGTTCATCATGTAGTTCACTGTATTGGGTTTTATTGCACCACTGCTGTCATCATGATGTTCACTGGTTCGAGCTAGTTTGTACATGTCTGATTTGCGTTGGGTGTGTTCGAACTTGTATCCTACTGTCACAATGTGGTTGTATACACTTGTTCTCTCACTGCATACTTTGTTTGCATATCAACTTGTTGAAGTCACTTGTAATTACAGTTTTGTTGTATCCACACATCTCTGGTCTTTGCAGCATATATATGTTACTTGTTCATGTACATTTGGGTCTGGTATGTCATATATGTGTGTGTATTAAGCATATCCATCACTCCACTGCATATCGATCACTGTCAGTTGCTCTTTGCTTGGAGTTCAGTAGCTTGTCTTTATTATGTGTTCATTTGTCTGCAGTGTTATCATATTCACTTGGTGGCATTTGGTTTGCATACAGTTTTCACTGTGCAACCTTACTCATTGGTCATTTGATCCACTATTGCATTCATGTGTACATTAGTCTCTCTAGTGTTGTTTGATTCTATATAAAATGACATCTGTACCATGGTTTCTTCATGAGCATTGCAACCCTTTGTACATGTGTAGTCTGGTTAGCTTGTCACTGTGCTGCAGTTGTTTTGGTTGCTGCATTTCAACTTGTAACTAGAATTACACCGTCAGTTGTAGTTTGCATTGTGCATTCGTACTTGAATCCGTAACCTTCATCATGTATACACAGTTGGTTCATTAATGTTTTATGTGTTTATTCCTTTTGTATATCCACTTGAGTTTGGTTTGTGGTGCACTTGCTTCTCTAACATGTTTCTTGTGCTTGTGCGCGTCACTTTTCATTTTGATTTCACTTGAACTTCATCTTGATTTTTGGAATTGCAACTGTGTTGAATCCAGCTAGTAGCTCGGGTTTGACCTTATGCTCGTGTTATGACTTTATTTGTATTGCACTTGAGTTGAACCCGGCTTTTCATTTGGGTTTGACCTGTGCTCACCTGTCCCTGTAACTTTATCAAGTGTATATCGGTGTGTACGGCCTTATGGCATGTGCAGTGATACACTATGCATGTCACAATCTGTTCGTGTATGATGAATTCAAATTTGAATGATGACGAACAACCCAAATAACCGAGGCAAATATTATTTTAAAAATCCACATTTTATTTTATACTGCAAAAATATTTTCTTTTCAATTTTACTGCGTTAGTGTGTATTTTTACAGATTGCTCAGATGCTGGATTCAATTTAGGATAAAGTTGAAGATAAATTACGCGTGAATGAGCAATATGTAGAGAGGTGTATTTGTAAATGATAGATTGTGATGTAATTGAATTTGTATTGTAATCAAAGTTGTATATGTACAGTGAGAGCTTGAATTTGTACTATTCAAAATTGTAATAAATATTTGTTTGAATAAAATATCTGTTTGAATTCAAATTCCGTGTTATTTATTTTATTTACCAAATATTTATTTAATTGTGTGAAAAATAAAATGGTATATTAACAAATACATTTAAATGAATATTTATACACGTTTATTATCATCAAACAAAAATATATACTCGCATATTCAACACATCTAATAGCAGAATAAATTCTCATTCTGTTATAAATTAATTGTTTGATTATGTGGACATTTGATAGCACAATAAGTCCCTATTCTACTATAAATTGATTGTTATATTGTTTGGACATGTGTTAAGCAGAATAAATCTCCATTCTGTTATAAATGGATTAAATTGTTTAGACACCTATTAGCAGGACAAATCACCATCTTGCTACTATTATGTTATTTGGACAAGTATATGCTAGTTGAGTTGTATTGACATGTTATTACCTGATTTGGTTATGAATTTCATTTACGTATTTGTTGACTTATGTAAACAAACAGTTGAGTGACTTGAAAGTGAAACTGATGTTAAATGACAACTTAAATTACTACCATTAGGATTGCTAAGCCTTTTTTTCTGAATATATAAATTATGATTTTGAATTTACATCAATTCTTTAATCAATTTTGGGGTTTAAAGTTTATAAATGATTTTCGAGTTATATAATTATTTTATAAAGGTATTTATAAATAATAATTTTTTATAAAAAAGGGTATCACTAAATAAAAGGGTTTTTAAAAGTGATTCAAAGGATGTTTTGTGAATGATAATTTGTAATGGATTTTTCTTTAAGAAGATTTATAAAAAGAGTTTTTGAAATATGGAAATGATTTTAGAGATTTATAAAGAGGTTTTATAATTTAACTTGAAGAATTATAAAAGTGGTTATAAATTTGTTTGGAAAATTTATAAGTTATCTAAAATATTAAGTGAGCTTTTAGAAAAGAAAACTTTTTATAAAGGAAAAGTTGGTTGGTTTTATAGGGAGAAATATTTCTAAATGGAATTTGTTTGGCATGGAACAGGAGAACTGATTGGGAATCCTACTTGCGGCTACCAACGTCGGTAGAAACAATGACGTTTTATATGGAGCATGAAGAGAGGAAATCTCTTATAAATTTTGTTAAATATACTTATACCGTTGAGATAAATATGTATGTATTTTGTCAAGTACAAAAGGGATGTAAAGGGTTTGGGAATAGTGTTGCATAACGATCTTTTGATCAATTTTTATAAAGTGATTTTACTAACTAAAGATCAAATTAATAAAGGCTTAGTGGATCTTATATGGAATTAAATCAACATTTGAATGATTGTTTATTTGATAAATAATCGACAATCAAACCTAGGCCAAAATGTAACTTTTAAAATCAAGCATGTAGCAGGGCTAAGTGGGTCACTCCCATCAGGGTATGATCATTTCAAATCTAAATCGATTACTATATATTCATGTATGCTTCGAGTACCAAAGTGGAGTGATCATATTCGGTACTAATAGTCAAGTAGGAGGCTAGTCCTATGTGGCAGAGGTATAAGATGTTCTTGTCGGATCCCGGTTCATTTTATCTAGAGATTTACCATTAGAAGGTAGTTCCTTACCTTATTATAGTATGGAATCCATTGTCGAATACATGCCTTTGCGATTTTAAATGTACCCAACTACGTTGAAATGTGAGATGCAAGCATTTTAGCTATATTCATACTTTGCTTGAACCGTTAGACATTATTTTAATATCAATAGATTTTCTATAAAAGATCTTTTATTTATCATAAGGTAAAAACCCATCTTTATTTGTGTGCGGCGTGATCTTATGAGATACCTTTGATTTTAAATGGGTTTTATACATAATAATTCAGTTATTTGAGTTTACTCACACCAGATCAATGTTCGACCCGAATTTTGATTTTATTTCCCTAAAACTCTTGGGTGCTCAAACTTTTATGGGTAGTAAAGTGGTTTACGTTTTCACGGATGCATTTGGAGGGGCGCGGAGCAGGAGGTTTCATCGATAGCTAGTTATTACCTTGTTTTCGCTATACTACATGTACCTTGTGTCAGTCAGGTAGGGACGAGCTATTATAACTATCCAATGGTAGAATTGTATTAGTATGACTCTAATGAATCATTTTTGAAATGACCTTGTAAAGTATTATGTCGATTAATATATGTTATTCCGCTGCGCTCTGAGATTTTGTGATTGTTAGTTTCTTCTTGTGTTCTATCTCCTTTCTTTCCCTTAACAATCCGTCTTTCCTGCAGTTAGCTGTTCAGCATGTGAATACCGCGGATGTATTAGTGACGACTTTTGGGGTTTGAAAAGGCGGGTTGTTACAGCATGGTATCAGAGCGCAAGGTTAAGCGAGAACCTTGGCATTGGTAGGGCAACTCATTAAGAGATAAGGTAATGGAATGCCTTATTATGAGTTTGATTGTATGTATAAGAGCGCATATTTGTTAGTGATATAAAAATGTTTTATATTATGTTAATTGATCTGTTTAGTGGCTTATGGATTCTGGTCAATACTAGTAGCTAACGTTATTGATAGCGATCTCTTAACACTAGAACAAGGCCATTCGCAATAGTATTATTTTTAAATTGGGTAAATAAAATAATTTTACCCAAAAGTCTATTTTATATATAAAAGAATTGTTTTCAAAATAGTATAGTATAATATGGTATAGCTAGTTGAGATGTTTTTTGTTAAGAGGTAATAATATTTTTATTATTATCATTTAGGGTTTGTTTAGTCATGCTTGTCCAGTTTGAGCATTGATTATTATTAATGTGTATAAGTAGCTTCCCTTTCTAAAATTTGTGGTGGGTAAATAGGAATTGGGAAAAACATTGAAATGAACACTTTGTGAATTAAGTTTTATAGTTTGACTATAAGGCTTTCGATTGATAAAGTGGGGTTAAATTGGTTCAATAAAAAGATGTTTATTTAAAAGTTAGAATATTTTGAAATAAATATTTGTAAAATGATTTTATAAAAGTTGATTTATAAAATGAATTTATAATATGCTATCTTTTAATTAAAAAGAATTTAAGCTGAAACTTGAAGACTAAAATCCTGGTGCTTTTGAAAAAAATGAATTTTAAGGTTTTGAAAGATAATATTAATATTATTTGAAAGCAATCTTGTTTCAAATATAAAATTTTGGGAATGAAAGTGTAAATAAGAAGGGATTTCTTTGGTTTGCTTTGGCGAAATAAGTCTCGATTTGTTTTGTGATAATAGGAATAATCTTCTATGTGACGATCAGATTTTACCTAGGCTAACACTATGAGGTATTTAGTAAATTATTCTCTTTATTATTGTACAATCGAAACAAGTTCAACCCGAACGAACCCAAGGCAAGTTAAAAGATAAATGTTTTGTTGGAAAATGTATTGATTCAGAAGTGAGTTTTGAAATAAAATTAATATTCTTAAGTTAACTTGTTCAAATGGCTTGAAAATAACTTAAATTTGGGTAAGAGATGTGTTCAGATGGTAAACGCTTCGCTTGAGTATTACCCTTCTTAATAAGGGAGTGTATGGTATTGTTTAGTAGTATCCAGTTCCTTAGTATTATTTTGGAGTTACTCGGGCTCTATATATTTTCTCAATTAAAATATAGCATTCATTACAAAAAGTTTTTGAAATTAGATCGGGCATTTGGATCTTGAGTTTTCTTATTGAAATAAATACAAAATGCAATGGTTGAATCAAGTAATTATACATAATCCTAGGATGTAGTGGAGTATTACACAAGTTGAACCTACATTTGTTAATGAAATGTTTTCATAAATAGTTTAGTGGTAATAGAATTGGTATTAAGGGGAACTAATTAAGTAAGTGCAAAAGGTGGGTGTAGATCATTTCTCCTTCCACATAGTTTTGATCTAAGATTCGATTACATGGCTTTGAAGTGTTTCACACCATTTCGGATAAGGATCTATTACTCAATTTTTGACGACGAGCACTAGATGAGGATTTTTGGTAAGGGACAATTGTTTCCTATCATAGGTACATCTATGTAAGGAGAACAGAGGTTCCAAATCAAGGAGCTTAAACGGAGTCCTCATTAGAGAATCAAGTGAGCAATACTAGTTTTTAAGGGATAGTAGACGAATCATACTTTTGTATAAGAATAAACTATGTACATCATACGAATTGATGTATAGTGTTAAGTTTTTTCTGAATTAGGTTGAGATGTAATTTTGGGGACGAAATTCTTTTAAGTGGGAAGAATGTAACGGTCCAGAATTTCACTTCTTTGATTTATGAATGTTTAATTAATTTTAGATGTTCGATATATAGATTTTATAATGAAAAATAAAAATATTTTTATTGATTAACAATATTGGTGAAATAGTTTTCAAAATTGGTTTGCAAAAATATATAGTTCAATGAAAAACAGAAAATGTGACTGGAAACCATTTTCCGAATTTTCTACATTTCATTGTATAAATGTTTTTCGAAAAATTATGTACACTTTTGTGTATATATGTGCACATATAATAAAGTATTTAATATGGTTTAAGAGAATATATTAAGGTTAAAAAACTTAATTAAGTTAAGATAATCATCGATATGACCCTTTGGCAACTAAAATAAAAAATATATCACATCATTAGTAATTAACGAACATAAACGACTAAACATTTTGGAATGTTTTCTTTGACTTAATGGAGTGGTAGCTAGGGGAAAATATGTACATAGGGGTGGAGGAGAATGGTGAGTTGGCGTAAAGTGAGTGGAGGGTAAGTGTTGATAGGTTAAATAGGTAATTTTGCATATTCATTTCATATAAAACATATTTCTTCCATTTTCTTTTCCCTTCATTTTCACTTTTTTTTATTTCAGAGCATGTAACAACCCGCATATTTATCGATTTTTATGTTTAAATATTTTATTTAAATATTTTATCGTTAATCGGATTTTGGTCCGAAGCTACTTTTTGCAAACGGTCAAATTAGGACTCGAGACCACTTCCATTGAGTTCGAAACGTCGTTTGCAATCTTCTAAGTATAAACATTGATATGTTTGGGGTTAGTGGAATTTCACCACTTTTTCACTCGAGCCTTTGGTTTGGACTTTTAGCCCATTAGGCCCAAGTTCCACCCCCCTTCTTCTTCATTGCTTCATTTCATTTCCTAACACTAAAGCTTCAACAAAAATGGTGAATGGAATGAGAAATTAAAACTCCAAAGTCTTTGTTTTATTGCAACTCCAACATTCAACTCCAAATTCAAGAAGAAGACATCGGATTTAAGCTTGTGGTTGCTTCTCCATTTGCCTTCAAGCTTTGTTCTTCATTTTCATTGGGTTTTGGAGCAAAGGTGAGATTTTTATCTCACAATTCTAGTCTATAACTATCTTGGGTTGTTGGGAATGATTCCCTATCACTTTAGCATGCATATTTGCTTTTGGTTTGGATTGGATTGGCGAAAAACTCTAATTTTTGGCGTTTTGGCGAAATTTCTGCATTTAGGTCGTTCTGGCCATTTTAGGTCGTTCGGAGTTAGGTCGTGTGGATCTTAGGTCGTAGGTCGCGTACGAGATAGCTCCTAGATCGTTCTGGCCACTTTTCGTGTGTTCGGAGTTAGGTCGTTCACGACCTAGTACTTAGGTCGCTCGTGAGTTGGTGGCGTAGGTCGTAGGTCGTTTAACTCTTAGGTCGTTAGGCCTTGTGTGTGGAGTTAGATCGCCTGCTTTCCTTAGGTCGTAAGTCGCGTGTGCTTTAGGTCGCGCACTTTCTTAGGTCGCGAACCCTTTTAGGTCGTTGACCACGCTAGGTCGCTTGGCCCCTTCACTGCTTAGGTCGATAAACCTTTCCTCTTTTGGGTCGCTCCCCTTTGTTTCTTAGGTCGTTATGGCCTTAGGTCGTGACATTTATAGGTCGCGGCAAAGTTAGGTCGCTCGACCCATGTGGCCGTTAGGTCGCTCGATCCTTGTTGCCGATAGGTCGCGTGCTTTCTTAGGTCGCGTACCTTTGGGTCGCGTGTCCCCTCTACCCCAGTTAGGTCGTGACATTTATAGGTCGCGGCAAAGTTAGGTCGCTCGACCCATGTTGCCGTTAGGTCGCTCGATCCTTGTTGCCGATAGGTTGCGTGCTTTCTTAGGTCGCGTACCTTTAGGTCGCGTGTCCCCTCTACCCCAGTTAGGTCGTATGACTCAGCATCGTTAGGTCGTTCGACCTATCTTGCACTCTTAAGTCGTTGCCTCCTTTCTCCTTAGGTCGCTCGACCTCCTTACCCACTAGGTCGCGCACTTAGTTAGGTCGCTCAGCTATTGTGTTAGGTCGCGTGAACCCTTAGGTCGTTAGACCTCATTTTGCTTTAGGTCGTAGGCCTCTTGCCTTCACTTAGGTCGTACCGTTTTGTCGGGGCGCTGCCCCGCACCCCGCCGGGGGCGCCGCCCCCTGGACCCCCGCGACCTGACCGGGCAGGTCGAACCCCTTAAGCGGTGGCGTTGCCCCCGCACCCCCACCTTGGGGGGTTGCCACCCCCCCCCCCCGGGACCCCCCCTCCGTAGGGGATCTTATCTGAAAAACATTGAGCTGATTTCCTTGGATTTTATTCGCATCTCCGTATGCGATCTTTGTGACTGATTGTTTCTACACTTGCTTATGTGTTTTGTCACTTTATAATATAAAGGTTTCAATACTAGTAGTAAATATCAAAACTCTTTTAACAAACAATTTCAACTCTATTTTTAATAACAAAGCTCTTTTCTTAAACCGTTTTCCAATCTATTAGTATATACAAGCCTTTACCTCACTCGGATGAGAAATCTAATTAAACGACTTAGTAAAACAAGTGGTATGAAACGCTTGCGTTTACTTCGTCGGTTAATTCTTGGACTTGTTCGATTGAACCTCTTGTGACAATTTTATTAGTGAAGATTTACAGTTTGTTCGTAAATATTTAAGTTAAGCAAGTGGTTATGGGACATGAAGCTAAACTTCTATATTTACTAGCTTAGTGTAATTGACACTTCTCGTTGATCTTGACGATCGCTTTATGAATTAGACTAGCAATTGCGCGATGTCTCTTTCATTGCAAGGTTAGACTAGACACCACTTGTGTGATTCCACTCACACATACCTTTCTGCTTTTTGGTTAGTCTTGACCTCAATCTGTGTGATTCCATTCACACATGCGGGGTAGCTCCCCTTGGTCTTCGGACCGTCATGTGATAGGCCTCTTTCCCTTTTTATGATTTCTGGATTTCTTGTGTTGATTTCTGGAATTTATCTCTTTGACTTGTCATGAGTACAAGTTTAGGGTATGATGCCCTCTTTGGATCTTTGAGAAGATTCTTGTGATATTGATATATCTCTTATCGGTTGATCTCCTGTTGATCATTATTTGCATACTTATAGTAGTATGTCAGTATGGATATTTTATGTTTATGCCATATCTTTTATGTTATATCATGTCATCTGATATTTATAGCTAGACTGATCCGTTTATTATTTTCTTATAAATAATACTCGGGTCAGACCGAGATGTTACAGGTGCTACTGCTTGACTCCTCCCCCAGTGATTCACTACTCAGACTTTTGGCTACTTGTTTAGATTAGCAGCTTTTGTTGTTTACACTTGAGTTATAGACTCATAGTTGTATTCTTTTGTATAGCACGCGTTGCTATTCTTTTGTATTATCGTGGATCTTTTTAGACCACTTCTCTGATGTACACTTTTATGTGATATATATTCATATCTCTTTCCGCCTTTGTGATATGGATATCTGTGATTGATTCGCATGTTATGCTTACTTCTATATTTGTTTCCGAAGATTATTTTATAGCCACCGTGTGATAAGAAATTACATGGATGGTCGCTCCTCAACAGCCTTATTCTCCGTGCTAGTTGACAGCACTACACCGTAGTGTTCTTGGCTAGCGTGGGTATAGAGGTGGGGCGTCACAGCTTGGTATCAGAGCCAAACTTCGGAACATTTTAGAATAATCTAACAAGGATCATGTCCTAAGTCTTTCTTAGGAGTTGTGCCTTAGGATTTAATTCGAGTCTTCGTACCGATTCATCCTATTTTCTTTATGATTCCTTGTTTTATCTATCAAGATTGCTTGATATTCATTTTGTGAATAACCTTCTTCTTCTTCCTTCTTTCTTTCTTAAGGAAGAGAAATGGGTAGTTCTAGCAGTCCTAGCACTGGTCAATCCAGTTGCCCTTCTCTGGATGGCGCATTCATGTCTGCCCAACAACTTTTGGATCTTGCTCAGAATCAAAGGTTTATCTGTGCTTTGGATAAGGATCCCGAAATGGTTTTACCTCTGAAACTAGAAGTTCCTTTCGACCAACTTGTAGATATCATGCTACAAGAAAAAGAGGCTGATAGAGGGATTGATAGTGATATTGGGATTTCCAAGAAGAGGCGTATTAAATTCAAAAGCCCTCATCCCGATAAGAAGGTGAAGCAACCTATTTTTGGAGCAAAGACTCCAATCCTTAATTGTGGAAAATGCTACAACTGTGGTTCTAGGGACGACTATGCGAAGGAGTGTCCGGATCCACTCTTTTGTCGTTACTGCAAAGATTCCAGTCATCATATTTCTATCTGCCCCATACTTCTAAGTAAGAAGAAGGTGGGACCAGAAACTTCGGTAGCCAAGCCATCTACCTCTAGTCGTAAACGATGCTACAATTGTGGTTCCTCAGACCATTATGTAACTAAGTGCCCGGAACCCCTCTATTGCCGCTATTGCAAGGGCTCGGGCCATTACTTGTCTACATGTCCCACACGACCTAGTAAGAGAGAAGGAAAGCTAAAAGCTTCTAACGAAACTTCCCTGGGTCAAGGTATTCCTTATTTAATCCTTGATTTCATTTGTTTGCGATTATCCGATTCGAGTTCTTTTTGATATGGGTTTCCCTCATCATTTTTATTTATCAGAAGAACTTAATGATTTTCTTTCTTTTTATGTTTTGGGCTTGATGACTTCTTTGAGGATTGCGAATCCAGATTAGTGGATCTGCAACACTC
This sequence comes from Allium cepa, assembly GCA_030765085.1. Taxonomy (NCBI): domain Eukaryota; kingdom Viridiplantae; phylum Streptophyta; class Magnoliopsida; order Asparagales; family Amaryllidaceae; genus Allium; species Allium cepa. Next base: position 600,034,411 of record CM060941.1, read on the forward strand.
TACTTGCTTTTTATTGATATCGAAAATTATTTCATGTGATTTTTCTTTCCGAACCAATTTGCATGTTATGCATTGCTTTGGTTTCGGAATTGATTTGCGTGAAAGGATTGGCTTATTGCAAAGCCCATATCCAATTTTTCCGAATGGACAATTCCTTTTTCGATATTTTCGATCTGTTAAGCAGATTCATATTTTTCCTTTGTGATTTCGATTTCAAATCGATGGCATCATTTTGCTCTTAGCTCACATGTTGAGTAAAGAGATATCTCTCTCATTCTTATCGGTTGAGAATTTTTCGGTATTTTTGAGTTTGTCTTAGGATTATCACCTAAGCAGCCTTTTTGAGTGGTGTTAAGGTCTTTCCAGTTTGACCTTCTACCGAATTTCAATCACTACGAGTTGCGGAAGTTAGCCTTCCACATACCGCATTCCGCACTCATTTTGATTTATATGAATGACATATTGTGTCATTCGGTTTATCCAGTTTATTTCATCCATTTTATAAATCAAGTATTCTATGGATATCTCAATAATTCCAATCTTGTATTTATTAATTTTGGATGAAAATAGAAATTTAAAATTTTACAAATCTTTTAAGAAGATATTTTAAATTCCTATAAAAAGGTAATTTTGTGTTGTATTGCCCATTTAGTGTTTTAAGATTTCTGGTCGATGCACTTGATCAACGCTATCGATAGGGATTTCCTAAATGCTTTGATGAGACAATCAGACACAATAAATTGACTTGTAAAATATAAATTTTTCTATAAAGGTAATTGTGATTTTTAAAGTTTTAGCTTTTTGGGAAAGAGGACAAAATTCCTTCTTTTCAATATTCTTATTCTTGTGATTCCCGAAGAGAACGTGCAATCACTTTTGCTTCTAAATCTTTAAGGCCGATCGAGACTAGGAATGCCACTTATGATCTGGTACTCGCGGCTATTGATTTTGCTTTCAATATTTGGCATCATCGTCTTTGGTGGAGAAATTTGTTCTCTACCTCAATTATAAATCATTGGGATATCTATTTCTCATAATTAAGTTGCGTCAACCATATTGGCTCGAATTTCTTGCATCTTATGATCTTGATATTCTATATACTCCCTGAAAGGGGAAATCTTGTTGCCAATGCACTAGTGGTAAGCAACAAGTAGTTGTTTTCTATGGTGATATCCGAATGGAACGATCTCGAGACTCTATTCACTTGAGAGATTCGAGATCGCGAAATCCGATTTATATGCATCCCTTGTTTTATATAGTCTAGAGGTTCCTTATTCTTTTTAGACTGCATTCTTGTAGCTCAAAGGGCTAGATTCTGAATTGGCTCTTCTTAGCCAATGTTGTGGGGATAAAATTATTATTGAAAGTTAGAAAGACTTCGATATTGATTTTCGTGGCGACATTTAAAAGTTTGGTAGACTTATCGTACCAAATATTTGTGATCTTCGTCAATATATTTTAGAAGATTCACATCGTTCCAAAATTACCATTCATCCTAGAAGTAGTAAAGTGTACGTAGATATGAAGCGACTTTATTATTTGGAGTGAATGAAATCTGATATCGCTAACTTTGTTAAGTGTTGTATGACTCGCCATCTTGTCAAGGCCCTACACTAAAGGCCTGGTGGGTTAATGCAACCTTTAGAAATTCCAATTTGGAAGTAAGACCAAATCTCCATGGATTTTATAGATGTCTTTCCCCGTTCCCGTTCGGGTCATGATAACTTATGGGTTATAGTAGATAGACTTACTAAATCCGTCCATTTTATTCCCCGTTCGGATTAACCGAACTGTTCCTCTTTTGGCCCAAACTCTTTGTTAAAGGAGATGTTAAATTACATGGAGTTCCTACTTCTATCGATAGCGATAGTGATCCATTAATCACTAGTGGACTTTGGAAAAGTCTTCGAGATTTTATCACCGCTTATCACCCCAGTCCGATGGACAAACCGGGCGTGTGAATCAAACTCTTGAAGATCTCCTTCGAGCTTGTGTGCTTGATGTCGGTGGAAGTTGGGAGGGCCATGCCGATCTCCTTCGTGTTGGCTTGAGGCCGGTGAGAAGCTGGTTTTAGTTCCAGAATTTATTCATGTTTCACCTATGAAAGGTGTTGTACGTTTCAGTCGGCCGTGAAAGTTAGCGCCTCAATATATTGGGCCATTTCCTATCACTGAACGTATTTGTTCCATGGCTTATCGCCTTGCATTACCGGCTCAGTTTTCTGCTATGCACGACAAGTTTCACGTTTCTCAATTACGGAAATGCCTTCGGGATTCCGATTCCATTCTTGAGCCTGCTGTTGTGGAAGAAATTAAAGTTTCGCCGAATTTAACTTATGAGCAGCATCCTATTCGAATTATTGCTTCGGAGGGTAAACGGCTTCGAAATAAAGATGTTCCGCTTGTGAGGGTTCAATGGTCCACAAATCATAAGGATTGCTCTCGGGAATCCAGAGAATTCATCGAGCGAACACATCCGGACTTGCTTACTCCTGCTCTTTGAGGTGAACTTCTAATATCAAATTTCTTTAGTATTAATATGCTTTTATGGTTGTTACTTCTTATTTCCACCTTATATATTGCGAGGACGCAATTTCTTTAAGGAGGGGAGTCTGTAACAACCCGCATATTTATCGATTTTTATGTTTAAATATTTTATTTAAATATTTTATCGTTAATCGGATTTTGGTCCGAAGCTACTTTTTGCAAATGGTCAAATTAGGACTCGAGACCACTTCCATTGAGTTCGAAACGTCGTTTGCAATCTTCTAAGTATAAACATTGATATGTTTGGGGTTAGTGGAATTTCACCACTTTTTCACTCGAGCCTTTGGTTTGGACTTTTAGCCCATTAGGCCCAAGTTCCACCCCCCTTCTTCTTCATTGCTTCATTTCATTTCCTAACACTAAAGCTTCAACAAAAATGGTGAATGGAATGAGAAATTAAAACTCCAAAGTCTTTGTTTTATTGCAACTCCAACATTCAACTCCAAATTCAAGAAGAAGACATCGGATTTAAGCTTGTGGTTGCTTCTCCATTTGCCTTCAAGCTTCGTTCTTCATTTTCATTGGGTTTTGGAGCAAAGGTGAGATTTTTATCTCACAATTCTAGTCTATAACTATCTTGGGTTGTTGGGAATGATTCCCTATCACTTTAGCATGCATATTTGCTTTTGGTTTGGATTGGATTGGCGAAAAACTCTGATTTTTGGCGTTTTGGCGAAATTTCTGCATTTAGGTCGTTCTGGCCATTTTAGGTCGTTCGGAGTTAGGTCGTGTGGATCTTAGGTCGTAGGTCGCGTACGAGATAGCTCCTAGATCGTTCTGGCCACTTTTCGTGTGTTCGGAGTTAGGTCGTTCACGACCTAGTACTTAGGTCGCTCGTGAGTTGGTGGCGTAGGTCGTAGGTCGTTTAACTCTTAGGTCGTTAGGCCTTGTGTGTGGAGTTAGATCGCCTGCTTTCCTTAGGTCGTAAGTCGCGTGTGCTTTAGGTCGCGCACTTTCTTAGGTCGCGAACCCTTTTAGGTCGTTGACCACGCTAGGTCGCTTGGCCCCTTCACTGCTTAGGTCGATAAACCTTTCCTCTTTTGGGTCGCTCCCCTTTGTTTCTTAGGTCGTTATGGCCTTAGGTCGTGACATTTATAGGTCGCGGCAAAGTTAGGTCGCTCGACCCATGTGGCCGTTAGGTCGCTCGATCCTTGTTGCCGATAGGTCGCGTGCTTTCTTAGGTCGCGTACCTTTGGGTCGCGTGTCCCCTCTACCCCAGTTAGGTCGTGACATTTATAGGTCGCGGCAAAGTTAGGTCGCTCGACCCATGTTGCCGTTAGGTCGCTCGATCCTTGTTGCCGATAGGTCGCGTGCTTTCTTAGGTCGCGTACCTTTAGGTCGCGTGTCCCCTCTACCCCAGTTAGGTCGTATGACTCAGCATCGTTAGGTCGTTCGACCTATCTTGCACTCTTAAGTCGTTGCCTCCTTTCTCCTTAGGTCGCTCGACCTCCTTACCCACTAGGTCACGCACTTAGTTAGGTCGCTCAGCTATTGTGTTAGGTCGCGTGAACCCTTAGGTCGTTAGACCTCATTTTGCTTTAGGTCGTAGGCCTCTTGCCTTCACTTAGGTCGTACCGTTTTGTCGGGGCGCTGCCCCGCACCCCGCCGGGGGCGCTGCCCCCTGGACCCCCGCGACCTGACCGGGCAGGTCGAACCCCTTAAGGGGTGGCGTTGCCCCCGTACCCCCACCTTGGGGGGTTGCCCCCCCCCCCGGACCCCCCCTCCGTAGGGGATCTTATCTGAAAAACATTGAGCTGATTTCCTTGGATTTTATTCGCATCTCCGTATGCGATCTTTGTGACTGATTGTTTCTACACTTGCTTATGTGTTTTGTCACTTTATAATATAAAGGTTTCAATACTAGTAGTAAATATCAAAACTCTTTTAACAAACAATTTCAACTCTATTTTTAATAACAAAGCTCTTTTCTTAAACCGTTTTCCAATCTATTAGTATATACAAGCCTTTACCTCACTCGGATGAGAAATCTAATTAAACGACTTAGTAAAACAAGTGGTATGAAACGCTTGCGTTTACTTCGTCGGTTAATTCTTGGACTTGTTCGATTGAACCTCTTGTGACAATTTTATTAGTGAAGATTTACAGTTTGTTCGTAAATATTTAAGTTAAGCAAGTGGTTATGGGACATGAAGCTAAACTTCTATATTTACTAGCTTAGTGTAATTGACACTTCTCGTTGATCTTGACGATCGCTTTATGAATTAGACTAGCAATTGCGCGATGTCTCTTTCATTGCAAGGTTAGACTAGACACCACTTGTGTGATTCCACTCACACATACCTTTCTGCTTTTTGGTTAGTCTTGACCTCAATCTGTGTGATTCCATTCACACATGCGGGGTAGCTCCCCTTGGTCTTCGGACCGTCATGTGATAGGCCTCTTTCCCTTTTTATGATTTCTGGATTTCTTGTGTTGATTTCTGGAATTTATCTCTTTGACTTGTCATGAGTACAAGTTTAGGGTATGATGCCCTCTTTGGATCTTTGAGAAGATTCTTGTGATATTGATATATCTCTTATCGGTTGATCTCCTGTTGATCATTATTTGCATACTTATAGTAGTATGTCAGTATGGATATTTTATGTTTATGCCATATCTTTTATGTTATATCATGTCATCTGATATTTATAGCTAGACTGATCCGTTTATTATTTTCTTATAAATAATACTCGGGTCAGACCGAGATGTTACAGGTGCTACTGCTTGACTCCTCCCCCAGTGATTCACTACTCAGACTTTTGGCTACTTGTTTAGATTAGCAGCTTTTGTTGTTTAAACTTGAGTTATAGACTCATAGTTGTATTCTTTTGTATAGCACGCGTTGCTATTCTTTTGTATTATCGTGGATCTTTTTAGACCACTTCTCTGATGTACACTTTTATGTGATATATATTCATATCTCTTTCCGCCTTTGTGATATGGATATCTGTGATTGATTCGCATGTTATGCTTACTTCTATATTTGTTTCCGAAGATTATTTTATAGCCACCGTGTGATAAGAAATTACATGGATGGTCGCTCCTCAACAGCCTTATTCTCCGCGCTAGTTGACAGCACTACACCGTAGTGTTCTTGGCTAGCGTGGGTATAGAGGTGGGGCGTCACAGAGCATCACCATGTTCTTCTTAGCTTCATGAAACCTCGTTAATGCTTCCTATTTTAAAATTATAAAAATTAAATTCAAAAATTTATTTTGTTTTAAATGTTTTTCAAACCTTGTTTTAAAACTCTTTCTTCTTCGTTTTCCTCCTACTTCATTTAGCCATAACTTCCTCCATACTACTTCAAATAAAGATTTTATTTTTTTAGAACCATATAGAATTCCAATAGCTACAACTTTATATTGAAACAAAATTTCAAATTTTGAATATTTTTGGGAAAAAATGCATTTATTTCTGACTTATTTTCTGACCCATATTATCAAGGTGAAAATACCACTCATTCTTATGACTATATCTCCCTCAAAACTAGTCGAAATTGAGTCATTCATTTTTCAAAATTGTAGAGAAAAGAATTTCATAAAACTTAACTTTTAACCTCCTTTCCAAAATGCGAATGTAACATATCCAAAAATCAAGGAGAAGATGACCTATTCCGAGTGATTTTTGTGGTTTTCAAAGCTTCCTAAATTCTAAAGCATTTCAAGTTTTCAAAGATTTTTTGTGCATAAACTTCTAGCTATTTTGAAAGATTGTATCTTTAAAAATATGTTGGCTATTTGGTTATATGTTTGTGTTTATTGGTTGGACTATGGTGTGGTTTGTATGTTTTATGTGTGTGTTAACTTGTGGTTTAGTATTAGACTAGGATTTGGTAGTTAAAGTGCCGTGTTTTGATATTAAGTTGTGATCTTTATTGTGTTATTGGGATAATGTGATTTGGTATGTATGTATATGCTTGGATTGTGGTTTAATGGTTTGGAAGTTAGAACTTGAAATGTTAGAAAGGACTCGAGGCCCACTTTTGAAAAACAAATCGTTTACTTATTTGACTTAGTAAACATTTTGTTATTTATTCTAGTTACTAACTTTAGTAAAGTTTTTAATAAAAAATTTGTTGATCATGTTTTATATTTAAGCATAAATGAAAAGTTAAAGTTTTGGAATAACTTAGAAAAAGAAAAAGGAAATAACTTCTAAGTTATTACATCCATAGTTATAGTCGTTATGGATGCAATTCGGAAAATGTAACGATTTTCAAGTTTTATGGCGTTTCTTTCAAATATTTAAAAAAATTATTTTCAAACTTAATTAGTAAACATAAAGTTAGTTATTACTTAATTGAGTATGTTTTGGATAATTAATTTATTAATTAACTAAAAATAATAATTTATTATTCAATTAAGTAGCAATTAATTAGTATTAATTAAGTAAGTCGGTTATTATTAATTAAGAAATTTTAGTTAAGGATTAATTAAAATGAAATATAATTATTTTTATTTAATAGAGTTTATTATTTTAATTATTATTTATTTAGAGATTAATTTTTTAATTAATTTTAAATTAATTAAGGATAACTACTAATATTATTTAAGACATAACTAAAATTAATTAACGTTTACTTTACTATTTAGGCTTTAATTAAAGATTATTTAATTAATTAAAAAATATTAATTAATATTGATTATAAATAAAGGTTTAAATTATTATTTAATAATTAATAAAGGATTATTTAGGGTTTAAATTATTTATATGATGGTTAATCATTCTTTAATTAGTTACTAAGGTTTAATTATTTCTAAGTTTATAATTAAATTAAATTTAGATTCAATTAAGATTGATTATGATTTAAATAAGGCTTTAAATTGTAAATAAATTATTTGAAAAGGAGTTTAAGTTTTAAATTTTTTTTAAAGATAATTTAGAACTCAGGGAATTCAAATGTTGGTACTATTAAGTGGACAAATAACTGTGAATGAGTTATGATATTATTGTTTGTGTTTTGGTGCACTACTATTTGAAGAAAAAACTTCATTCTGCTCAATGTAAATTATTTGTTTGTGTGGACAACTAATTGCAGAATAAATTCATGTTCTGCTATAAATTGATTGTTTGATTGTGTGGACATTTCATAGCAGAATAAATCCATGTTTTACTATAAATTGATTGTTAGATTGTTTGTATATGTGTTAAGCAGAATAAATCCGCGTTCTGCTATAAATTGATTGAATTGTTTAGACACCTATAAACAAGATAAATCGTATGGAATTAAATTAGACACCTATAAGCTGGACACCTATAAAAGAGGCAAGGGTTTTGGGAATAGTGTTGCATAAAGATCTTTTGATCAAGTTTTATAAAGTGATTTTATTAATTAAAGAAATTAATAAAGGCCTAGTGGATTCTATATGGAATTAAATCAATATTTGAATGATTGTTTATATGATAGTTAAATGACCGATAATCAAACCTGGACCAAAACGTAACTTTGGAAATATCTAAAAGAAACACGTGGGTTATATGGCACAGTCATCCCCAATGATTCCATACTATGCATATAAATCTCGTTTCATTCTCCTAGGATAAATGATAAGAAATTCATCTACTAACGGATAGGAGGTGATCTCTGCTCTTATTTTTGTTTATTTATTTCCTAAAGAACCGAAGTTAAGTCTACCAGAAATTATCAAAAGTCATTTCAAAGAGACTACGATCGGATATGTTAACTAGAAACCACTTTGATCCAACTCAAGTGTTTCAAACTGAAGAAATCTTGAAGTGGATTGAAGATGGAGCTTTTGAAGTGCAAGGGCTAGTTTCTATTAATACTAGAAGGGATTCCACGATAAGGATGTAATTAAAATAGTGCCTTCGGTTTCGTTCATTCCCAGAATGAACTTGTATGGATGAATGCTAGCATTGCATTGATACTTGGAGGGCAATGTAGCATTCCAATTGGGATGTGCTAAATAAAGGTAGTCATAGCCTCAAGCCTTGTAACGAACCGTAAATTTTAGTGGTTTGTTTATATAATTAATTGAAATTTAGTGAAATTTTAAACAATAAATTTGGAAATAATAATTTAATATTTGAAATGCATCTATTTTAACATAGCAACTGGTAAATTTACATCAGAAAATATGGAAGTTTATTTTTGTGTGATTCTATTTTAATTCCAATCAGTTAAAGATCGATGGTAATAAAATATTTTCGAAACCAGAATATTTTTACACAGAAAAATCGTAAATCGTCTTTTGAGCAAGACGTCATTTTTCGTTTTTTCAAACTCAGACTTCTTTAGCTCCGTCGATTTTATTTTTCTGCATTTTTGCTGCATTTTCCGCTAGTAGAAAATTCAAAATTTTAAATTCAATCATACCGCTGATATCCGTATACCATTTTGATCGTCTTGTCATGCTGATCGTCATAGTGTATTCGTTTGTGCGTCTCGTTGTTCGGTACACTGTGAAATCAATAAAACAGAACTGTATCGGTACTCATGAGATAACGAATGGTCTGTAACTTTTAATATTCTTAACTATTCAAAATTCTAACTACCACCTACCTATTGCAATTTTCTATGCTGCTGCCTATTCATTTCCACGTTCCCAGATAATTAAATTCGTGACCATTACCCTTTGTTTTCTTCTTGGCTTCCAAAGGAAAAAATGTAAAGCATGCCATTCGCCACCTATTCAGCAGAAGCCTTCCACCTCGCCTCCAGTTTGAACCCGCAGCACCTTCACCTCTCACCCGTGTCCTTTCCGAAGTCCATGGCCATCAATGCTCAGCCCTACAACCACCACCAAGATCCCCTGCGTCTATCACTATGCCTCCCTTTCGGCCAAGTCTACACCCGCAGGCCTCAACCACGCTCTGCCAAGCCCAAGCCCCTTCGCCTTTTTCTCTCCCCGAATGCATCTCAGATCCACATCAACTCATCCACTTCCACATAGCCGGCCTTCGCCTGATCTTCCCTGCCTCATGCCGATCCCACACAGCCTCTCTCCGCCCTGACAGCGACACCGCCTCCTCCACAACTCGAGTGTCTCTACCCTCCTTACTTACCTCCACCCTTTGTCTTCTTTTGCATAAGGTTCTTATATATATTATAGTATATAGTGTATTTTTGAAAAGTATGATACATATAGCACGGTTTCATATGTGTGTATATTTACCATATATTTTGCAGTAAATTGCTTTCACGAATTTGGAGAAAGATTAAAACATTATATACACGAATTTTTTTTATGAACGTATACATTTGATGTGTTTTAAGTAACATATATATAAATTTATATTATTTTAGTTATATATTTTACATGGGTTAGTTTTAAAGTAATAAAGTTATACTGTTTATATATAAGCTTTGCATGCTGCTGTTAGCATATATGTATTAATAGTCTATTAGTTAGTTTATAATATGTTTCTAGAGTATATTTATATTGATTTAAATATATGGGTAAGTTGGTTGTATATAAGTTATGCAGTTGTATGTTTGTAATGTTACTTACTGGCTTGCTTTTATGCGTATATATTTATTTATAATCATGACTTTTGAAAGTATGGGCTTAATATGTATGTATGTATGTATGTATATGTATATAAAGTGAAGACATGCGTGTGTAGATATAAGCTATATAACCTATTATAGTTATATAATAATAATAGTAATGTCAACAATGATGTATATTTATCAATGAGGTATGTATATGGGTTATATAAATTTTATAATATATACACACATATTTTTTTAAGCACATTGATTTACGTCAATTTCTAACATATGAATGTTTACAGTTCGATTTTATATACAATATATGTACGTAGGTGTAGATATGTTATATACATTAGCTATATACATGCAGTATTATACATGCATTAGTGCTCTCAAATTGTGTTGTTACATGCATGTGTTACTCATATTCAGATATTTGATGCTTTCTTTTAAAATGTATATAGGTAAGAGAATTACAACATGTTTATTCTAAAAGTATTTTATATATTTGATATTGGAAAAAGTATTATATTGGTTTTACTAACTATTGATTTTAATGAAATAACAAATATTATGTATATATATGTATATATCAAACTGATTCAGTTCATCAATTCTTGATTATCAGCCTTGTTCGTCCAATTCGTGCCAATTTAGCTTTATTTTAGGATTCGTGTTGGATTCGTGATTAGTTTCATTTGTCAAATTTCTCTAGCCTCGAAAGGTTAGCAATCACTCACGATTAATGCTCTTTTATTTATTAAATTTGATTTCAATTGAAACGAAAATTGAAATATGCTGTTGTTAGTTGTTTACACTGTTATATATATATGCTATTACCTGCATCAGCTCACATGTGACATCTGACACCATTATCTGTTATTTATATTTGTGATATATGCCTGTTTTATTATTATCATATATGTTATCACTCTGCAAGTTCCCTGTTAGTATATAATCACTATGGGTTGAAATGATACATACCCGAATGGACTTTAAAATATGAGATAATCATTATGGGTTAAAATGATTAACCCTAGTGATTTTCATTTGAATTGAATTTGGGACTGCGGGTTGAAATGATATATATACCCGTATATATTTTAATTGCGGATTGAAATGATAAATATCTGTATCACTTGTCCATAGGATATAAAATTATATACAGACACTGTTGGTCTATAGATAAATAATTTGAAATGAATATATGGTTTTATATAAATATTGATTTTAGATCTTATATAAATGTTATTTTATATATAGTTAAATTCTTGATTTTAAGCTTAATAATAAAGTTTTATTTTATTAAAATATAATATGGTTAGTAAGTATTTAAATTATATTTTAATATAGAATTTATAATGATTTAATAAATTAAGGTTGAGAAGATAGATTGGAAATTGATTTGAAACTGTATTTATTAAGAAACATATTTAATTAGAAATCAATTTGCAACTTATTGAATTTGAGATTTTTAAAGGATATAATTTTATAACTCTATTTTGGATAAGGTGATTTAAAATAATATTTCATGTTTAAATGAATTAAAGGAAATATTTAGTCATTTGAAATTTGAGGTTTTATTTAAATGATAATGGATTTAGTAAGTAAATATTTCAAAATAAATAATAGTAAAGTGAGTTTGATATATACATGGAATCATCAAATTTAGTTTTGAAATGTTTGAATATTTGAAGCTTTGAAAATATTGAAATTTAAATGGTTTATTTTGTGGTAAAAAAAATCTGTATTTAAAATCGATATAATTTGAAATGGCCTATTAAGAACTGAAATAAATTAAAATTGATGATTTAAGATTTAATTAAATTTAAATTTCATAATTCGAGTTGATTTGAATCGATTTGTGAAATTTAAGGAACCTATTTTATTATATAAAATATTTTTAAATTATATTTAAAACTATTTACATATGTTACTTTATAAATTTATTTCATATAAACTATTTTAATATTAATTATTTTTAATATAAAATATTTTAAATTATAACTATTTTTTTATAAACTATTTTAAATTATAAACTGTTTTATTATATATACTATTATTTATATTTAAACAGTTAAGTGGGAAGTGTTATGATCCCAAAGCATTTTGATTTCTAAATTTTGATTTCCAAAGTATTATGATTTCCAAAGTGTTTGATTTGGAAAGTGCTATAACTTCGAAGTACTGAGATTGTGTAATGGATATATTTGAGATGGATATATTTAAATGGAAATGATATCGTATTTGGTTTTGAAATGGCAATGATATTTTGGTTTTGAAATATAAACTATTTTGAAAGTTTATTTAATGACCAATCGGTGTAATAATTACGTAGTTTTTAAAGAGTCCAGGATCGGTTTGGGACATACTCTCTGTCTAAATCGAAAACCACTTTAATACCTATTATACGGGGAGTGTGATCCAGAATGGAGTGGTTGGAATGACGACGTTGCTGGATTTGAAGAAAGAGAACGATAATGGATAGCCTTGACACTTGTGTCAAATTTGAAATGATTAAAACAGGAGCCGTGCCGGGCCAATGAGGTTAGCTGCCTTTAGTGGACATACTTCTTCGTAAACTACTCATTACTTGTTTTTGATTGGTGCGCACCCTTGAATTGGGAGTGTTGTTTCACGGTGTTGCGATCGTTGTGGCAATGCGTTCTCACCAGTCTGGATCAGGCAAACGGTAGTTTCACTACCTTGGGTATTGCCTCATGTGCCTTGTCATACTTATATCCCTATGCGCGACCACTACGATTTTTTTTGTATTATACCTATGGCGTACTCCCTGATAGCCCACTAGTTTACGGTGGAGTTTACAGTGCTGTATAGACTATGATGCTTATATAAAATGTGTTAAGGGGGATAATGGTAACGCCTTAACGCTATTTTTAAATATATTATACTTTACTTTAGACATTATTATAATAGCGTATATTACTACATAGTAGATAGTTTAACGGATCCTTAGAGGATGGTTATCCCAAACATCCTTTGAGTTACTTGTATTTCAGTTGTTATTTCACTTGAGTTGGATTTATTGATATAAGAATGTTAATCCTGATTCGAGTGTTTTGTGTTTTGCTTTATGCTCGGGTCAGACTGAGTGTACAGTATTCGAGACTCACCTTTGGAGTTGGAGCTTCGCATGAAGATCCAGCTATCTATCTAGATTTCAGATATTCAGTTGATTCCGGTGATGTATTCTGATCTTGTATTTGACTATTGTATTCGAGACTTCTGTTGTAACTTATTGAACTCTGTTATATATATAGTAGCTTCATGAACTACTATCTTTTGTTTCCGCTGCATTTATTACTCTATGTTTGTGATCTGTGATTATTTATTACTGTATATACTGAGTTTTGCCAAATAATAACTTACAATCTGGTATTTTGAGTAATTCAATTCCAGCATGTTTAGATACGAATGGTTGAAAATATCAGGTCGTTACAAGCCTCGTAAACTAGGAAATGACAAAAATGGGCAGCCAAGTGGGTCGCTCCCACCAGGGTATGTTCACTTCAAATCTAGATCAATTACTACCTATTCATGTATGCTTCGGGGGCAAAAGTAAGGTGATCATATTCAGTACTACTAGTTAAGTAGTAGGCATGTCCTGTGTGGCAGGAGTACATGATGTTCTTATTATACCTTGGTGCATTTTATTTAGAGATTTACCACTTTCAGGTTGTTCCTTACCTTATCATAATATGGAATCCATTCTCCAATACGTGCCTTTATGATTTTTAATGTACCCAACTATGTTGAAATGTGAGATGCAAGCATTTCAGCTATATTCATATTTTGCTTGAATCATTAGATATTATCATAATAGCATCAATTTTCTATAAAATGTTTTTTTGATTATCGTACGGTAAAAATCCGTCCATGTTTATGTGTAATGTGGTCTTATTAGACACCTTTGATTTTAAAAGGTTTTTAAATCTAATAATTATATTGTTTGAGTTCACTTACACAAGACCCATGTCTGACCCAGAGTTTTATTTTCCTTCCTTAAAAGTCTTGGGTGCTCAAATTTTTATGGGCCGCCAAGTAGTTCAGGTTTTCCAAGGATGCATTTGGAGGAGCTTGGCGTAGGAGGCTTCATCGATAGCTAGTTTTTATCTTGTTTCTACTGTATTATATGTATCTTTTATCAGTTAGGTAGGGACAGGCTATTATAACTGTCCAAGGTTAGAAACGTATTAGGATGACTCTATGTATCATTTTTGAAATGACTTTGTAAAGTATTATGTTAATTAATATATGTTATTCCGTTGCATTGTGTGATTCTGTGATTGTTTAATTTCTTCTTACCTTCTATATCCTTTTCCTTAAAAAATCTATCTTTCTAGTACTTAGTTTTTCGACACGTAAATAACATGGATGTATTAGTGTCGAATTTTTGATTTCGAAAAAGCGGGTCGTTACAAATGGATTAGGATTTTTATACATTAATTAAAATTTTAATGGACAATAAATTTGTAATTAATCAGAGTACGATGGAATTGAATAGGGACTTCTTTGGGAAATTTAACATGGTATTTACATAAAAATTGAATCGGAATAATAGAAGGATTTTGAAATGTGTGAAAGATTAAAGAGATTTAGATAAAGATTGATTAGAGGTGGTCTAGTTTTGACAATAATGATAAATTATTACGGGTATGTTAACTGAAGTATGGATGGATTGCAATTATTAGAAACCAAGTAAAATGAAGGAAAGTGGGAAATAGTGGAATGACATATTTGGAATGTCTAGCTTAATTCAGTGAGGAGTATTAACACCTCAATGACATTTACGATAAATGACAACTTCCAGCATTTTATTTTTGAGTTTTCGAGGAGTATTTGCTAGTCGTCTCCCTTAGTTATTGGAAAAGCATAAGATATAGTATTGGATATGTCCTTATTTTATTACTATGTTGATTATATGGATGGTATTGAAATGCTTGGTAAATAGGATATATCGAGAAGAAACGTAAATATTTTTTTTTATAGCGACACTTAACTAGCGATGAACTATAGATAAGAGTGGAAGTTAATGAGGAAATTAGGTTAGCAACTTGAAATAAAATAATGCATCAATCAAAGAAATTTTAGGATTTTAGTAAAAATAAATTTTAGCTTGTAGAATGTCACCGTTCAAGAAAAGATAGAATTTATAAGGATGTAAAGAGAATTTTCTATTGAACAAAGATGAAGAAGAAGGCAGTAGAATTTTCTGTTAAAAGCAATAAAATCGCAGCGTCTCTAGCATAGATTTACATCAAGGAGGTGATTCAACTTCATGGAATTTTGATTAGCATCGTTAGTGATAGGAACCCATTATTTTCTAGTGAATTTTAGAGTTTGTAGGAAGCTTTAGGAACTTCATTGAACCCTAGCAACCCTTACTACCCATTGACCGACAGACAAACTGGAAGATTGAATAAGATCTTGGAGGATTGTTGAAGAGCTTGCATCATGAACTTTGGAGGACACTGAGAATAGCACATACCTTTAATAGAATTTGTGTATAGTTATAGTTACCAATAAACCACTGGTATGGTACCCTTAATAGTGCTTTATGGGATTTCATGCAAATCGTCATACTATTGGTGGGAAACCACCAATAAAATCCTATCCGGACCATATTTAGTTTGTAAGACTTCGGAAAGGTAGAGTTGATTAGCAAGCATGTAAAGGTTGTAATATTTGAAAAGTCATGAAAGGCTGCACCAAAATTTATTAGGCTTTCCCAATTTTGGAAACATAGAAAAACTTGAGTACCGTGTGGAGTTGCCAGATAAATTGGTAGGAGTCCGTTACATTTTTCTTGTTTTGCATTTAAGGAAATACCTTCATAGCATAGCCATTGTGGTAGAGCCTAATTAATTTGTGGATATTGAGATGAAGCTAGTAATATCCCATGCCACCACACGCATTGTGAAGCATGGATCTTGGATGCTCTACAACAAAGAAATTTGATTGGTTCGAGTACTATAGGGAGAAAATTTGGGGGAAATCATGTGGACTTCTTGTCTCTCGCAAACTTCCCTCTCCAAAATTAGGTTTGGGTTGCATCAATGTTTTCTAATTTGGATGGTACACTTTCACTACCACTTTACACTCATGTAGGTTGCATGATTAGGGAATTTACATATATACTTATATGTCACGATCACACAGTCAAATTAGGATTGAGCTCACTTATAGTTATGTTTTCGATACATAATCACAATGCACTTTTGGTTTAGTACAATGTTGATACCTTGGTTATATAATATGGATGTTTATTTAGCATTACATTGGTTGGCCTTTCGAAAAGATTTCGAGGTTAAAATCTTTTTTAAGGGGGGAGAATGTAACACCCCATAAAATCTACTGTAAATAAAAAATTAGATAAATTAATTTAAACAAGATAGGCTTAAAAATGGAATTTTTGCAAAAAACTGAATTTGACCACGAAAGTTATGCTGTTGTATTCATGGCGGTTTTCTAGTCAATTTCCAAATCAAATATATTGAAAGCAGAGGTCAAATGAGGAAGTTATGGACGTTCGAAGTTTCAGATTCAACCTAATTTAAATAGAATACAAATTCAAATAAATAATCAATTCTGAAAATTGAAATTCAAAAGTTAACAATATTTATACTTGGGGATAAGTAAATGTTAAAATTAACATTAATGTTAAATTGCAATTAAGGAAGAAATTTTTTTGACAATGGCTAAAAAAATTCGACGTTCCTAAAATAGAATTGGTTGACCCCAGATCCATGACCGATCAACCGCTAGTATCCAGCTGGTAGTAAAGTGGTTGACCGGTGAGCATAAGGTGGTGGCTAGGGTTTTGCAGCAATGAATGTTCAAGATTTTATAATTTTAAATCAACTTAAATGTCATGGGTTGGTGCATTCCAACCTCTATAAATAAGAGCCTAATCCCCTCACTTTTATTCACAAAATATTTTAGGAACACTAGCGAAGCTCTACCAGTTCATCTCTTCATAGATTCAAAAAACTCCATTAAGGTTCTATGTGAGAAATACTATATTTCTATTTTTCTTTATTGTTTATTTTATTAACCTATTCTCCTCCAAACCTCTAATTTTTTGAATCTAACATATACAGATCCCTTATTGAATATATCAAAATGAAGAGACCCGAAAGAGTTCATTTTAGGCATGTCAAATCAAAAAAGGAGCAAAGCTAAGGACCTACTGTGAGTGGAATTTTTTTTCCTATTTTATTAATTGAATAATGTAGTTTGAATTTGATATATTCCTTGGGGATTTTTGGATTAAGAAAAATTCACATTAAAAATCCTTAAAATTACTCCAAAGCGAAATATAAATTCTTATGTTGGAATCTTAATTGTTTTGTATTAGTAATGGAGTTTGTGCGAATTTTGCAATTTAAATGTTTTACCTTCTATTACGCTTCTTATTCTTTTTCTTTGCATCTGATTAAGGGATTTGATTAAGAAATGGTGTGTGAGGTATGAATTCTTATTTATAGTTTGCATCGCCTATTTCTATAAATTTAATGAAAATTCTCAAATTATCTTGTCTAATTTAATATAAAAGAAGTTGAATAGAGCATAATGTTGATTAAATTGTAAGTTTCTACTATCGATTTACTCTATTTTTTTAATATGAAATAAAATGGATTTGGATTCTATATAAAAGTCTACTGACTTGATTTTGAAATATTGTATTCATAGTATATGTATTATTGTGGAAGTGAGACTAGTACAATTTTTGAAGACTTGTATGATTTTGTAAGTTTCGACTTTACTAGTAGGTGTTAGGACTCGTATTTGTTGGGATTCTGACCTTGAGGAAAGCTTAGCAACTCATAGGCTCACATCCGATGGATAACCCCTTTTCGGTCATATCATATGCTACTGCTAACTAGTGGTTCCTTATCCTAATCCTGCCTTTTCCTAAAAGAAATCTAAAGTAGTAAAGTGAGATTGTTCATTTGGACCTATCACATCACGACAGCCTATGTATAATGCACATACCTTGAGAAAAGCTCAAAAAATATGTGCAGTTATCTTCCCTCTTCTATTCAATACATTCCTAGCTTGTGAAAAGTTCAACAACTAAAGAGTATGCAAGTAATCTATTAATATATAAATGATAGAGGACAACTTTGTGTTAAACTCATAATTTTTAATTTGTTATATCAAGTGACATTGACTTATGGAACAATGCATTTCTTATGAAATACCTTCGTGATTCAAGTGTCAAACACATTGGAAATCGCATTATACATATATTTTATTGAATATGCTAGTATACGATTTTTGTTTGATGATAACAATCATATATATATATATATTCATTATATATATTCATTTAAATGTATTTGTTATTGCACTTTTTATTTTTCACACGATTAAATAAATATTTGTTAAATAAAATAAATAACACAGAATCTAAATTAAAACATATATTTTATTTAAAAAAATATTTTATTACAATTTTGAATAGTATAAATATGAGTTCTCACTATATATATACACAGTTTCAATTACATTACAATTTCGATTACATCAAAAATTTCAATTTACAATGTTGACCTCACTACATATCACTCAAACACTCGTATTTGATCTTCAACTTTATTCCAGCTTGTATGAGACCGTGCACATCGATATGCGTTTACTTGTTAAAATTGCAGAGCCATGTGAGCACAAGGTCAAACCCGACCAAATGGTGGATTCAACTCAGATGACTGAAGAAACTGCAAAAATCCAAACATAACAAAGACCAGAATTCAGGAGGACAAAACCAGATCAAGCTAGCAGTTCAGTGCAACAAGATTTCAAGATGATCCAGACCAGCATGCATGTGTGGACATGTACAAATATGCAGTGATGAACAAAAAAAAATGTACACATGTCTCAAGGCTACAACAAGAATCATGTGAAACCAAACCACATAGTGCACCAAACCAGAGATCAATATGAAGTGCAGACTCAACCAAAGATAACCACACATGAATCAAACTTCAAAAATAAGTATAAAGCAGTTAACATGAATGTACAGTCGAAAATCAAGGTATGAAGCAGAATGCAACCAGAATTTAAGCAAATCACACACACACACACACACACATCTGTATGTATGTATATACATGGAAATACCTAGTAAAACGGTTTCGAGCAAGGGATCAAATAGCATAATGAACCAGAAACATCAAGTCTGCCTCAACACAAAGGAACCACATAAACCAGACGTCAAAATCAAGTTCAGTTACAAATTGAACTTTAACTTATACAAACTGCCCAAGCAAATACAGAAAACAAAAGTACACATGAACTCTAAAACATAAGCATTCAAACAGAGACCAGAGCGACGCAGACACAACACATATATACACATATACCTATGTATATATGTATATACGTGGTGACACACATACAAACAAAAGTGGTTCCAGCCAAATGCAAAACAAAAGCATGTTCAAATGATGTGGTCAGAGCAATGATAGCGTACATGTGAAGTTTTACGTGAATTGATACAAATGTTCAAAAATTATAAAACAGAGAAGCAGTTGCATAGGTCAAAATTCAACATGAAGAACATGCATTTAGGAATAAATCAGTTCTAAAACTAGAACCAAATTTAAGTGCTGAAGATCACACAATAGCAGTGAAAGAACAAGTTCGAACTTAAAAAATCAATTTCTAAAAATCCAATGGTGTAATTCAAACAAATAATCAAGGTAGCAGTTTCAAACCAAGTCAAGGCCGATGTGACGACCTACAAATCTGTACCCTTTGAATCGACAATAAACCGCAAATGTCCGACCTAAAAACATAGACTAATGGAAAGTCAAGAGAAAGAAAAGAAGAGAGAAGAAGAGAAGAGAAGAAAGAGAGAAGAGAGAACCAAACAGAACAATACAGAATCTCTCATCGCAGCAGAATAATATATAATATCATATCAATGATCTTTAGAAAATGGAAACATATACATACATCAATCAGAGTTCAATGATCAATCACTATTTATCAGCCTGGACAGTTATAATAACCTGACCTTACAATTGCTGGTAATATACAACAACTAAGAAGCGGATATAAAAATAGATAATTGTATACGAAAATGAAGATATCCAGCTCTCCTTATGAAGCTCCAAAAGCACAATATCTGAATCTGTAAATATACTCAGTCTGACTCGAGCATGAAAAGGGAAGAACGCCCGGGTCAATCTGGTAATCCAATGTGAGAAACACACTCAACTGAATTTATTAAATTACCAAACTTTTCCTTTCAAAAAAAGTATCTTGTAAGACATGCCCACACATAAACACAGACATGTTTTTCCCTTACGATAATTAAAACATTTCATATCAAATTCTCTTATATTATACTAGTGTCTAGTATAAAAATAATATAAATCATTGCCGAAATTGTTACATTAATTAATTCAAGCATGTAGCCCAAAATGGTAATAGAATCAAAATGGCAAGCACGTAGTGGAGTTTGGATTTCCATACAAATAACCAGTAAAGGGACTACCTTCCGATGGGTACACCTCTAGATGGATGTTCCGAGGAACCATCACAAAGCTCCTCTACTAGCACAAAACCGGCCTACCTCTATAACTAAGCAGTACCAATTATGTCATCCTCCGGTCATTACCGACCTTTTTCGAGGGCCCTCATAGCATAAAAACCACAATAATTTACATCCCGAACGTCATAACGGAAAGAAATATATCTAGAAGAGGATGATTATATCCTAATCGGGAATGACCCACTTAGCCTTGCCACATCTAACCCTATTTCGGCCATTTTCGATTGATGAGGCCTGAGGTAACGATTACCTTTCACATATCACATATCACTTCACTTTGAATGCCACATGGTCATTTCTGTTGACTACTAATTGCCTTCCACAAAAGTACAACCCTTAAGCTTATTCGTCTCAAGGAGGGTGTTAAGCTAAGAGAAGTTGCCTTCTCTGCCACCTGATGTATGATTGCAAAACCCAATGTACGTAATCTTTAGAAATGCAATGTCAGGCAAACATCTATACAAGTTGTCCAAGAACAGGACAAGCTGAAGGTACTTTCATACCACATCCTATCGGGAGATCCTTAGGATTAGTAGCGAATAGTCCTTGCATTGGATATTTCATAACGAAGAGACTACTACTGTAATGACCCATAATTTTAACACCTTGAAAATGAGATATTTAATTATTTTGAATATTCAAGCGTATAATTTTAAAACTTAAAAAATTGTGTTTTATATGTTAAATAAGAATTGTAAACTTTTTTGATATTGAATAAAGATTTTGGTTTCCCATTGTAAAATTGACAAAAGTCGGATTCCGGTAAAGTACGATAAATATTTGAGAATTTTTTTAAAGGATAAATAACACCTTTTAAATATATGTAATCGATATCAAACTCATTTGATAATAAAGGTAATTTAATTTGTAATGGTTCGTTAAATATAAAAAACTTGTTTTATAAAATTGACAAATTTCATCGCATATCGATAAATCGATGTCGTATTTTTATAAGAAGATTTGGATATTGTTTTATATTATTTTATAAGTCAAATATGCTTGTTTTAATTATTTTAAGATAATAAAAAATTTATTTTGAAGTTTGGTTTACATGAATAAGTAGTTTAACAAAAACGTCAAAATGTGACCGGAAAATGTTTTGTCGAAAATCAATGTTTTATTCAAAATAAGTTGCAACAATGTTAACACACCATTATTGACATGTTTTAACATATATATTACGTATTCTAATAACTAAACATATTTACTTTTACTAAATATTATTAGAAAACTTCTAGAACATCATTAAGAAAACTAAGTTTAAAAAAGTCAAAATTAAATATCAAATCCAAATCACATCAAAATCCAAAAAAATAATAACTTTTCTTTACTTGATCTTTAAGTGACTGAAAAATAAAGTAAGGATGTTAAAGATGATGTTAAGTATTAAAAAAGTGGAGATTTCTTTATGTTGAAGTAGGTTAGTTTGGTAATTTGGTAAGAGGTTATTTTGGTAAATTTACCACTTCTTTCTTTTTCTATAAATACTCACCTCCTTCTTCACTTTCATTCACATTTCTTCTTATTCTTCTTTTCTCAAGCTACTTCATTTTTTCCCTCTTATCTTTAATGGCTTCAAAGCCATAGAAAAAATTTATAAAGAAATAATGTCAAAATATTTAAAAATGAATCAATGTTTATTCTCTTCAAATCAAACTCCTCTTTTCTCCATATTTTACCTCTTCTTCTCTCCGTCATAACTTCTTCAAAACAGAACCAAAATGATTTTTTTAAATCATGTATTTTTTCAGTGGCAATAACTTTCACGTTTACCACTTTGTCCAATTCTTAGCATAAATATGTCAAACATCCAATTCTTTCCAGTGCATTCTCTGGCCCGGTTTTTAAGCCAGAGAATATGCCATTTTTTTTCTAATCATAACCTGATCATAACAGATGCAAATTAAGAATTTTTTTAAACGACATGAAATTCCAGTGGCTATAACTTTCATGTTGATCACTTTTTCCAATTTTGAGATTTGTTATACCTGAAACTCAATTCTTTAAAGTGCATTTTTAGGCGTTATTTTTGTCAATCCGACAATACCTCTTCTTCATTCTATCGTATTTCCCTCAATACAACTTGGAATCAAGTGATTTTTTTTAATTTAAGAGAATATAATTTTCAACAACTTCTCAGTTAACAAGTTTTTCAATTTTTGAGAGTAAGAGAGTCAAAAATAAGAGAGAAGCTGACCCATTTTTCGGATCTAATTTTAAGAATTCAAGTCAAAGCTCTACCACTTCTTCTCTATACTTTCAGCCAATCTCCATTTCGAGCCTTGGCCAAGCATTAGGAAGGAGAAATTCAAGCTTATTTTCATTTGGTTTCCAAAGCATGGTAGGAAGTATGCGTTAGATCTCAAGTTCCTTGCCTTAAAGTTTGACGGAGTGGAATCTAAAGTAAGTACAACTCACTCTTTCTGACTCATTGATATTGTTACATAAGTGAGAATTAATTGATTTATGCTGACTAATGATTGTTTGGATGATATATGATATATTATCTATATATTGATTTGTATTTAGATATATTCCTAACTATTTGAGCAGATGGGACCCTATACGTTCCCGTGTATGAGTGGATGACCCTTTGTACGTGCGTATGCCTTGAAGCGGATATTGCACATATTTTCTAATATGTATATTTGTTGCAAGTGATAGGTTGAAAGGATCCAACTGGGTTCCTCACTGGTATTGGTTTTATTTACAGATATTGTGGTATATGCTGTTATCATATGATATATATGTTTTGGATGTCGTGCTTGATGTATTTAGTGTTGTTGCAGCATTAGGCCTGTTTTTGGAATTTAAAAATGTTAAAGTGATGATTTCCAAATTTAAAAGAATTTTTAAAGTGATTTTGAAAATAGATGTTTTATTAATTTTGAATTGTTAAATAAACGGATTTATTTTGAAATAAATAAAAGTTATAATTTTTATGTTATAAAATTTATAATTTTAAGAAATAAAATTAGAATGTGATTTTCGAAATGTGAAGTTGATAATTTTATAAAATAGTTTAAATTGAGTTTTTTGAATTTAATATAAACGGTTTATATATAGGATTTATAAAATTGAATTTTTATAAATCAAAATGATGGAATTGTCAAGGATTTTGTAAATGTTAAAGTGGAGTTATAAATGGATTTTATAAGTAACTAAGATTTATAGATTTATAATTTGTGAAGTTATAAATGAATGGATTTGTAAATAAAGAGAATTATAAGTGAATTAACTTATAAAGTGGATATTGAATGTAAATGAAATATATATAGAATTGGTAAATAAAGGGATTTTATAAGTTGGAGTTTTTATAAAATATAAATGGAATTTATAAACATTGTTTTGTAAATCCAAAATCAATTGAATATGATAAGTTAAATATATAAGTTTACTAAAGGTATTATATCCACGATTTTGGACAGTGGATAATCCTTTAAATTTAATGTTGCAATAATAAAGAGTTTGGTTGGGAATTATTTGTACAGTGGATAATCCTTAAAATAAATGTGTAGAAATATTGGATTTGGTAAATGAACTATATTCATGATTTTGGACAGCGAATAATAATATATTAAATTAAATGGATATTTTTAGGAAGTGATATTTTTTATAGAGTTAAATGTTTTGAAGATGTTTTAAAGTGTGTTAAATATCGAAACCATAGATTTCAACATTCATTGTTGAAATAGACGTTTTCGAGGAATAAGGAAATGATGGACTATAACACTGTTGTTATAGTAAATAATTTTCAAAAGAAAATATTTTGTATAGTATATGCGATTTATATATTTATCTATTTTTTGATACTAGTGATTTTGGCTTGTCGTAACAATGTTTTATGCAACATTCGTTTTGATCCAAATAAATATGTTTAAGAGCATGTTTTCCTTAAAAAACAAAATATATATACTTAGTCCTGATTTAAGTATATGTAATATTTTCTAAGTGTTGAAAATAAATTGATTTGTGAATTACTTATTGTTAAATAAGTATTTGGACATGTTTTCCAATATAGAAAAGTTGAAATGATTTTGAGAATATATCTTTTTTAAAGATAGTTTGAAGTGAATATTTGGCAAGAGATTTAATTAATAAAAGATTAACTAAAAGGGCCTAGTGATTGTTATGGTGTTGAATATATATCTGTTTGCTTTGATGTTTAAATAACCGACTATCAAATTTGGCCATTTTAGTTCCTCGACTTAATGTGAGAGCTATTTAGTCGTACATTTAGTACGTAGCCTTCTGTATAGGCTTGATTATCGTTTGTGTTGAGGATGTTGATTCGTGTAGTGTGGAATATTACTCCAATCTATTGAGCTTCCTTCTTAGCCCAAAGGATAGCAAGTTGAAAGTTGAAGACATGATAAGTCTATGAGACTTAGTTTCTGTGTGAAGTTGAGAAATGCTTTTGCGTTGTTGGTGCAAAGAGACCAGGATCAAATTTATCTTACAACCACTTCGGACCAACATATATGCGTTCGATTTGTGTAGATTGTGATGATATTGATATTCTGAATTTTCGTAGTGAGGACTGCGTGTTGATCGTTTGGGGTTAAAATCTCAATATACATATAGTAGCAGTGACCTCTTCATTATAAAATATCCAATGCAAGGACTATACCCTACTAATCCTAGAGATTTTCTAACAGGATGTGGTAGGAAAGTACCTTCGGTTTATCCTGTTCCTGGACAACTTGTATGGATGTTTGTGTGACATTGCATTTTTAAAGATTATGTACATTGGTTTTTACAAACGTACATCAATGATGGCGGAGAAGGCAATTTCTCTTAGCTTAACACCCACCTTGAGACGTATGAGCTTAAGGGTTGTATTTTTATGGAAGGCAAATAGTAGTCAACAGAAATGGTCGTATGGCATTCAAAGTGGTGTGATGTGATATGTGAAAGGTAATCGTTACCTCAGGCCTCATCAACCGGAAATGACTAAAACAGGGCTAGATGCGGCAAGACTAAGTGGGTGGCTCCCAAGTAGGGTATGATCATCCTCTTCTAGATATATCTTTACATGCTATGACGTCGCGTATCTGATTATTGTAGTTTCTATGCTATAAGGGCCCTCGGTAATGGTCGGTAACAATCAGAGGATGACATATTCGGTAACATCTAGTTATAGAGGTGGGCCGGTCTTGTGTTGGTAGAGGGCAGATGTTCTGTGCCTCTGGACATCCATCTAGAGATGTACCCATCAGAAAGTAGTCCCTTCACGAGGTCATTTGTATGGAAATCCAAACTCCATTACGTACCTGCCATTTTCTTTATAGAGCCAAGTATGATGGAATTTAATAATGGTAACAATTCTGACAGTTTTGAATATTATTTGTGCAATAGATACTATTATAACATAAGATGATTTGATATGAAATGTTTTAGTTATCATAAGCTAAAAACATGTCCATGTTTATGTGTGGGCATGTCTTACGAGATAGATTTGTTTTGAAAAAGGAAAAGTTTGGTAATTTAATAAATTTAGTTGAATGTGTTTCTCACGCTGATTTGCCAGACTGATCCGGGAGTTCTTCCCTTTCAATGCTTGGGTCAGACCGAGTATATTTATGGGATCAGATTTGGTGCTTTTGGAGCTTCAGCAGGGTAGCTGGAGATCTTCATTTTCGTATACACGTATCGGTTTTGTTTATCCGCTCCTTTGCTTAGATGTTTTATATTTTCGGCAATTGTGAGGACAGGTTATTATAACTGTCCAGGCTGATGATTATTGATTGATTGTTGAACTCTGATTGATGTGTATATATACAACTTCTATTTTGTAAAGATCATTGATATGATATTATATGTTTTCTGCTGCGATGTGAGATTCTGTATTGTTCTGTTTGGTTCTATCTTCTCTCTTTCTTCTCTTCTCTTCTTCTCTCTTCTTTTCTTTCTCTTGACTTTCTGTCAGTCGATGCTTTTTGGGTCGGACATATGTGGATTATTATCGATTCAAAGGGTACGGATTTGTGGGTTGTCACAACTGCTACTGGATGTATATTGAGATTTTAAGCCTAAACGATCAACAAGCAGTCCTTCACTACAAAATCCTAAATATCAATATCATCACAACCAACCTGCACAATTGTCGCATAAATGTTTGGTCCAAAGTAGTTTTCAGATAAACCGATCCTGGTCTCTTGACATCAACAATGCAAAAGCGTTTCTCAACCTCACACAGAATGTAAGTCTCATAGACTTATCACGTCTCAAAATTTCAGTTTGCTATCCTCCGGCCAAGAAGGGAGCTCGATAGATTGAAGTAATACTCCGAACTATACGAATCAACATCCTCAACACAAATGATAATCAAGCCAACACAGATGGCGTACTAAGTGTACGAATAAATAGTTCTCACATCAAGTCGAGGAACTAAAATGGCCAAATTTGATAGTCGGTTATTTAACTATCAAAGCAAACAATCAAATATGTAGCATCATAAACAATCACTAGCCATTTTTAATTAATCTTTTATTAATTAAATAACTTGCCAAATATTCACTTCAAATTATCTTTAAAAGATATGTCCCCAAAACCATTTCAACCTTTCACTATTTGGAAAATATTTCCATATACTATTTAATAATAAGTAATTCACAAATCAATTTATTTTCAACACTTAGAAATATTACATATACTTAAATCATGATTAAGCATATATTTTATTCTTTAAGGAAAACATTCTCTTAAACATACTTATTTGGGTCAAAATGAATGTTGCGTGAAACGTCATTACGACAATCCAAAATCATTAGTACGGGGATTTGAAAATTAGATAGATATATAAATCTCATATACTATACAAAACATCTCCTTTTGAAAATCATTTACTATAACAATAGTGTTATAGTCCATGCTCTATGTACTTCACGAAAACATCTATTTCAACAATGAATGTTAAAATCTTTGTATTTGATCCTTAACACATTTTAAAACGTCTTCAAACAATTTAATTCCATTTAAAAAAATCACTTCCCAAAAATATTTATTTTAAATTTAAAGGATTATTCACTGTCCAAAATCATAAATATTATTCATTTACCAAATTCAATGTTTCTACACATTAATTTTAGGGATTATCCACTGTCCAAAATCATGGATATATCTCCTTTAATAAACTTTCATATTTGACTTACCAAATTCAATTGATTTCGGATTTATAAAACAATGTTTATAAATTCACATTTCTATTTATAAAAACTTTAATTTATAAATTCCGTTTATTAACAAATTCCATTTACCTCGTTTATATTCCTAAATCCAAATTATAAATTAATTACTTATAAATCTCTTTATTTACAAATTCATTCTTTTATAAATTCATCGGTTATAAATCTTATTCACTTAGAAAATTCAATTATAACTTCATTTTAACATTTAGAAAACTCCTTTATAATTCCATCAATTTTGATTTATAAAAATTCAATTTTATAAATCCTATGTACAAACCGTTTATAATAAGTCAAAAATCTTAATTTAACTATTTCTATAAAATAGTTAACTTCATATTCCAAAATTCGCATTCTGATTATATTTCACAAAAATCATAATTTTTTACAACATAGAAATTATAACCTTTTATTTATATAAAATAAATTTTTTCCTTAACAATTCAAAATTTATATATTTTCAAAATAACTTGAATTCATTTTCAAATTAGAAATCATCACTTTAACATTTCTAAAATTCCATAAATAGGCCCAATGCTGCAACAGCAATAAATACATCAATCACGGCATCCAAAACATCATATATCATATGATAACAACATATATATCAATATTTGAAAATAAAATCAACAATGGTGAGGAGTTGGATCCCTCCAATCTGTCACCTGCAACAAATATACAGATCAGAATATGTGTATGATGTCCGCTTCGAGGCAGACGCGTGTACAAAAGGGCCATCCGCTCATACATGGCAACGTATAGGGTCTCATATGGTCCAATAGGCAGGAATATATCGGAATACCAATCAATATATAGATAATACATCATATATCATCCAAACAATCATCAATCAACATAAATAAAATTTATTCTCACTTATATAAAAGTATCAGTGAGTCAGAAAGAGTGAGTTGTACTTAATTTGGTTCTAATAGTAGTTACAGTGTTTTATTCTGAATAAAATTAAATAAGCGTAATTTTACCCAAAATTTTTGCTAGCTGCAATCAACACCAAACTAGCTCTAAAATGTACTGCTCATCAATACGAACCAAACGCAACTTGTTTCATCAAAAACGAACCTCGTATGAAGAAGTTATAGCATTTTAAAGATTATACGAATTTATATATAAATTAATTTCAATTTCTTATTTTATTTTTAAATTTACCCTAAAAAAATTGCAATCATTCATTTTATACAAAACAAGATTTGGCCGCTAATATCATCTTTTTTTTGCTCGCGTCCAACATTTCGGACGAACCTATTGGCGGTTACTGCTATCGACAATCGCCCCTCCAACGTTCATCTATACGTTGATCAGGAAATGCCACATCGAAGCCCATCGCCTACTGCACCACCGCTCTCAACTTGGTAGAGCTCGGCATCTCTAGCACCTTGAAAAACGTGCGTGAAGGTAGCACAAACGCGAGCCTGTATTAGACGATCCACTCCACCTTTTTAAATCATCACCATTGGATTTACTCTTGACGAGTTCTACAAATTTCTAGTTGAGGCCTTCGTCTAATTCTGCATGGATTGGGAGGATTTGAAGGAGGATCGATATTAGATTTCGGCCATTGAATCAAAATCGGCAGCTAGCGTAGTTAGATTAGGTTTTGTGAAAATTGAAGATAAACGGGTCCTTTTATGTAAAATTTTACGACACTATTCATTCTGGAAATTTTCCGAACTTCAAACGAAGCATGCCGCCTAGCATTTATAATGTTTTGCCCCTATTTCGAATACAATGGAATATATATCGAAGGCCAATTCGATCATATTTGAAAGATAGATTTTCGAATCTAATTATTTAAATTTAAAATTTCACTTAAATAAATTTCTATGCGTTTCAGCTTTGTACGACCAAACCGTAAATCCAATTGACACAAAATTTGAAATCCTACAATAATATAACATTATAGATCCAATAAAACTAATTTCGTCGAAATTCGAGACTATATCAAAAATGATTATTTTTACTCGTTAACTAATATTAAAATATTTAATTTCTGCAAATTAATTTTAATTCAATTTTATAAGTTTACCAACATCATTCTAATTCAAATAGAATTTAATTCATCTTTATAAATCAATTTTATTCACATTAAATTCAGTTTCCAATTATTTCAGCAATTTCAAATATTAAATCAACAATTTAATTATCCAATTAAATCACTACATTTGAAATATAGTTATTTAGCTTTTAAAATTTAATTTTGAATATTTAAAATCAATTAAATATATGAATTTCAAATGGCCAAAATTGGATCGTTACAGCCGAGACGAATAAATTGAACAAATTCAAAAATATTTGAAAATCGTAAGAGCATGATGAACAAGCATCATAGATTCTAAAACCAAACGCAAGCCATGGTGACCAAGCAATGCATATCAAAAAAATATTCGAATTGAACCAGTCAAAATAAATCACAAGTATTCAAGAAAAATCGAAAGGCTAAGAAAGAATTAAGAAGAATTCAAACATATTTATACGAACGTTTATTTAGGGATTTCATCCCTATATAACCCGTTACATCATTGGCAAATTGGTCATTCGAGTTCAAACAAATCAGAGAGCAAGCATCGTCCAGACCTCGAATCAAGCCGAGTATAAGTATAAATCGAAAAAGGGAAAACACGTACCAGTTCAAAGAACGAATCATTCAAGCTCGACATTTGAAGCCACCGCAAGTAATAAATCCAGAGATTCAATTGAGGAAGCATTTGAAGCAGATGGAAGAACGAAACCATATAAGAAATCAATTCGAACAAAGCGACAGCTTCATCACAGAGATCTAATTTTACAATGAAGGAATTAAAAAGAAATAAGGCAGTCCTGAATGGAAAAGGAGACAATCTTCTCTATTTTTAGGCCGTAATTATAAATAAGGGATATAACGTTTTTTATTGGGCCGGTCTCTTTAATTTTAGTTTTGGGCTTAAATAGGGTTTTGTGTTTAGTTTTTATTCTATTTTGTAATTTTCTTTAAAATTTTGTAAAATTTTAGTCATGTGACTAGGTTATGAACAACGGTGGTGCAGTTCTAGAATTCGTAACTCAGTGGTTGAGTTGTGGCAGGGTTTTGAGCATAGGGTTAGGTTAGTCATTAGTGGGTATTGCAAGTTTATGCACGTAAGCATCTGACTACTTAATTTCTAGTAGAAACCTTGGGGGCAACATATAGGTAGGGTTTTGCCAAAGCTAATTAAATCTGTATTGTTCTATTTCTGCTTTTATTATTCTGTTATTATCTGTAATGCAATTATTTTATATATTTTCGCATTAATTTTTATTATTATTAGTATCACCCTATTTACCCCCCTCTGGGGTGAAGTCGATCCTACAAGTGGTATTGGAGCTAGGAACAAAAACCAATTTTTCAATTAAAAATTTGACTTTTTTTAAATGGCTTCCTTTAATAATTCTTTTGCCGAGGGTCATTCCATAGTTAGGCCACTAATATTCAATTATGACTACGCATGTTGGAAAAATAGAATGAATTTTTTTCTAAAATCCATATATCCTTGAAATATTGTCGAAACGAGATATAGGACACCAACAATTATGGCAGATAATCAAGAAATAGAAAAACCTATGGATCAATGGTCAAATTCTAAAATTAAACTGCTAACTTCTATCACCAAGGCTATGAACTCTATTATTTGCTTATTAGACCAAATTGAATTTAATCGTGTTTCACATTGTCTCACTTTGTAGGAAATCCGGCACACACTTGAAGTAGTTCATGAAGGAACCTCCAAAATCAAAGATTCCCGCCTTATCAAATTTAGCAATGAATACAATGAAAAAGTAAATAAACGCTTCTCAGGAGAAACAAATGATAGTGAAACTAAAGAACCAAGCGAGGTGTGTTGTTAGGCTAAGAATAACAAGAATGGTATCTAGATTCCCGTTGCTCCAAGCGCATGACGGGCTACAAATCAAAGTTTCTTAGTCTAGAAAAGCAAAAAGGTAGGAGAGTCACAATGGGAAACAATGATAAATGCAAAATTATTGGTAAAGGTAAAGTAGGTAATGGTACGTTTACCTTAAACGACGTATTGTATGTTGAATATCTACACCATAATCTGATCACAATTAGCCTATTATGTGACAAGGGAATGAATGTTGTTTTCGATTCTGGTTTGTGCAAAACTGTTGACCAATCATCAAAAGAAACCTTATTTTCAGGTAAGAGGAAATGTAATATATACTCTCTATCTTTTGATGATCTCGCTTTTTCAAAACGTTTGGTAGCTATGGACATGGAAGTAAATTTATGGCATAGATGATTTGGACATGCTAGCATAACTGTTAAACAAATTAAAAAGAAAAGATATGGTAAGAGGTTTTCCATCACATCTTTTCAAAACAGAAACTTTATGTAAAGCATGTACTACAAGAAAACTTAAAAAATCGTCGTTCTATGCCAAGAACAATGTAAGAACTTCTAGAGTCCTTGAACTAGTTCATATGGATTTGTTTCGACCTAACGATATTGCAAGTCTAGGTGGTAAGAAATATTGTTCCATTTTATTGATGATTACTCTAGATATACGTGGGTATACTTCTTAGCTAAAAAATCAGAAACTTTCTGTTACTTCACTAAATTCACAAAATTATTTCAAAATGAAAATGAAGTTTCTATTATTTCACTAAAAAGTGATCATGGTGGAGAATTTGAAAGTTATGAATTTGAAAATTATTGTGATGAAAATGGATTTAAACATGAATTCTCTATCCCACATACTCCATAACAAAATGGAGTAGTCGAGAGAAAGAATCGAATCTTACAAGAGTTGGCTAGATCTATGGTAAACGAGTATGAACTACCTGGTCCTTTTGGGAAGAGGTAGTAAATACAACATGTTATGTAATGAATAGAGTCATGATTAGGCCGATTCTTAGGAATACACCATATGATCTACAGTTCGACAAAAAGCCAAACATTGCACAGCTCAGAATATATGCATATTTAAAATTTAAAATTCATTTTAATTAAATAATCATTTTGAAATTAATAAAATATTGATAATTAGTTAAATTAAAATCGAAATTCAAATTTTAAATTTTCAGTAAATCCTAAATGATATTTTGATGTTTGAAATTTATTCTATATTTTCTCGGTTCAAATTAATTTATTTAGTTTTGGCCATTTTAAACAATTAATTTTTAAAAGTAAAAAAATAATTTTTTATCTTTCGACCGAGAACTTACGTAGTACTAATATAATTGCATTAAATTTAAAAAATACTTTTCAGAACATATTTGAATTAATATAATTTACTTATAAAGTATATTGATCTAAATATAATAATAAAATGTTTTAAAAAAATGTTACTACTAAAAATTAGTATTACTGTAATAAAATTATTTGACTGATTTTAACCATAGTATGATGTTATAACTAATTATAGACTATATAGATGTAATTCATTAATACATATTAATTTATAAAATATAAATATATTAATTTTACATATGGCTGCATTAACTTGACATATATGATATAAAATAAATTATTAAGTATAAATATATACATACATATAACCAAGACTAATTTGTGACAACATTGTTGCATATCAGAATCGCCACCTAATTAAAAATATAATATATATATATATATATGATAAATATATATGATAAAAACATTATACCAAAATTATTTGATTATAGTCATATAAAATAATATCTTAAGTCCAAAGAATTGAAGTACACTTTGAAAATTAAATTCTCGCTTTTGAATCTCTTTCCGATTCAGTAGAGTGTTAGTCCTTGAACCGTTGACCTTGAGCTATAGATTAGTGACTAGTTTTGACTTGGCTTGAGCTTGTCATGATGGAGGAGCAAGAGTATATTTTCAACCAGTAAATATACAAAGAGGAGGTAGTAAAAAGATCCAATCTAATTAGGGTTTGGGATGCCAAAATAGTGGATAGAAAGGAGAGAAAAGTGGATCTAATCTCATACTCTCTCCTTTAATCTATGTCATCCTAGTCAAGCCCCTTATACATAAATTTAACCGCCTATAACCATCTGCGCCGCTGAAAATAACAAGCTCGATGATTAGCCTTAAACACATTTAAGCCCGTATAAAAATATTACGTAGCTAAATCTAATTTAATCACTTATCGATATAGTATATTGATTGGTATATTTATAACAATAATAAACATATTTTGTAATATTATTTTCTCAAATTATAAAAAAAATATAATTAATATTTCATAAATATTAGTTTAATTAATTTATAACAATTATAAACTAACTAATCATTTGGTAAATGGAGAATTTATCATTTTGGTTGTGTGACTCATCGATTTAAATTTGGTCAGCGATTAATATTGAACTATTTGAATAGTACCGTCCATACGTCACATAGTAAGTTGTGAGTCATTTGTCCAAATTTATTGCTTTCTTGGTTCTGGTAAAATCCAATTTCACTTTGTTAAGCGTCACCTATTTGTGACTTTTATTTACACCAATTCCCTTTATCAAAACTATGTCACTTCAGACTTATGAGATATGGTAATGGACAAAATTCCAATATCATAGTCCTTGATTTAATAATAACAATTATTATTAGCCAAAATGCTCTGACCAAAGACTTTGACTTTATATTGACTTGCATTGACCATGATACTAACCCTATATAACCGTGGAGACGAATCCTCTCTTGAATAATGCTTTACTTCCAATACTTTTGTTATCCCTATAATTTTCAAACAATATAAACAAAGAAATTAATGTCAAGACTAAGGGCTTAAGTCAAAGTTTAAACCTCCAGACGATAAGATAGCATTGAGGATGAATGCCGACGTTAAAGTCCTCGTCAACTTGGAAGACCACAAGATTATGTTGAAGAAACAAAGCCAATACGTAATCATTGTCTGTATTCTTTATGTTTGACATCATCTATGATGTCGAGGTCATCACTCAAGCATCACCACATATGATCAAGGTTAACGTTGATGCATGCTTAGCGAGTGAAACATCTTATCGACTTTGAAGGCAGGAAAGAAAAGATATGAACATGACATCGCCTTTTATGGTGAATGAATGCTCCTTGTTCACGATGACTACCAGTCGACACTCTCGAAGACGTATGATCAACAATACTCTTGTAATGTACATCCAAAACATAAGATAGAAGAATGTCGAAGACATGTATACAACATTGCCAATAATAAAAGAAGCAGCGATGTCAAACCTAGTCACTATCCTCTTCGTCACGCTCGAAGACATATGACTATTGAGCATGTAAAGATGGATTAACGTTGAGGAAATAAGATAACATTCTTCATTGAAAAAGGAATACAACACTATCAAATGAATCCATGCAACATAAGCCATCAATATGTGTCAATATAGCCAATGGTGCACTTCTTTGATGCTGAATATCGTCGGCGTTGCTAATCGTCTATTAAAAGCACGTTGTCAACAACCTTGAAGGTTGTCAGTAAAAGTGGCACTGAACTTCACAAGCACTTTGAAGACACTGTTCTGCGGTTGCGGCAAGGGTCATCGACACCAAAGTAATATAAAGTAATGTTGCTCTTCATTATACTCAACGATGCACTTCGTCTCTCATTTAGCATGCTTCGTCAACATTGGGAGGATGCCGCTATTAGTCTGCATTGCCACTACTCAACTATTTTCTCCAAAAGTCACCAAGGTCATCGACTTCGATGCAATTCCATACGAAGACATTCATTCATGACAACATTCGGTGGCGAAATCACTTCTCTTTAAAAATATTTGATGCAACCATCCTATTGGCACGAAGTCAACCCAGTCGAAGTCATCTAGAGTAGAGTAGAGCCACTTTTCCCTTATAAATATGGAATTAGGGTACCATTTTTAGGGACCGAATTCTCTCTCTTCATTTCTCACATGTTTCCAACTTTGTAGACTCTAAATCAATTTGGGGATTTAATCGATTATAATACTTGAATCTTGTAAACATAAGGAATTGGAAATCAAACAATTACATAGCATATGGGCTATGATTTATGACTATCATATTTGTCTTTGATTATAATTTGTACTTTGACTTGACTTCGAATTGGAACAAGCATACCATGTTGACTTTATTCAAGTTTGAGACTTGCGTATCCAACTTCGACTATAACCTAACTTCGCCCTTGATCTTGCATAACCTATTGGGACTTACATATTGAACTAGCATATTAATGTCGACCCTATATGACTTCGGCTTTGATAATTGAACAAAGAATTGCAATGGACATTGAATAATGTACATCTCAGCCAATGACTTTGACGACTTTAATCATCTTCGAAGAGAATACCCTTTAGTTAACTCATTTTCTATTTACTTTTTGGTGTCGACAAATTTGTTTATTAACGTTTTAGCGCTAGAAGGAGGGCTCAAACCAACGATTACGTATACTTATTTCCACAAACTAATTTTATAAGGTTATTTTGCTTCAAGAAGAAAATGGTAAGACCCAGAAATGGTAATGACATCCCAAATGAAGAAGCCACATCACAAACAACTTTGGAAGGCAATATCATCTCAAGCTTAAATTTAGGAAGTACGGAATATGGACGATCTTCAAATTTTAACAAGACTTGCAAATAATGAAACCAAACATCAGGATATAATACGACAACTGGTAGTTATGTGAGATCTCTTAAAGAAGCTCCATCTCAAGAATTGTTTAAGATGATTAAGCTTATGGAAGAAGGAAAAGAAGCGCAATTTTCAAATAAAATCCAAGATGAGGAAATAGGAGCATACTCTCCAAGATTGCAGATGAAAGAAAGCAAAAGGATTGTGATAAGTCAACAAAATAAAAATCAAGATAATCTAGCAAGAAAGTCCCTTGAACAATTGGATAGTTCAATCAAAGAATATGATAAAGACTATTATTGTAGTGATACCAACAAAAATAACAAAGGACATGCTGAAGGAGAAAGAAATCCCTGATCTAAACAAGATAATCACTTTCGAAGAACTCCTATGTCAGAGGAAATATTTGCTGTTAAAATTCCATCTCACGTCGAGATTCCTTTACTAAAGTATGATGGAACCGCTGATGCAGATGATCACCTTCTAGCTTTTGAAAACAAAATGGATTTGTATAATGCATATAGTGTAGATCGCTGTAAGCTCTTCAACGTAATTTTTCATGGAGCAACTGCAAAATAGTATAGGTATTATACTAACGGCTCGTCTGTTCATGGGAACAATTTTCTTATGAATTCAAGGTGCAATTTTACATATACAAAGACCAAAGTATGGATTCCAGCATGTTGGCTAATATCAAGCAAAAGTGTAATACCCCATAAATGGACCATAAATAAATGAAATAAATTGAACTAAATATGATAAGGGTTGAATATGAAATTTTTATAAAAGTTGGAATTTGACCACTGAAGTTATTCCGTTGCGTTTGGTGTGAAATTCTGATTTGTTTCCAGATGCAATATGTTGAAAAAGTAGCTTAAACAAAGAGTTTTGAGCATTTTAAGTTTTCATATTTAAATTAATTTAGTTGGAATTCAAATACAAATGATAATTTAAATTTGGATTTGAGTTTTAAAAATTAGTTTGGAGTTTAAGAAAAAGTTTAATCCACAATTAACGTTAAAGTTAATTAAGGAATAAAATTAATTAAAAAGCAATGGAAATAAAACATTCCCAAAAAATGTACCAGACGGCCCTTTTATTGGGACCGATCAACATAGCGGTCGACTAGTTGAAGAGGGGTAGTCGATCATCCAAAACTAGATTTTAGCAGTGGGGACTAAGATTTGAAAGGGTATGCTATTTATTCATACGCTCCATATTTCTCCGATTTAAACTATTTTCATCCTACGGTTCTCGTACATTTCAACCCCTATAAATAGAACCATATCCTCTCCACTTTTTATTCATACTTTGGGTAATACAATGAATTCTACCATTTCTATCTTTCTAATCAGATTCAGAAACTCTGTAGATAATTCAAGTAAAATTCAATTTATTTTTTATTTGTTTCTTCTTCCTCCAATCTATCCTTATCCTATTCTTCTCCAATTATTATAAACCTAATGAATATATACCTCTTCCCTACTATGTGTGTGTATATCAAAAGGTATATCAAAAGGGAGAGATTTTAGAAGAGATTGAAAGTCTATAAATCCATTTAAGTAAAGCTAAGGATAATCAGTGAGTGGAAACTTTAGTATTTCTTTTTCTGTAATTGTTTAGTGTATTTCTATTTGGATTTGAATACGCCTCGGGGATTTAGGAATTTCAAAAATATTACAGATAAAACCCCCAAAATTCCTTTTAATTCGAAATGTTAATTCTATGTTGAGATTCTCAATTATTTATATTAATTTGATGGAATTTGTTTCGTTTATGCAATTTTTGATGATTTCATAGTCCATTCCACTTTTCCTTCTTCTTTGGTTCAAACTATGATTCCTTAATGAAATAAAGGGTTTATATTACAAATTCTATTCGTAGTTTACACCACTTATTCTTACCTATTTCTTTGTAAAAGAGGAGTTGAATATAATATGGAGTTTAGATTGCAATTCCTATTGTTTAGGTTATTCCATTGAATTGTTGTAATAAATTGAGTTTCAAATTTATTTACAAGTCTTTTATTAAAGTTTTGGTTATGAATAATTATTCCTTGTTTGGATATTGGAATCTCTTATTTTGATATGTTGGAATCCCGTAAATTTGAAGAAAAAGGACTTGTAATAGTATTTGGTTAGGAATTGATATTTAACGCTTTAGGGCGTAAAATCCATACATTTAGAACTTATTAGGCACTAATATTTATTTACTTATATTTGTGTAATTAACGTATAATTATTGCATATATGGCATATTTACTTACGCATTTGTGTTAATTTATTTCCCCCATCAGGAAGGTAATTGATTGGTAGGCGAAAATAAGAGGAAACTCTAATGTTACCTAATTATTATTTTAAGGCGTAATAAGGAAGATTCCTTATAATGCCTTATTTATGAAACGACGAAATGAGTGTGTGTGTGTGTGTGTGTCTATATATATATGGAGAGTAATTGACGTATGACTAAGTCAAGGGGATGCGTGGTCAATAAAGTTACATGATGGAAATCTGCCCTTCAATTTGAAGCTACCATCAGTTATGTACACTTTGATTGATATGAGACATCCTTATGATAAATATTTGTAATGATGCAAGGTTAGTCCAAAATTTTTTAGGGGAAATCTGCCTTGCAAATTCTGGCTATCAGTTCCTACGAATAGTTGGACTAATGAGAGGTCACTATAAGTATGGGCCATAAGATGGAGGGCCTACTTCGAGGTCTTGGGGAATTAATTGGTTGTGTGAGGGCCCGCCTCTTTTCTCCAGATCAAATATTAAATTGGCAAGGGTTATGTTAGGTGGTATCTCAATTAGGGGGTCTTCTTTTGGAAATAGATATTAAATGATGGGGTCTGCCTTAATTAAGGTATTAAATGACCAGAGTCTGCCTATTTTCCACTAGGAAGTATTAAGTGGCCTAAGAGATTCCATATGATGTCGGCTAGATAGTACCATTAAGGAGAACCTATTGGAAATAGGTATTAAATGATAGAGTCCACCTTAATTAAGGTATTACTTGACCATAGTCTTCCTATATTCCAATAAAAGGCATTAAGTGGCTTGGGTATTTTTGCTCACATTATTAGCTGCTTATAACGTATGATTGGGATATGGAATTCTAGAAACCTACATCTAGAATATAAGGTATTAAGTGGTTGGACCCACATCCTTTCCTTGTAAAGAAGTATTAAATCGTTTAGTAGTCTATTTTCGTAGACATATTCTTATTTTGAGATATACTGCCCAAATACTTTAAAGGTAAGACTCAAGGTTTTTATTCACCAGACATTATTGTTCTAACTCCCTTGTCATTACAACATAAGTTGAAGACATTGATGGAAAAGGTGAGCTTGAAGATGAAGGTAGTGGACTTGCGGCTCTATTTACCATTTTTGTTTGCTTTTGTATGTACGCATGTACCCAGACTATTGTTGTAACAGATTATGCTACGTTTTGATGGTATCTTATATCTTGACATTATTATGAATTTGAAATAAACGGGTACATTTTACTATTATACTTTTTTCCATTTGGTGTGAGTTCTAAAAGTTTAGTTATGGCTATGTAAGGTTATTTCTTTTACTACCAACGGCTTAACTTAGAATGGATTTAAGTTTCGATGGACCTTTTCTGTGTCGAAATTTAGGCCTGTTTTGGGTTGGGTTGTCATAAAAAGCTAGGGAAATTTCTAGGTGAATATCTAAAGAGATTTAATATAGAAGCATTGAGAGCAAAAAATGCAACCGCTAGGGAAAAACTAAAGGCAATTCGCTTGGGGCTAATTGAAAAACCACCTTTTTGGAAGAAAAAAAATTATATTCATGAATGCAAAGATCTACAAACACTTCTGCTTCTAGATGGTAAAATTTATTCGAATGTACGAGATGTATCATGCATGAAGAAATCTCAACAAAATCAAAAAAGAGGAAAAGTTAAATTTGAGCTTCTCAATAAGAAGCCAAAAGAGAATAAGAGTAGAAGGGGAATTCTAAGGAGATATTCGAATCTAACTATGTAAATTTGAGCAACCCCTTTCCTACATTTTAACCGTGTAAGAAAATGGTGAAAATTTCTCTACTTCCTACAAAATATGAAACTGTCTGTGACATCTTGCTTTCGGAGGCTCAAAACTAACTGTTATGGATGCTGAAGTCATCTATAGGTGTTATTTCCGCGTGACCGAAATCGTAGTCTTAAAACTATTAGCAACACAGAAACACAAGAATATGAAAATTTTTAAACTTCGACAAAACAAAATATCTCATTTCTTATGAATTTCAATTTAAGATTTAATTACATAATCCCAGATGTTAACCACGTTTAGATCACATATACGTGTACAAAATACGATAAGAGCGGCATATGAAGATGTACCCTTATGATGATCAGAGAACTAATAAATATGAACTTTACAGTTCTTAGTACATCACAGCAAAATGCACAAAATAGCTCCTATATAGCTAATATGGCCCCCTGCACGTCTCCGGAAGCTTATTCTGTAGGATCTAGATTAACCCTAGAGGGGGGGGGGGTGAATAGGGTTATAGCAAATTTTCTCGATTTAAACACAGAAATAAACTGCAGAAATAAATATGCTGAAAAGTAAATCACACACAAAATTTACCCAGCTTCGGCAACCCCTGCCTACTGCTGCATTCACAGATTTCTATTAGAATTAAACAGTATCACGCTTACAACAACTCTACTAGACTCGCAGACCCTTTTGCTCCCGCTCACAAACACTCTACTAGACTCGCACACCCTGCTCCCGCCTATAGAGTTTCGCTCACTTGCAAACACTGCTCCCGCCTATAGAGCTTTGCAAACTCGCACACCCTGCTCACTGAACTAACTCAAAATAGACAATCTGACACTACCTAACCTAGGTGGTGATTTACTAACTTTTTTGGTTCGTAAAATAAAAAACAATAAATTAAAAAACAATAACCCTAAAACAATATTAATAAAGCCTATAGAAACAAAACCCCTTTTTTACTTGGACCCTAAATAAAACTTTAGCCCTTTTATAAAACAAAACCGGCCCCTTGTTTTTATTAACCCGATCCACTTTCTTTTGAGAAGAAAAATGGCGGCCTCTTTCTGATTAGGGCTTCGTTCCCTTTTGTTCCAGTTAGGGCTTCGGCTCTTTGTTGGCTTCGGTTTCTTCGATTGATCTGTGATATGTTTCCATAGCTCGCTGCTTCTCTGATGGTTGACTATTGGATGTTTTGCAGTTGCTCGATCGAGTTCGTTGCTTGTGAATTCGGTATGTACTGTGTCCTTTTGCTTTTCTAAATTGATACTTGAACTCGATGCATCTAAATGCCGATGATGATTAGGGTTTTAATAGGATGAATTCCTATTTTTGCGTTCATATAAATTTGATTGAATTTGTCAAATTCTTTATCTCGGCCACTTGATGATGCTTGAATGATTGAGATCGATTCTGACTTTTTCATATGCGTATTTTTGTTTCTTGCGTCCCACGGCTTTGATGTTGACTTGTTCATATTTCTTGCTTGGTTGGTCACGGCTTTGAATTGAATTCGTGATTTGTGATATTTGACTTTGTCAATTTCGTATATTTTTGACTGTTGATTAGTTGATAATTTGAGTCTGCAATGTTATTCTTTGACTTGTCTACTGTCACTTCTTCGAGCTAAATTGTTGTTTGTGGTCAATTGCTTCGAGTTGATCTTCTAGCTGGTGCCAGTTTGCTGTGACATTGTGCATTTCATTCTGTTTGATGTTGCACTTGGTTATTTTGTTCATCTGTGTATTGCTGCAATCTTCATTGAGCTTGTATGCTTCAAGTTGCCTTGACTGGTTCATACTTGTTGAACTGGTTTTGGTTGTTGCAGTATGTTACTGCATTTGGTCTGAGTCACTTGTATCCATTTTCGAGTTGCATATTGATGTTGTATATGTGATGCATTCATTACTGCAATACTTGTTGCACTTTAGTTGTTCACCATGTTGCATTCACTCCATTTTGCATTGCATTTGTAATTGATGCAGTTTTGACATTTTGTCATGTTGCAGTATTCATTGTTGTTGTGTTCCTCACTGATGCATTGTTGTAACTTCATCTTGACTTAGGCTTTTCACTGTAACAGATGCTACACTTGTTCATGTATATATTCTTGGAGTCTGCAACTACAGTGTACTGATGGTCTTGAGCATTTGTACATTTGTTCACAACTGCTTCGAGTCATTCTCTTCTATGTTCACTGGCCTGTACTGCCTTCACTGTCCACTTGAACTGTTTCACTATGGTTTCATGCCTTGTAGTTGTATTTGAGTCAGTGCTTCACCATGTCACTTTTTGATTGATGCTGCATCACTTGTAGCTTTGATCATGTTTCTGTCATGTTTGAACATAGTTGCATTATGTTGGCCGAGCTTTGATCAGTTGCATTGTTCATGTCATGTTCTCTGTTCATTGTTCATTGCACTGTGTTGCATTACAATCATTACTTCATGTTCCCTTCATGTAGCTTGTTCTTTACTGCCTCTATTATGTATGCATTTGCATACTGCTGTTGTTTGAATATTGTTGGATGCCATCTTCATGTACTCGATATTGTGGCATGTTTGTGGCTGAACTTGTATGCATCATATATGCACTGTGCACTAACTTGAGTCTGGTTCTTCACTTGGAATTGCACTTCCTGTTTGCTGTCATGTTCTTGTGCTCGAGCTCTTTGCATGCTTCATGTGTGCATTTGAGTTGTTTGTGTCAGTTGCTTGTAGTCTTCGCCATGTTGCAGTTTGTAGCTTTCATGCATTTTCTTTGACATGATTTACTTCACCTGTACTTGGTTATTTGTGTAGTCTTCGAGCATGTTGCCACTGTGTCGTTGTGCACTTTTGTGCTTTGCCCCATTCACTGTTGCTGTTTGGTCATTTTGTACTTCTCTTATGTACACTTGCACCTGTACTTTGACTGTTTGCAACTTGACACTGTTGTACACTTGCTCTTGTTGGCTGCGCATACGAGTTGGCGAGGCAGTGCACACGTGTATGAATGTACACGTGTGTATTGCAGCCACTTATGGTTACCTGTCCCTGTAATATCTATCAAGTGTATATATCGGCGTGCACGGCCTTGTGGCATATACAGTAATATACTGTGTATGTCACAAGTTGTTCGTGTATGATGAATTCAAATTTAAATGATGACGAACAACCCAAATAACTGAGGCAAATATTATTTTCAAAAACCATATTTTATTTTTGAATTGCAAAAATATTTCTTTTTCAATTTTACTGCGTTAGTTTATATTTTTGCAGATTGCTCAGATGCTGGATTCAAACCGGAATGCAGTTGAAGACAAAAATACGAGTGTGAGTGATATGTAGTGAGGTTATCAATGTAAAAATATTTGTGATGTAATCGTGATGTAATCAGAAATGTATATGTATAGTGAGAGCATGAATTTGTACTATTCAAGTTTGTAATAAATATTCGTTTGAATAAAA
This sequence comes from Allium cepa, assembly GCA_030765085.1. Lineage (NCBI taxonomy): Eukaryota > Viridiplantae > Streptophyta > Magnoliopsida > Asparagales > Amaryllidaceae > Allium > Allium cepa. The sequence goes on from CM060941.1 coordinate 600,078,262, forward strand.
TATTCGTTTGAATTCAAAAACTGTGTAACTTGTTCTGTTTGAATTCAAATTCAAATTCTGTGTAATTTATTTTATTCAACAGATATTTATTTAACCAAATACATACTATACAAAATATTTGTTTGAATAAAATTTCTGTTTGAATTCAAAATCTGTTTAACTTGTTTTGTTTGAATTCAAATTCAAATTCTGTGAAATTTAATTTTATTCAACAAATATTTATTTAAACTATGAAAAATAAAATAGTACATTACCAAATACATTTATATGAATGTATATATGTTTATTATCATCAAACAAAAATCATATAGCGCAAAGCGCATATTCAACAATCTCCCCCTTTTGATGATAACAAACATATATTTAAGATTTTGAATATATTAAATGTATTTGATAATTTCATTTGCTCCCCCTATTTGAATGCTTCCTTTATATGTGATACTCCCCCTACATATATGGCTCCCCCTACATATATGCATACAAATAAAAATATGTAAATGAGCCTATATGCAAATTGAAAGTTATTTGACCTTTGCTTGATTCTATTTGACACCTTTGCTTGATTCTATTTGACAAAATCTTAACTTTTCTCTCCCCCTTTTGTTATCAGCAAAAGAATAACAGTGTTATAAAAATAGGGATGAAGTGATAGACATGAATCAAACATTTAACTCAATTAAATATAAATATCAAATTTCAATAAAACTCAAACAAAATCATAATTACCCTTGTCAAACGCATATTCCATTTTCAGAAGTGATGGAGATAGAATCATCAAAAATTCATATAGATATGTCTATTTGTGGTATATTTATTTCTGGAAATTTGAATATCTACTAACCATGCATAACCGTTAGGACTTTTAAATGAGATTAGTAGTATTCCAATTTAATTTAAAAAATGAAATCAAGTATCTTCTAACCACGCATGACCGTGAGGACTTTTAAATGGGATTAGAATCAACTTGTCTATTAAATCAATTATTTTTAATATGCGTTCCATACATGCATAACCGTGAGGACTTTTAAATGAGCATGGAAGCACCTAATCAAAAATCCAAGTAATTCACCCATGCATGACCGTGAGGACTTTTAAATGAGAGTGAATACTTTGGATATTTATTTTTAATTGCTGAATATAAGAAATTGAAGCACAAATAATTTCCTTCACCGATTTAAAGATATTGAAGAACAAATGATTTCCTTTGTAAACTACCACAAATTTACATATTAAATATGATTTTGATGAGTGATGTTCGATAGAAAGATGATAGAAATAGAAATGGTCATGGAATTATTATCCAACAAAAAGTTTTTATAACTCTTGTTATGAAATTCTAAAGAAATTTTTAATTATACTTTCTCGAGTTATAATATATGATAAATATCAACACTTATCTCTTTTTCAATCACTATTTATCTTTTCGATAATCAAAGGGAGTCAGATTAGTCAAACTTGTCATTTAAATCAAATTAAAAATTATAAAATCAATTTTTCAAAAATAATTAAGCTGTAAATATGGTCAAACATGATTTCTTGAGGGGAATTTTATAAGAAAATTTTCTGCTATTTGAAAATTATTTCAAGTGAAAAATATGCAGATATTTTCTTTAAAAAAAAAACGATGCAGCAAATAAATGTTTCACAAATTAATCACGTTACACTAATAATTTTTCTATCAACTATATTACCAGTGTAATCCGCATCTGAATTTAAATTTCACTCAATATTCACTTGTTGAATCAAACCATGAGATGTGCACCAAAAATTTCAAAACATCATTCTTTTGAATTTTGAATTTAAGCCGTGTTAACACTCAAAATAAATATCATGATGATAAATTCAGAAACCAGAGGATAAACAATTATTTTCATGAGTAATCAACAGTCAATCAACATCATAATTATTTCAAAAACAATTTCTTAAAATCCTTTTTCTCATGAATTTGAAATCGTGCAAATTTACAAGCAGTGATCAAAATGTCAGAACCAATATATCTATGTGTAGCATGAGTAACCAGCATTTGACTGAACAAATTTATATAAATTAGTTCAAAAAATTTAAAATCTGGTTGGTCATCAATTAAGCACAAATTAATGTCATAAATAAGAACAAATCAAACAATCATATCAATTAAGTCCGAATCAGTCAACCATCATAATTACTCCAAGTAATTCTATTTAAAGATGGTTAGTCATTATTTTTTTTAAAAAAAAAATCATAGCATCAAAATCATCATCTTTTGTTCATCTCAATATTGGCTGATTTTAATTTAGAGTATGGTGCAGATAATCACATTTAAAAAACAATTACCTGTTTTACCTTTACGATAATTTTTCGTGATTGCCCATTGTGATTCTGTCACCTTTATACTAGGCTAAGGAACTTTGTTTTGTCGCCCGTTGTGCTTCTGGAACAGCCGAAATCCAGAGAACACTGTTGTTGTTCCTTAGCCTGCCACCACACCTACACGATAAAAGATTTATGTGACCTATTTGTTTTTATAGGTCCATTGTTGTTAGTGGCAGAATATGAAAAATATGTTTTTGGAGACTCAAAACTATTTATACATGTTCCTTTTGGCACCCAAATTTGTTTGACTTTCAAAGATTTTATATTTGTGCCTTTTGGAACCCAAATTGGTATAGTTTTCACGTGTTTGGGTCTATACCAACAATTATTTCGATTATGTCCAAATTCTCTACAAAACGTGCTCATTAAATTGACTTGATTAAATTTTGTGTTCCTATGACTATGATTTTCAACATGATTTCCAATTATTTCAGATCGAGCAGCACTTTTACCTTTATCATCATCTTGTGATTTTCCAAAACCTAGTCCTTTTCTATTGTTAGCAAAAATTTGATTTCCCAATAGCATGTTGAAAGATTTTTCGCCTCTTGAAAAGTTATTCAAAGATTTCTCAAGATTTTGGACTTTGGTTTTTAATGTTGTATTTTCAGCGACAAGTGAGGTGCATCGATTTATAAAGTCCTTTTTTCTAGTGTCAATGTTTTCTTTAAGACTCAAGTTTTCTTTTTCAAGATTCTCAGAGTTATTCCTAATTTTTGATAGTTCCGAATCTAAAATTTTACATTGGTTACATTCTAGGTTTTGAATATTTTCAAGTTCAGTTTTTAACCTAAAATTTTCACGAGCAAATTCTCTCCTATCAGATTTCAGTTTTTCAATTTTAGATTCAAGAGTATCCACTACCTTAGTAAGATCAGAACACATAAAAACAAGTTCTTTATAAGAAAACTCACCTGCCTCACTAGATTCGTCGGAGGTTGCTTCTGATTCTGATTTTGCCATGCAACACAAGTTAGCCTCCTCTGGGCTGCTATCCGAAGCTTCCTCTCCTTCTTCATCATCCCAAGTCGCTGCAAATACCTTCTTCGCCTTTTTCTTTTCTTTGTTGTTTTTGAGAAGTGGGCATTTTGGTTTGATGTGGCCAGGCTTGTTGCAGTTATAACATATCAGTTCATTATCGGAATTTTCGGAATCTTTTGACCTATTGCCCTTTGTTTTCTTCTTGCGTGGCTTGAATCTAGACCATCTTCTAAGATTATTGACAGCCATTGCAAGCTCTTCAATTTGATCTTCTTCATCGCTTTCTTCTTTACTTTTTAAGGCAATCGTCTTCTTCTTTGGTTCGGAGTTGTTGCGTTCTTCCTTTGCTTTTAACTCAAGCTCATATGTCATTAAGTTGCCAATCAACTCTTCCATGCTTAGTTTACTCAAATCTTTCGATTCTTGGATTGCTGTGACTTTTGCCTCAAAGTTCATTGGTAAAACTCGTAGTATCTTCCGCACAAGCTCTACCTCAGTGAATACCTTCCCAAGTGCTCTAGCGTTGTATACCAAAGTTGAAAAGCGTCCAAACATGTCCTTTATGCTCTCGCCTTTGTCCATCACATTCTCGTATTCGTTGCTGAATAGGGCTAGACGAGACTCCTTGACTTGAGAAGTTCCTTCGTGTGTCACCTCCAAAGTGTGCCAAATTTCCTGTGCTGTTGTACAATGAGAAATTCTATTAAATTCATTTTTATCAAGAGCACATATCAAAGCATTCATGGCTTTAGCATTTGTCGTTTTCAATCTCTTATCGTTAGCATCCCACCTATCCTTAGGTTTAGGAATCTCAGTACCACCAACGATTATAGTGGGAGGTTTATAGCCAGTTTCAATAATATCCCAAGCATCATAATAAACGGAACTAAGATAAATACTCATCCTAACTTTCCAATAAGCATAATCGTTCCCGTTAAACATGGGTGGCCTAGCAATAGATTGCCCCTCAGAAAAAGCATTATTTTGTAGACTCATGACTCTAGAGTTAAATAAAAAATAAACCGGGCTCTGATACCACTTGTAGAATCTAGATTAACCCTAGAGGGGGGGGGCGGGTGAATAGGGTTATAGCAAATTTTCTCGATTTAAACACAGAAATAAACTGCAGAAATAAATATGCTGAAAAGTAAATCACACACAAAATTTACCCAACTTCGGCAACCCCTGCCTACTGCTGCATTCACAGATTTCTATTAGAATTAAACAGTATCATGCTTACAACAACTCTACTAGACTCGCAGACCCTTTTGCTCCCGCTCACAAACACTCTACTAGACTCGCACACCCTGCTCCCGCCTATAGAGTTTCGCTCACTTGCAAACACTGCTCCCGCCTATAGAGCTTTGCAAACTCGCACACCCTGCTCACTGAACTAACTCAAAATAGACAATCTGACACTACCTAACCTAGGTGGTGATTTACTAACTTTTTTGGTTCGTAAAATAAAAAACAATAAATTAAAAAACAATAACCCTAAAACAATATTAATAAAGCCTATAGAAACAAAACCCCTTTTTTACTTGGACCCTAAATAAAACTTTAGCCCTTTTATAAAACAAAACCGGCCCCTTGTTTTTATTAACCCGATCCACTTTCTTTTGAGAAGAAAAATGGCGGCCTCTTTCTGATTAGGGCTTCGTTCCCTTTTGTTCCAGTTAGGGCTTCGGCTCTTTGTTGGCTTCGGTTTCTTCAATTGATCTGTGATATGTTTCCATAGCTCGCTGCTTCTCTGATGGTTGACTATTGGATGTTTTGCAGTTGCTCGATCGAGTTCGTTGCTTGTGAATTCGGTATGTACTGTGTCCTTTTGCTTTTCTAAATTGATACTTGAACTCGATGCATCTAAATGCCGATGATGATTAGGGTTTTAATAGGATGAATTCCTATTTTTGCGTTCATATAAATTTGATTGAATTTGTCAAATTCTTTATCTCGGCCACTTGATGATGCTTGAATGATTGAGATCGATTCTGACTTTTTCATATGCGTATTTTTGTTTCTTGCGTCCCACGGCTTTGATGTTGACTTGTTCATATTTCTTGCTTGGTTGGTCACGGCTTTGAATTGAATTCGTGATTTGTGATATTTGACTTTGTCAATTTCGTATATTTTCGACTGTTGATTAGTTGATAATTTGAGTCTGCAATGTTATTCTTTGACTTGTCTACTGTCACTTCTTCGAGCTAAATTGTTGTTTGTGGTCAATTGCTTCGAGTTGATCTTCTAGCTGGTGCCAGTTTGCTGTGACATTGTGCATTTCATTCTGTTTGATGTTGCACTTGGTTATTTTGTTCATCTGTGTATTGCTGCAATCTTCATTGAGCTTGTATGCTTCAAGTTGCCTTGACTGGTTCATACTTGTTGAACTGGTTTTGGTTGTTGCAGTATGTTACTGCATTTGGTCTGAGTCACTTGTATCCATTTTCGAGTTGCATATTGATGTTGTATATGTGATGCATTCATTACTGCAATACTTGTTGCACTTTAGTTGTTCACCATGTTGCATTCACTCCATTTTGCATTGCATTTGTAATTGATGCAGTTTTGACATTTTGTCATGTTGCAGTATTCATTGTTGTTGTGTTCCTCACTGATGCATTGTTGTAACTTCATCTTGACTTAGGCTTTTCACTGTAACAGATGCTACACTTGTTCATGTATATATTCTTGGAGTCTGCAACTACAGTGTACTGATGGTCTTGAGCATTTGTACATTTGTTCACAACTGCTTCGAGTCATTCTCTTCTATGTTCACTGGCCTGTACTGCCTTTACTGTCCACTTGAACTGTTTCACTATGGTTTCATGCCTTGTAGTTGTATTTGAGTCAGTGCTTCACCATGTCACTTTTTGATTGATGCTGCATCACTTGTAGCTTTGATCATGTTTCTGTCATGTTTGAACATAGTTGCATTATGTTGGCCGAGCTTTGATCAGTTGCATTGTTCATGTCATGTTCTCTGTTCATTGTTCATTGCACTGTGTTGCATTACAATCATTACTTCATGTTCCCTTCATGTAGCTTGTTCTTTACTGCCTCTATTATGTATGCATTTGCATACTGCTGTTGTTTGAATATTGTTGGATGCCATCTTCATGTACTCGATATTGTGGCATGTTTGTGGCTGAACTTGTATGCATCATATATGCACTGTGCACTAACTTGGGTCTGGTTCTTCACTTGGAATTGCACTTCCTGTTTGCTGTCATGTTCTTGTGCTCGAGCTCTTTGCATGCTTCATGTGTGCATTTGAGTTGTTTGTGTCAGTTGCTTGTAGTCTTCGCCATGTTGCAGTTTGTAGCTTTCATGCATTTTCTTTGACATGATTTACTTCACCTGTACTTGGTTATTTGTGTAGTCTTCGAGCATGTTGCCACTGTATCGTTGTGCACTTTTGTGCTTTGCCCCATTCACTGTTGCTGTTTGGTCATTTTGTACTTCTCTTATGTACACTTGCACCTGTACTTTGACTGTTTGCAACTTGACACTGTTGTACACTTGCTCTTGTTGGCTGCGCATACGAGTTGGCGAGGCAGTGCACACGTGTATGAATGTACACGTGTGTATTGCAGCCACTTATGGTTACCTGTCCCTGTAATATCTATCAAGTGTATATATCGGCGTGCACGGCCTTGTGGCATATACAGTAATATACTGTGTATGTCACAAGTTGTTCGTGTATGATGAATTCAAATTTAAATGATGACGAACAACCCAAATAACTGAGGCAAATATTATTTTCAAAAACCATATTTTATTTTTGAATTGCAAAAATATTTCTTTTTCAATTTTACTGCGTTAGTTTATATTTTTGCAGATTGCTCAGATGCTGGATTCAAACCGGAATGCAGTTGAAGACAAAAATACGAGTGTGAGTGATATGTAGTGAGGTTATCAATGTAAAAATATTTGTGATGTAATCGTGATGTAATCAGAAATGTATATGTATAGTGAGAGCATGAATTTGTACTATTCAAGTTTGTAATAAATATTCGTTTGAATAAAATATTCGTTTGAATTCAAAAACTGTGTAACTTGTTCTGTTTGAATTCAAATTCAAATTCTGTGTAATTTATTTTATTCAACAGATATTTATTTAACCAAATACATACTATACAAAATATTTGTTTGAATAAAATTTCTGTTTGAATTCAAAATCTGTTTAACTTGTTTTGTTTGAATTCAAATTCAAATTCTGTGAAATTTAATTTTATTCAACAAATATTTATTTAAACTATGAAAAATAAAATAGTACATTACCAAATACATTTATATGAATGTATATATGTTTATTATCATCAAACAAAAATCATATAGCGCAAAGCGCATATTCAACATATTCGTCCAAAATCTGAAAGTCTCCCGCTCTCTGACTACTCAAATTAATTTGAGTACCCAAGAGTTTGTGGCGAAACACAAACTTCTAGTCAGATAATAAGTCTAGTATGAATAATCCCCTACCATCACTTATCATAAATAGGTATTCGGTAAGACCACGTTGCTTAGTGAAACGGGTTTTCCCCTCACTAGTATCCAAATCAAACATGCAAATCATTTACTATGCCCCTGCACCCAAAATGGTTAGTCTTAACATAGTATGAAATAAAGCCATATGTAAAGCCATAAATCATATTCACTGGATATCTCATCCACCCATTTATTAGATATCCCATCTAAAAGTAATTTATTAGATTTCTCATCTAAATCAATTTATTAGAGTTCCCCACTAAATATTTTAAAATGACTATCCGTCATAATCTAATAGGACTATCAATCCCAAATCCATTCAAAATAAATGCTGATTATCCATCGTACATTGTTTTATAAAAGATGGTGTGGGTTATCCATCGCATACTCCATAGTTTTCCTAGGATGACTGTGAACCCTTGGGTGCCAAATCTCGAGGCTAACCACCTTTGGCAAAACATTCTTTACTTTAGAAATTTGATGGGCTATCCACCGCACATTCCATGGTTATCCTAGGTTACCAAGAAACCATTACTTGGCCAAAAATATCATGATCTCCATGATTATTTATAAAACTTCATGATCCTCATGATTAATTATTTTCCCCCAGGTATACAACCTATATAACCTATTCCATTGGTAACCCCAGTTAGGATAAATTAATAAAAACACATTGATAGCCCCAATGTATATTTTCGAAAGTATATTTCTGTTTGTAACCCCAAACTATGTAACGAAAACATAAACCCACCCTGGTGTCCCTAAAGTTATATAACATTTATTATATATAAGGATCCCCCTTAGATATTCAAACAAAGATAACTATTTTATGGTAAAACCCTTTGAAGTAACCCTCATCTTATCAATGTTTTACTTAAGAAAAATGGCTAAAAGAGCCCATTAAAACCCTTCGAATGAAGTCCCTTTCGAAAGCAAATAAACATCCATAGTTAGCTCCTTCAGAAACCTTTCGAAATCAAACCTTCGAAATCAGAAAATTTCGCAACATTGGAAGATAAACCCTTCAAAACCTTTTGAAATCCAAACTTTCGAAATCAAAACCTTTCGAAATCAAAACATTCCGAAATCAAAACCTTTCGAAATTATTGAATATAGCCCCTTCAAAAACCTTCGAAATAAACCTTTTGAAATCATTCAAAAACAATGAAGTGTGGGTGTTGAAACCAACCCTTCGAAAATATACTTCCGACCATGTCAGAAGGTTTACCCTTCAGCTTGCCGAAAGGTATTAAAACACAATTTTAGAAAACATTTTAAAAATAGTACTCCTGAAGGTTTAAGCTTTCAACGATCCCCTTCGAAACCCCTTCTTGAATATATATAAAAAATCTTTTTATAAAATGATAAAGTCAAAGGATCCCCCTTTAACTTATTCCAAAACAATTTTTATTTCTATCTAAAGGCAAAAGAAGTGGCCTCCTCCGTCCGTTCACTCTTTTCTTCCCTTCGGCCCTGTGCGTACCTTTCAAATTTGGGTGGGAGGTTACTGTTTAACTTCCATTTTAGACGAAAGGTACATTTCGACTTCATCGAAAGGGTAAAAACGGGCTTGTTGGAGTCGAAGGCATAACTAGCCCACTGAAGTGATGTTTTTATCTTGTTTGTCTAATTTTGATTGGCTGAGGAACCTTCTTCTGTACTTCCAAATAGAAAAAAGTATAAAAAAGTCAACATTTTTCCCAAAACACTGTAATTCTTCCTTAAATATTTCCAAAAGCAATTTCCTTCCGAATTTAAATAGTTTTGGAAGCAAATTTTTAGTTTAGACCTTGGGCGTAAATAATTAAATTACCTTAGTAAATCACTAAGGAAAAATTCCCAAAAATCACCAAATATAGATAAATCGTATACTTTAACATATTAAAATATCAAAGCATATGAAGATTAAAACACCTATTAGATTTGGGATTGATAGTCCTATTAGATTATGACGGATCACAAACATGAATTGGGTATTGATAGTCCTATTAGATTATGACGGATAGTCTAACCTAATAGGTTTAAGTGGTTATATCCTAACCAAAATCACAAACATGGATTGGGTATAACCCATAACCGATCTAAACACAGAAAAACGAGATGATAAACGTGATTATTCACCTCGATTAGTTGATTGGAGAATGAGATAATTTCCTATCTTTAATTCCTTAGCTTATTCTTCAATTTAAACTTTTCCTGGAGCTTTTTAATGGCCGGTCGAAGTGATAAGGAGTTAAGAATGAGAAAGTGGAAATTTATTCAAGTGGAGGAAGAGATAAATATACTGAGAAATGCAGCCCCTTTTCCAAGTTTACCCATTAGGAAAAATATTCCTCCTGCTTAATTTATTTAAATCTTTTTATCTTAGTTCATTCTTTTAGACATGGCTATTGGATTTATTAATCTCATCTCCCTACTATTCACATTATTCTATCTAATTTATACCATTAAATATCCCGAATAATGTTGTTTAGAATTCAGGGTCATTACATTGTCTTGAGCCGAATGATGGAGGAGGTTATTGCAATTATTACAAGGTAAATGGGCATAAGGCTGATGAATGCCACGTCTTATCAAGATTAATTCAGAATATGATTTAGTCAGGATCTCTAAAGGAATTCACTAAAGAAATTTGAAGGATTTCTTAAAACGAGAAGAATAGCCCAAGCACTCAAAGTTTGACTTCTTTTACAAGAGAGAAGCAGCATTACGACTTCAGACTCATACTTCAGCCAAATTATGGAGTCTTATGGCAGTTACCCACCATGGCCTATCTTTACTTATGATTTTTTCTAATTTGATTTGTTCTTGAAATTGATCTTGTGTTAATATAAAATTCAAGTGCCTTCAAAGATTAAAGTAAAACCAATCCACTACACATGGAAGGATCCGAGTTTCGCTGTTAAAACATAACCAATCTCTAGTTTCCTTTAAAGGAAAGATAGATCAAATATCCAAAGTTAAATGTATCTCTGTCTCAAAGATTGAATCAATACATTACTATGATTCTTCCATCATATGCCAGTTTTTAGGGGAAGCTAAATATCTGAAATCTTCCCAAAAGTAGGGGTTCTTAAAAAAAAGCTTATTATTGTCCATAAAAGTCTATTAGTTCATAAATCATAACTTTTCAGACTTACGAATAAGACATTAATTTTTGCTAAGAAAAATATGAGAAGGTGCAATTATGTATATCATATAGCGGTGGAAGTAAATACACTAACCTTGTTTTCATCAAGTCATTTATAACCAAAAGATTAACTAAAACGTCTTTGAGAAGATTTAGTTTCAAAAGTCAAGTAGAATTATTTCTAGTTACCCTATGGATCAGGGAAAACAAATATCTATTTATTTCAAGAAAGATTTATAAAATCTTAAAAAACATTACTTAGCATTAATAAATGCACACAAAAGATTTTGGTTGAACATGTCCTAACAAAAGCATTTTCAACGCTTTCCAAAATTTTTGGGAAAGAAAGACCTATACATATATCTAAAGAAAGTTTTTAGAACTACCAAGGCTCAATAGCACTGCAAAAATACTAATTAGAAGAACCTATACTCGATTAAAGAACTATTGGCTCGCAAATCATGACCACTCAAACTCTTATCTGAGATTCGTGTTTCTATTATAAGAATGATTCAAAAACCAATTATCAAAGAGTTCAAGTATCCAAAATCTTTCTGAAAAATAATCCCTTGACTTGTAAAAGAGATCCTTTTATATAAAATTCCTTCTTCTAAAAAGAAGTTTCATGATAGAAAAGATGATTTTTACTCAAAGGATTTCCACAAATATTTTAACTGGCAAAAAATTGTTTTTACAAACAAATTTTCAAAAGGTAAACTTCTTTAAAGCCTCTAACGTTCGATCTAGAACACCTCCTAGAAGGAAGGACAAAAGCCTCCGATATCCAACCTAGAGAAACTCCTAGAGAGGGATAAAAGCCTCCGATGTTAGATCTGGAGCTTCTCTTAGAGGGATGAAGATGCCTACAGCTCGAACCAAAGGCAGGGGCCAAGAAGGGAAAAAGGTAAAATGACAAAGATATCCAAAACCATAAAGAGCATGAACGAAGTTGTCTACAACCCAAAACAAAGACAACGCCTAAGAAGGGGCATAAACAAGTAAATTGACGAAGATGACTAGAGCTCAAAGTAGAGGCAAAGCCTAAGAAAGGGTAAAAAGGGAAAGACAGAGAGTCCATAGTATAAAACAAAGACAAAGCATAAGAATGCAAAGAACAAAAGATTTGAAGGAATTTGAAGCCTAATGGAAAGGCAAAAGAAATTAAGCAAGGATAAATTTTTTACTAGAAGGATAAGAATGGCTTCGGTCAAGGAAATAGATTGAAACAAACTCCTAATAGATCCAATCTAGACCTAGAAATAAGAAAACCTACAAAGCAAGGTCTATATATAATAAGTATCAATAAACTAGTTGGGCCCATTGGACAATCAAACAGCCGAACGAAACTACCTATTGATTGGCCAAAAAGCCGAATGGAACTACCTGTTGCTATGCTAAATGGCTGAACCGAACTACCTGCTGAACGGTTGGATGGTCGAACGAAACTACTTGCTTAACGGCTGGATGGTTGAACGGAACTACTTGGCTATAATATAGTAATAGTAATAACAATAATAAATCACAAATATCTTTACAACTACATATCCCTTAACAAGAGGCGTTTATTTAAACAATGAGAGTTTGTGTTGCTATTTGAAACACTGGTCATGGTAGAAGTTTTCGATATGGCATAGGGCTACAAAATTAGTGTTAGATGAAATTATGAATCTATTGCTCAAATTTACTTGAATTACCTTTAGTAGATGATTTTCCAGTGAGTTTATGAATTTATTATTATTAGATAAAATTCTGACAAGCTTTTGATCGAGCGCCTTGATTAATTTTCTAATTTCTTGATAGTTGAATTCCTAGTTTTCTTGGTGACCTTTTTGATGATTTTTTGATTTCCTATTAAATTTATCACATCCTTATGGAATTCAAGTTTTCAAATTATTAATGGATTGGATTTTTGGTTTTCTTCTATTAATACTACCAGATTTGAATTTCTGGTCTTGTTCTATTATTGCCAGATATGAATTTCCGATCTTCTATTATTATTACTAACTTAGATTTCTGGTCTTCTATTATTACCTAGTTTGGATTTCTGGTCTTTTATTATTGCCTGGTTTGGATTTCTGGTCTTTTGATATCATCAGATGAGGATTTATGGTCTCTTACTACCAGATGGTTTTCTAGTCTTCCTATTATCGAAGGGGATTTTGGAATTTTTATTATCATATGACTAGAATTGGTCCGTGCTCTGCACACGGGCTGTTTATATCATTGTAAATGGAAAGTAAGGGCATTTTCGGAATTTCAAAAAGACGCCGAGTAAATTAATTCAACGAATTTTCTTTATTTGTAGTAGAGATATACGGGATTTCTAGCTTCCTTATTGTCATAGGGTTTGTAACCTTTTTCTTCAAAATTAGCACCTGACATCTTTCTAAGTTTTTGTCAAATGAACTTCTAATTTTCTTAAATCGCTAAAATCTTAACAAAGAAAATTTCAGATTTTGAGATAGAAGTAACCATAAAAAACAAGAATCGAAAGTTGAACAACAAAGGAGTCTGATATAAGATTTTACAAGCAACTTAATATTGAAAGCCAATCTCCGACAACCAAAGAAAAAATAGCTCGGGAAGAAAAGCTTTGAAGCTCATAATAGCCCTTTTGAGGAATATCTTGCTTAGCTCTCAATCCGTTTACCATGTGATATTATTCCAAATTTTAATACTCACTCTTAAGAGCATGTAGGAAAATTGACATGATATCTAAACAGCAAAAAAGTTTAAAGCCCAAACAAACCCCTTACAACAAGTCAATGACTATTGAATAACTAATATAGAGTTCGTAAGAAAATCTTAATCATTTATGTCGCCTATAAGAACACAAATAAATGATAAATCTACGATAAGAAAGTAGGTCCATGAATATGAATCGAAAATTTTAATAATAATTAACATAGAGTGTCCTAAATGTAATGCTACATAAGTAAAACTACGTCGAGTGAATAGAGTGATAACAAATGCCATATGAGTTACACTGTAAAGCCAAAATATGTTAGTATTAAATCACGTATTAGTATTAACCAAAATGTATGAAGTTTAAGGTTTTAAATAAATTCGAAAATTTGAAAACTTCCTTTGTTAGAGTTTAAATTGTAGGAGAAAGAAGACTACCATCAAACTGAACGGATTTAAAAGGCTAAGCAAAGTAAGAAAAATTCATATTTTTCCCTTAAAGAATAAAAAGCTTCTTTTATCAAGGAGGGAACAAATGTTATCCCTATAATTTCTAAAGGATATAAACCAAGGAATCAATGTCGAGAGTAAGGGATTGAGTAAAAGTTTAAAGCTCCAGACGATAAGATAGCATTGAGGAGGACCGTCGATGTTAAAGTCCTCAATAACGTCGAAGACCAAAAGATCATGTTGAAGAAATATCGCCACTCCTTCACTATTTTCGGTATTCTTCCATGTCGCACATCATTTATGATGTCAATGTCGTCACTAAAGCATAACCACATATGATCAAGGTTAATGGTAATATACGCTTAGCATCGTCTTTCATGGTGTATGAATGCTCTTTGTTCACGATGACTGCCAATCAACACTCTCGAAGACGTACGATCAAAAATACTCTTGTAATGTACATTAGAAATATAAAGATAGAAGAGTGTCGATGACATGTATACAACATCGGTAGTAATAAAAGAAGCAACAAAGTTGAACCACATCACTACCCTCTTCGTTGCACTCGAAGATGTATGACCATTAAGCATGAAAAGATGGATTAACGAGGAAATAACATACCGTTCTTCAACGGAAAAGGAATACAACACTATCGAATGCAGCCAAGCATCATAAGCCATCAATATGTGTCAACGTAGCCTCAAATGGCACACTTTAATGCTGAATATTATAACTGTTGTCATTCGTCAATTGAAGCAAGCTCGTTGTCAACAACTTTGAAGGTAGTCAATAAAAGTGGCACCGCACTTCATGAGCACTTCGAAGACACTGCTCTAGGTAAAGTCATCGACGCCAAAGGAATACAAACTAAGGCTGCTCCTTATTATACTTAACGCTGCACTTCATCTCTCATTTAGCATGCTTCGACAACATTAGGAGGATGTCGCAATTCATCTACATCATCACTAATCAACTATTGTCATCAAAAGTCAATAAAGTCATCGACTTCGATGCAATATCATATAAAGACCTTCACTCATGAAAACATTCTGTGACGGCATCGCTCCTCTTAAAAAATGTTTGGTGCCTCTTTCCATTAACGGCGAAGTCAACATAGTTGAAGTCATCTAGGATGGAGTGGTGTCGCTTTTGCCCTATATATGGACCTAGGGGTACCATTTTTGGGAATATAATTTTCTCTTCGCATTTCTTACATGTTTTCAACTTTGTAAACCCTAAATCAATTTAGGGATTTAGTCGAGTGTAATACTTGAACTTGTACATATAAGGAATTAAAAATCAAATATTTGCATAGCATATAGACTATGATTTATGACTAGCATATTTATCTTTGATTATATTTGTACTTTGACTTAACTTCGAAATCAAACAAGCATATTTGCAGTGGACTAACATATTGAACTAGAACATTAACATCAATGTTATATAACTTTGGCTTTTATGATTAAACAAAGAATTGCAGTGGACATTGAATTATGCACATCTTAGCCTACGACTTCGATGACTTTAACCATCTTCAAAGAGCCTACTCTTTGATTAACCCATTTTTTATTTACTTTTAGGTGTTAACAAATTTATTCATTAACAACTTCGACTCGATCCAGCTACAGTCACTCAATGTACGTCCTGCCATGAGTTGATTATAATACTAGCCCTATATCAGTACGTAACCTCCTGGTGTTCCCAATAGGCATGAGTAATAGGCCGCCCAACATTTGAAAAGGGCTACATTGATACTTCGATATCCAGTCTCGATGCATCTTGACAAAGAACGTTTAAAATGGTATATCTATTTTTTATTGTGTTAAATTACTCACGATTACAATATTTTGTAAGTACTATCACAAAACATACCATTTATGGATTTTCTATAAATATATATTAAATTAAATAATTAATTAATATAATGAATTATATCAAATATATAATAAAAAGAAAATGCCTTTTATTTCGAATAAGATTAGTTATCGAGTTAGATATACGTAAAAAATTATATAATTTCACTTAGGATATATGCATAACTCTATTAGAGTTCTCATAAATTTATTCATTTGATCCACAAAATGTTAAATTATTAAAAGTAAGACATTTGATGGAAATAGCTATTCCAAGCATATGTTGTTTCCATTGTTCCTTATCTTTTTGAATACATATTTTTGTCAATTATTTCATTACACCGTAATCTTTTTTCCAACTCTACCCAGGCAGCATGGTAATGATTGTTTTCTTTATTTCTTTCGTGTTGTGTAAGTTTTTCACTAAGAAGCCTCTAATATCTAATTCCATCTTTTTCAAATTGGCTATAAAAAGTCATTACATTAAATAGCACATAGCAGAAATAAAATACTTTGTATGTCAATTTAGAATAAACAAGTCATCTTCTATCATGATATCTCCATTACTCATTTACCTTTTGTAATAACTTATATAGAAATGCCTAAAATTTTCATCTTGTGTGTAAGTTAAATTAAATTCCCTAATAGGACCCTTCTTAAAAAGTAAATCTCTATTATACCCATTAGTAGTATCCCAAACTCCAGAATCATATATTCAAAACCTGTTCTTACGACATGACCTTTATTTCATTCAAATGATCTAAAGATTGGACATCACTTTCATTTAATATTCATTGCGGTGAAATCTCAATATCATGTGCATTTTCTTCTATCATTAATTTTTTCATTCATTATAGTCACATTTTCTACTATATCATCAAAACCAATTACTTGTTAAAAATCATGGAATTTAACTAAATTATCAACTAAATTTGTCTTTTAGAAAAATATTTGTTAAGAAACTCTCTTAATTATTCAGCTATCTCTTCAATTCCTTTTCTTTTCCTAATAGAACTTCTAGATAGTTGTTTTCGTGGAAATATTATAACTTTTTTTAGTTTCCTCAATTTGGAAATATGATTGCTGTGGAAAAATTAATATTTGCAGTAAGATAAAATCATATGATTTGTTAAAACACTTTGTTCATCAAAATTATAACAAAACTATAAACAAAAATTGTCAATTTTTAACATATTCAATATTTAGAAATCTTAATATTTGTTGTTCAATTTATACTCTTCTTTAGATTTCTAATATGAAGAAAATCAATTATTTTTTCTCAATTCTTATTTGAATTGAAGTAGAAGAGAACAAACTAGGGTTCCATATTTACACCATTTTTTTGTTC
Organism: Allium cepa; assembly: GCA_030765085.1. Classification (NCBI taxonomy): domain Eukaryota; kingdom Viridiplantae; phylum Streptophyta; class Magnoliopsida; order Asparagales; family Amaryllidaceae; genus Allium; species Allium cepa. The sequence goes on from CM060941.1 coordinate 600,095,552, forward strand.
TGTCCAAAATTAATAACAGAAAAAAAATTGATGTAAAACTAAAATAAAACAATTTAGAAATTAGGGTTACTTATTTTAAAAGTCCTTAGATTCCATCTTCTTCTTCACAACACATGATCGCAATTACTTTTAGTTCCCTTCTCCCCTATCAAGCAATTTGATCACAGTGCCCTTGCCCTTCTTCCTTCATGCAAGAAATTTCCTTTTATATTTATTTTTTCCTTCGTGACCTGTGCAATTTTGATGCCTTACGTGATTCTTTAACACAAGCGATTTTGATTATGAAAATTGATGCCCTGTGTAATGACCCAGTTAGCACTAGGCCAAGGCCAGCTTTGACCACATGCGGATGCTATTGTGTTCTCAAAATGAGGCATCTCGTATCAATATTAAGAATCTTTGAATGATTTTTATCCCACTTTGTGCTTCTAAAATATTTTTTCAAAATTATATAGGATAAAAGTTGAGCAAACATAAAAAGTTATTAAACCAAATTTCAAATAAGAATATACTGAAAATACAATTGCATTTGACAAAAGAATCGAAATACATAATCTAGGCATGGAAAAATTTTCAAAAAGAAACAAATTTGTTAAAAAATTCAAAAGAGGAATGCATATGGAAAAGTCCTTGAAAAGAGAGGTCGATCACCATTGTTTTTCGTATAAATAGAAGAGACAGATTGGCATATTTGACACATTATAACGAATCAAAAAAAAAAAATAAGTAGGAATAAGTCCTAAAACAAGTGAAAGAGGCAAAATATTTGACACGTGAAATCTAAGAAAATGGTCACAAGTGAGTGGAGCATAAAACGAGCAGGTCAGAGAGAATCGATAAGTGAGATGTGAGAGCATCAGATGTAAGTCCATTTCCAATGTTATACAGCGATCATGATAGGATGCTGCATAGCCTTTTGTTAGCTCGTAATTTTCACCATTTCTAATTACCCTAGCAACAGGAAACAGTGGTCCCACCACAATCTTTTCTTTGATCATCAAAATCTTTTTGTTGTAACAGGGCCCGCTTTCTACTGGGCTAAAGACCGTAACTTTGTCTATTTGGGCATGCATGAATAAGTGTTTCTCTAAATGTGATTATACGACCTTTTGAACTGGATTTATTATTCACATATTAGTATTCAGATGACTTGTATTATGCCTATCTGAGTGTTCGATTTTGTTTTTGGTGAAATCCTATTAAACTTTACTATAGTGTGGTTTTGTTATTATCCTTCAATTCATTAAAGGGGATTATAATGCATATGTAGGCAGGAACACCAATACTGCTAGTGGTCGTAATTTTAATGAGATGAACCACACTATTATAAGTTTAAATCTTTATAAAGGGGCATGAACACTATATATTTTAAAAGCAGCCTAACATTTGCATCATGGAGCAATCATATAAATTGCTAGTTGGAAACTATTGTCGAGATGTTAAAAATGAACAAAATTAGAAACCACTAGAGAGAAAAGACATTTCATTCATTCTAACATGTCGCTAACACAATAAAAGTGAGTTTAATTTATAAACTTAAGATGGAGAATTAATATAATAATAATACATTTTCATATTTAACATACAGGAAATTTTTGTCAAGGACAAAATTTCACAGCTTTTTAGCCTTAAAGACAGACCTTCGATATTTTATGCTGAAGGACAACTTTCTGTAGGTATCAGTTTTTAGTTATTGATAGCAGTTTTTAGGTATCAGTTTGTAGTTATCGGTAGCAGTTTCTAGGTATCAGTTTTTAGCTCGGTATCGGTTTTGTTGTCCTTATGAATAATTTTGAAAAATATTTGTCCTTGTGAATAATTTTTAAAAACTGTTTGTCCTTGTGGGAAAAATATTGAGGTCGTGTCCTTGAGGCAAAAAATATAGAAATTTTTGTCCTTTTAAATTAATTCCCCTTTAACATATTCATCCTTATTACTTATATACATTACGACATCCCTCCTGAATATGAAAATATAAAGATGATATGAATAATTATATCATTCAAAATCTATGTTATGGAAAATTTAACGAGCATAAAATCATAAACAAGGAAAATAAACCTAAATAATGTTAGGCAGCTATAGTAGATTTTTTTTTTAAATTTTAACCGAATCTTCTTAATTCTATTCTTACTAATCTCTATCTCGATTTCTTCTATATTTAATTTATGTCACTACTATCTTATCTTTAAATTTATAGAGCATAATGAGATAGAAGGGAAGGGTTGGGTTGAAATGGCAAGGAGGAAGGGAAAAAAGATATTGTTGAAGATTAACCTAATGCTAATGGATCAAAGGTAATGGAGAAAGCATGTGTGAGCTTTAAGCCAAACGCAGGAAGTTACCTTGATGGGGCAAAATGGAAGAAGGTGGATGATGGAGGACTCAAGTTGAATCAGATTAAATTTACGATTTCTAAAGATGAAAATAAATTTTACCATGAAGTTGTTAGGATAGGTATAGATATGAGTAGAAAGACTCTGGAGGTATAGTTTATCGAATCAATAGTAAAGGATGGTAAAAGAGGAGGAGTGTTTTTAAAAGCAGCCGTACAGGAGGTTGAAGAAAAAGGAAGATCGCTGTATGTGGCAAGTAAGAGACCTTTTTTCAATACTTTTGAAGCATATACTAAGAGTGTATAGAAAATAGAGAAGAACTTTAACAAGAGAGAATGGTTTTTCTGTTGTTAGATTTGGAAGTGAACTAGATTGTTGGAAAGTAATTGAATTAGGGTCATGGTTTTTTGACAAAAAATCTAATTATTATGAAAAAACTAGTCCCAACAATGCATACTGACCAACAGCTAATAACTACAATGCCAGTATGGATTAGACTTCCAAGTTTGAGTTTTAGGTTATTGGGGCCTAAGGCTATAAGTGCATTGGTGAGTACCATTAGGATTCCAACTAAGATGGATGAGACACTGAAAAACAAATCAAAGATATCATTTGCTAGAGTTGTTGCGGAAATGGGAACAGATGTGGGATTTCCAAGTTTCACAGAAGTGATGGATGAAAATGGTACATTATTCAAGCAAGAAATAATTTACGGAAACCCCTCACTGCATTGTGAAAAATTCTTTGTTTTGGTCATGTACATCACCTATTCCTAATAAGTAAGATCGGGAAAACTAAAAGCATGAGGAAAATAACGAAGGTGAAGGAGGCTTTAGAGGAGAAGAGGAAATTTGATATAGGCATAGAGGAAGAAGAGGATGGAATAGCTCTTGAAAACATAATGGAATCACAAGACGAAGTAATGGAAGTCGAGAGAGCAAAAGAAACATTAAGGTGAGTTAAAGGAAAATCACAACAAGGGAAGTCCAATTCAAAAAATGTGGAACGAGATTGATGCGGCCATAGAACAATTGAGGCTGGAAAAAGAAATAATTGTGTTAGAGAAGGAACGCAACAAGAGAAACAACAACTCAAAGAGCAAAAAGGATAAGGGAAAGGTTGTATTTGAGAAGGTGGAAGTGGAAAAACTAAGGTAAAGGGCGGGAAGGAGCATGAGTTTCAAGGAGCTTCGTCCTCAATTAGGCATTTGGAGTGGATAACCAGTCTATCAACTGTACCAACACATGTTACTACAATCCTGAGATGAGGGAGCTATAGAATCAATACATCTAAAGGAAAAGTCATCAACAGCTCAGTAGTGATTATGAAACGTTGATACTCATTATCGGACACTGGTTATCCAGGAGAGTATTCTACACTTGATATTTGCTTAAATGCTAGTTCGGTATTATTTGCTCAGCCTAATAAAAATATATCTGTTGATAGTAATGTCAATCTAATGCATGTTTCATACCACTACCCGATAACACAAGGAGGAGATTGTGGTGAGGAATGACAATTCATTATTAATGCTTAGTCAGCGAGCCTAGCAAACAAAGTGCAGAGTTGGATCATGTCCCATACCCAAAGGTTATCTCTATAGTGGAACAACACAATATAGAGCCTAGGAGCTCCACCAGCCATCTTAAGAAACATGAATTAATTAAGAAAGAATAACTTGTGGTAAAGAAACGAAAGTGGATAGGTAAAGTGAAATCAACCCAAAGGGAGAACTAAGGTACCAAACAAGGAAGAGTGTTGCATAGTTTAACAAGAAATAAGTGATGTCAGTAGCATGTTGGAATGTAAGGGGCTTCCACAAGCCTAATAGAATGGTTGAAGTATGTAGAGTTATTAATCAATATAAAACAGGTTGTCTTGGCAATTTATAAAACAAACTTCAAGTTAAGGAATTAGAAGAGATTTAGACGAGATTTGATGCTAAATGGAAAATGACCAGCAATGTATCTTTCTATAATAAATGTCGTATTTTAATTCTAATGAATGTGGGGATATGGAAATTTAACCTAGTAAGCATAAGTGATCAGCATATCTCCCTGGATATGGCAAACATTGAGGGGATCCTAAATGTAATCGCTCTTTTGTTCATGGGCATAACTATGAAGTACCAAGGGGAAAACTATGGGAGGACTTTGAAGAAGACACTTTCAGTATTTATAGACCATGGTTGATACTTGGGGATTACAATTGTGTGAGGCTATCTAGTGAGAAGTCTGGGGTAACTCAATCACATTTCGTAAGCTCATGAAATGGATTTACGGATAAATTGGTTAGGGATCACTGAATTTAACATACGATGATTTGAATTCTCCTTGTGATTAGTACTAGAGCGAAACATCCTACCTAGGATTTATAGAGCTTTCGTAAACATTCAATGGATGTAGTCGTTCAGTGGGTTGTTAGCCAAATATTTACCTTTTAGAGTATGTGGTCATGCCCTGATTTTGGTATTTTCGGTAGAGCAAAGAATCCAGATGGTGAAGCCTTTTAAATTCATGAATCTCTAGCCATTACTTGAAGACTATGTAGAAAAATTTAATCAAGTCTGGCAATTGGTAGCCGTAGGTAGGCCACTATACCAATTTATTTGCAAGATTAAGCAGATTAAAATTACTTTACAACATTGGTCTAACAATAAAAGTAACATCAGGAAAGAAGTTGAAAATATTGGCAAGGAATGTGCAAGGTTACAGAGCAATATAGAGAGGGAGAATGGTGAGTCAAATAAGTTTGAGTTCCATCAAGCCATATTAAGGCTGGAAAGGGCAATACACAAGAATTGTTAGATACAAGACAAAAAGCCAAACGTGAATAGCTTCTCTTAAGCAATGAGATGATAGCATTCTTTTATGCAAAGATGTCAAACAAAAAGTGTATCAAACATTGGGGTAATGAAATATCGACAAATGGAGAATTATACAATGATCAGTAAGAATTTGCACACAAAGCGGTTGACTTCTATGGCAAACTCTTAAATCAAACAAAATAGAAAGTATTGCCAAGCGTGATATATGGAAATATCATTAATAAGTATGGGAGGAACTTTTTGAATGAATGAGTAGAGCTATGTGACAATAATGACGTTATCTATATTGTTAAAGACGATGTTGCCCTAGGACTAGATGGTTTTGACTCATAAATTTATAAAACTCACTATGACACCATTAAAAATCTATTATATGATATAAGAAATGACACATTCCAACAAGGAAAGATCATAAAAGAAATCAACCACACTTGCGTATAACTAATTCCAAAAGAGAGAAACGCAATAACGATTCAACAATTTAGGCCCATAACGTGTTGTGATATGATATACAAAATTATGGCAAAAGTGTTACATAACAGTTTGAAACTTTTTATGGACTCTTTGACCTCCGTGAACCATATGCTTTCATCTTTAACAGAAGCATTGAAGATGGCATATTGTATGAGCACTTTTTGCATAGAAAATGTGCAAAAATCTCCAATCGATTTAATGTTGATCTACATATAAGATTTATAGTAATTTGTGCATAATATGCCTACCTCCACTGTCCATTTTCATTACATCACAGATCAGTAACATAGGGTTATAATGTAAAGTATAATGATTTGAAATGATTCATTACTTCCAAGTATTCTTTTCGGTGGTCACTTGTTCGGCTGTGTTTTACTATTCCAAAAGTTGTCTTCATTCTGTTGGAAGCTTGGGCATCTATAGGAGTGAAACGGTAGGGTGGTCAGGTCGACAAAATAAAGAAAATTTCAAGACCCTTCATTCCAAGGGCCACAAATGAAAACTAATGATGCACCAGCAATCCTTAAAATTATTTTTGAATGTTGAAACAAATTAATTATTGTATTTTTAACACCAAGAGAGTAGAAAATAAATGATTTTTTTACAAAACATTTCCCTTTATTCATTCTACTAATTAATTACATAACAATTACATAAAAACAGTTTTAAGAGCAATTGTGATAATGCCCTCTCAAATGATCAAAGTTATAACCGTTAATGGTTATAAACCTAACATTACGTAAAGAAGTAGTTATTCTACAAAGCAGAACTAAAATAAACAATTAAGTCAACTTGCCTTTTGCACATCACTAGTAAGCCTTTATTTACCTAAAGAAACCTGTAAATTCATTACTTTCAGCCTACTCAAATGAGTACCTAAAATTGTAAGGTGAAAAAAAATGAACTTTGGATCAAACAAAAAGTTTGATAGGAAGAAATTACTCACTCAAAGAAAAAACAAATGCATAGTGAAACTAGATAGCTAAGTGGAACTGGTTTTCGCCGACAGTATCTTTCTAAAACAATTGAAGATGTATCAGACATCAAAAGATTAGGATGAGACATACTTAATGCACTATACTCACCCCACCCATAACTACGAAGGTTAGAAAATCATAAAACGTCAAGTTTTATCAAATGGATTAAATTTAAAAATATTTGTCTATTTATTAGTGTCCAAGTGCTATGCACTCCCTATGTCTACCCATTTTTCATTTTCATTTATATACACTTCTGGTTTAATGATCAGGTTCAAAGCTTTAATCTCACATTAAGTGTATAATACGTCAATATAGTTTTTCACATTCCAATGCCATCAATCTAAAGTGATTTTACATAAGTGAGCACTTCCACGTAATATAGGCAATGAATATAACAATCAACATATGAAAGTGAACAAATAAAATGTCAAAATAATGTGAACAATGTTAATATGTTCTAACATAACAATCCATGCATACGTCAATATTTTTGCTTATACTTTAGCACTTTATATTTTTTCCTTTTAAAAGAAATTGAAACCATACTTCAATATTATGTAAAAATTACCTTGAAAGGTCAAAAACATTCTTAAAAATATCAAAAAAATATACTTAAGGTTATCAAAATCATACTTCAATGTCATAGAAAACATAGTACGAAAGCTATTGAAAGTATACTCAATCACTGACGAAAATATAGCTTACTGGCTAACAAAAACATAGCTTTATGCTACTAGAAGTATACATAAGCGTTGTAGAATGCAGAGCTTAATATCTAACGGAAGTATACACAAGCACCATCGAGAATATATGCTAACAAAGCTTTCATAAGTACAACCATGTGCTAATGGAGATGTAACCATATGCTATCGAAAACATGGTATAATTTGTTAATGAAAACATCGAAAACAAAAATTTGACTACCAAAAATATGGCTAAAGGAAACATGATTAACAAAAACAATGTTACTTATTAATAGAAACATAGCTATCATAAACACAAGTAATAAAATATAACTAACAAACTTGTTTATTTGTTAACCGATATGTTGCTATTCGAAATATAGAAAACAAAAACAAACTTAATGTAATCATGGTTACCGAAATCGTAACTTGCAATGGTATAGCTTAACGAAACATGGCCCTTTCATGCTATTGAAAACATTATAACACACACATACGCTGTAACAACCTGTGAAATGAACCATAAATAAATGAATAAATTAAATAAAATATAATAAGGGTTGGATTTTGAAATTTTATAAAGGTTGAAATTTGTCCACAAAGGTTATTCTATTTCGCTCATGGCAAAATTCTGACCTGTTTCCATATTCAATATGCTGAAAACGCACTCAAACGAAGAAGTTATGAGCATTTAAACTTTACAGAATTAAACTAATTTAATTTGAGTTCAAATTTAAATGAGAAATCAAATTTAGGGTTTAAATTTCAAAAATTAGCTTGAGGGTTATGTACACATTTAACATCAAATAGTTAATTAGGGAATAAATAATATGGCAACGGACATAAATAAACATCCTTGAATAAAGGGAGCAGTCGGCTTGAATGGGTCAACCGGTGGGCCAAAGCAGTCAACTAGTCGGCCAAGAGTGATCGGCTGCTTGGCAATATCAATTGCCCATGGCGGTTAGATTTTAAGTCCTGTTTGACTTCGTTATGTACTCCAGATTTACCCGTTTTCTATCTACTTCCATCCTATGGTTCTGGTGCATTTCAACTCTTATAAATAGAACAATATCCTCTCTACTTTTATTCATATTATTTTGGGGAATATGATGAAACTCTACCATTGCTCTCCCTCTCTCTCTCTAATAAGGTTCAGAAACTCTGTAAAGAATTCTGGTAAACTTATTTCCTATTTGTTTCTTCTTCTTCTAATCTGTTCTTATCCTATTCTTCTCCAATTATCCTAAATCTAATGAATATATACACATCTTCCCTATTATGTGTGTATATATCAAAAGAGAGAGATTATGGAAGAGTTCGGAAGGCTACAAATCCATTTGAGTAAAGCTAAGGCTAATTTGTGAGTGAACAATTGTTTAATGTATTTCTTTTGGATTTAAATATACCTTACGGATTTTGGAACTTCGAAAATATGATAAATAAAATCTCCCAAAATTCATTATTAATTCGATGTGTTAATACTATACTGGGGTTCCCAATTATTTACATTAATTTGATGGAATTTGTTGTGTTATAAAATTTTTGATAATTTCATAGTCTATTCCACTTCTCCTTTTTCTTTGGGTCAAAAGGCGATCCTTCAATAAAATAAGGGGTTTAGATTATGAATTCCATTTATGGTTTACATCATTTATTCTTATCTATTTCTTTGTAAAAGAGTAGTTGAATGGATTATGGGGTTTAGATTGGAATTCTTATTGTTAAGATATTCCATTTAATTGGCGTAATAAATTGAGTTTCTATTTTATTTACAAGTCTGTTACTGCAGTTTTGATTATGAATATTTATTCTCTGTTTTAGATATTAGAATTCCATGAAATCTTGGAAAATTAAAGAAAAAGGATTTGTAATAATAATAAGTTAGCGAATTGACATCTAATGCTAGTTTAGAGTGTAAAATCTGCACGTTTAGAACTTATTAAGTATGAATATTTATTTATTTCTATTTACGTAATTAACGTATAATTACTGCGTATATGATGTAGTTAATTTAGCATTTATTGACATTTATTTTTCCTCCATTAGGAAGGTTATTGATTTTTGGCAAAAATAAGAGGAAACCCTTATATCGTCTAATTACTAATTTAAGGCGTAATAAGAAAGATTCCTTATAGGGCCTTATTTATGAAACAATGAGATGAGTCTATATATATAGTAATTAATTTAGTTATAGGGTGTGAGGTCAATAGAGTTACATGACAGAAGTCTACTCTTCATTTTAAGGATACCAACATTTGTGTACACTTTTATTGATTTAAGATATCCTTATGATAAATATTTATAATGACGCAAGATTAGTTCCAAATTCTATAAGGAAAATCTTTCCAGCTAATCTGGCTACCAGTTCCTACAAATAGCGGACAAATGTGGGACATCATTATTGATATGAATCATAAGACGTAGGGCATGCTTCGGGGTTTGAGGTATTAAGTGGTTCGACCCGCCTTTTTCCTCAGATGAAGTATTAATGACCATGGGTTTTCGTTAGATGGTACCTCTACAGGGGTCCACTTCTTGAATTTGGCCTTAAATGACATGGTTTGCCTATTTTCCACTTGGAAGTATTAAATTGCCTATGTGATTACATATGATGTCAGCTAGATTGTACCGTTGAGGAGCACGCTTTTGGAAATAGGTCTTAAATGACGGGGTCTGCCTATTTTTCACTGTGAAGTAATAAGTGGCTTGGGTACTGTCTCCTACATTATTAGCTATTTATAACGTATGATTAAAATATAGGATCTACTTTTGGAATGGAAGGTATTAAGTGGTTGGTCCCGCCTCATTTCCTTATAAAGAAGTATTAAACGATTTTGATGCTTTTATGTCCGTAGACATGTTCTAATTTTGAAATATACTTCCCAAGTACTAAAAAGGTATGACTCGAGGTTTTTATTCACCAGATTGTAACGACCCTGACTCGACCTTTGAAAATCGACACCGAATACATCACCCGTATTCAAATGCCGCAGATTCAAATGTCGAATCTAGTTCGCCGGAGCTTATAGCACATTAAGTATAACAACACAGCGGAAAAAAGAAATGAATATATATATATACAACATTGATACAATATCTGATACAACATGAATCTCAACAATATTAGAGGTAAATATACAACAGTAGAAAGATAAGTATCAATCGAGAAACTCTAAAGAGAACTCCAACATCAAACTGCAACTGCAAATCCATGGCTAAAGCTTCAAAACTCCAAAAGCTAAATCAACCAACATGCTTTCCAAACGCGAAGCGAGAAACCCTCAATCGCGTTGTATTAAGCAAGGTCAGCCAGAATGCTGAAAAGAAGCCAATCCGATCGCTAAATCCAATGGCTGGATGCTATCGAATTATACACCTATTATTTGATTATCTGAAAAACCCAACTCTAGACTGCCTGTGTGGAAAATTGTGGGCACCTAGAGTTTAGGAAGGAAACAATAAACTCTAGGTTAGTCATAGGACTGGTATGAGCAAACAAAAACAGTTTATCATTAAACAAACAACAAAGAAGTAAAAGAAATCCACATTGCTTTTTGGAAAATGAAACTACCATAAGGCCTCCCACCGCACACACAATGCAAATGCAGATTTGGAGGAGATTTCTCCTTATGATAGTGAAACATGCTTGATATGCAAAATCCTTTTGATATTATTATTAGTGCATAGTGCAGAAAACCTTTCGAAAGTATAATATTAAACTTAGCCAGCATACAACCATTATTGTATGCCTACTATAGCTACCATCTAAACAGTGGTGACCACCATAAGTAAATGGTAGGTTATACAACTAAAACCGTACAAGGCGCGTATTGGATGATTGGATTTCCAACAAATGGTCAGGTAAAGGAACTTCCCACACCGAATGGAACGCCTCTGGAGGGACGTCCCCAAGAACCTAACCGGATCTCTACTACACAAGGCCAGGTTACCTCTGTAACTAGGTAACTACTAACACGAGTATGCCACCTCCCGGTCATTACCAACCTTAATCCGAGGCGCCTATCAACCAACAACAACGAAGCAATAAGTTTTGCAGCAACCACAAAGTTAAGTATATGGGCTCCATACCATGATACCTCATAATCCAGAAGGAAATGACATACCCTCAGGGGGCGCTACCCCCAAATAACCTTGCTGCCACGATTCCTGTTTCAACCATTACCGGGTTGTGAGGCTCGATGAAGTCTCATCCACAAAGCTACGCTTTTTCACAAAGCCATGCTTTGATCAACAAATGATCAGCAGCACTTCGTATGTCACATTACCAAATTGGGAATGTATCACTAGCAACCATCAACTACATAACCTCTAAGCTCGTACGTCTCAGAGAAGGGTGTTAAGCTAAGAGAATAAATTCTCCACCACCAAACAGAAATGTATTTTATAGAAATTGGTTTTACATCTCAAAGGGTAATGTCTAACACACATCCATACAAGTATGTTCTGGGTTCGAACAGAACTTAAGGCACTTCCAAAGAAGCCCTTGCAAATATGGAAATTTAATAATCACGTCCGGACTCTCCATCACAAAGGATGATCAAATCTCTATACCAAGGATCAGCCGGTGCGGAGACATTCGACGAGTTATCCTTTCGCTTTCGAAAATAAGGCGTTCTTCACCACCGGTCCTCAAATTCCATCCATAACGTTGTATCGTTATTCGGAATGGGTTATTTGACACAAAGTCCTCTCCCGCCTAAACCGAATAATGAGCGCCATATTTTAAAAACATATGGATATTGGGATCTCAGTTAAGTCACAACTTAAAAACCTAAAACCTTTCTTCAAATGGTTTAAACAAATTACCATTTTCAAATCTTTAAACCAAAAAGATTCACTTCACAAAGTTCACCCATCTTTCACAAAGATTTATTCACGGCTTTTCAAAACAATTCTGTAATGACCGGAAATTTCGATCCCGAAAATTCCATATAGTTAGAAAAAAAGAAAGAGAAAGACGAAGAAACTGGAACAAGACACAGAAAACCTCACATTCGCAGCGGATCAAAATATAATATCACATAAATATTAGTTTTACAAAGAAGAATCATTATCAGTACAATTATATTTTTTATACATCAGAGTTACAACCATTACAATACACAGGACAGTTTAAAACAACATGTCCAAGCCAGCTATACTATACACAGCGGTAAACACTCCACACGTTCCAGCCATCCAGCTCGCCTTCAGAGCTCCAGAACGTCCTTACCTGAAAATATGTAATACTCGGTCTGACCCGAGCATTACATCAAAGTAACACCCGGGTCAGGCTGAAAACCAGCGTGTAACGATCGCGGATTTTCGTTGCCGAAAAACCGAATAGTTATGGGTTTTAAAAAGAAAAGAAAAAGAAAGAAGAGAGAAGAGATAGGAAATAGAGAGAGAAGAAGATAGAGAATTTTGATAGGGAAAAGAAAATAGGAAATTTGAAAATAGAAGATAGAAGCATTTTAAAAATAGAACGGGACAGAAGAAAACAACAGAACAACAACAGAATCTCAAAATTCGCAGCGGAACAACATATAATAATAAATGAATAATCTTTAAACAAAGAACTATATCAGTTATTACATTACATCACATTTCATTACATCATATCATCACATCAGAGTGTACAACAACATACAACAACAACAATGCAGCGGAAAAAGAAATACTATATAAACTAGTAATACGCCATGCCATCCAGCTTGCCTCCAGCAACTCCAGAATATCCAGAATATCCTGATAAACCTAACTCTTAACTGCCCGTGTGGAAATTGGTGGGCACCCAGAGTTTAGGAAGGAAAACAATAAACTCCGAGTCAGTCATGTGACTGGTGTGAGAACTCAAAACAGTTTATTTATCTTTAAAAATCAAAAAGAGGGAATATTTTTAATCAATTCGCAATGCTTTTAAAAATGAGACTACCATAAGGCCTCCCGCACACACACACATGCAAACGCAGAATCGGAGGAGATTTCTCCTTATGATAGTCAAAGATGCTTGATACGCATTTAAAATAACATTTGATATTATTATTAGTGCATAATGTATAACAAATCATTTCGAAAATAAAGATATAAATCTTAGCCGACATAGACATTTCGAACTATGCCTACTATAGCTACTATCCAAACAGTGGTGACCACCATAAGTGAATAGCAGGTTCTACAACTAATACCGTACAAGTTTCGTATTGGGAATTTGATTTCCAGCAAATGGTCAGGCCAAGGAACTTCCCATTGCCACTGAGAATGCCTCTGGAAAGACATCCCCGAGAACCAAACCGGAACTCTGCCAACACAAGGCCGGGTTACCCCTTAACTGGGTAACTACTGACACGAGCACGCCATTCCCCGGTCCTTTAGGACCTTTTCAACCGAGCGCTCGATATCCAACATCACACCATAATAAATAGAGTGTTTTCAACATGAGTAAGTATCTGGGCTCCATACCATGATACCACCCCTTTCCAGAAGGAAATGCACATACCCTAAGGGGAGCTACAGCAACCCCTAATAACCTTGCCGCATCTTTCCTGTTTTGACCATTTCCGGGATGTGAGGCTCGACGAAGTCACGTCCACAAAAACATACTTTATACAAAAGCCATGCTTTGGGTCAGCAAATGATCAACACAATGATCACTAAGATAGACGATCAAATAAATGATCCTATCACAAATAATCAACACAATGATCATTTCAGCATCACTCAGCATGTCACACTACCAAAATGGGATATATCGCTGATAACTTCAACTATATAACCTTTGAGCTCGTACGTCTCAAAGAAGGGTGTTAAGCAAAGAATAAATTCTCCGCCACCAACAGAAATATATTTGAAAGAAATCGGCTTTATATCTCAAATTGTAATGTCAGACATACAATCCATACAAGTCTGTTCCGGGCTCGAACAGAACCGAAGGCACTTACAAAGAAGTCCTTGCAATCCGGATATTCACAATCCTGATCGGATTTCCCATCACTTAGGGAGTCTCTATACCGTTGCAACTCAGTGCAGAGACAATCGATAGGTCATCCTATCGCTTTCGCAAATACCGGGTCTTCAACACCGATCTTCAATGCAATTCACAACGACGTATCACATATTCGGAATGGGTTATACGACCCCATGGTCCTTTCCCGGTTAACCCGAATAGTGAGCGCTTATTCAAAAATAAGTGTGCATTCAAATTCAATCATATTCACATCAAATACCCATTCAAAGGGAAATACTGATAGTCGGTTATTGAACTATCACTGGATATGCACACATCACCAGATTCCAAATAATTTTCCAAATTATTTATTTTCCAAAATATCTTTACTAGATATATAGTTTCAACACTTCAAAAATAAATCAATATTTATTTTCATACAAATTCCACTTTTCATTCATAAATTCCATAATGAATTTATATTTCAAAATATCCATGCATATATGATTTCAATCATTCATTTCAATTTATCTTCAAAAAGATAAATTCTAAATATTCACTTTATACTGGAAAACAATTCCATACTTATTAAATAAGTAATTCACAATCTTTTATTTTCAACACTTAGAAAATATTCAATATACTTAAACCGAATTAAGTATATATTTCATTCTATTAAGGAAAACATTCTCTTAAACATTTTTATTTGGGCCAAAACGAATGTTGCGTAAAACATCGTTACGACAACCCAAAATCACTAGTATAGGGATTCGGAATTAAAATAGATATATAAATCCCAATACTAAACCAAAACATTTCCATTCGGAAATCATTTACTATAACAACAGTGTTATAGTCCACTATTTCCTTTTATTTCTCGAAACATCTATTTCAACAATAAATGTTGAAATCTATGGTTTCGAATCTCAATACCTTTTAAAACATCGTTGGATCGTTTTAATCCTATTTAAAACATTCACATTCTAAACAATTTCTTTAACGTGTTATTCACTATTCACAAACGTGAATAAACTACGTTAACCAATTTCATTCTTTTATTCATTTTAATTCAAAGGATTATTCACTGTTTAAAAAAAATGTGAATATACTCCATTTCTAAGTTATAACAATTAACTTGTCAAAATAAGTCATTTGCGAATTTATAAAACAACGTTTATAAATTCCTTTTCTATTTATTTATAAAAACTTCCTTTTTATAAATCTCTTTATTAACCTATTCCAGTTTATAACTAAATTATAAGCTAAACGTTCATATTATAAGTTAAATACTAATAAAATTTATTCGTTTGCAAAACCATTCCATTGAACTTCATAATTATAAATCTTATAACTTATAGGATTCAATTATTTATCTAAATCTTATTACTTTAATAACTTTACAAATTTTATAAACCTACTGTTTATAAAATTCCATTTATAACTTTACCGTTATATAATTCTATGAATTCCATTCCCTTACATAATTCATTTTCACTTCATTCAAACACTTATAAAATCTCATTTTATAATTCCAACGTTTTAATTTACAAATATTCATTTGTAAATCCTTTAATATAAATCAATTTATATTATTCTTTAAAACGTTTTAAAATTACCTTATAATATCACTAATTTGATTTATAAAATAATCAAATTTTATAAATCCTATATTTTAAACTTTTAATAATAAGTTCAAAAATCCAGTTTAAACTATTTTATAAAAACATTATTTCATATTTCCCAAAAATCAGATTTTAACTGTATTTCTAAAAATCAGCTTTTTTAACTATATTTCACAAAAATCATAATTTTTATAACTTTAAAAATTATAACGTTTATTTATTTAAAATAGATCAATTCCAAAAATATAGTATATTTTCAAAATCACTTTTAAAATCATTTTAAAATCCCAAAAATCTGGGTCCAATGATGCTACACACCAAATAGTCAATCACGACTAACAACGATATCATATATCAATATGAAAATCCATCAAATATCAAAATATCTGAAAACAAATAAAAACTGTTGAGGAATCCAGTTGGATCCCTCCAACCTGTTTCCTGCATCCAAAAACATTAGCACAATACCAATTTCGCTCCAGTACGAAATTATCGCGGTACATGTTCTTATTAAATATTATCCGCTTAATAACGGCGTAATAGGGTCTCATCCGCTAAACAAAAATTGCGGGAAATCAATAACTGCAATATATACATATGCCAATATATATATATTGATATTATATATAATACCAATTTCACTGTTTATGAAATATTCGCGGTATATGTTTATATTAAATAACATCCGCTTACTAACGGCGAATAATGTCTATTTTAACAATCAATAATTTACAGTCATCATTCAAACAGGCATTTAAATATTTTAAATCTAATTATTTAAAATAAAATCGAAATCTATTCGATTGAGTGAGAAATTCTCACCTTGGTTTTAATTTCCGTTTAAGCTTTTATTTCGAATAAAATTAAACGCGCGTTTAATTTTACCCGAAATTCTCACTAACTCCAAACGACTCCAAACCAACTCCATCGCATAGTGCTCGTCCATACGATTCCAACGCAACTGAGTTTGCATTTTTTCGACCTCGTATGAAAAAGTTATGCATTTTATAAGATCGTACACGATTTATAACTAAATTTCAACAATAACTTTTATATTTTAAACCCAAACTCACACCAGCCCTTAGATCCAATCCCATGCAAATCTGGCCCTCCTTCCTTCATCTTCCACTTGCGTTTTCAAGCTACAGGCAATAGGAATGAGGCCGAACCCATAGTTGATTCCTAGGGTTTAATATTGCAACTTCAATACACAACTATACTTCATCATACCACATGCATTTTGAAGCTCCTCTCCTCCTTCATGTTCGCCCCCAACTATAGTGCACTCGGCCTCATGTGCTGCCTTGGGACGCGTGCGAAAACTGATGGGAACGGCCTCACCTAGCTCCTCCTCCTTTGCACCATTTCCGATCAACTCCGTATGAAATTAAAGCTCATCTCGTGCTCTTCATCTTTGTAGTTAACAACTTCTTCTAATTCTTTGTAGATTGGGAGAGATTGAGAGATGAATGAGAATGATTTCTGGCCCTTCATTCAAAAGTGGCGGCTAGCTTATGAAATTAGGGTTAGGTTTTGATATTTTAGCAAATTATGAAGGCTCATGTCTATTTATAAGAGAACGAGCGACACTATTCATCCCGGATTTTCCGAACTCCGATTTAGATGCCGTAACTAGCGTACCTAGGGTTTATCCCGCGTTCCGGACACAATGGAACAGGTTTCGGAAGCTAATTCGGAAGTATGTGCGAGTTATGGCTGAAAACGTTCAATTTAAATTAAACCGATTTAAGTCGATTTCTAGGCGTTTTAATTTGTACTGGACAAACGGTAAATCCAATTGACTTGAAATTTGAAACCTTACAATAATATCACATTACGGATCCGATGAAACTGGTTTCGTCGAAATCCGAGACTTTTTGAAAAATAGCTATTTTGACTCGCCAAATTTAAATTAAAAACGATTCGATGCGTTTCGAGCTGCCACGATCAAACGATAGCTCCGATTGACACGAAATTTGAAATCCGGTAATAACTAACTATTACGGATCCAATGAAACTGGTTTCGTTCAATTCTGAGACTGTTCAAAAATTGACTATTTTACAGTCGATTATTAAATATTAAAATATTCAATTTTCACAGATTAACTTTTAATTCGATTTTAAAAGTTCTAAAATATCTCTATAACTCCAGTATGATTAAATAAAATTTTACTAATCATTTTCTATCATATTTAACTCTATTTTCAATTATTTCCATAATTTAACATATTAAATTATCGATTAAATTATTCAATTAAATCCCATAAATCAAATAAAAATTTATTTGACTTATAAATTCACTTATTAATATTTAAAATTAATTAAATATTCAAATTTAAATTTATAAAAATTCTGGGTCGTTACAATCTTTCCCCCTTAAAAGAATTTCGTCCTCGAAATTACAAGTAAGAAGATTACAGAATTTATTAACTTTCCAAAATTCATAATTAAACTTCTTTCAAATCTTTACTAAGTTTTCAAATCATACTTAGTTATCTTTTCAAAAACAAATTATATCATTTAACTTTCAACTCTAAAACAAAGTTAAAGTTTTCAAAAATTTCCAATTTTCTCAAAAATTTTCTAACGCCTTAAATTTTCGGAAAAATTCGCCATAGTCTCCTTTGCGCGGCTCGATCCGAAAAAAAAAATGACAGTATATATATCACAAATATACATCTCATCAAGTAATGAGGCATCCCGAAGGGAAAAAAGTGTAAAAGTACAATATTTAATCCGAGATATGTACCTTATATTTTATTAGCAAGCATATACGGCTAATATAGCGCTAAAGCGAACTCCAAATGCGAAGCAAACGCGATCCGCACCTACTAAACTCAACAAACAACATGAGAATCATGCACATAGACAATAGTATCAATATACAACATATAGCAACATAACTATACATGTCACATAGCAAATGCAACTAAACAACACATGCAAACATCAACCATCTATTAAATCTATATTCATTCATATTCTCATTAATATTAAATGAAATGGTTTTCAATTTCAAATCACATTTGATTTATTTACATTGGATTTTTCTAAACATTCCTTCTCAATTCAATTAGTTATCATTTACTAATTTAAATCCAATTCACATTCAATTTATTATCAATTCAATTCATTACAAAGTTGAATTCTATTCACATAACTTAAGTTCACATTCATTTTAATTCACTTGATTATTTACTTCGATACCAATATCAACTTAATTCAATATCTCTTAAGTTATATTCCATTTAACTTTAAATTCACTTTTATTTACAACTCATATTCATATAGTTTCACTTCTTATATATATAAGTTTATTTCACAATTGTAAATACTTTAATTATAATTCAATTCTTATAATTCATTTTCTTATACAATTTTTCTTTTATTTAGATTATTCAAACAACCTAACAATCAACTTATATACACTTTAATAATTCTGAAAAATTATTTCTTCATATATAAAATATACTCAAGGTAAAATTATTCCATTTACCCAATTTAAAATCAATATTGTGTCGAATTGTTCTATTCAAGTGTTTAGAAACCCCTTCGGCTCAGTTTCGAGGCTGTGCTGACGAAAGTTCATATGCCACTCAATAAACCAATCATCACAATATAAAACAATTTTTATATCCACTAACAAATACGCTCTCATAGCTATTATTACACTCAAACTCAATCTAGAGTACTACTGACTCTATCTCTAATGAATAATACCCAACAGAACCATGGTTGTCGCTTAACCATAAGCTCTGATACCAAATGTAACGATCGCGGATTTTCGTTGCCGAAAAACCGAATAGTTATGGGTTTTAAAAAGAAAAGAAAAAGAAAGAAGAGAGAAGAGATAGGAAATAGAGAGAGAAGAAGATAGAGAATTTTGATAGGGAAAAGAAAATAGGAAATTTGAAAATAGAAGATAGAAGCATTTTAAAAATAGAACGGGACAGAAGAAAACAACAGAACAACAACAGAATCTCAAAATTCGCAGCGGAACAACATATAATAATAAATGAATAATCTTTTAACAAAGAACTATATCAGTTATTACATTACATCACATTTCATTACATCATATCATCACATCAGAGTGTACAACAACATACAACAACAACAATGCAGCGGAAAAAGAAATACTATATAAACTAGTAATACGCCATGCCATCCAGCTTGCCTCCAGCAACTCCAGAATATCCAGAATATCCTGATAAACCTAACTCTTAACTGCCCGTGTGGAAATTGGTGGGCACCCAGAGTTTAGGAAGGAAAACAATAAACTCCGAGTCAGTCATGTGACTGGTGTGAGAACTCAAAACAGTTTATTTATCTTTAAAAATCAAAAAGAGGGAATATTTTTAATCAATTCGCAATGCTTTTAAAAATGAGACTACCATAAGGCCTCCCGCACACACACACATGCAAACGCAGAATCGGAGGAGATTTCTCCTTATGATAGTCAAAGATGCTTGATACGCATTTAAAATAACATTTGATATTATTATTAGTGCATAATGTATAACAAATCATTTCGAAAATAAAGATATAAATCTTAGCCGACATAGACATTTCGAACTATGCCTACTATAGCTACTATCCAAACAGTGGTGACCACCATAAGTGAATAGCAGGTTCTACAACTAATACCGTACAAGTTTCGTATTGGGAATTTGATTTCCAGCAAATGGTCAGGCCAAGGAACTTCCCATTGCCACTGAGAATGCCTCTGGAAAGACATCCCCGAGAACCAAACCGGAACTCTGCCAACACAAGGCCGGGTTACCCCTTAACTGGGTAACTACTGACACGAGCACGCCATTCCCCGGTCCTTTAGGACCTTTTCAACCGAGCGCTCGATATCCAACATCACACCATAATAAATAGAGTGTTTTCAACATGAGTAAGTATCTGGGCTCCATACCATGATACCACCCCTTTCCAGAAGGAAATGCACATACCCTAAGGGGAGCTACAGCAACCCCTAATAACCTTGCCGCATCTTTCCTGTTTTGACCATTTCCGGGATGTGAGGCTCGACGAAGTCACGTCCACAAAAACATACTTTATACAAAAGCCATGCTTTGGGTCAGCAAATGATCAACACAATGATCACTAAGATAGACGATCAAATAAATGATCCTATCACAAATAATCAACACAATGATCATTTCAGCATCACTCAGCATGTCACACTACCAAAATGGGATATATCGCTGATAACTTCAACTATATAACCTTTGAGCTCGTACGTCTCAAAGAAGGGTGTTAAGCAAAGAATAAATTCTCCGCCACCAACAGAAATATATTTGAAAGAAATCGGCTTTATATCTCAAATTGTAATGTCAGACATACAATCCATACAAGTCTGTTCCGGGCTCGAACAGAACCGAAGGCACTTACAAAGAAGTCCTTGCAATCCGGATATTCACAATCCTGATCGGATTTCCCATCACTTAGGGAGTCTCTATACCGTTGCAACTCAGTGCAGAGACAATCGATAGGTCATCCTATCGCTTTCGCAAATACCGGGTCTTCAACACCGATCTTCAATGCAATTCACAACGACGTATCACATATTCGGAATGGGTTATACGACCCCATGGTCCTTTCCCGGTTAACCCGAATAGTGAGCGCTTATTCAAAAATAAGTGTGCATTCAAATTCAATCATATTCACATCAAATACCCATTCAAAGGGAAATACTGATAGTCGGTTATTGAACTATCACTGGATATGCACACATCACCAGATTCCAAATAATTTTCCAAATTATTTATTTTCCAAAATATCTTTACTAGATATATAGTTTCAACACTTCAAAAATAAATCAATATTTATTTTCATACAAATTCCACTTTTCATTCATAAATTCCATAATGAATTTATATTTCAAAATATCCATGCATATATGATTTCAATCATTCATTTCAATTTATCTTCAAAAAGATAAATTCTAAATATTCACTTTATACTGGAAAACAATTCCATACTTATTAAATAAGTAATTCACAATCTTTTATTTTCAACACTTAGAAAATATTCAATATACTTAAACCGAATTAAGTATATATTTCATTCTATTAAGGAAAACATTCTCTTAAACATTTTTATTTGGGCCAAAACGAATGTTGCGTAAAACATCGTTACGACAACCCAAAATCACTAGTATAGGGATTCGGAATTAAAATAGATATATAAATCCCAATACTAAACCAAAACATTTCCATTCGGAAATCATTTACTATAACAACAGTGTTATAGTCCACTATTTCCTTTTATTTCTCGAAACATCTATTTCAACAATAAATGTTGAAATCTATGGTTTCGAATCTCAATACCTTTTAAAACATCGTTGGATCGTTTTAATCCTATTTAAAACATTCACATTCTAAACAATTTCTTTAACGTGTTATTCACTATTCACAAACGTGAATAAACTACGTTAACCAATTTCATTCTTTTATTCATTTTAATTCAAAGGATTATTCACTGTTTAAAAAAAATGTGAATATACTCCATTTCTAAGTTATAACAATTAACTTGTCAAAATAAGTCATTTGCGAATTTATAAAACAACGTTTATAAATTCCTTTTCTATTTATTTATAAAAACTTCCTTTTTATAAATCTCTTTATTAACCTATTCCAGTTTATAACTAAATTATAAGCTAAACGTTCATATTATAAGTTAAATACTAATAAAATTTATTCGTTTGCAAAACCATTCCATTGAACTTCATAATTATAAATCTTATAACTTATAGGATTCAATTATTTATCTAAATCTTATTACTTTAATAACTTTACAAATTTTATAAACCTACTGTTTATAAAATTCCATTTATAACTTTACCGTTATATAATTCTATGAATTCCATTCCCTTACATAATTCATTTTCACTTCATTCAAACACTTATAAAATCTCATTTTATAATTCCAACGTTTTAATTTACAAATATTCATTTGTAAATCCTTTAATATAAATCAATTTATATTATTCTTTAAAACGTTTTAAAATTACCTTATAATATCACTAATTTGATTTATAAAATAATCAAATTTTATAAATCCTATATTTTAAACTTTTAATAATAAGTTCAAAAATCCAGTTTAAACTATTTTATAAAAACATTATTTCATATTTCCCAAAAATCAGATTTTAACTGTATTTCTAAAAATCAGCTTTTTTAACTATATTTCACAAAAATCATAATTTTTATAACTTTAAAAATTATAACGTTTATTTATTTAAAATAGATCAATTCCAAAAATATAGTATATTTTCAAAATCACTTTTAAAATCATTTTAAAATCCCAAAAATCTGGGTCCAATGATGCTACACACCAAATAGTCAATCACGACTAACAACGATATCATATATCAATATGAAAATCCATCAAATATCAAAATATCTGAAAACAAATAAAAACTGTTGAGGAATCCAGTTGGATCCCTCCAACCTGTTTCCTGCATCCAAAAACATTAGCACAATACCAATTTCGCTCCAGTACGAAATTATCGCGGTACATGTTCTTATTAAATATTATCCGCTTAATAACGGCGTAATAGGGTCTCATCCGCTAAACAAAAATTGCGGGAAATCAATAACTGCAATATATACATATGCCAATATATATATATTGATATTATATATAATACCAATTTCACTGTTTATGAAATATTCGCGGTATATGTTTATATTAAATAACATCCGCTTACTAACGGCGAATAATGTCTATTTTAACAATCAATAATTTACAGTCATCATTCAAACAGGCATTTAAATATTTTAAATCTAATTATTTAAAATAAAATCGAAATCTATTCGATTGAGTGAGAAATTCTCACCTTGGTTTTAATTTCCGTTTAAGCTTTTATTTCGAATAAAATTAAACGCGCGTTTAATTTTACCCGAAATTCTCACTAACTCCAAACGACTCCAAACCAACTCCATCGCATAGTGCTCGTCCATACGATTCCAACGCAACTGAGTTTGCATTTTTTCGACCTCGTATGAAAAAGTTATGCATTTTATAAGATCGTACACGATTTATAACTAAATTTCAACAATAACTTTTATATTTTAAACCCAAACTCACACCAGCCCTTAGATCCAATCCCATGCAAATCTGGCCCTCCTTCCTTCATCTTCCACTTGCGTTTTCAAGCTACAGGCAATAGGAATGAGGCCGAACCCATAGTTGATTCCTAGGGTTTAATATTGCAACTTCAATACACAACTATACTTCATCATACCACATGCATTTTGAAGCTCCTCTCCTCCTTCATGTTCGCCCCCAACTATAGTGCACTCGGCCTCATGTGCTGCCTTGGGACGCGTGCGAAAACTGATGGGAACGGCCTCACCTAGCTCCTCCTCCTTTGCACCATTTCCGATCAACTCCGTATGAAATTAAAGCTCATCTCGTGCTCTTCATCTTTGTAGTTAACAACTTCTTCTAATTCTTTGTAGATTGGGAGAGATTGAGAGATGAATGAGAATGATTTCTGGCCCTTCATTCAAAAGTGGCGGCTAGCTTATGAAATTAGGGTTAGGTTTTGATATTTTAGCAAATTATGAAGGCTCATGTCTATTTATAAGAGAACGAGCGACACTATTCATCCCGGATTTTCCGAACTCCGATTTAGATGCCGTAACTAGCGTACCTAGGGTTTATCCCGCGTTCCGGACACAATGGAACAGGTTTCGGAAGCTAATTCGGAAGTATGTGCGAGTTATGGCTGAAAACGTTCAATTTAAATTAAACCGATTTAAGTCGATTTCTAGGCGTTTTAATTTGTACTGGACAAACGGTAAATCCAATTGACTTGAAATTTGAAACCTTACAATAATATCACATTACGGATCCGATGAAACTGGTTTCGTCGAAATCCGAGACTTTTTGAAAAATAGCTATTTTGACTCGCCAAATTTAAATTAAAAACGATTCGATGCGTTTCGAGCTGCCACGATCAAACGATAGCTCCGATTGACACGAAATTTGAAATCCGGTAATAACTAACTATTACGGATCCAATGAAACTGGTTTCGTTCAATTCTGAGACTGTTCAAAAATTGACTATTTTACAGTCGATTATTAAATATTAAAATATTCAATTTTCACAGATTAACTTTTAATTCGATTTTAAAAGTTCTAAAATATCTCTATAACTCCAGTATGATTAAATAAAATTTTACTAATCATTTTCTATCATATTTAACTCTATTTTCAATTATTTCCATAATTTAACATATTAAATTATCGATTAAATTATTCAATTAAATCCCATAAATCAAATAAAAATTTATTTGACTTATAAATTCACTTATTAATATTTAAAATTAATTAAATATTCAAATTTAAATTTATAAAAATTCTGGGTCGTTACACAGCGTGAGTAAACCCCTCTTACATGTAATACAAAAGTATACAACACATATAAAACCCGGGTAACTTGCATCAATTTACAATTTCACAAGTTGTTATAGACATCACTTATTTCACACATCAATTCCTAAGTACCAAAACCTAGATTAAATGATCCAATTTACTTAAATCATCCCATTCCAACCTACAGACTTCACATATCAAACTATAAAGAATCGAAATGGTTTCGGATATTTACTAATACCCGACTCCGGTCTCTTCGAAACCAATGTCATCTAACCCATGATATTCAATTAAATACCATTCAACTTTGATTACCGGATAATTCTTTTTACATAACAACTCATATTTGATAGATAATCTCATTATCCTTGTATTCAACATATCATATCACAAGGCAAATCATATCAGAGATATCAATCAATTGAGGCATTAAATCATCATTCAATCATTCATAAGCAAGATGGACCATTTCCAAATAAATTAAGCTTATCTCTAATTAAATTAATTACTAATTCTTTAATCACTTGGATTACCTCTCCTTAAACATGTATTAATTACAAACAATTAATTAATGATTTTTAAGTTATCCATCTTAATTAATCACCTCTGATTAATTATCCTTTAATTTCAATAACTAGTTAATTCTTAATAAATTACAGATTAATTAGCTTTCCTATCAAAACAAATGATTCCTTAATTACTTTCATAAAGTAATTAACAACGATTTATTACATTTATCCTTAATTAATTACTCAAAATAATTATCATATAACTACTTACACTGATTGATTATCGTTTAATTATTCATACTTCTTATTCATTATATTAGGTAATTAATCCTTAATTAATTTCATTGAAGTAATTATTCACTAATTGCTTCATTAAGAGATTTTTTTCTTTTTATTCAGTTGATAAATTACATTCAATGATTATCCATTAGTTACTTCATTGAGTAATTATATTTAATAGTTATACTTAACCAATTTCCATGAAGGACTATCCTTAATTAATTGATCAAATTAATTATCTCAAATTAATTATCTTAACTAATTATCTCAAAATCATCAGTTCATGATCTTTAAACACAATCATTAACTACTCCTTCATGACTTATATTAAGTAATTACCCCTTTGATTATTAATTTCAGATTAATTAACTCTTGTTAATTTAATAAGTGATTGACTCTTAGTAAACATTCCAAGATAATTTTAAAAAAAATTCAATTTAAAAATTACTTTTAAAATTTCAAAACTGAAATACAGCTTGAACCTTTATTCTAGATCTAACTTAAATCTTTAAGGCTTTATTTACATCTTATATCTTCCTTTTTAAAAATTCAACTCATTTAACCTTTTCAATGTAATTAAACAATTTAAATTTAAACTCATTTTATTTTTAAAAACTGAAGTTTAAATTTAATTCCAGATTTAAAAACCAGATTTTAAACTCATTTTAAATTTCTAATTTAAACTTTAAACTTCCAATTCAAATTCAAAACCACATATGCTTTTCATTTGTAAGTTTTTAAACCAAATTTAAATTTTAAAACTTAAATTATTTCAAATCTCAGATTCAAACTACTTTGAATCCATATTCAAATTCAGATTTTTAACTTAGCTTAAAATTTTGGTTTACATTTTTAAACTTGCTTTTAAAACTTAAAAGCAAAACAGGTTCTGTTTTTTTATAAAACCTGAAACAACAATTATACTCGAGCCGCTATTATTTTACTACGAGTCCAAAGCTCATCTACTTCGAGTCATCGCAATAAAATACACGAGCTCGCTCCATGTCCGTACCTTCTTCCCAAACATCCCTCTCCTCCTGATACTCAAGAGTATATGGTGTACATGCACGAGTGACTGAGCAACGTTGCCACCCTGTCGACGATGCTTCCAAGTCGGCGATCACCTCGCCCCTACGTACGAGCTTCCAGATCGTTGCAACTGTCATCCATGCGAAATCGAGCTACCTGGCGATGACAGGACCAATACCATTCTGGCAAAACTAGTTCGCCACATCGATCACGGCAGCTGGAAAACTCCAGCCTTCCTCCCAAAGTATCACTACGACTCCTCGACTCTGTCACATTCCCTGCAATCGAACTCGACACTTCGTTTCAGGTGAAATCACCCCTCCATTAAACTCGACAGAACCACACTCCTAAACCCTATCATCTTCACGTCAGGCCATTCCGCACAATAAAAAAATCAAGCTTATTTTTCCCATATGCCTCAACACCCAAACCAACTTCAGCCCAAACACTGAACTATCCGACGCCGCCAGTCACCTTAAATCGATGAAAATCTCGAAAACACTCAGCTCCAAAATTCCCATGAATTAACACACTAAAAATCATGAAATGCATGTTAAAATTCGTGATTTTCAAGCACAAATTCATTCATGCAACCCAAATTAGATTTTAAGATTTGTTGATTTTTATCACAAATAAATATTTCACTGTTATTCCTATTTTAAAAATTATTTGATGGATTAAAAATCCTGAATTTATTTGTAAAACCATCATTATTCATTAGCAAACAACTTCCATTTGAAACTCGAAGTCAAGTGTTGATTAAATTTAAGGATTTGAATTTTTGAAGCCAAAACATAGCCTATGAAAACAACAGAGAACAGAAAATGTGTATACAGGAACCTGATATTCACAATTCAATCTTCATTCACAAATATCATTAGTTCAAGTATTTATGCATCATCACGCTTCAATCTATCACATGTATTCAGGTTGATCCACAGATCTTTAATCTGTTTATAAATATCAATGTTTACTTACATACAGATTCAATACTTTTATTCCACATGCAGGCATCATAAACACAGAGATCCCATAAGCAAAATAAATTATCAACTTAAACTTTTAATTTAGGGATTTACTCACCTTAATAAAGCAGAGGACATAACTGTTTTTTACTGTTCTTCTTAATTTCGAAATAATTTCACAATATTTCTTCTTGAGCTTATTTTAAAAAATAAAATCTGGATGATATTATCATATTCTTTTTAAAGATCAGGTTCTAAAACAAATTGGAGGAAGAGGAGTTTGATTTTTAAATCAAATTTGGTCCTGATATGCACAAAGAGGCTGAAGAATTCATATATCTAGATATGCCTACATCATATTCAAAGTATATATAAACATGCAAGCAAAAAGAACACATTTTCTTAACATACTTTCATCATCAAACTAGAAAATCAAGAGATATAAAAAGTTTTAGTGGGTTTGCTCACCTCTTTTGTTTAGGCAGAGCGGCCCTTTATAAAAATCTGAGATCTGGACTTGGTTTTTTTTCCAGAACTTTGAGTTGAACTTGAATACTGCAAGTTGTTGAAATGATCTTGAATTATCTGATTCATTTTCTAAGTTGGATCTGCTTTGATGATGTGCTTTAATTGAAAATTCATTGTTGCTGTTCTTTGTTGAAACTTCTGAATTTTGCTTGGCTCAAGTTTTATTTCTTCTTTTATCTTTACTTTGCTAAGATTTTAGAGGAAGGAATGTGGTAGCAAGTAGAGATTATGCATACAGCCTTGATTTAAAATTTGGAAAGAAATGAAAATTATGACAAATTTTAACAAGTGTCTTTGCATGTTAAAATTGACTCACATTTGTTAAATGAAAGAACTTAGGTTTACATTTGTAATTCTCATGTATTAATGTGTTAATTTTTTTTAATTATATATATATATATATATATATATCTTATTATAATTAAATTTTAGTTTATACTAATAATATCTTAAGTGTGTTTAATAATCAAACTTCTCTTTTGTTCAAATTTTATTTATTAAACTTACTTTTGTAATTCTATGAATCAATATATTTTTATAAGTATTTGTAAAATAATTTCAATTTAGTTCATATTTATAAATGTCTTAATTAAATTAATTTTTTTTTTAATATTAAACCTCCTCTTATATTTATCCATCTGAAATTTTAAAAGTAGATGATATAAAATCAAAATTACATACTTATAATAGTTATACAAATTTTTATATCAAATTTTTATTTAGTAACTATTTTACTTTATTTATATTAATATGATCTTTGAATGAAAATAACAAACTATATATTGATAAAATTATATATATATATATATATATATATATATTAATTTCAATTTACTTTAAAATATTTATCCTTTGAATTTCTATTTCAAATTTAATCAACTCATATATATTATAGTTCCAAATCCATATATAAGCATTTTAACTAATCGAATTTACTCATTCAATTTACAAATTACTATTTTAATAAATTTATTCTGTTAATAACCAATTAATCCAGATACCCCAAAATCCAGATTATCACAAATTCCCTTTTCAAATTGGATTAACCGATCCAATTATTAAGTCAAAGATTCAATTCATAGCTTTCAAAACAAATCCCATTCCAAATCTTTTATATAAAAGATACACCATTTAAAATCCTCTTCAATTTTGAAACAAGGTTCAACCATCTTTCACAAAGATTCAATCATAGCAATCAAATAATTCTATTTCAAATTTGAAATCTTTTCAACATAAATTGGAAATTTTTCATTATATGAAAGCTATTATTATTTGCAAAAAATAGTTTTGTTTTGGAAAAATCCGATTACACTTGCATGAGTTAAAGCCTTTAAGTATACAATTTGGGTTAAATTCAAATTCCCAAAACAATACTTTTTAACATGGTTTTAAAACGCATATAAACACATTTATAACTCGTATAATCTTTTTAAACCGTATTTTTCAAAACATAGAATTCAATTTTAAATCTTGAATTCAAATTCAAATCAAATTATTCAAATTTCAAAACTTTATCAAGTTATTCAAAATAACTTTATCTTTGAAATTCCCTTTCAAAAGCTTTTCATATTTAATCCCAATTCCGTTTTCAAAACCATTTCAAAAATCTATGACTTAGCCAATTTCCTCGTGCAACCCATATTTGTGTGTGTATGGTGTAGTCCAGGGGTTTTACACAATAGAGCAACGTCAACAATCATCACAGATTCAAGCCTATCAATATCGATAAGCGGTATAATCTTATAATGCTTATCTTCATTCACAGATTCACAGATAATTAATATAAATTCATGCAGATAAATAAATTACATTCATCGCGGCTCACACCAAAACAATTCATAGCGCAAAGCATATCGTATCAGGATATCAAACAACATAAGGCATTTTATACAATTCAAACATCCATAAGTAAGATTAATTAATCATCTGATTAATTTAAATCAGATTAATCACTAAACCAGGTTAATAAACATTAATCAATTACAGATTAGTTAACCTTTAATAATATATTAATTAGCCTTAAAACACTTATTAATTAATCTTAATTAATAAGTCAGTTAACCTTTAATCATCAAATAATTAACCTTTTAATTATGTAATTATCCTTTACTAATTATCCTTAATAAATTAATCATAATCATTTAGTTGAACTAAGATCTCAATTAACTTAAGATAAACCTTTTTATCTTAATTTTTATTTTCCATTTCATCATTAAGTTTTATTTTGAAAAACACTAAGGGATCTAAACAATTTATATAAGAATTATATCAAACAAAGTTAAAAACATTATCATTTTAAAATTTCAGCCTTTGAAATCTTGTTCCATACATACATTTTAGAAACCTTTTTAATAATCAAAACATTTCATCATCATAAAAATTAACTTGATTATTTTAAGTTGATAAATTATACAACCTTTCTTTAACCAAACCTTTTAAAACAAATATTATATAGAGACAGTAGTCTAAAGTTTAAAGGAAAACCTTAATTTATATTCCAAATTGATAACTCAAGTACCCGAGAAAATCTCGAGTAAAACTCGAGCCAGATATGGGTTTACCGGAGTAAATCCCCGAGCAATTTTTTTTCTTCTTTTTGACTATAAATTTTAAAACCTAGCTAATTAAAAACTACCCGAGCCCAAGCTAAATCCTCCCCGATCAAATACCCGAGCCATAGTCCAAACCCCTCGTATTCAACTTCGAGCTTCCCACCTTCTTCCTCTTCTTCCAACCATCACTAATACACGATAATACTTATGCATATGCAACTACGATCGAAGCTTCTCCGATCAACCCTGCACCCTTTGGCAAGTCAACGAATCTCTCTCCTTCGCACATGACCTCCTAGAAGGAAGAACTCGGTAGCAAAATAGAATATGAGCACTCGATTGAAAATCTGGAGCCAACCAGATTATCGGAACCACACCGCGATGACGAACAACACCACCGGAGCTCACATCCTTTCGACCATAGCAGCACCAGACATCATGCAACAATATCCCTTTCTCTGGTCAAGCTCGATTCACCACCGATGGCGAATTCGACTTGATTTTAACACTGACCAAAATGGGTTGCTAACCCTATTTCACCATCGATACGCCACCACGGCCACTAGAAAATTCCTCCCCTATTTTTCCGTCGATTGTTGATGCTTGAACCATCTTTCGACCAAAGCACGATGAATTTCATCTCATCATTTAACAGAATTTGACAAAAGTGTCATTTCTGTTCAGCTTAATAATTCACAAGATCTTCCAACTTAAAAATCAAGACTTCAACATTATAAATCATTATTCTTCAACACGAATTTGTTTATACGATCAAAACTTAAAATTTTAAACATTAAATTTTTTGATTTAAATTTGTTTTCACTGATTTTTTTATTTCCAGTAAACCCTTTAGTAATTAAATTTGAAACTAATTTTAAAGCTTAAATCCCGATCTTACAAAAATAATTTTTTTAGACATCAAAGCCTATTAATGATTGTGGGATGAGAATTTGATTTTTAAATAGGTTTGCATCCTATAAATCTTTGAAATAGAGATACTTAGTTTATTTCCTAGGCATGCACAGCACATTCATATCAACATTCAAACACATTTCATAACATATGCAAACTCATTCACAAACATACATCAACACTAATTGTATGCAAACCGAAATGTATATAAGGTTAAGGATTTGCTCACCAGATTATGATGTGCAGAGGGCTTGAAAACTGGATTTTGAATTTTGAAAACTTGAAAAGTGTTGAAACTGGAATGTTTGAAAAAAGATCTGAAAACTTTGGATTGCTTTAAGACTTGATTGATGCAGGCGGAAGCTTTATTGCTGTTGATTTCTTGATTAACTTGCTTCAGGTTGCATTTTGAAAATGTTACAGGCTTTGATTTTGTTGAAGTTGTTTGCTTTGTTTGATTTTTTCTCTGATCTGGTCTCTGATCTTGTTTGAGAAATTTTTTTTGATCTGAAATTTGCTTTACAGTTTTACTGAACTTTCCTTTATATTTTTGAGTGTGGGAATTTTCTTACAGGGCTTTGATTCTAGGATTTCTTGGTTTGAAGTAGTTGATCAGATTTTGTTTTCTGGCTTTGGAAAAATAGTTTAACATAGTTTAAGATGAAGGAAAATTTGAATAGAAGGATGAAAGGAATAATAAGAAGCCTATTTTCTTGAATTTTGTGTTATTTGTAAATTAAAAACAAAAGTGCCACTTGTTATTAACAATAATACTATGCTTACGCTTGTAATTACGTATCCTCTTTATTTTACAAATGTCCTGAATAAGAATCTTATGTTGAAAACCCTTAAGCTAATAAATTTATGAATCATGTTTTTCTTATTAAATTTTGTATACATACAAATTAAATCTTTATCTCATGTTAATATTTAAAATAAAATGTATCAAACTTTTTTTTAAATCTATATATACATACATGTTTTATATTTTTTAATTCATACATTTCCTATTAATTATATTTATACTCATATCAATTTTTTAAAGAAAATGATTTTAAACTAATTATACTTTAATAAATAAACACATATATCATATATTTAAGTTTCTTAAAATTTAGCTTTTAAACAATTTTTGAAAATTAGTTATATCCAATTCAAAATATAACTTCCAAATATATATATATATATATATATATATATATATCTGTGTGTGTGTGTGTGTTAAAATTAGAAAACAAATTTATTTTCGACATATTTATTTTTAAATTCCAAATCAAAATTCTTATTCACAGTTTATTGAATTTTCAAATCAATTCTTTTATTTACAATCTTTTGATATATATATATATATATATTTATTCAAAATTCCAAATTAATCCACAATTAAATTTATAATTAAAATATTATTCAACATATTTATTTTTGAATTTTGAATTAGAAATTCTATCTAAAAATCATATTTATATTCATTTATATTAATAAACAAACAAATATCTATTAAATTTGGAAAATACCGAATTAACTCATAATTTAACTTCAAAAATTAAATTAATTACCAATTAAAATTTGATTTAAAAAACAGGAATGTTACATATTCCCCCCTTAAGAAAATTTCATCCTCGAAATTTGCAAGACAGGGAGACAACAAAGAATATATGAAGGATAGAAAAATATCTTTCCAGATCAAACTGAATATCTGTTCTGCATTTGGCTTACCAAATCATAATATCAACAATAATTATGAGAATGAACTCATTCAATACTTCACAAGATACTCGGGTCACCAGTCTATGAAATATGCAGGGGCATCGATTAGTTCGAAGGAATAACTAACCACTCGTAGAATAAATCGAGTCCCAAACAATAGATAAATGGATTTAATCTTCCACAACTCTTAAACACTAGGTATGGATTCCAGACTCAGGTCGGAATAACCCAAAGTTTACATCAATTTTGTCCCTTTTCGAAGTTTGATCCTCACAAGAAATTACAACAGTGTTCCAAATTTGGTTTTAATCGAAATCGTTTTATCAATACGAATCTTAATATTTAATTTCATATTCAATTTACCAATTTATTCCAATAAAATTTCGATTTTGTTAAAGTTAAAAATAAAAAGCTGATAGAAATTTGATGAAGGGAGTACGAGATAGGAACTAGAATCTTTTCTACAATGATTCGCAAGGCAATCACCATACTGAAGCTTCTCCCTTGAGCTGCTACGAAGCAATCAAAGAATTGAAATTGGATGAAAAGAGATTAAGGAGAAAAGCTGTTCCTAGTTGTTTTAGGGTATCGACCATTTGTAGCGGTACTCCGCTGTCCTCTACCTCGTCCTCTTCTTGCACTCATACTCACTATCAGTGGATAGTAAGAGAATTTACTGAGGCATACGAATGAATATCTTGGGGATGTACTTATTCTAGGGTATACTTCACCCTATCTCCAATGAGTCACCTAATGTGTTATACTCCTGAGCTGAAGTTTCAACCTTCAGCTCTGATGCTAATTCTAACGACCCTGACTCAACCTTCGAAAATCGACACCGAATACATCACCTGTATTCGAGTGCTGCAGATTCAAACGTCGAATCTGGTTCATCAGAGCTTATCACACATTAAGTATAACAACACGGTAGAAAAAATAAATGAATATCAATAAAAACAACATTGATACAATATCTGATACAACATGAATCTCAACAATATCAGAGGTAAATATACAATATCAAAAAGATAAGTATCAATAGAGAAACTCCAAAGAGAACTCCAACATCAAACTGCAACTCCATGGCTAAAGCTCCATAAACTCCAAAAGCTAGATCCACCGGCATGCTTTCCAAACGCGAAGCGAGAAACCCTCAATCGCGTTGTATTAAGTAAGGTCAGCCCAAATGCTGAAAAGAAGCAAATACGATCGCCAAATTCAAAGGCTGGATGCTATCGAATTCTACACCTATTATTTGATTATCTGAAAAACCCAACTCTAGACTGTCCATGTGGAAAATTGTAGGCACCCAGAGTTTAGGAAGGGAACAATGAACTCCAGGTCAGTCATGGGACCGGTAAGAGCAAACAAAAACAGTTTATCTTTAAACAAACAACAAAAAAGTAAAAGAAATCCGCAATGCTTTTTGAAAAATGAAACTGCTATAAGGCCTCCCACTGTGCACACAATGCAAACACAGACTTGGAGGTGATTTCTCCTTATGATAGTCAAACATGCTTGATACACAAAATCCTTTTGATATTATTATTAGTGCATAGTGCAGAAAACCTTTCGAAAGTATAATATTAATCTTAGCCAGCATACAGCCATTATTGTATGCCTACTATAGCTACCATCTAAATAGTGGTGACCACCATAAGTAAATGGCAGGTTATACAACTAAAACCGTACAAGACGCGTATTGGATAATTGGATTTCCAACAAATGGTCAGGCAAAGGAACTTCCCACACCGAATGGAACGCCTCTAGAGGGACGTCCCTGAGAACCTAACCGGATCTTTGCTACACAAGGCCGGGTTACCTTTGTAACTAGGTAACTACTGAAGTATGCCACCCCCGGTCGTTACCAGCCTTTATCCGAGGCGCCCATCAACCAACAACCACAAGCAATAAGTTTTTCAGCAACCACAAAGTTAAGTATTTGGGCTCCATACCATGATACCACTCATAATCCAGAAGGAAATGACATACCCTCAAGGGGCGCTACCCCCAAATAACCTTGCTGCCACGATTTCTGTTTCGACCGTTACCGGGTTGTAAGGCTCGACGAAGTCTCGTCCACAAAGCAACGCTTTTTCACAAAGCCATGCTTTGATCAACAAATGATCAGAGCACTTCGTATGCCACATTAGCAAATTAGGAATGTAAACCGTCAACTACATAACCTCTGAGCTCGTACAGCTCAGAGAAGAGTGTTAAGTTAAGAGAATAAATTCTTTGCCATCAAACAGAAATGTATTTGATAGAAACTAGTTTTACATATCAAAGTGTAATGTCATATACACATCCATACAAGTCTGTTTCGGGTTCGAATAGAACCGCAGGCACTTCCAAAGAAGCCCTTATCCGGATATTCACTAATCACGTCCGGACTCCCCATCACAAAGGTTGATCAAATCTCTATACTGGGGATCAGTCGGTGCAGAGACATTTGACGAGTTATCCTTTCGCTTTCGAAAATATCCAGTCTTCACCACCGGTTTTCAAATGCTATCCATCACGTCGTACCATTATTCGGAATGGGTTATTTGACACAAAGTCCTCTCCCGGCTAAACCGAATAATGAGTGCCATATTTTAAAAACATATGGATATTGGGATCTCAGTTAAGTCACAACTTCAAAACCCAAAACCTTTCTTCAAATGGTTTAAACAAATTACCATTTTCAAATCTTAAAAAAAAGGATTCACTTCACAAAGTTCACCCATCTTTCACAAAGATTTATTCACGGCTTTTCAAAACAATTCCCTTTTCAAATTGGATTAACTTATCCAATTATTATGTCAGAGATTCAATTCATAGCTTTCAAAACAATTTCTATTTCATATCTTTTATATAAAAGAAACACCATTTAAAATCCTCTTCAATTTCGACACAAGGTTCAAACATCTTTCACAAAGATTCATTCATAGCTTTCAAACAATTCTATTTCAAATTTGAAATCTTTTCATCATAAATTGGAAATCTTTTCATTATATGAAAGCTATTATTATTTGCAAACAAATAGTTTCGTTTTGGATAAATTACATTCATCACGGCTTACACCAAAACAATTCATAGCGCAAAGCATATCATATCAGGGATATCAAACAACACAAGACATTTCATACAATTCAAACATCCATAAGTATGATTAATTAATCATCTGCTTAATTTAAATCAGATTAATCATGAATCCAGGTGAATTAACATTAATCAATTACAGATTAACTGACCTTTAATAATATATTAATTAACCTCAAAACACTAATTAATTAATCTCAATTAATAAGTCAGTTAACCTTTAATCATCAAATAATTAACCTTTTAATTATGTAATTATCCTTTACTAATTATCCTTAATAAATTAAACATAATCTTTTAGTCGAACTAAGATCTCAATTAACTTAAGATAAACCTTGTTATCTTAATTTTTATTTTCTATTTCATCATAAAATTTTGTTTTGAAAAACACTCAGGGATCTAAACAATTTATATAAGAATTAGATCAAACAAAGTTAAAACATTATCATTTTAAAATTTTAGCCTTTCAAATCTCTTGAAATCTTGTTCCATACGTACATTTTGGAAACTTGTTTAATAATTAAAACATTTTATCATCATAAAAATTAACTTGATTATTTTAAGGTGATAAATTATATAACCTTTCTTTAACCAAACCTTTTAAAACAAATATTATATAGAGACAATAGTCTATCTAAAGTTTAAAAGAAAACTTTAATTTATATTTCAAATTGATAACACAAGTACCCGAGAAAATCTCGAGTAAAACTCGAGCTAGATATAGGCTTACCCGAATAAACCCCCTAGAATATTTTTTTCTTTCTGACTTTAAATTTTAAAACCAAGCTAATTAAAAACTACCCGAGCCCAAGCTAAACCTTCCCCGATCAAATACCCGAGCCATAGTCCAAACCCGTCGTATTCACCTTCGAGCTTCCCACCTTCTTCCTCTTCTTCCAACCATCACCGATACATGATTACGCTTGTGCATAGGCACCGACGATTAAAGCTTCTCTGATCAACCCTACACCCTCCGACAATTCAACGAACCTCTCTTCATCGCACACGACCTCCTAGAAGGAAGAACTCGATAGCAAATAGAATTTGAGCACTAGAATGAAAATCTAGAGCCAATCAGATTATCAAAATCTCATCGCGACGACGAACAACACCACCGGAGCTCACGTACTTCCGACCATAGCTGCACCAAGCATCACACAACAATATCCTTTTCTTCGGTCAAGATCGATTCACCACCGATGGAAAATTAGACTTGATTCTAACACTAACCAAAATGGGTTGCTAAACCCTATTTCACCATCAATACGCCACCACGGCCACCAAAAAATTCCTCCCTATTTTTCCATTGATCCTTGATGCTCAAACCATCTTCCGACCAAAGCACGATGAATTTCATCTCGTCGTTTGATAGAATTTGACAAAAGAGTCATTTCTGTTCAACTCAATAATTCATAAGATCTTCCAACTTAAAAATCGAGATTTCAACATTAAAAATCATTATTCTTCAACATGAATCTGTTTATACGATCAAAACTTCAATTTTTAAAGATTAAATTTTTTGATTTGAATTTGTTTTCACCGATTTTCTTTATTTCCTGTAAACCCTTTAGTAATTAAATTTGAAATTAATTTTAAAACTTAAATCCTGATCTTACAAAAATAATTTACTTAGACATCAAAGCCTATAAATGATTTTGGGATGAGAATTTGATTTTTAAATAGGTTTGCATCATGTAAATCTTTGAAACAAAGATACTTACGTCTGTTTCCCAGACATGCACAGTACATTCATATCAACATTCAAACACATTTCATAACATATGCACACTCATTCACAAACATACATCAATACTAATTGTATGCAAACCAGAATGTATATAAGGTTAAGGATTTGCGCACTAGATTATGATGTGCAGAGGGTTTGAAAACTGTATTTTGAATTTTGAAAACTTGAAAAGTCTTGAAACTGCAATGTTTAAAAAAACTGAAAACTTTGGATTGCTTTAAGACTTGATTGATGCAGGTTGAAGCTTTATTGTTGTTGATTGCTTGATTAACTTGCTTCAGGTTGCATTTTGAAAATGTTACAGGCTTTGATTTTTTTGAAGTTGTTTGCCTTGTTTGATTTTTTTTCTCTGATCTTGTTTGAGAAATTTTTTTTGATCTGAAATTTGCTTTATAGGTTTATTGAACTTTCCTTTTATATTTTTGAGTTTGAGAATTTTCTTATTGGGCTTTGATTCTAGGATTTCTTGGTTTGAAATAGTTGATCTGGTTTTGTTTTCTAGTTTTGGAAAAATAGTTTAACATAGTTTAAGATGAAGGAAAATTTGAATAGAAGGATGTAAAGAATAATGAGCAGCCTATTTTCTTTAAATTTTGTGTTATTTGTAAATTAAAAAAAATGTGCCACTTGTTATTACCAATAATACTATGCTTACACCTGTAATTACATATCCTCTTTATTTTACAAATGTCCCAAATAAGAATCTTATGTTAAAAACCCTTAAGCTAATAAATTTATGAATCATGTTTTTCTTACTAAATTTTGTATACCTACAAATTAAATCTTTATCTCATGTTAATATTTAATAGAAAATGTACCAAACTTTTTTTTTAAAATTTACATATACATACATGTTTTATATTTTTTATTCATACATTTCCTATTAATTATATTTATACTCATATTAATTTTTTAAAGAAAATGATTTTAAACTAATTATACTTTAATAAATAAACACATATATCATATATATAAGTCTCTTAAAATTTAACTTTTAAACTACTTTTGAAAATTAGTTATATCCAGTTCAAAATATAATTTCCAAATATATATATTAAAATTAGAAAACGAATTTATTTTTAACATATTTGTTTTTAAATTCCAAATCAAAATTCTTATTCACAATTTATTGAACTTTAAAATCAATTCATTCATTTACAATCTTTTGATATATATATATATGTGTGTGTGTGTGTGTGTGTGTGTGTGTGTGTGTATGTATATATATATATATTTGTTCAATTTTTCGAATTAATCCACAATTAAATTTATAATTAAGATATTATTCAAGATATTTATTTCTGAATTTCCAGTTAGAAATTCAATTTAAAAATCATATTTATATTCATTTATATTAGTAAACAAACAAATATCTATTAAATTTGGAAAATACCAAATTAATTCACAATTTAACTTCAAAATTTAATTAATTACCAATTTAAATTTGATTTAAAAAACAGGAATGTTACACAGATACTTGTTGTTTTAACTCCTGTCTCATTACAACACAAGTTAAGGACGGAGTGACAGTGGTGACAATGCTTAGAGGGGAGGCTGGGCTTGTGGCAGTATTTGTTATTATTACTCTGTTTTATGTGTACCCATGTATTTATTGTAACATATATTACGTTACGGTTTTTTTGGAATTTTTTATTATGACATTTTTATGGTTTTGAAATAAATGGGTATACTTTACTATTATATTTTGGTCCATCCAATGTGAGTTTTCAAAGTTTAATTTTGGCTCTGCAATGTTATTTCTTTTTACTACCAACAACTTGCGTTAGAATGGATCTAAGTTTCGATGGACCTTTTCTGGACCGAAATTTAAGCCTATTCCGAGGTGGGTTGTTATACACACACATATTTACATATATATGCATACATACGTTTGTATACGTACATACATACATATATACATACATACATATACATACATATATGTTACATACATATATGTACACACACACACACACACATACACATATATATATAAACGAAACTACAACCATGCTATCAAAAATGCAATGACAAATTGGTAATCACCTTTACAACTGTTATATTTCTTTATAAATAATTATTTTTGACCATATCTTGGCATACGTTAACTTCTCGTTTGCCAATTACTTCTTTTACTAAAATCAAGTAATTTTCAAAAAATATCTTATTGAATTATGTATAACTAATTTTTTAATTAATTAATCAATCACATTAATTTCCTTATTTTTCCTTCTCCAGTTAACTTATAAATATCCAAATTATAGGAGAAAATTCTTGAAAAATTCTCAAACATCAAAATCTTCATTTTCTAACACATATAAAAATTCAGGCAAAAATTATTATTATTCATTTATTTTAGTAGCTAATCCATAAAGCACATTATTTATAACTTAAAAAAAGATATAAAGATTTCATATTATATAGGAAACTTATGAAATTATTTATTTAGGCACTTCTTCTAGTTATTCCATTAACTTTCACATTATGTTATTCAGTTAATATTAGTTAGATTACTTATAATAATGTGTCCTAAAATCAAGGGTGTTGTAATCTCTCTCTTTAAAGGATTTCTTCCATGAAATTCGTAAGGTACTCTAAAATATTAAAAAGCATATAAATATGAAATAAGCATACAAAAATCAAACATTACGGGTATAACCACAAGTTGAAAGTTTGTACAATTAAAGATCATACATTAAATAGCTCCAGATAAATCTCTCTAATCGTATCCACAGTTTCCCAAGTACAATCCCTTCCGCATCGCTCCATTGAAACTTCACAAAGTTGATCATTTTATTTCTAAGCTCTTTTCTTACAAAGGAGTATGATTATGATGTTGTGCAGCTAAAGCACTTATCAGTTCTATAGCGGTGGAGGTGCAAAAATCTATAATAAGGATAAAGCGGAAGTATAAAGGAAAATAATGGAGGTCAAAAAGTTTCACTAGATATAAAATCAAATATTTAAAGTTAATTTATTCATGTTGTCATATCATTTGTGTAGCAAAAGGATATATTTTTTAATCTTATGCAAATAAACCGAAAAACACCATGATTTATGCATTCCAGTTTGGTGACTATAGTAGATTTGTAACTTATGTTGAACACTTATGCCTTAAAATTAGGTATCTACCCTAAAAATTTGAATTTGTTTAGAAGAGGATTAGTCAAATCAATCTTTTTATATTAATGTTGCTAAAAAAGGTGCTAAAAAGCATTGTTTAACGTATAACGATCAGTATTTTATGTGTGGAAGCATCATAAAATATTATTTTTCAATTCATATTAGGTTTTTGATTCTATAACTTTGAGAAATGCCTATTAATGAGGTTTCCTACATTTAAATTTTTTTGGACAATCCCTTAAAACTTTATATTGGCTATAAATTTTGATACAAGCCAAATTATCGTCTGAGACCAATTCCATTAGAAAGGTATGATGGTTTCTTTTTCCTAGGATGGTCATAATAGTGATTTAGACATTAGCTAAGAGATATGGTTGTTTGTAGATTGATAGTTGTTAAAGCATCTTAGTGGGTAATTAGTAAGTTTGTAGGCAAGCCCACTATCACATTTCGAGTTTGGATACTATTTTCGGCTGAACCATAATCCCTAATTCACTTTTACACATTTTTAAATAGATCCAAGCCTTCACTAACCCATTCTTCACATAAAACTTTCACATTCCTCCTCCAAATCAAGTCTAAATCATATATTAGGATTAGATTAGCAAGGGGATTCATTAGAGATCTTCACATCTAAATTTTTGAAAAGAGAAAAATTCATCTTTGCTGTTTATTTTCAGATTTGCACCGATTTGCGTGCAAAACTTGGATTCTAGAGGCTTTGATGAGTGAACTATCATTTCTCACCTTACTATACATGCATTTATAGGGTTTGGCATGTTCAACTCATTTTTTAAGTCAAATTATGTTTTATGACTATATTCTAAGTCCAATCTAGAATAAAACGAATTTCGAAACGTCGAAAGGGCCTAAACTATATTATTTTGGAGTATATGATCCTTTGTATGTGATAAGCTATATTATGGCTGTATTGTACTATGAATTGCTATGGTTTGATGTGTATGTTTGGATGTCATTTCTATGTGTGTTGTGTTTGTGTATATACTTGTATGGCTGAAATGCACATCAGAGCGACTTAGAGTTCGGAACCGTGAAATCGGGCTTTGATGGATTAACTCATGGCCGAGAGTTGAATCATTGCATATAGAAGGAGCAAGGGTCAAAGAATGGGGCGTACCGGTGAAATCAACATGAAATTGGGACTCGATGAAATTGATATGTAATTGTGGAATGGTTAAAGAGATGGTCGAATGTGGAAATTTATTCGGTGGTGGGGCTAATTCGGTAACCAAACGTAGATGTCTGTTTGGCGGCGGGGCCAGCTCGGGGGTCGAATGTGGAAGTCTGTTTGATGGTAGGACCGGTTCGATAGCCTAACATGTATGCCATTTCGAGGGGGTGGGTCGGTGTGTTGCATGGTTTGGTTCGGCATTGTGATCTTGCTTGGCTTGGTCGAAGGTTAGACTAGTAGAGGTGTACCATAGGATTTGGCTATAGACTTTGGGCATGGCACAGACGAACTATGTGGCATAGTTCAGAGGTCTTTAATGTGTCGATGGGGAGCAAGAATGGACGACTTCGAGCTGACTTGGGATGACCTTGGACTTTGTGTAGCGACAAGTGAAGCAATGGTACAGTGCTTTGACGTCGATGATCTGACGACTTCAGGATCTTAGTACGGTGGTTCTATGACTTGGGATGGGTGTCAAGAGA
The DNA here is from genome assembly GCA_030765085.1 of Allium cepa. NCBI lineage: Eukaryota > Viridiplantae > Streptophyta > Magnoliopsida > Asparagales > Amaryllidaceae > Allium > Allium cepa. The sequence continues at coordinate 600,138,925 of CM060941.1, forward strand.
TGTTCTGAAGATGACGACTTAATGATGGGAGTCGTCGTAGTGATCCACAAAGGTAAGTTCGACGATGAGGACTAATGATTGGGATTTGCAACAGTGTCCTACTATGGAGATAGCCGTGATGAAATAACGATTAAATTCCATTAGTGTGACGATCCCGGATTTTAACTAAGTTTAAATTGATATTTAATTTAATTTTTGAATAAAAATTATGAAATTAATTGGTGAATTGATTTGAGTTTCTCCAAATTCAAATATGAAACAACAGAAAAAAATACATACGAATGTACTTCCAAGAAGAATATAAATATCTACACATAGGAAATTAAAGAAAGAAATATGTTCAAGTATGTAGAAGCAAATAAAGTTTAAATATATTCACCTGCAAAATGAAGAAACAAAAATATATATGAAGGCTTGCAAAAGAAGATAAGTGTAGACTTGAGAAAACAAATAAATGGCAATTAATGAAAAATATCTTAGCACGCCATATGTATCATTTCAGCCACCAAAGGAAATCGACTAGTCAACAAAAAAAGAAGAAAGAAAAAAAATCTCTGATCTGATTGTACAAAAAAATATAATAACACCCTATACGCTTCTTTCTTATATATCAAGCTTCTCATCTCAGTTTCGTTCATTCTAAGCTGTGTAAACCTAAAGTAAATACCATTCAAACTTAAACAAAAGTTCACTTAACAACGATACAAACCAATGCAAACCAGAGACCGAGAAGATTAAAGAAAGGATTTTGTTTTGCTAGCAGTTCACAGGCTGTTACAACATAGCAAGCTCTGTTTTTTTTGCTAAAATCAATGCGAGTAAACAAATTTTTGTTAATACCTAAATATCATCAAGTTTGAGTATAAATATATGTTGTATGAAGCTCTGTTTGTGTTTGTGAAGTTGATCTGTAAGTTATTGTTCCTTTCATCTCCTCTGTTCTTTTGTTTTTTTTTTCTTTCTGAGTTTACAGTTTTCTATCAAACAAGAAAAACTCAATTTCATATTATCCAATCATCGTTAGGCTTTGGTTTCAAACGCAAGTATGCGTATTGAAGTATGGACTATAATGTAAAAATAGATTTAAGAAGAATAAGAATATACAGTGTGGAAAAATTGATTTTTACAGAGAAATTTCAAATTTTGGTTAATTTCGAATGTAATGATTTGCTACTTCAATCATATACTAGAATCCTTATTCAAAAATAGGATTTTTAAGCTTTGTTTGATGATTTTTAAGTGAGTGGTTTGAGAGTAGTTCGTTCTTGTTCGAAAATCAGGTTTTGATCAATTTCTGGCGATCGGAGTGTGGTTGATAGTTGGGGCTTCGCGTGGAGGTGGAGGAGCCTACGACGATGGTGGGGAAAATGCTCAGAGATGCTCACGTTCCCTGTGGCGATGGCGGTGTGTGGATTTTGTTTCTATACCTAATTTTGGACGTGGTCGAAAATATGATCGACATGATTTTTCTCGTGCATCGAGCTGCACGCAAATTTGGGAGGTGGTAGCTTGGCGTGTGACGCGTACATGGCTGGAAGCTCGAAGCCTCTTGAGGTCGGAGCTTCGTGGTCGAGGCGATGATAGGTTTGGTTGTGATGGGTCTTGTTGTTTCCAGATTTGGTTGTAGATCTCGAATTCGATTTCGAGAATCGTATCATGATCTGATAATAGTGGAGTGCTGCTGGAGTATTGGCCGATGTGGGAAGTTCGTCGATGGTGGCCAGGAACGACCAGCGTCGCCGTGCATGTGCACCGTGCGTTGAAATTCGAGTGAAGTTGGGTTGTTTGTTTTCGAGTTGATGATGTTTGACTCGAAGTAGGTAGATGTTTTGCTCGGGGAAGTTGGGTATTGGACTCGAAGTAATAGGATAGTGTCTCGGGTAAATTGTTTGCTATAGGTTTTACTGAAACCTGTTGTCCTATTTTTAAATTTTTAAATTAAAATTTTAAAGCTAAGTTTAAATGAAAAGCAAAGTTTTAAAATAAGTGTACATCTAAGTTTAAATCTGGTTCAAGTTAGATTGAATCTTAGTTTAAAAAAATTTATAACAAATAAAGTTTTTAAAATCTAAATGGTTTAACTACTTTAAAAAGCTTTAAGTAGTTTGAATTTTAAAGTGAAGTTTTAAATTGTGAGAGAAGGTTTTAATCTAAGTTAAATCTAAAATCAAGATTTTTTTGCATTCCAGTTTTTTAAGAAGAGAAGTTTCAAATTTAAATAGTTTTAAATAACTTGAATGATTAAGTGTATTTTTAAATTGATTTGAATTTAAAATGAAATTGGGTTTTAAATTCTTTTAAACTTCTATTATAAGATAAAAAATTCTTTAACTTATGGAATAAAAGAGTTTTGAAATTATTATAAACTTTGTTAAAGTTAATTTGTTTTCATTTTAAATCTTAAATTTAAAATGAAATTTTAAAAGTAAAATTTGAAAGTAAATTGTTTTTTTAAATACCTTGTTAATGATAATTTGATCATTAATAAGAAAAAATGTTTTTATCTTTAAATAAATGAAGATTTAATGATTTGTAATTATTAAATTAATTAAAATGGATAAGTAATGATTTGGATTAATTGATTTAATAATTAAAAGTTTAAATCAATCAATTAAGGTTTGAGATAATTAATTTAGGATAAATAAATTGGTAATTGAGGTCATTAATTAAATAAGATTTGAATTTTTAATAGTGATTAGTAATTAATTAATCAATTAATTAAGAACTAATTATGTTACAATTAACACTTAATTAATTAACTAATTAGGATTAATTAATGAGTTATTAATGGTTAATCAATTTTAATTAATGATGATTAATGTAAGTAATTTCTTTAGCAAAGTAATTAAAGAATTGTTATTAGTTAATGAAGGTCATTAACTAAGATTATTTAAATAATTAATTAATGTGATTAATTTTAACAATTAATTAGATTAATTAATTAATGATAATCATTTATGAAATTGTGTAAGTGTAATTACTTTATGAAAGAAATTAATAAATTAATTGCTCATTGTAATTAATTGAGAATAATTAAATTAATTTAAGTTAATTATCAAATATTGTGTACTGGATTGATATTTCTGATATGTAATTGTGATGTTTGTAGTGTGAATTGCTTTGTGCTGAACCATGATTTTTGATTTGTTTCTAAGTGTATGCGAAAACCCCTTTGCCCGTAAAACGGCATTTGAATTTCGATGCGACAGGAAATCGGATCCCAGTTGGTTATCCGAAACCCACAACGAATTGTAATGATGAATCTGTGATGATTGATAATGTTGCACTATTGTGTGAAACCCCTGGACCACACTTATACACACGCAAAGATGGATTTCACGAGGAAACCGATTAAGTCACAGATATTTGAATTTAATTCAAAATAGTTTTAAAAGTCGAATTTTAAATCCAAACGGTTTTGGAAATGGAATTGGGTTAAATATGACAAGCTTTTTGAAAAAGGGTTTTGAGAATTAAAATTTATTTTTGAATAACTTGATTAAGCCTTGAAGTTTAAATAATTTGATTTAAATTTGAATTCAAAATTTGAAATTGAATTCTATGTTTGGAAACTAGGGATTAAAGATGTTATAGAATTTATATATGGGTTAAACCATTTTAAAGGTATTTTTTTGAGAATTTAAATTTAACTCAAGGGCTTTAATTTGTATTAATGTAATCAGATTTTTTCGAAACAAGAACTACTTGTTTCAAACAATAATAGCTTTCATATAAGGAAGGGGTTTCAATTTTGTGTTAAAATATTTCAAGTGTGAAATGGAATTGAAATAGTTTTGAAAGCTAGGGATTAATCTTTGTGGAAGATAATGGAACCTCATTTGAAATTAACGGGGTATCTTGTATATAAAAGATTTAAAAAGAAATTGTTTCGAAACCTATAAAGGAATCTTTATGAAATATTTGTGAAATGTTGTTTTCAAACAAAAGAGGATCTCAAAGATAGATCTTTTGTTTAAATATTGTAAATGAACCTTGGTAAAAGATTAGTGAACTTTGTGAAATAAATCTTTTGTTTAAGGATTTGAAATGGTAATTTGTTTAAACCATTTGAAGAAAGGTTCTGGGTTGTGACTTAATTGAAATCCCATATCCATATGTTTTTAAATTTACGCTCATTATTCGGTTTAGCCGGGAGAGGACCTTGTGTCATATAACCCATTTCGAAAAATAATACGACGTTATGGATAGCATTTGAAGACCGGTGGTGAAGATCGGGTATTTGCGAGAACTATAGGATGACCTATCGATTTTCTCCGCACTGAGTAGCTACAGTATAGAGATTTCCTAAGTGATGGGAAGTTCGATCTAGATTGTGAATACCTGGATTTGCAAGGGCTTCTTCGAAAGTGCCTTCGGTTCTGTTCGAACCCAGAACAGGCTTGTATGGTTGTATGTCTGACACTACACCTTGATATATAAAGCTGATTTCTTTCAAATACATATCTGTTTGTGGCGGAGAATTTATTCTCTTAGCTTAACACCCTTCTCTGAGACGTATGAGCTCAGAGGTTATGTAGTTGAAGGTTATTAGTGATATACTCCCAATTTGGTAGTGTGGCATGCTGAGTGTTGCAGATCATTTTTTGATCGAAGCATAGCTTTGTGAAAAAGCGTAGCTTTATGGACGTGACTTCATCGAGCTTCACAACCTGGTAATGGTCGAAACAGGAATCGTGGCAGCAAGGTTATTTGGGGGTAGCTCCCCCTGAGGGTATGACCATTTCCTTCTGATAAAAAGTGATATCATGGTATGGAGCCCAGATATTTACTTATGTTGATTTTTGAAAGTGGTATCATGGTATGGAACCCAGATACTTTACTGTGTGGTTGTTGGATTGAGGGCCCTCGGATAAAGGTCGATAACGACCGGGGGACGGCATACTCGTGTCAGTTGTTACCTAGTTACAGAGGTAACCCGGCCTTGTGTAGCAGAGATCCGGTTAGGTTCTCGAGGACGTCCCTCTAGAGGCATTCCACTTTATGTGGGAAGTTCCTTTGCCTGACCATTTGTTGGAAATCCAATCAAACAATACGAGTCCTTTACAATTTCAATTGTATAAACTGCTACCTCAGGTGGTAGCTATAGTAGGCATAGTATAATGGTACCTATGTTGGCTAAGATTAATATTATATTTTCGAAAGGCTTTCTGCACTATGCACTAATAATAATATCAAATGGTTTTCGCGTATCAAGCATTTTTGACTGTCATAAGGAGAAATCTCCTCCAAGTTTGCGCTTGCGTTGTGTGTGTGGCGAGAGGCCTTATGGTAGTTTCATTTTCCAAAAAGCATTGCGAATTTGAACTTTAAAAGCTTTGTTGTTTGTTTTTTAAAAAGATGAAAACTGTTTTGCTTGCTCACACCAGTTCCATGGCTGACCTGGATTTATTGTTCCTTTCCTAAACTCTGCATGCCCATAATTTTCCACGTGGGCAATCTAGAGTTGGGTTTTTCAGATAGTCGAATAGTAGGAACTGATTCAATAGCCTTCAAAGCCCTTTGGATTCGGTGATCGCATTTGCTACACTTCAGCACTCACAGCTGACCTTGCTTAGCTTGGTGCAACTTGATGGTTGTTCAAGCTAGTTTTGGATTGGAAATGGATTATTTGGAGTTTGGCATTGAAGATATTCTTTTCCGCTGCTATTTCTTGTATCTCTGATAGTACTGATATCTATTTTATCATTCTACCGTATCATCATTGTATCAGATATTGTATCAAATGTATTATCCATTTTCTTCCGTTGTGTTGTACTTAATGTGTTATAAGCTCTGGCACGAGTCAAATTTCGACATTTGGATCTGCGGCATTCGAGTACAAGTAAAGTACGGGTGTCGAATTTCGAACGTTGAAATTTGGACCATGACAATTAGGGAGACGTGTGCAAAGGGATCATTGATAACCTAGAGGATTCTAGTGTGCTCATAGAAAGGAGTATGTGGGGACGCCCACCTGGATTTGCGATTGTGTTTAGATCTTGCGATAGTAGATTATCTTAGGCTTTGTGATTATGAGCCTTGTTCCTAGCCTTTCGAAGTGGCATGGATTCGACCACCAATGTAGTCAGTATTTCAATTGTGTAGGATCGATTTCACCATAAAGGTGGGTGAATAGGGTGATACTATTAATTATAAAAATTATTACGGAACTATATAAAATAATTTCAACACAGATATTACCAGAATAATAGCAACATAGATAATAGCAAAATAACAAACGTAGAAATAGAAGATACAGATTTACCCAGCTTCGGCAAAACCCTTCCTACGTGCTGCCCCCAAGGTTTCTACTAGAAATTAGGTAGTCAGACACTTCCACAGGTAAACTCGCGACACCCGCTATTGACTAACATTAACTCTATGCTCAAAACACTGCCACAACTTAGCCACTGAGTTGCAAATTCTCAAACTACACCACCGTAGTTCGTCCCCTAGTTACACGACTAGAAAATACAATCCTTTAAAGGGGAAAATACAAATTTGGAACAGTTAAAACTAATACCCTAATTTAAAATTTTAAAAGCACAAAGAGAAAAACAACCCAAAAATAAAATAAGAGATAAACAAGTGTGCCCTTTTTCTTTCGTTATTCAGCCTGCTTTGCTCCAAAAGATGATTGGTTCATTTAGCTTGTTCGTCCCTCTTCCTGATTTAGGGTTTCATGATGAAGTCGCCGGCTTTGTCGATTTGATTACTAATGTTCTATTCCTTTCTTCGATCAATTAGTTGATTCACGGCTTGCTTCAATTTAGTTTGCGATCGCTTCCAACTAGTCAAGTTTGATTGTTGAAAGAATTGGTACATTTGTTCCTTTTTGATTTATACAGCACTCGACTTTGATTCGAGTTTTATTATTTAATCTTCTCTGTTTAGCTCGAACACGAATGAGTAATGTAGCCAATGATGTTATGATTTATATAGGGTTTGTTTCCATAAATTTTGTTCGTATATTTTATACGAATTCTTCTGATAATTTTATGCTTGAATTAGTCTCGGCCACTTGATTATGCTTGAATGATTATGATGATTTCTAACCTTTTCAAAAACGTATATTTGATTGCTTGGCTACTTGATAACTAGGGCTTTGAATTTTTCCTTGCTCGATTTCTTGACCACCACAGTTTCGATTTCTGGCATTTTGTTGACTTCTATCACTTGATATTGATACTGTTCTTCGCTCTATTGACTTCGGCTTGTACCTTGATTTACTTGCGGCCTTGACTATGTTATGCTTTGCATATACTCTATGATTTTGTTCATCCTGTCACTGCATACATGTATATTTGTGTATTTACGCATGTGTATATATATGTGATGCTTTGTCCACACTGCGTTGATTGAAACCGAAATTGCTTGGTTACTAACACTACTTCATCGATTTGTATATGCAACTGTACTGGTTTACGTTGATCTTTGTCCACTGTTCTTCGAGTTTGCACTGCATATATGTCGATTCATGTGTGTGTGTGTTCGTATATAAATGTATGTGTGTTTGAGCTTCGCCTCTATTTGCTAAATGTCTACATGCTATTTGGTTAGCTTGTCACTGTGTTGCGTTGAACTCTGTTGACATGTGCATTAAGTTAGCTCTGGATCGATATCATATATGTGAGTGCACTTGCTCATCTCTGTTGACATCGGCCTTGACTTTGAATTGATTTCTACTGTGACTTTGGCATGTCTGTTATTTTATCTGTTGGCGTCGGCTCTTGATATTTTTGGGATAAAACTGTTGATCCATGATTTATTCGAACTTGATGTATATCATTATTTTGGAACTGCTACATGATGCTTATATTCATCTAGAAGTTTTGCGTTGCTTTGTCTTTGACATTGCCTGACTATAAGCATACATTTTGTAGCTGAATTTTGCACATGAGTGTTGCTTTGAGTTTTATTGATGTATGTGTGTATCACACTATTTTCATTTGAATTTGTAGTGTTATCTTGAAGTCTGATCTGGACATATCATTACTCTAATGAATTCCATTTTCACCATTCCTAATTATTCTTATGTGTCTGCACATATTTGAGTCTGATTCATGTAGTCTTGCTTCCATACTACAATGATGTATTGTGTTGTCATGTTTCCTGACCTTTGTTGCCTTTGATATTACTATCAAGTTGACCAGTCTTATGCAATTGCTCATTAGAGATGTTGTGTGATTCAATGCCCCTGTATATGTCATTATTTGTACTCGAGTATTGCCTCTGTTCATTGTGATTTTCTTGAGTCTGATTTCAAGACTTGTTTGTAGTCTTGTGTCATATGCATGTTGTATCATTGAGTCTGTACATTCATTGTATATGCATTCTTTCGAATTTTGGTTTCACTTAAACATGGTTTGTATTGGGTTGATGTGCACTGTGTTTCCAGTCATCATTTCTAGATTTAGTGGTTCGCATTGGTTTCCACTTGTATACGTACATACAGTTATGAGTGTATATAGGTGTGTGCATATGGAGTCTTTGGATAGTTGCTGTGCACTCTGGTTTCCTGATGTACAACTTGAAATTTGGTCTGCACTTGTGTTGAATCTAGCTTATAGCTCGGGTTTGACTTTGTATGACTTTATCTGTATTTCACTTGAGTTGATCCCGGCTTTTTGATTGGGTTTGACCTTGTGCTCACCTGTCCCTGTAGATTTATCAAGTGTATATCTGTGTGCACGGGCTTGTGGCATTATAGTGATACACTATGCATGTCATAAGTTGTTCGTGTATGATGAATTCAAAATTAAATGATGACGAGTGACCTAAAAAACTAGGGAAAATGAAATTTTCAAAAATCATTTTATTTTATACTGTAAAATATTTTCTTTTTCAATTTTACCGCGTCAATGTTTATTTTGCAGATTGCTCAGATGCTGGATTCAATCTGGAATAGAGTTGAAGATGAATATGAGTGAATGAGCGATATGAAGTGAGGACATTTACAAATAAAAAATTGTGATGTAATCAAAATTGTATTGTTTGAAAATTGTGTATATAGTGAGAGCTCAAATTTGTACTATTCAAAATTGCAATAAATATTTGTTTGAATAAGATATCTATTTGAATTTGAACTCTACTTTATTCAGCAAATCTTTATTTAATTATGTGAAAAATAAAATAGTACATTAACAAATACATTTAAATAAATATACATATAAAAATGTTTATTATCATTAACCAAAAATCATATACTCGCATATTCAACAATCACCCCCTTTTGATGATAACAAACATATATTTAAGATTTTGAATATATTAAATGTATTTAATCATTGATAGACTCTATTTGCTCCCCCTATTTAAATGCTCCCTCTCTACACAAAGCTCCCTTATGTATATGCATGTAAATAAAAATATGCAAATGAACCTAGATGCAAATAGAAAATATTGACCTTTATTTGTCAAAATCCTAACTTTTCTCTCCTTCTTTTGTTATCAGAAAAAGAGTAATTGTGTTAGAAAAATAGAGATATAGTGATAGATATTAATACAACATTAAAACTCAATCAAATGTAAATATTAAATTTCAATAAAAAATCAAACAAAAATCATAAATACTCTGTTTGACGCATATTCCACTTTAGAGTGATATGGATGATGTCATCATATAAAACCATACAGATGTGTCAATTCGTGGTATATTTATTTCAGGAATTTGAATATCTACTAACCATGCATAACCGTTGGGACTTTCAAAAGAGATTATCAATTTTTCCTTTTAAAAAAAATGAATTCAAGTATCTTCTAACCACGCATAACCGTGAGGACTTTTAAATGGGATTGGAATCAAATTTTCTATTTAATAAATTAATTTTGATACGCGTTCCATATATGCATAACCGTGAAGACTTTTAAATGAGCATGGAAGCACATAAAAAATTCCAAGTAATTCACTCATGCATAAAAGTGAGGACTTTTAAATGAGAGTGAATACTTTGGATATTTTTATTGCAAAAAAATTAATACAATGAAAAACAAATGATTCCTGTTTAAAGCACCACATATTGACATACTATATTGGATTTTGATGAGTGATGGTCGATAAAAATATGATAGAAATAGAAATTATCATGGAATTTTTACCAACAAATTTTTTTATAACTCTTGTTCAAATTTCTAAAGAAATTTACTAAATATGCCATCTCAAGTTATAATATATGATTAATATCAACACTCGTCACTTTTTCAATCACTATTTATCTTTTCGGTAATCAGTAGGCAGTCAGATTAGTTAATATAGTCATTTAAAATCATATTCATGAATAATTATCAAATTTTCTAAAAATGACTAATCAGAAACAAGGTCAAAAATGATTTTCTAGAAGGGTTTATAAGAAAATTACAACTATTTGTAAATATTTGAAATGAAAAATATGCAGACATTTTCTTTGAAAACTTCGATGCAGCTACTGAAATGTCTCAACATAAATCACATTTTACTAGTAATTTTTCTACCAACTAGATTACCAATGTAATCTACATCTGAATTTTCCTTTCTCTCGAAATCATCATTAGTTAAATTTGATAGACCAGACCATGAAGTGTGCATCAAAATATATTAAAATCAATTTTGACAGCTTTTAAATGAAATTCTCTTGAATTTGAATTTGAAGCTGTGCCAATCAACAAATCAATGAATATAGCGTCAAATCTAGAAGCCGTAGGATAAATAAATATATTTACGTGCATCAAGAGTAATAATCAATCAATAAGATACCATCGTTGGTCTAAACAAATTTATATGAAGTAGTTCAAAGACTCTAGAGGTGCATGTAGTGTTCTATGAAAAGTATAATTGGCCAATAATTTTGAAAAAGTCAGAATCAAAATCAGCATTCATTTCTTTATCAAATAACTGGCTGAATTAAATTCAGATTATGGTGTAGATTATCACATTTAATAAATCGTTCAAGATGAATATACCATTACCTATTTTACCGTTACGATAATTTTTCGTTGTTGCCCATTGTTATTCTGCCACCTTTATACTAGGCTAAGGAACTCTGATTTGTCGTCCGTTGTGTTTCTGGTACAGCCAAAATCCAAATAACACTGTTATTGTTCCTTAACATGCGACCACACCTACACGTTAAAACATTTTTGTGACTATTTGTTTTTATAGGTCCATATATGTTAGTGGCAAATGATTTTAAAAAATAAGTTTGTGGAGACCCAAAAATTTATATATGTTCATTTTGGCACCCAAATTTGTTTAACTTTAAGGGATTTTATATTTGTGCCTTTTGGTACCCAAATTGGTATAGTTTACATGGGTCTATACCAGTAATTGTTTTGATTGTGTCACTCAGATTTGACTTTATTAATTTTTCTTTTAACAGGTTCAGATTGATTATATCCAAGTCCTTGTCTAACTATATTAAAAGTTTGTTTCCCTAATAGCATATTCAACGATCTTTCACTTTTGGAAAAACTTTTTAAAGTCGTTGACAGTTGTTGGACTTGTTTTTTGAGAGATTCATTTTTGTTCAATAATTGTGTGCACTTTTTAATGGAATTTTCTCCCCTCATGTTTTCGCTTTCTTTTAAAATCAGAATTTCATTTTCAAGTGATTTTATTTTAATTTCATATTTTTTAATCTCTTCTTCACATGTTGGACACTTATCGCATTCAGGGATCCTACTATGATAGTTTTTAACTAATTGGTCAAGTTGTTTATTTGATTCTACCAAAGTATCTCTTTGTGATTTAATTTTAGCGTATTTCTTCCTAAGTCTTTCAAAATAGCCATTTACTTCGTGGAAATATATAAGTAATTTTGAGTGAGTTTTGATACATCGCTTGGCTCGTCATCATCGCTATCAGTTATATCCCCCCTAAAGCGCAGATCTGCTTTCTCACTCTCGCTGCTAGTGAATTTATAATCATTATCGCTTTTATTCCACGTGGTTGCAAAATTTCTCTTTTTTGATTTCTTTTCTTCGTCATGTCGATTTTGAGGACAATTGGGCTTGATGTGTCTGGGTTTGTTGCACTTGTGACAGACGATCTTCCATTCTTCTGGGTTGTCTAGTGCTTTGAATATTCTGCTTATCAATTTTCGACTTAGAGCTAGATTTCTGTATTTGTGTTTTCACTTTTTGAATCTCTTTATTAGTAGTGCCATCTCAGCTGCTCCATCATCATCATCCTCATCACTACTTCTTTTTACCAATCCCATTAAGCTCGCTTCTTTAACTTAGTTGATTGAGGAGGATTTCTCATTGCTGTTGACTTTTGCACCATACATTGCATAAAAAGTATTCCAAATTTCTTGTGCATTTTCACAATGAGAGATGAATTTAAAATTATCTTGATTAATATGAGAATATAATATATGCATAGCAAGAGCATTAATAGAGATAATTTTCTCGTTTGTCATATCACACCCATTTTCAATAATATCCTAACATTTAACATTAATAGATTTTAAATAAAATTCCATTTTCAATTCATAAAATCTGTTCCATCAAAAAATATGAGGGATAATACTAGGCCGACCCCCAGCAAAAGTAGCCATTTTAAAATTCAAATTTTCGAAATTGGTCTTTGAAAAATCAAACTTTTTAAAACAAAAATGGCTTTTGTTCCTAGCTCTGATACCACTTGTAGGATCGATTTCACCCTAGAGGGGGGTGAATAGGGTGATACTATTAATTATAAAAATTATTGTTGAAGTATGTAAAATAATTTCAACACAGATATTACCATAATAATAGCAGCACAGATAATAGAAGAATAATAAATGCATAAATAGAACACACAGATTAACCTAGCTTCGGCAAAACCCTTCCTACGTGTTGCCCCCAAGGTTTCTACTAGAAATTAAGTAGTCGGACGCTTACATGTAAACTCACGACACCCGCTATTGACTAATATTAACTCTATTCTCAAAACCCTACCACAACTCAGCCACTGAGTTGTGAATTCTCGAACTACACCACCATAGTTCGTCCCCTAGTCACACGACTAGAAAATACAATCGTTTAAAAGAGAAATTACAAATTTAAAATCATTAAAACTAAAAAACCTAATTTAAACAATTAGAAGCCCAAAGAGAAAACCGACCCAAAAATAAAATTAGAGATAAACAAGTGTCCCTTTTTTCTTTTGTTATTCGGCCTGCTTTGCTCCAAAAAATGATTGCTTCGTTTAGCTTGTTCGTTCCTCTTCCTAATTTAGGGTTTCGTGATGAAGTCGCCGACTTTGTCGATTTGATTGCTGATTTTCTATTCCTTTCTTCAATAAATTAGCTGATTCATGGCTTGGTTCAATTTAGTTTGCAATCGCTTCCAATTAGTCGAGTTTGATTGTTGAAAGAATTGGTACGTTTGTTCCTTTTTGATTTATACAGCACTCGACTTTGATTCGAGTTTTATGATTTATTCTTCTCTGTTTACCCCAAACACAAATGAGTATTGTAGCCAATGATGTTATGGTTTATATAGGGTTCGTTTCCATAAATTTCGTTCGTATATTTTGTACGAATTCGTTTGATAATTTTATGCTTGAATTATTCTCTTCCACTTAATCATGCTTGAATGATTGTGATGATTTATGACCTTTTCAAAAAAGTATATTTCATTGCTTGGCTACTTGATAATCACGACTTTGAATTTTTCCTTGCTCGATTTCTTGACCACCATGATTTCGATTTATGGCATTTTGTTGACTTCGGTTACTTGATATTTATACTGTTCTTCACTCTGTTGACTTTGGCTCTTACCTTGATTTACTTGCGGACCTGGCTTTGTTATGCTTTGCATATACTCTCTGATTTGTTCATCCTGTCACTACATACATGTATACTTGTGTATTTGCACATGCATATATGTGTGTGATGTTTTGTCCACACTGTGTGGATTGAAACCGAAATTGCTTAGTTACTGACACTACTTCGTCTATTCGTATATGCAACTATACAGGCTTACATTGATCTCTGTCCACTGTTCTCTGATTCTGCACTGCATATATATCCATTCATGTGTGTGCTCGTATATAAATGTATGTGTGTTTGCGCTTTTCCTCTATTTTCTAGATGTCTACATACTGTCTGGTTAGCTTATCACTGTGTTGCATTGAACTCCGTTGACATGTGCATTAAGTTAGCTCTGAATCGATATCATATATGTGAGTGCACTTGCTCATCTCTGTTGACATCGGCCTTGACTTTGAATTGATTTCTACTGTGACTTTGGCATGTCTGTTATTTTCTCCATAGGCATCGGGTCTTGATATTTTTGGGATGAAACCGTTGATTCATGATTTGTTCGAACTTGCTGTATATCATTATTTTGGAACTGCTACATGATGCTTGAATTCACCTAGAAGTTTTGCGTTACTTTGTCTTTAACATTGCCTGACTATATGCATACATTGTAGCTAAAGTTTGCACGTGAGTGTTGCGTCGAGTTTTATTGATGTATGTGTGTGTCATACTATTTTGATTTGAATCTGTAGTGTTATATCAAAGTCTGGTCTGGACATATCATTACTCTGATGCATTCCATTTTCACCATCCCTGATTATTCTTGTGTGTCTGCATATGTGTACTTGAGTCTGATTCATGCAGTCTTGCTTCCATACTGCTATGATGTATTGTGTTATCCTATTGCCTGACCTTTGTTTCCTTTGATATTACTTTCAAGTTGACCGGTCTTGTGCAGTTGCTCATTGGAGCTGCTGTGTGATTCAATGCACATGTATATGTCATTATTTGTACTCGAGTATTGCCTCTGTTCATTGTGATTTTCTTGAATCTGATTTCAAGACTTGTTTGCAGTCTTGTGTTATATGCATGTTGTATCATTGAGTTTGTACATTCATTGTATATGCATTCTGTCGAATTTTGGTTTCACTTAAACCTGGTTTATATTGGGTTGATGTGCATTGTGTTTCTAGTCATCATTTCTAGATTTAGTAGTTCACATTGGTTTCCACTTGTATACATACATACAGTTATGTGTGTGTGTATGGGTGTGTTCATATGGAGTCTTTGGATAGTTGCTATGCACTCTGGTTTCATGATGTACAACTTGAAATTTGGTCTGCACTTGTGTTGAATCCAGCTTATAGCTCGGGTTTGACCTTGTGTGAATTTATTTGTATTTCACTTGAGTTGATCTCGGCTTTTTAATTGGGTTT
This sequence comes from Allium cepa, assembly GCA_030765085.1. NCBI lineage: Eukaryota > Viridiplantae > Streptophyta > Magnoliopsida > Asparagales > Amaryllidaceae > Allium > Allium cepa. The sequence continues at coordinate 600,154,082 of CM060941.1, forward strand.
GACTTTGTGCTCACCTGTCCCTGTAGATTTATCAAGTGTATATCGGTGTGCACGGCCTTATGGCATGTACAGTGATACACTGTGCATGTCACAAGTTGTTCATGTATGATGAATTCAAAATTAAGTGATGATGGACAACCCAAATAATTGAGGCAAATGATATTTTCAAAAATCATTTTATTTTATATTGCAAAATATTTTCTTTTTCAATTTGACTGCGTTAATGTTTATTTTGCAGATTGCTCAGATGCTGGATTCAATCTTGAATAGAGTTGAAGGTGAATATGAGTGAATGAGCGATATGTAGTGAGAACATTTGTAAATAAATAATTGTGATGTAATCAAAATTGTATTGTTTGAAAATTGTTTATATAGTGGGAGCTCAACTTTGTACTATTCAAAATTGTAATAAATATTTGTTTGAATAAAATATCTATTTGAACTTAAACTCTATGTTATTTACTTTATTCAACAAATATTTATTTAATTATGTGAAAATAAAATAGTACATTTACAAATACATTTAAATGAATATATATGTGTGTGTGTGTGTTTGTTTATTATCATCAACCAAAAATCATATACTCGCATATTCAACAAATTGGACCCTGGTTTTCAGTTGTGCTATAGGGTTATCATATATCTAACGCACATGAGTGATGGTGAGTATTGTATGATGGATGTTATGGTTTCCACGGTTGTTATCACTCTAGGGTGTCACACAATATGGGTATATTCGACTGTATACTTAGACATTGTACTTCGACTATAGTACATTTATATGGTTTTGACAGTCAATTAGCATATATCAGTTGTTAGCTAACTATTTGGATGCGGGGATATATCAGATATGGTTCTTTACACCCTATGTTCATATTTACTAAATACGATTTTTATAGTATTATTGAGATAATTATTGCTCAAACCAGCCTTTTGTCTAACCCAATAGTTTATGCTTTACTTCTTATTATCTCGGGTATTCTTAAATGAGTATATTAGGGATAATAGTCTGGATAGTGCATAGAGCTATATTGAGTCCGAGCAAGAGGCTACGCTTTCATATATCTATACTTGGAGCTTACTATTGCTTATATTCCGACGTGCAGTACTATGGAGCTATGTCAGTACTTATATTTTAAGTGACAATTGTAGAGTTTATTTTGGAGATTTTGATGTATAAATGCTTTATTTCAGTTTTTGTATAATCTATAAACTTGATACATTCTGATATTTTATTTATGGTTCGTTTAATTATATCACTGTCTCGCCTATTTTACAACTATGTTATTATATATTTTTGTCTATGCGCTATAAAATGTTCTATAGGTTCTGTGCTTGGATTTTATTACTTTACATAATTCTTGGCAACCATCTTGCATCGATCAGGTATCATCAAAGCGCATTACATAGTTATATTGGGTACTGGAGGTGTAGGGGGGTTGCCACATAACGGGTAGCGGAAAATTGTGGAATTTAAAGCGGAACTATTTTTTAATAGCGCTAAATTGAAAAGGCATAGAGCTCGAAGAGTTTATGGGCTATAGCGGGGATTTTGCAAGACTTACTGCACATGCACAATGTAATAGGCTTGTCCCATGATCATTCCTACAGGGGACATTTATGGGCTCTTATACTTATGCATTTATAAATACACACACATAGTTTATATATTATTTTGAGTGGTTGAACCATTTACACTAGACTGTTGCTTATACTGCAGTTATTTGTGTTGTCCTTTCATGAGTTGGTTGAAAGAAAAATCGTTGTGAGTATCCATTGTAGCTGATTAGTGGAGATAAGTATGAGACTTATGAGTTAGTTATTTCACCGAATACTTACTATTATATGTTCCATTTTGTAGTGATTTGAGTAGTCAACACTTATTTACACTGTTAGTCATTGTTTGTCTTAGAATCATTTATGCATCTGAGAAGTTTTGACTATTTTATCTTTTATGGTCATTTGAGAAATTCTGCAATTTGATCTATTTCAGTTTTTCTTAAGCACTTTATTTTTATCATACCACTCTGTCACATGTTTAATATTTTTGTTTTATTATATATTTATCTATACGGTGTGAGATACACAACATGTTATTAGATTGTTAATTAAATTTTAAAACTTAAAATTTCATGGATCAAGTGTTGGACGGCGCAGGAGAGCCATTTATAGGCACTAGACATAGATAGATGTTTAAATTTTATTTACATCCAATGGCAAGAATACAATTGGATAAATTCAGCAAATCAAATATAATTTAAAGCTTACCATAGTGGAGGTTCTTGCCTTATCTTGTAAGAGAAGGAACAACAATGCAAGAGCACTTAATGTTAGTTGAAAGCCCCCTATTTTTGGATGAGCAACCGAGATTAGGGCTTCAACCTTTTTTTTGAATTTGTTGAAAATGTATCTTGAAAGATAGTATAGGCTAACTCTTTAAGACGGCTTTAAATGATATTAATCATCGAACTAGATAGGTATTGTTAGACAATCACTATTGAACCAAATTAAGCCAAAAAGAGAGAACCATCAACGAAAAACCAAAATATGCACCATCAAAACGAATTGATGATTTAATGCCTCAATTAGTTGACCGGTGAACATAGACCGATTGATCAGTCTAGGTTTTACCCGAATGCACAAAATATATATTGACTAGTCAATCATCGTCGACTTAGTTCTGCTCCATGATGAATGCTGGAAACGTTGGTATCGTTTGGTTCGTTATTTTTAGTTTTGAGTTTTCGTCCGTACAAAAGCCCACACGACACATTTATATTGTCGAAAACGACCAATTTAGAAAACGAAGTTAACATTCAAAATAGAAAACAATTTCTTTTAATTTTCCGTGTTTTGGAAAATAACACAAGCAAGTGAAACAATTCATTCTTCCATCGTCCCTCCAACCCCTTCATCCTTCCATCCGTATTTCTTTTATCCTCTTCGTCGTTCCTCCATTCTACTCAAATTTGAAATACGTATTAAAAATCGAAAACACAAAATACGTTTTTAAATAAAATACTAACTTTTCATGTTTTTCAAACAGTAGTAAACAATATGTTTTCGCAATTGCGAAGATGCCGATCTCCACTTCAATTTGACATATAATTTTGTGCATATTTGAATCGTATAATTTGATCAATGGAACTTGCGGGGTTTAACGAAACTTGCGGGGTTTATGTTGTTTCGAGAACTTTAAATAACGATAAAAAGAAGTATTCCAAACAATGGTTATCCTTGTATTTGAAATCAGTCCCCACTCATAATTTTAAAACAAGATATGTCGTTGGTAGTTTTTCTTGGAGGGGCTTGAAAACCCAGAATTAATCAAAGCTAACAATGGCCAGAACCTTATCTGCTCGGCCGTACGATGCTCACTCACGCCAGCTCTGTGGTCCTAGAAGTAGTACCTAATTTATTTGTGGTGAACCTTCGAGGTTAACCACTTATTCATACAAATATTTAGAAATTAGTATTAAAAGCCATCACGCGACCACAGAAGCTGTAGTCGCACTCACACCTCCTCAGTATGATATATGTACTATTTTTAAATCACGTTATTTACTTTGCTTGAATTACTACTCATCTGAATTGTTATGTTTCCCTAGCTAGCTGAACTGAAATAGAGTATTTTTATTATTATTACATGGAGTGCGAAATTCAACGAAAAAAAAAGGGCTTATAATGGACAATGGAAAAGTAAAGGAAACGTCCAGTTTTATGAAAATAACACACGACATGGACGCGTGGGTCTGGACCGCATGGCATCTAGACTATCCATTTTTCTTTTGCTTCATAATTTGTAACTAAACTCAAATGGATATCATATTACAAAACTTAATGTACCAGCAAACAAAAAGTGAGTTCTCATCATATGCGATACAATTTGCACTAACACAGTCAAAAACGAAATCCAGCATCCAACACTAAGAATACTGAGATATTGACCGCGATAAACTTTGTAAATATGAGGCAATGCATGTGCATGCACTTTCTGAGATAAAATTATGACGCATAAGGGTTAATTTTTAACACAGACTTTCTTAAAATATTTATTTCAATATCAAGCCTTATCGAAACTTATTATAAAAGTATAGGTCTGTTTTTCTTTTATGTTCGTGTGCATTTTCAAAATGAACATGTAGTGTATAAGCATTCTGAAAATGAACAGGTAAAAAAGAAAAGAAAAAACGGATATATTTTCATTATAAGTTTCGGGCAGGTTACCCAACTGTAGCACCTTTGTAGTATTTATAAGACCAAATAGGCGAATACACTTCTTCCACTTCATTTCTCAACTCATATCATTCCCTTTAACATACAATGTACTCATTCCAATACAGTCATCACCTTTTCTTCATCACCTTCTTCTGCTTTGTTCATCTCATTTCCTCCTCTTCAAGAGTTCCTGCCATCATAATATTCGGCGACTCCACTGTAGACACTGGTAACAATAACCGTATAAGCACTGTACTAAAGAGCAACTTTGAACCTTATGGTAGAGATTTTATAGGAGGTAAGCCTACTGGAAGGTTTTGCAATGGCAGGCTTGTACCGGACATCTTATCCGAAGAACTTGGGCTTGGCCCACTCGTACCCGCTTACCTTGACCCGAAATATGGTATCGAGCATTTTGCTAGAGGCGTATGTTTCGCTTCTGCAGGAACCGGATTAGACACGGCAACTTCTGATGTGTTGGTCAGTATTTTAAACTATCATCAGTGGTCATTCATGGTACTTTTAGAACAATATTTTACGATATTTTGAAGCTAATGATTGAGTTCACTTGTTGGTACACCTACAAGGCTACAAGTCTCCTTTTCATCAACTACACAAAATTAACTTGTATCGATACTGAGACGTAAATGCAAAGCATCTACGAATAATTTTAAATTGCTACTGTACACATTGCATGGTGAGGTTTCTAATCCTTAAATACTATCACATGTTACATGAAAATGTAGTTGGAATAGTGAAACCTAATTAATTATCCAAATTTCTTGTTTTAAATTCATTTCATTTACAGCGTTTACTCGTTGCAGTTACATACAACTACTGATAACACTCTATCTGTTTTGATCAGAATGTGATTCCTCTTAGTCAAGAAATAGAATACTTCAAAGACTACCAAACTAGACTTCAGACCTATATCGGAAAATCAAGAGCAAAGTATATAATCAGCCGAGCAATCTACATAATAAGTGTAGGAACAAACGACTTCCTCGAAAACTACTACTTGTTCATAACTGGAAGATTCGAACAATTCAGTCCAGATGAGTACCAGGATTACTTGATCGCTCTTGCAAGAGATTTTCTTATAAAAATTTATGGATTAGGTGCTCGTAAAATAGCATTTACAGGATTAAGTCCAATTGGATGTTTACCTTTAGAAAGGACCCTCAATGTGTTAAATGGACATGCATGCATTGATGAGTACAGTGAGACAGCAAGAAATTTCAATGCAAAGCTTGAAAGATTAATCGACGAGTTAAACGTGGAATTACATGGGTTGAAGTTAAAATATAATCCTGTGTATGATACGGCGTCTGATATTATCCGGCACCCAGAAAAATATGGTTAGTGTTCAATAATATCTTGAAATTTATATTTTGTATTGCCTAGTAATGAACTCTTTTTATTTTATTTTTTATTTTGTAGGAATCGAAAATGTAAGAGATGGATGCTGCGCCAGTGGTAAATTTGAAATGGGGTATTTATGCAACAAATGGAATCCTCATACCTGTGTTGATGCTGATAAATATTTGTTTTGGGATTCGTTTCATCCTACTGAAAAGATTAATAGAATGGTCGCTATGAATATGCTATACAATGGTAGCTTGGTTGAACTTTTATGATTATACATCAGAATTTTATGATAGAATAATTTTTACAAACAGGTATAATCGATATATTGGATTGTATTTTTGGCTTATATTAACATACTTTCCTTTTCTTGTTTTTTTTTGCATAAATAAATGCGATATGTAATAAAATTTAAATTCTTGTGGTCTAATCAAAAGTCGTCTTTAATTCAATTCAATAATGAACGCTGAGATCTGAGTGAATTAACAACCAATTAATAAATACGATTAGTTGGGATAACGACATAGTTGGGATAACGACATTGTTAGTTGGGAATGAGACAAGAGCAAAAAATATAATTCTTTCATAAATAGTCCAATTAGTATTATTTAGATATTCTTTTTCTCATCTCTCTCATACATATATATGTATATAAATAATATAAATATACATACATACGTATAATTCTAATTTATTTGCTTAGTCATTCTTCAGACGCAGGTATGGATGATGGGTGTTAGGTTCACATTGCAGGTACTCACGACTTCAGATTACAGGTTTTTGGATTGCAGAGAGATCATCAGAGCAGAGTTTTCCTCTCAGATCCACTAGCAGTTCCACCTCAGATACAGGATTCCTTCATCTCCATTATGGCGTTCTATTTCCAAGAGGATCTACTCTTCTGATTGGTATTTCTTTTATTTGTACATAGTCTCCATAGCGCATTTTCCATTCAGTATCATTTTCAGATCCACTTCAGAGCAGTTGCTTTTCCATTCCTTCCGAACTAGAACCATGGAGTTTCCTTCTTAGCTTGTGACGACATCCAGTATTATTGGCTTTTCTTTACTTTTTTTAGGTACTTCTAACACCTTAACATTGGACGGTGGCTATGCCGGAGCTTGATATTAGGGTGTGATGAGTTGTGGCATTGCCGGTGTTGAATATGCGATTATATGATTTTTGTTTGATGATAATAAACATATATATATATATTCGTGTAAATGTATTTGTTAATATAATATTTTATTTTTTCATAGATTAAATAAATATTTGCTGAATAAAAATAAATAACATAGAATTTGAATTCAAACAGAATTTTTTATTCAAACAAATATTTAATTACAATTTTGAATAGTACAAATTTGAGCTCTCACTATACATACACAATTTTGATTACAATATAAATGCAATTACATCACAATCTTTCATTTATAAATGTCCTCACTACATATCGCTCATTCACTTATAATTTATCTTCAACTTCATTCCAATATGAATCCAGCATCTGAGCAATCTGTAAAAATAAATATTAACGCAGTAAAATTGAAAAGGAAATATTTTTGCAGTATAAAACAAAATGTGAATTTTGAAAATAATATTTGCCTCAGTTATTTGGATTGTTCGTCATCATTTAATTTTCAATTCATCATACACGAACAGCTTGTGACATACACAGTGTATCACTGTATATGCCACAAGGCCGTGCACACCGATATATACACTTGATAAATTTTCAGGGACAGGGGAGCACATGTCAAACCCAAAATACCGGATTTAACTCAAGTGCAATAAAATAATGTCACAATTTTCAGCACAAGGTCAAATCCGAGCTATAAGCTGGATTCAACACAGGTGCAAGTTCATGAAAATGGTCAAGACAACTAAAAAAAGCCTCGACCAAAAATCCAAATGTACAAAACCAGGCAGCAAGCATACATGCAACTTGAACTTCTCACTGAATACATGAAACCAACACAGTCCAACTAAAAATGCAAAGGTCAAGTCACTGCTATCATGACTCAACTCAACTGCAAGATCAAACCAACATACCAGCAACCAAAACATACTTGAACAAAGATCAAGCTACAGCATGGCAAGAATGCAACTGATCAGAGGTGGGAACTTGGAGCATCAGACCAAGCAGTGCACACCGGCTATAAACAAACATACATGAACACATATATAAGCAGTGAACATGTGAAAATCAGACTAAAGGTACAAACCAGAATAGCATATAAAGGAATAGCAACAATGCACAAAGGATACAGGTCTGAAACTCCAAGACAAGCAAAACTCAAACCCGAGGCAACAATGGCTTACAAAGGAAACCCAAATGTGCAAGTTTAAAACATTGAAGGATATGAATGCACGCAATATAACTCGAAGCAACAACACAATGCAAACCAGAAAGGAAAAACAGACTACATCATATATACAGATCACACTCGAGTACACTGACTCGAAGCAATGCTTAGTGCACAACATACATATGGACCAAGTTCGTATGTACAACAAACACAAAACTAACAGCATTCAGATGTCCAAATTTTTACAAGTATATACGAGTATATACAGTACAGTATTGTCATGCAATATATGCTACAGGATGATCAAACTCACAACAACATGACAATGTAGACTCGAGTACACAATGAAGACTACAAGTACAAGTCCAGTTACAACAAAGAACAAGGCAAGGTGCAGAAGCAAATGTCACTGAGAAGCAGCGCAAACAAATATACAAAGTGACAACATCAGAAAATATATGCAAAGTATAACTAAGTCAAGGCCGATACACAAAATCATATGACCGAAGTCAAACCAAAGCCGTAGTAGCCACGATATTCAAGTAGTACCGTGATAACCAAGCAATCAAGGAATCGAACCAAGTCAGAGTTCAAAACCGCGTGAATTGAAAAAGTCAGAGAAATCATCAACATCCAAACGAAATCAAATGGCCGAAGCAAAATGTTGAAAAAATCAGGCGAACGAAAATCTAGGAGATCGAACTCATATATAAACCACAACATGCAATCGGCATTGGAGTTCAAGTAACAACAGAGCATAATCATACAACTCGAATCATCAATCGAGTTCAAGCATATAAACAAGAATAAATAAAAAGGAAATCACATACCATATCATTCAACCGAACTCGAAAAATTGAAGTAGCTGTCTGCAATCCAAAGTAACATCTGATCGAACAAGCAAGCATCGATAAAATCATCTGTTTCGATCGAACATCTCGAAGCAGCGCTTCAATAACTCTAATTTGGAGCAAAGGAACGAAAGCCCTAATTTTGATCAAACAAAAGGAACAGAGCCGCCATTATCTCAAAAAGGAACGGGCCGAACTCATAAAAATAAAAGAGAGCGTGCTTTTGGGCCGGCTTATTTATTCTCGTTATTATTTAAGGCTTTAGTTAAAATTAGGGGTGTTTTTGTTTTTTAAATTGTTTTTTAATTTGTAATTCCTTCTAAAGCGTTGTAAATTCTAGTCGTGTGACTAGGGCACAAACTACATGGCGTAGTTTGAGAATTCGCAACTCAGTGGCTGAGTTGTGGCAGGGTTTTGAGCGTAGAGTCAGGTTAGTCAGTAGCGAGTGTCGGGAGTTTACGTGTGTGAGCGTGTGACTACTTAATTTCAGTAGAAACCTTGGGGGCAGCACGTAGGCAGGGTTTTGTCGAAGCTGGGTAAATTCTGTGCTGTTCTATTCTGCATTTATTATTCTGCTATTATCTGTGCTACCATTATTCTGATTTATCTATGTTGAAATAATTTTATAAGCTTCCGCAATTAATTTTTATAATTATCAGCATCACCCTATTCACCCCCTCTAGGGTGAAATCGATCCTACAGCCGGAACTCATCTTAGGGGTACTTGAGTAATATTGTTTCTTGTATCTATTTCTGTTACCTGCCAGGCATGTTGGCAGCGCCTTGTTTTGTGATATATATAGTTGCATGTATTCTCTCCTTTATTTATAGAGGATCGCACATTTTTGTCAAAAAAATTTCGAAAAATTTGAAATTTTCGAAAAGCAGAAGTTAACTTGCATTTTTTATCAGGAAAGCACAAGCTAGTTTGCTCTTTTAATTTTAAATTAATTTTTTTTTGAATATTTTGAAATTTTCACAAACTTAAATTTTGAAAAGCGCAAGTTAACTTGCACTTTCTATAAGAAAACGCAAGCTAGTTTGCGCTTTCTGAGTTAGAAAAAACAAAGACCTAATTTGGATACTCATTACCACAACGACTTTTCTTATAATAACATCAAAAATATGGACCGTTTGTGTAAAGCCCCTTTACTAATGACATCACTTCAGACGCATTATTCTTATTATTTTCTCTCGATCCTAGCTAGAGTTTGCGATTCCTACCCCAAATTTCTTCCACCATCTCCAACCTTCAAATCTTCTTTTAATCTGACAAGATTCTTTGTCAATAGAGGTTTTGTGAGGATGTCGCTCCTTTAGTAAGCTATTGGTATCTGATTTATGTTTTTTTCATTCATGACATACTCTCTCACAAAATATAGATCTAACTCCATACGTTTGGTTCTAGAATGTAAAACTGGGTTTGCTGTGAGTGATATTGTGCTGAGATTATCATACCATATTAATGTTTTGTTGTGAGTTTTAATTTGAAGTTCTGATAGTAATGATTCGATCCATATAATTTCTGCTATAGAACTAGTGACACTCTTATATTCTGCTTCTATAATAGATTGTGACAATGTAGGTTGTTTCTTTGAGCATGATGATATTTCCTTTATTTTTCAAATAAATACAATATCATATGATTGATCGTCTATCATCATGGTTTGTAGCTCAGTCAACATCTGCATAACTATGAATGTTGATTGATTTGCATTATTCTAGTATTAATCCTTGATTCATTATTCCTCTGAGATATCTTTGAATTCTTTTTATATCTTTTCAGTGTTCATCAAGTGGCTGTTGCATGAATTGACATACCTTGTAAACACCGAAAGTAATCTTTGGCCTAGTTATTGTAATATACCGTAGAGCTCCCACAATGCTTCTATATTGCTTTAACATTTGTTATTGTTTATATTTTCTTTTGGATAAATGTTGATTGCTTACCATAGGTGTTGGTAAACAGTTTGCTTGATCCAATCTGGCTTTGACAAGAATTTTTGAAATATATTTCCTTTGATTTAAAAGAATTTATGTACATATATTCCTTTGACTTCAATGCCAAGGAAGTAGTTTAAGTTGCCCAAGTCTTTGATAAAAAATTCTTTATTTAAATGTTGTGTGAGATTGCAAATTTCCGATTCACTATCTCTAGTAATTATGAAGACATCTGCATAAACAAGTATATAAGTTGTTGTGGCTTCCTTGAATTTGTAGGCAATGAGCCATCTGATTTGTTTGGATTGTATCCAAGTTTAATTAGAGTTGATTTCAACTTGTCAAACCAAATCTTTGATTCTTGCTTGAGTCCTGCTTTATTTAACCTGCATATAAGTACTTCACTACCTTTCCGTTTAAACCTATGTGGTTGTTTCATGTATACCTCTTGTAAAACTCCATTCAGAAAATCATTATTTACATAGAGTTGTTTGATACTCAAGCTTTTATGTAAGGCAATCGTAATAATTATTCTAATTGATGTGGGTTTTACAACAGATGAGAAAGTTTTATTAAAGTCAAATCCATTCTATTGTGAATACATTTTTGCTACTAATATGACCTTGTACTTAGAAACATAACCATTTGCCTTTCTTTTTAGCTGGTATGTCCTTTTGCATCCAATAATATTTTTGTGACTTGATAAAGGAATAAGATCCCATGTGTTGTTTCTCATCAGAGCACTAAATTCTTCATTCGTCGCAGTCTTACACATTTCACTTTGCAATGATTATGATGTGTGGTTGGGTTCCTCCATTTAAATATCTCTATAGTATATTTTCAGTTTAAATATCCCGCTCTTTCCCCTTGTTACCATGTGGTGTCTAGTTGTGGCAGGTGCAGACTGTTGATTTGTGGTATCAGTTACAGTCTCTTGTTGCACTAATTGAAACTCATCTAATGTTTGATAGGAATGTGATTGATCATCATTGCCTTATCGAGTGCCTTGACTTAAGCTTCTTAGAGGTTTATTAGTTCCATGACCTGGTTCCAAAAGAGGACATAATGAGTTGTGGGCATTGAGCACTCTAATTTGGTATATGCAGATAGGAGTCAACATAAACAGCTTCTTCATGAACATGTGAGATCACTTCAGGATGTACAGGCATTGGTAGTAAGGAAACCCTTGGATTATATATTTTCTAAGATATTTTTATATCTATCACATTGAAAGGAAATACTTGTTCATTAAATATAACATGTCTTGATATGTGTGTGTGTACGTACATATACATACATATATATGTATGTATATGCATACATACATATATGCATGTATGTATGTACGCATATACATACATATATTTATATATGCATGTGTAGGCACATCTTTCCGTGAGTATCCAAGCGCCTATATCTTTTTTGATTAGTAGCATATCTTAAAAAGCTGCATGAAGATGACTTGAAACTGAGTTTATGAATATTATAAGGCCTTAAATAAGAAAAGAATAAATACCCAAATATCTTTAGGCTATGATAATCTAGTTTAGTATTCAATAGTACTTCAATTGGACCTTTAAATTGTAGTACCTTTGTAGGTACCTTGCTTATCAAAAACACTGCTATAGTAAAGGCATCAGGCTCAAATTTTATAGGTAATAACGCTTATGCAAGTAATGTAAGTCCAAACTTAACAACGTGTCTATCTTTTCTTTGTACTAAACCATTTTGTTCTTATGCATGTGGAAAAATTATTGTATGAATTATTCCTTTTTTTTTTAAAAATTCCTTCAATGCTTTAAATTCTATTCCACCGTCTGTTTGAATAATTTTGACTTGACAATTATTCTTCCTTTCAGCTTGAGTTATGAATTGTAAAACTTCTTTAAATGTTTTAGATTTTGACCTTAGAATGTAAATCCATACATATTTAGGGAATGCATCCATGAAAGAAATATAGTATTTAAAACCATAATCGATACTAATGGATGCTGGTCCCCATAAGTCAGCAGCAATTACTTTAAGAGGATTTTTATATCGAGTTTCTAAATCAGGAAAAGGACGTTACCAACAGTAGTATTATTTCTATTTAGAACATGCTTTACAATGCTTGCAATTGGGTCTCCTAATTTATAGTGTAAAATATCAAAGATCTTACAATTTTCTACTTTTTTAGCTTCAAACATATTACACAATTTCCCACAATTTCCTGATCTTCTTGAGTTAGCAACTTTGAATTTGTATAGCCCCTTAAGTTCTTCACCCTGCAAAAGAATTTATTTAGTCAATATATTTTTAACTAAACAATATTTAGGATAGATTCCAAAGTATACATTATTGTCATTTTCAAATTACGATACACTCATGAGAATTTTTCTAACTAAAGGAACTAGATTACTAAGATAAATTTGCCTTTTACCTTTAATATTTGCATTTCCAGTATGAGTAATCTTAATAGACTCACCATGCCCATATATATATATATATATATATATATATATATATATATATATATATATATATATATTACCTTTATATTCTTAGTTTCCAAGATTCAAATTGCTTAAGTGGCTTGTCACATGGTTGGTAGCTCCTGAATCAAGGTACCAACTTTCATCTTGAATGTCTTGAAGTTTGGTGGTTTCATTTGAACTTGAGTGATGATTTCTTATACTTTCTGTCTAACTTTTTGAATCTTGTCGAGTACTGACTAGATTTGCACTTGGATTATAATTTTCTATATTTTTTTGCTCTTTTGTGGTTTTTAATTTGCATCAAATGTAAAGTAGCATCTGTTGGCAGCATGACCATATTTTTTGCATATTTAACATTTAAGTATTTGTTATTGCAGTTATTCCATATTTCACCATTCACCTTACTGTATAGGCCTAACCACCTCTTTGATTACCGCTTGACCTAGTCTTGTTGCTGTAGTTTCTTTCTTGATTCTTGAACTTATTATTTGATACATAATTAATAAAGAATTCAAGAATTGATGTTTCTTTCGATCTATTCTGCCTTCATGATCAAGAAGTGTAAAGTGAACATATTGTATAGATGGTGTTATCTCTTTGGATGAAATTACTACAGCTGATACTTCATATTCATCGTCTAATCCACTTAATATTGAAAGTATTTGTTATGTATCTTCCTGCTTCACCAATTTAATCAGAAATTGTACTCTTAACTTTGTTAAGTAATCTCTCATAGATATGTTGTATTTCCTTAAGTTTTACAGTTGTCTTTTGTAATGCATAATCCTTGCAGAAAAATGAGAATTAAACACCTATTCCACTGTAGACCATATATCATGTGCAGTCTTGCATCCTATTAGTTGCGGAAACAAGTTTGCACCCATAGATGATAACAGCTAGGAACTAATTAGACTATCTTGTCATTGATGAGTAATGCATTCTTTATTACTCGCCAGTTTTCCATCACTGTCTAATACACTTCGGGTGTGTGAGTACTGTTCCAAGAACATATTCTTCAAGACCATAGCCCCTAATTTTCATCTCAATCTAGAATTTCCATATCAAGAAGTTGGTTTCATCAAGTTGAATGGTGATCAATTGAATTTATGGTTTGACTATGGCTTTGATCAAATCTTGAGTCACATTCTGCTATAATATAGTATCTTTGAATATGGATTAAAGGATATAGAACTATCATTGTCTTCTTTCGCCATCGAGGAGAAGTGATGATATCGAGAATACTTACTAATGAGGGCCTTCTAATAACATTTGATGTGCAGCTAGAAATTCTAGATTATGAGATTTCTTTGATGGTGGTTTCTTGGTGGGGCACAATATGAATTCAGATTAAAAAAACTGATAAGAAGATTATTCTCTTGAAACAAAACAAGTAAACCACTAATGGCAATGATTAAATGATGAGAATCTTGATTCTCATATGATAACCAAGACATTGCCAGACATCAATGATGAGATCACCTCTGATGATGATCTTGGCGAGGCGTTCATTACTATTAAACATTTTTGACTTTCTTGCTCTGATACCAAAATAGAATTAGAGAAATGGTAAATTTTATTAGTCCTTTATTTTAACACAATACTTGTTACATTATGAACTGATATAACGATGAGTATTTATAATGTACACAATGTATTATTGGGCTCAAATATCAGCCCATAACCCTCTACTCCATAAAGATGAGATTTATATACATATTACATCAGTTCGGCCGCATTATTCTCATTGCACCATGAAGTTAGACAATTTATTTTAGATTAGAATGGACGGGTGGTACGAGCATTGGTGAAAGAAAACATAACAAGTTGCATAATAGCATACATAATTTTTTTCTTAGGCATGAAAAATCCTAGCCAATAAGTTTTACAATGAATTAATTTTTATTTCCAAGCCATTAAGTGTCAAAATTAGATACATGAAGTCCCCCAAAATTATAGTTTAGATTAATCATTCTACTACACCTTCTCATTTCAAGGTCATCCATTACCCACTGTCGCCACAGTTTACAATGCTCCCTTCATGGTCTTCTTTTCCCAAGTTATCGTCTCCATTGCCATCAGCTCTAACAGCTACCCAGTCTCAAGTTTAACGAAAACCAACTCCATCGACACCACTCCTAATGAATCTAACTATACTATCTCCCATACAATCATCCATGTCCTAATGAACCACACCACATCTGTAGATAGAAATAAACAATTATGTTCATAGGTTTGGCACAACAAAAATGGGGTGCATACGTCTGTTAATAGACCCATGTTCAAGTCATGCCTATCACACAATTCTTGCAAAAGGTAGAACCCAGGAGTTATAAGCATCATGAGTTCAAGCAGGCTGATACAACTTAATTTCCCTTAGAAGTTTACAGGTCTGTCATTATAATCGGCTGTCCTATTCATGTTGTGCTATTATAAGTAGCATTAAAATATAAAATGTTATGTAAGGTAACATTATAACATCAAATGCAATATTTGATTTTTTTACATAATGCATTAATATGTGGCGTTAAAACATGAAATGGTATTGCAAGGTAGAATTAAAATGAAATGTTATTTTAATTTTCCAACTTAAACTATGTTTTTTTTAAATAGCATTAAAATAAGAAATGTTGCTATAATGTAGTACTAATCACGCAATTTTATATAATAATAATGTACAATGCTATTTAAATCCAAATGTTAAAATGATCCAAAAAAGAGCTTTAAAAAAATCATCGAATGACGTTATCTAAGTAACATTACAAATATAATACAAAGAACCTATAGGAAAATGCAGAATAATATTTAATTACCTATATTCATCATATTAATCAGGCATATAAGAAACAATCCAAATTAATTAAAGATAAAACTAAAAATACAACTCAAGATTAACAAACTAAAAAATTATTAAAGAGTACATAAATTGTCATTTGAAATACGGAATGATACATAACGATAGTATAAAATTTTATTTAAAACAAAATATTGAAACGCTAGAAAAATGAGAATTATACGAAAATATCACGTTAAGGACCGTGAGCTCGAATTATATACATCTTTATAATATGCTATGATATATTAGCATTACCTACTATAATATACTTTTCTTCATTAATTTATCCATACTCCTTCTATTATTATTCCGCCTTGGCCATCACCATTGTCGATCCTCTCATCACCTTGATTGTCCAACATCGCTCTCATGATTACTACCTTTGTCAACTCCCCCTTCATCATCATGGACAACATCCTCCATCACTAAACCATCATCACACACTGTGTCGGTGTCCACAGTAACATTTCCCACCACTTCATCTATAATCTCATCTAGAACTGAAAAACCATAAATTTTAAACAAATGTAAATCATGTATCTATAGTCGGACTTTGTTTAGTGTTTTCCCTTTGAATAATTTTTGCAAACAGCAAAAATATTTTTAGAGACGTTAAATTTTGGAATTCAAATATTGGTAGATTGCTTGCCAAACCAAAGAAACTGTTTACTTTTCAATATGATGAAAGAAGGAAAAAGTTAACTGAATGTTCGATTAATTAATTAATTAATTGTGTACTATTTAGGATTACTCCATCCTTAAGCAATTTGTTCCTATAAATTTTGTAGTTGAGTGAGATAACATAAATATTCCACAAAAAATTTATCTATCCTAACTCTATTAATATTCTTGAATTTGGGAGTGTAATTATCCACCTATCAACCTCGGTTAAAACTTGGTTTTGCACGGTTGCATATTAAACATCAAAAGTCAAATCAAATAATTTTTTTAAATACTTGTCCAAAAATTGGTGTAGATTTTTCAACAAATAGAAAAGAATTTCCAACAGAAGTCCTTAAAACTAGTGACACTAAAGAAACCTACATTACAATAATAACTAAAATAATTAATACAGATGAGAATAAAGAAAACCTATCATTTGTAACAATGTAAAATACTCTTTAGGCATATATATTCACTATAGTAGTTTTAACTAGTTCCACACAAAAATGATTAATCATTAACTCGATTACACTCATTAGAAGTTGGAAGAAATGTTGCATTAACGAATCAAATAATTTATTTTATAAAAATAAATTGAATGCAATAAAAGGAAAAAGAATTATGAAATCAAATGAAAAGACCCAAACCATTTCTTTTGGTCATCTTATTTTATTTAATTATGTTTTTAGACTTTGAAGAAGAGTAGTAGATATTTTAAAATAATTAAATAATAATGTTATTAAATTGAATCCTTAACTATATAATTAGAACACTAAAAATATCAAACTTAAAGCATACAATAATAGGGTAGCAAAAAATATATTCAAAACCAATGTATTTCACCAAGAAATGGAAATGAGATTCATTCTTGATGGGAAGGAGTTAGCCGATGGACATGCAACTTATAAAAAATCCAAAATGCAACCTTGTTAATATCGATGTGTGTCTATATATATATATATATATATATATATATATATATATAAAAACATAAACTCCAAAAAAGTTTGCAGTATAGTATCCAAAAATCACAAAATTTGAAGTTTTATTTGCTCAAACTTAACAAATGATAGACACAATAAGGGATCAAAGTAAAGTTTCTATAACGATTGACCTTTTTGACCCCCGAACGTCGACACTAATACATACCAAACACTCAAATGTCGGAAATACCGATTGTTAGGGTAAAAGAGAAAAGAAGAAAGGAAAAGGAAAAGGAAAAAAGGAGAACAAAAACATTAAAATCTTAAAACAGAATAATAACATGTAATATCAAAAGATAGTATACATTCTTACTCTAATAAACATAGCATTTCAGAGTTACTAAACTAAGTACTATCACCAGCCTGAACAGTTATAACAACCTATCCTTACAATTCCTGATCTATATACATAATGTAATGCAGTGGAAATAGGAGAATACTATAGTAGGTGAATGCAAGCATCCAGCTTGTCTTTAGAATCTCCAAAGAACATCAAGAAAAACCCACTCTTTCCATATTACTTGAAAGAGTACTCATGGAAATAAAGGAAATATACAACTACGAGTCAGACATAAGTCTGTTGTAAGAAACTCAAGAAATATGTGTGACATTTAACAACACCTTTTGAGACCAATCGAATCCCAGATTTGTTTTCCCCTCAAAAGAGCAAACCATATAATAAGTATATATTTTGATATAATAGATAATGTCTAGGGTGTAAAATATAAGTAAGAAACAGCTGTGTTGTGTGTACACCAAAATAGTACGAGATATACAATCAAAATTGATAAGGTATGTTCGCATAATTGTGTAGGATTTCCATGGAGTTGCCCTTAGTACATCAAGAATGATCCTCCTAACAAGGATCAGAGATATCATTCTGAGCAGCGTACATCTTCCGGGAATGTACCATAGGAAGTATATAGCTGGCTAATGACTCACCATATGGAATCGAGTACATCACATGAAACATGCCCTATCTTGAGGCTCGAAGCTAAGCACTATAGATGATGCAGTCATCCATAGTACTAATTTCTGGTGACAAAATACGGTAATGTTAATGGTATCCATAATATCAGAAGCACATAAGTATGAAATAAAATCAACATAGATTTTAAAGACATCTTTCTGATTATATTTCAAATTCATACTTCATATTCAGTTACATAATCCCAAATCGATTATCACGTTTTGATCAACTATAATTATTACAAATTATCCCAAGAGCGACATAAGAAGATTTTCTCTTAGATGATCATAGTACTAGATATACATAGCAGTCATAAATACATCAAAGAATGCTGGCATATTAGTTAGTACCAATGGCAACACTAACCATTCGTATGATCCATATCTGGTCCAAAACGTCATCAAAGGAATACTATCCTTTGCTACTCTAAGATGATGGAATCCTGTTGCCAAATCCAACCGAGAAAATACTTTAGCTCCACTCAACTAATCGAACAAATTGTCAATCCTAGGTAACTGTTATCAAATCTTTTTCGTCTTCTCATTCAACTTACGATTATCGATACACAATCTCTACGATCTGTCTAATTTCTTTGTAAACACTATAGTTGCTCCCTAAGTTGAATGCTTGGTCGGATAAAATTATTACCTTCTAAATCCACCAACTGCACATTTAAATCCTTTATCTCGATAGGTGTCATTATATTTGGCGATCTACTCATTGGTTCTGCTCCTGGTACTAAATCTATCTGAAATTCAGCGGCTCGTTTCAGTGGTCATCCTAGCACGGGCTCAAATACATCTGCGAAGTCTCTAATAATGAAAACTCGATTCAACTTATGTTATGTTTCCATTACACCCAACAAAGCAATAGCCTCAAAACTAGGGTTTTCTATGGAGTATATAATCTGATCACTACAATCAGGGTGTCTAAGTGATATTTTCCTATCACGGTAAAATATCCTAGCATTGTACTTACTTAACCAATCCATACCCAAAATAATTCTAAACCATACGAAATCAAACACCTGCAAATTGCAAGAAAATACATGACCAAATAATTCAAACTCTAGGTAGTCACATCTCATCCCATGAGTCACACGGCCTATTGGATTCACAACCCTTAAAGAAGTAACTATGTAGGAGGGTTTTAGGTTAAGCTTATCTACCAAATAATGAGATACAAAAGAATGCGATGCATAAATATCAAATAAACTCTAACTTACATACCATGAATTAAATTCTTACCTCCCAACACAGCTTTTCGTTTTTTCTCTGTTGTTGGTTTCGAGGTAACTAGTTCCAATGCAAACACTTTTCCCTTTCCTTCCTTAGTTGGCTCCTTGCACTGGTTCTTATAATGTCCAATCTAACCACAGTTGAAACATTTTACTTCTTTCTTGTTAGCAGCTTTTTTCCCTTTGCCTATCCGGTACTCATGAGCACAGTGTCCCTTCTTATCACACTTAGAGTAAACTACATCAACCTTCCTTTTCTTGGCTCCTCCTCCTTTTTGAGCGCCTTTCTTATAAAAAATATCTCTTATTGTTTTGTCCACCTTGAGCTTCCCCTGCTTTGTTACCATCAAGAAAATCAAGCATCTCTTCTTACCTCAAAGCCATCTCAACAGCTGCATCACACAGATCCTTAATATGCGGCAGAGTTGCTTGAGTATGCTCAGGTTTCAGTCCGCAGATGCACTTCTCATTCCTTTTGATAACTGTATAAAATGTAGCATATTTTCCTATCTCGGTAGCTCCTCAAATCTGGTAGCATACTTCAGCACTTTCACGTCTACCTACACTAATTCAACAAATTTCCCGAATAGAGCGGACTTAGCAATCTCCGACATGAATCTTTCCTCAAACCTTCTTCTGAATTCTACCAATTCATGGTCTCTTTATTTACTCCTACAGTAACATTGTTCTACCAATGCAGTGCTATTCCTTGCACTTGCCTAGAAGTAAGTCTCCTCTTATGCCTATCATTGGGTCCCAAACCAGCAAAAATCCTTTCGTAATGGAGCAACCATTTCTCCACTTTAATTGCATCCTTAGTCCCAATAAACGGTTTTCTTCCAAGCCTAGCATAATCTGTATTTAGAACTGCATAGTTATTAATCGTCGATGCTTCTTGATTTCCTCCAACTAATCCTGCAGCAGCTCTAACTTGCATCGTGTTGATAAAAAACTAGTACGTGGCTCCCACATCAACTTGCGGTGCTCTAGCACCCACATTAGCAGCTTGTTCCCTAACCTAGATTTCTTCTAGAGTATGACCTGGCATTTCCATCGTTTATGTTGCTTCATCCATCAATGTTAACTCTTCCACTCCTAGCATCAATATCTCACTTCCTTAAAATATGCATTCATGTGTTTTTAAGATACAGAAGAATAACCTAAGAGATATGAAAGAATAGAGATAAATCATATACTTATATATAGCAAATTCAAGTACCTTACTATAGCGTTATCCCATACCCCAATCTTTTCTCTAGTTCTTTAGGATTATGTTTTGAAAACCATTCCAATTTTAAAATTTCTTTTAAGTATACATAAACCTATGCTCTGATACTAAGTTATAACATCCCCCATCTTGAGGCCCGGAGTTAAGCGCTATAGATGCTGCAGCCGTCCATAGTATTAGCTTCCAGTGATAAAGTACGGTAATGTTAATGGTATCCATAATATAAAAGTACATGAATATGAAATAAAATCAATACAAATTTCAAAAACAACTTTTCTGATTACATTTCAAATCCATACTTCATATGCAGTTACATAATCCCAAAATGATTCTCAGGTTTTGATCAATTATAATTATTACAAATTATTCCAAGGGTGACATATGAAGATCCCACATCAAAGTACTAGATAGACATAGCAGTCATAAATACATCACAGTGGAAATAATACTAAATTACTCCTACATAGCTAGCTTTCCCTCCTACATGTCTTTGGAAGCTTATTCGTCCAACCTACTAAACCTGAAATGTCCTTAACTCTCAATCTACTCAAACCAAATTTTGAGCACCAGAGAGTTTAAGGGGAAAACATAAACTTCGAGTCAGAGATAAAGCCTAGTGTGAATAATACTGTTACATCTCTATTTACTGATATTAAATGAGAGCACACCGCTTAGTGGAATGGGTTTCTCCTCACTAATTTCTCTTTAGAAGGTTTTGCAAATCAAAATCCTACAACCAAAATGATTATAACAATAATAGAAAATACATATATGCATAAAAATTAGGAAATCAATGGACTATCTGTCCACACTATAGTTTTATCTAGCTAACTATTAACCATTGGCTGACGTGGGCCTACCAGACATAATCAATAATCTAACTTCTATTAGATATACTACTAGGCTATCTGCCTTTAACTTCTTATAAGGTCAACTGATCTTAATGGTTTTGCGGGCTCAATAATAACCTATATTTACTCTATATATTCCCTTTTGTGTGTAACATTATTTTAGTCCCTTCTGTGACAAAGTCCTACACATTGGAATTTTAGACTTATATTAGCTATAGGCTATTAGCTAAAGTATAGGGCACGACCCTATACTAGTCCCATCTGATCTTCTAATATCTGAGTCAAAAAATTAGGGTTACCCCTATTCAAATTTCATTTCTTATCATATAATTATGGTTAACTACCCCATTCAAATTTCATTTCCTTGTAAACAATCTTTATAAATGATTACTCCTAAAATCGTAACTTTATAAAACAAGGAAATCTTGCCTTTTGCTTTACTCAAAATACTTATGCCATGATATATGCTTTACAGAAAACAATGTTGATGAAATCTAATCAATTGAATTATCTATTCCTTCAAAATAAGTTAAAACCCCCTTTTAACTTAGAAACCTTTAGGCTATAAGGGAAAAACAATACCTTTGAAACCTTTGTTTAAAACCTTGCTTTCGAATTTATTGAAAGTACCCCTTCCAAAAAAAGATAACTACTTTATCCTTGAAAACATTAGTCCAAAACACCAAAACATCCCTTTTGAATGTGTTGAAAATATGCCTTTCGAAATCTTTGCTTAATCATTAGACCTCCTCTTTGGAAACCATTAAATTTGCCTTTTGAAAACATTGAAAACCTTCTTTTTTAAAATATTCAAAACAAACCTTCTAGTATGTTTAAATAAACTTTTCAAAACATTGGGGCTTCCTCTTTGAAACTTTTATAATATATCTTTCAAAAACATTGGAAATCCTTTACATAAAACGTACCTTTCGAAAGTAATGGGTTTAAGTAAAAGTTGATGAAAACATTGCTTCGAAACCATTTAGATCATTCCTTTCGAAACTGTGATGATTCAAAATTTTGATATTTGAAATTGAAATATCTAATTGATTTTAAATATTTGAAAGTTAGTTTAACTTAAATTTCAAATATCACTATTTATTTGGATAATTAAATAATTGGATTTAATAATTGAAAATTGGTTAAAATAGTGAATCTAGATTTTAAGCTTGTTAAGAATAATTCGAAGGCTTATAAAATTTATATTGAAAATATTGAAGATAATAGAAGTTTTAAAATCGAATTTAAAAGTGGTTTTTTCAATTTTAAAAATATATCGTTTAAATTGACGTTTAAAAATAGCCTTCCGAGACACAGTCTCGGAATTTGACGAAACCAGTTCCATTGGATCTATAATAGTTTATTATTATCAAATTTCAATTCTCGTAGTGTTTGGAGTTATCATGAGGTCGTACGATATATAAATGCACTAAAATCTATACTGATAATTTAATATAATAACTAAGTCCAAAAAGCTATCTTCTCCATACGACCGAACTAGAACTCAAAACCTTTTCCAGTTCGTTCAAAATACGGGTATAACATATAAATGCATAACGACACGCCTCGATAGGAGGTCGAGATTGTGAGTTGAAAAATCAAGACAATTTAAATTTAAATTTAAATTTAAATATAAACATGTATAGATATTCTCTTTTGCACATCAGAGCTTTTTACCACTCGTTCAATGTTACTGTAGCTTGTTCATATTTGACACGTAAGAAAAATTTAAACACTTGTCCTCTTCATCAACACACGTATCTTTTTAAAAAAAAAAGCAGTCGAGCTTCTCTTGAAAACAAAATTGAAAATCAAACTCATTTAAAAAAATGGCGGTCTCGGTATAAATCACGTTCGTTTCTTTCCCCATTCTCTTTCAATTCAAACAAAATTCACAGTTTAAATCAAATTCAAAATCGTCCACCGCCTTTTTCCTTTCCTCGGCTTCTTCAAACGAGTTCAATTTCGAATTCATGGAAAAAAAATATGGAGTATCAAGCGAGGCGCTCGGTGTACGGTGAGAAACGAGGGTTCGACGTCCTCGTTTAGGCGATGGGTAGGCGAGGTCGCGTCGGCTGTGTGAATGACATCGAGAAGGAGTCGTTCATGAGGGGTTGTTTTGGCCATCGTCGAGGATGACAGTGGCGACGATTGGAAGGTCACGGCGATGGGAGGTTGGGGTCAAAGTGGATTAGGGTTTTGGGTGAGGCTCAGTTTTGTTCGCAAGCTCGAGGAAAGGTTTGACTAGTTGGGTGTGGCTCCTTGTTCTAATTTTTTTAAAATTTAAACTTGTATTTTGATTAAAAGGAAATAAACATAAAAAAGGGAATCATACTACTAAATTTTAAAAAGCAAGTTTTATTTTTCATTCAGGAAATTAGTAGTCAGTACATATGAACAGTAACAATACACACACACACACACACACACACATATATGTTTAAAATAAAATAAATATACTTACACACATTTCAAATCTACTGGTATTTTAAAGATGTGTATTTAGGACGATCGGTTGTTTAATAAATAAAATTTATTATTTTAGCCAATAAAAATATTTTATATAAAGAGAATTAGTTTAAAATTAAATTATTTGTTTAAAATAAAATCATTGGTTAATTAAATTTATCAAATGGGAATTTAACTGTTCGATTTATTCGAATATTAATAAATATCATCTAATGTTAATACAAGTTCAAAATCGTGAAATACAAGTCAAGATTGAAGAGGATAGACAAACAAAAATCAAAGGTGATTTATCTCACTCATTTGGAATGCCATTTAAATTTAAATAGTTAAATTTAAATTATTAGTTGAATGATTGAATTGACTAGATGTGATATTATATAATAGTGTGTGTATATATATATATATATATATATTGGAGTGATTAATTCCCGTATTGTATAACGGATGAGACCCTATACGCCCCGCATAATAGCGGATGATCATTTATACCGCGATATACCCCTCGATGTGGGATTGGTATTTTATATTGTACTAACGTCTGTGGATGCAGGGAAACAGGTTGGAGGGATGCAACTGGATTCATCAAAATGCTAGAATTTATTTTCATATTCTATGATATATTCTATTTGATAACCTGTGATAGATTTTATTGATTTTATTGGGAATTGAAAATATTGGACGCTATGGTTTGATTGAATATATTTGGGTATTTTGAGTTATCAAAAATATAAAGATTGGATTTTTGAAGGAAAATAAAAGAGAGAATTTTTAAGTAAAATAATTATAGAAAATTTGGATAAACTAAAGAATGAATTAGAAAGGATAAATGTTGATTTTTTAAATTCTAATGAATAAATCCCAAGTAAGAGAAAGGGGATTTTTGAATAAACGAATTTTAAGGGCTTTAGTGGTATTGTTTAAAAATTAAAGAAACTATTTTTAAAATTCAGAATTTAAATGGTTTGGGAAGAAATAAAAGAAGAATTTGAAATAAGTATGAAATTGGTAGTTTGGGTTTAAACTAAGATTTTAAATCATAAATATAGAAGTAAATATGGAATTAATGGGTTTTAAAATAAATTTAGGGAGGTAAAGGAATTTATTTTAAAATGGACTTAGTTGTAAAAATCGATTTGAAAACTGATTAAGTGTTGAAACTAGGATTAAAGGAGAATGAGATTATGGAATTTATAAACGAGCTTTATAAATAAAGTGAAATATTTATCAGAGGATAATTTGGAAGTATAAATTCAGAATGGGAATTTATAAGGGAAGGGTGATTTGTATAAAAATAAATAGTGGTTTATTTTTTTTAAAACGTGTGGAAATGGAAAGTGTATTTCCCTGAAAAGCCAAGTATATATTTTCAAAGAAAAATTTCCAAGTATAAGTTAGAAATTTTAAAGTGGGTTTAAAGAATATTTTAGAAATAATTATTATTTGGTAATTTTAAAATTTTTAAAGGTAAATATTTATAAAGTTAATTATATAAGTAAATTATTTTAATGGTTTAACTAATATTATGATTTAAAGGATAATTATTTAACATTCATACCTTATAAAATAACTTTTATTTTAAATTTAGTTTGGCTTAAGTTTTACATGAGAAATTATTTTAAAATTTCATAACTAGTATTTTAAATAAAGTGTATTAAGTAGTTTTTATTTTTAATGTTTTAAAGTATATATTTTTGAATAAAGTGATTTAAATTATTTTAAAAATCTAAAGTATTAAGACTTGGCAAATTTTCAATAGAAATAAAACAATTGGGTGGAAATTTATTCCATAAGAGAAAATGATTTGAAAACTATTTTTAAAAGGTTGAAGCGTAGAAAAATATCTTGCGAAGATATTTAGAAATAAACAAATAATTTGGGAAATTATTAAGGCTTGATGGTGTTTGTGGATGTTATATGATAGTTAAATAACCGACTATCAATATTGGCCAATGCGCTGATTGTTTCAAAGAAACCATGATCATGATTAATTTTTCGAAAACCATTTCGATCCGGTTTGAACGTTTTCGTGGGGAAGACAAGAGCTTGAAGTCAAGGTTGGAGCAGTGAAGTGCAAGGGTTAAGTGCTACTAATCTTCAGGGTGATTCCAAAATGGATTAGTAGGAGTAGTGCCTTCGGTTCCGTTCGAACCCGGAACGGACTTGTATGGATGAATGCTTTCAGAACATCATCAGGAGGACGATGAGCATTATAAGTAAGATGTGTTCTAAAAAGCCAAAGCATAGTCTCGAGCCTCATCAACCGGGAATGGCTAAAACAGGGGAGATGCAGCAAGGCTAAGTGACTAGCAACCAATTAGGGTAAGGTCATCCTTGTCTAGATGTCTCTTTTTATTCAGCTGTGTGGGCGGTTGCTGGTCCTAATCGCGGGGTAATCTTATTCGGACTATCCAATAAGAAGTAGCTCTGTCTTGTGTAGTAGGAGATCATGGTGGATCCTCGGTACGGTGATCTAGACTACGTACTGAGACGGACGGTACCCCAATAGCCCTGCCATTGATGGAAACCCAATCTCCAATAAGTGCCTTCAGACTTGTTTGTATACCTATTATGCTGGAATTTAATGAATGTAACAATTTCGGCTATTTGAATAAGTATTTGTATATAGATACTACTATAATATCAGAGGATTTGATAAGAAATTTTTTGGTTATCGTAAGGTAAAAACCTGGCATGTTTGTTTATGGCGTGGTCTTACGAGATACCTTTGATTTCAAAAGGATTTTGAAAACTTTAATAATTCAATTGAGGGTGTTTTCTCACGCTGGTTTTCCAGGCTGACTTGGGTGTTGTTTTACTATAATGCTCGGGTCAGACCGAGTATTATAGAGTACAGATTTTGGATGGAATGCTATGGAGCTCAGGAGACGAGCTGGATGGCGAGATGTATCACACTTATTTGATGTATTATCCGCTGTGTATGGTTTGCTGCAAATTCAGTTTCTATATGGACAAGCTATCATAACAGTCCAGTGTTGTGTTTTTTTGATGTTGTACTCTCATGATGTATATATAAAACAATTACAGTTTCTTTTGTATAAAGGTCAGTCATTTATCAAATCTATATTGTTCCACTGCGATTGTGAGAATCTGATGTTGTTTTGTTGGCTCTTCTTCTAACTCCTTCTTCTTTCCCTTACGGTCTGTTTTTCTGGCATTCGATTGTTCGGCATTTAATATAGTACACATATAGATGTCGATTTTCGGGCATCCAAAAATCAGGTCGTGGCATTTTGGTATCAGAGCTGAATGTTAAGCGAGAACCTTGGCTCTAGTGGGGATTACTCATTAGAAATAGAGTCTGTAGTACTCTAGAATGAGTTTGAATGTATTAAAAGATATGAGCATGTATTTGTTAATGAATATAAAAAAATTGTTTTATATTGTGTTGATTGGTTTATTGAGTGGTTTATGGATTCTGGTTAATACGAGTAATTAACGTTATTGATAGGGATCTCTAAACACTTGAATAGAATAATTTGACACAGTATTGTTTTAAATAGGGTAAATGAAATAATTTGCACAAATTATTTTTATATATAAAAGAAATAATTTTTGTAAATTTTTGTAGTATATGGTTACTTGGTTGCTAGAAAATGATAATATTTAATTATTATCATTGTTGCGTGGAAATTGAATAAGAAATTGGAAACCATAATTAAAAGCTAGGAAATAAATTTATATCACAGAATGAGATTTGTATATGTGAATTATTAATATGATTTGTAATTGAAATGTGATAAAAATCCGGAGTAATGTTTGAATATTGACTAAAAGGATTTGAAAATTTTAATTTTGGGAAAAGTTTAAATTCCGTTGGGTTTGAAATGATTTTCAAAAGGCTTTGGGAAAATAATAGTGATATTATTTTGGAAAATATTTTAAATCGGATATGAAATCTAGTGAGCTTTGGAATTAAAATTATTTAAATGTTTTTAAAGGAAGTAAAAGCACTAAACTCTTTTCGGTCCCTGGAAAATAACTTCGGTGATGATTGCAGCATCATCGATGTTCATTTTCGAGTTTCCAAGAGAACAATTGCCACCAAAATGTTTTGGATTGGTATTTGGATGCAAAATTTGGTTGATTTTGAAATTTAAAGGAATCATCTGACTTTAGGTGTGTATGACTTCGAAAATGATTTTTGAATATTTAAGAAAATTGTCTAAACTTTGGAAGTTTAATTAAAAATGTTTATAGAATATAAACGGGTTTGATAACCTAAGAGATTTTTTTTCGAAATCCGTAGGAATAAAATTTACATAAAGAAGAGTTGAATTAAACTAGTGTGGAAAGGAGATAGTCAAAAATGTGAGACAATTAAATGTAGTAAACTAAAGGGATTAGTTAATGGAATTTAAATAAGTTGGAAAATTATCGAAGCTTAAAATTTGAGTTAAAATGGAATCTAACTGAAGTAAGTTAAATAAAAAGTAAATTTTAGGAAAAAGTCTTAATAGGCTAAAGGAAAGGATTATTGAAAATAAATTTATCAAGATTGTAAAACAATGGGTAGAGGAACAAACGAATTTACATGTGTAAGCAAATGAATTGAAAATTGAGTATTGGAATCAATTAGAATTATGTTAAGTAAAGTGGAATTGAAAAATATAATTTGAGTAGACTGAAAGAACAAGTTCTAAGAATTAAAATTTGTTGGAAATTAAAATAAATTAATAAGGGGAGTTAATTAAAGAAATGATTAATTAAATTTGGTTTGAGATGAGATGAATGGAATTCAATATCTAAAATTGAAAGGTAAATTGAATTCAGAATGGAATTGGAAATTTAATTTAAATGAAATAGATATGAAAGCTTAAGTGGTGAAGTGAAAATAAATAAAAGAAGTATATAAAGTATTTATATTATACTTAAGAAATGAATGGTGAAATTCTTAAGTAAATTCGGTATTGAAAATGTACTAAGTTAATAATTGAAGGAAGACTAAATTGAAAGTTGTGAAATAGGATAAGTGTGGATAAGTGGATAGAAATCAAAATAGATACGAATAAAAGAGAATTGATAAAGCCGATAATCAATTAAGATAAATACGTAGGATGTATGTATATTATTTTATTCGCATAACTATTTGATCCAGATTCGAGCACATAATTTGGAGATAGATATATCGATCCGAGTTGGGATTTTTCACTCGATTTTGACGGTGAACCCGGTATATGGATTTTTGATTGATTCTGGAAATTCTCTATCATAGTAAATGGCTATGCAAGGAGAATGATGGTTTCTGATCAAGAAACCAGATCTGAGTCCGCACTAGAGAGTCGGGTGGACGATACTAGTTTGGAAATGGAAATTGTGTGATCAAGCGAGCGATTGGATTTGGTATTGCGTACGGATGATATATGTGCATCGTACGGGCTTAAGTGAAATAGATATTGAATTTTTTTTAAAAGAAATGTATAGAATGATTTTGAATTCTGTGATTGGACATTCTTGCTAAGTAGGATATACAGGTGTTTAAAAAGCAAACGAAATTTTTTGTTTTGAATTCAGAAGATAAACTGAATTGCTCGACGAAAAGGTAAGTATTTAAATTTCTGTATGAAATTTGATGGTTTTCTGATTTAGCCACTTGGATTTTGTTATCTTTTGAATTTGGAGGCCCGTAGAGGCATTTTGTAGTTGTATCGATCTAGCCGCGCAAAAGAGACGCTGGCAAATTTTTTCGAAAATCTAGAGAGTTAGAAAATTTTTGAGAAAATTTTGATATTTTAAAATTTGGTTTTAAATTCAATTTTTTGTTGTTGAGGAAGTGATATTGGTGGAACCTATAAATAAATTTGCGATGTTAATAAGAGGGATGGTGTGTCTTTAATAAAAAGATTGTTAAGAGAAGTTGTTGAAACTGTTTGGTTTTGGGAGGTTGTTAAAAACTATTTGGATTGGGAATATACTTAACGGGTTATGTACCATTCTTCCTAGTAGTAATTTCGGAGATGAAATTCTTTTAAGGGGGAAGGAATGTGACGATCCGGAATTTCGATATTTGAAATTGAAATATTTAATTGATTTTAAATATTTTAAAGTTGGTTTAACTTAAATTTCGAATATCACTATTTATTTGGATAATTAAATAATTGGATTTAATAATTCAAAATTGGTTAAAATAGTGAATCTTGATTTTAAGCTTGTTAAAAATAATTTGAAGGCTTATAAAATTTATATTGAAAATACTAAAGATAATAGAAGTTTTAAAATCGAATTTAAAAATGGTTTGTTCAGTTTTAAAAATAAATTGTTTAAATTGACGTTTAAAGATAGCCTTCCGAGGCACAGTCTCAGAATTCGACGAAACATATTTCATTAGATTCGTAATGGTGTATTATTATCGGATTTCAATTGTTGTAGTGTTTGGAGTTGTCGTAAGGTCGTACGATATATAAACGCACTAAAATCTATATCGATAATCTAATATAATAACTGAGTCTAAAAAGATATATTCTCCGTACGATCGAATTAAAACTCAAAACTTTTTCCAGTGCGTTCAAAATAGGGGTATAACATTATAAACGCCTGGCGGCACGCCTCGATAGGAGGCCGAGATTGTGAGTTTTGGAAATTAAGATAATTTGAATTTAAATTTAAAACATGTATATATATTCTCTTTTTCACATCAGAGCTTTTTACCACTCATTTCAATGTTACTGTAGCTTGTTCATTTTTGACACACAAGAAAAATTTAAACACTTGTCCTCTTCATCATCACATGTCTCTTTTTTTAAAAATAAAATAAATAAAGCGGTCGGGATTCTCTTCAAAACAAAATCGAAAATCAAATTCAGTATAAAAAATGGCGATCTCGGCATAAATCACGTTCATTTCTTTCCCCATTCTCTTTCAATTCAAACCAAATTCACAGTTTAAATCAAATTCGAAATCGTCCAATGCCTTTTTCCTTTCCTCGACTTCTTCAATCGAATTCGATTTCAAATTCGTGGAAAAAAATAGGAAGTATCAAGCGAGTCGCTCGGTGTACAGCAAGAAACGAGGGGTTCGACGTCCTCGTTTAGGCACTGGGTAGGCGAGGTCACGTCGGCTGTGTGAATTACATCGAGAAGGAGTCATTCTTGAGGGGTTGTTTTGGCCGTGGTCGAGGATGACAATGGCGACGATTGGATGGTCACGGCGATGGGAGTTTGGGGTCACAGTGGATTAGGGTTTTGGGTAAGGCTCGGTTCTGGTCGCAAGCTCGAGGGAAGGTTCGGCTAGTTGGGTATGGCTCCTTGTTCTGTTTTTTTAATTTAAACTTGTATTTTGATTTAAAAGGAAATGAACTTAAAAAAAAGGAATCGTACTGATAATTTTAAAAAAGTTAGTTTTATTTTTCTTTCAGGAAATTAGTAGTCGGTACATATAAACAATAAGAATATATATATGTGTGTGTTTAAAATAAAATAAATATACATATACACATTTCAAATCTATTGGTATTTAAAAGATGTGTATTTAGGATGATCAGTTGTTTAATAAATAAAATTTATTATTTTAGCCAATAAAATATTTTTTATAAAGAGAATTAGTTTAAAATTAAATTATTTGTTTAAAATAAAATCATTGGTAAATTAAATTTATCAAATGGAAATTTAACTGTTCGATTTATTCAGATATTAATAAATATCATCTAATGTTAATACAAGGTCAAAATCGTGAAATACAAGTCAAGATTGAAGAGGATGGGTAAACAAAAATCAAAGGTGAGTTAATCTCACTCATTTGAAATTCCATTTAAATTTAAATAGTTAAATTTAAATTATTGGTTGAATGATTGAATTGACTGGATGTGATATTATATAATAGTATACAATATATATTGGAGTGATTGATTCCCGCATTATATAGCGGATCAGTCCCTATGCTGCCTACATAATAGCGGATGACCCTTTATACCACGATATTCGTCTCGAAGTGGATTGGTATTTTATATTGTGCTAACATCTGTGGATGCAGGGAAACAAGTTGGGGCATCCTACTGGATTCCTTAAAATGTTGGAATTTATTTTAATATTCTGTGATATATTCTATTTGATAATCTGGGATAGATTATATTGATTTTATTAGGAACTGAAAATATTAGATGGTATGCTTTGATTGAATATATTTGTGTATATTCAGTTATCAAAAATATAAAGATTCGATTTTTGATGGAAAACAAAAGAGTGAATTTTTAAGCAAAATAATTATAGAAATTTTGGATAAATTAAAGATTGGATTAGAAAGGATAAAAGTTGATTTTTTAAATTCTAATAAATAAATCCCGAGTATGGGAAAAGTGATTTTTGAATAAATGAATTTTAAGGGCTTAAGTGGTATTGTTTAAAAATTAAAGAAATTATTTTTAAAATTCAGGATTTAAATGGTTTGGGAAGAAATAAAAGAAGAATTTGAAATGAGTATGAAATTGGTATTTTCGGTTTAAAATAAGATTTTAAATCATAAATATAGAAGTAAATATGGAATTAATGGGTTTTAAAATAAATTTGGGTAAGTAAAGTAATTTATTTTGAAATGGAGTTAGTTTTGAAGATCGATTTGAAAACTGATTAAGTGTTGAAACTGGGATTGAAGGAGAATGAGATTATGGAATTTATAAACGGGGTTCATAAATAAAGTGAAATATTTATCAGAGGATAATTTGGAAGTATAAATTCAGAATGTGAATTTATAAGGGAAGGGTGATTTGTTTAAAAATAAATAGTGGTTATTTTTTTTAAAAGGTATGGAAATGCAAAATGTATTTCCCTGAAAAGCCAAGCATATTTTTTCAAAGAAAGATTTCCAAGTATAAGTTAGAGATTTTAAAGTGGTTTTAAAGAATATTTTAGAAAGAATTAATATTTGGTGGTTTTAAAAATTTTAAATGTAAATATTTATAAACTTAATTATGTAAGTAAATTATTTTAAAGGTTTAACTAGTATTGTGATTTAAAGGATAATTATTTAACATTTATGCCTTATAAAATAAGTTTTATTTTAAATTTAGTTTGGCTTTAGTTTTACATGAGAAAATATTTTAAAATTTCATAACTAGTATTTTAAAACACTTATTTAAGTTTTTTTATTTTTTAATGTTTTAAAGTATATATTTTTGAATAAAGTGATTTAAATTATTTTAAAAATCTAAAGTATTAAGACTTGGCAAATTTTCAGTAGAAATAAAACAATTGGGTGGAAATTTATTCTGTGGGAGAAATGATTTGAAAACTATTTTCAAAGGGTTGAAGTGTAGAAAAATATCTTGCGAAGATATTTTGAAATAAATAAATAATTTAGGAAATTATTAAGACTTGATGGTGTTTATGGATGTTATATGATAGTTAAATAACCGACTATCAATATTGGCAATGCACTGATCGTTTCAAAGAGACGGGATCAGGATTGATTTTCCGAAAACCACTTCGATCCGGTTTGAACATTTTCGTAAGAAAGGCAAGAGCTTGGAGTCAAGGATGGAGCATTGAAGTGCAAGGGCTAATAAGTACTGATCCTGAGGGTGATTCCAAAATGGATGTAGTAGGAGTCATACCTTCGGTTCCGTTTGAACCCGAAATGGACTTGTATGGATGAATGCTTTCAGAACATCGTCAGGAGGACGTTGAGCATTCTAAGTTAGATGTGTTCTAAAAAGGTAATTCATAGCCTCGAGCATCATCAACCGAGAATGACTAAAACATGGGAGATGCAGCAAGGCTAAGTGGTTAGCAACCAATTAGAGTAAGGTCATCCCTGTTTAGATGTCCCTTTTTATTCGGCTGTGTAGGCGGTTGTTGATCCTAACCGCGGGATGATCTTATTCGAACTATCCAGTAAGGGGAAGCACTGGTCTTGTGTAGCAGGGGATCAGGGTGGATCCTCGGTGTAGCTATCTTGACCACGTACTGTGACGGACGGTACCCCAGTAGCCCTGCCATTGATGGAAATCCAATCTCCAATAAGTGCCTTTGGACTTACTTGTATACCTATTATGCTGGAATTTAATTGGCTATTTTAATAAGTATTTGTATATAGACACTACTATAATATCAGAGAATTTGATAAGAAATGTTTTGGTTTTCATAAGGTAAAAATCCGACATGTTTATTTATGGCGTGGTCTTACGAGATACCTTTGATTTCAAAAGGATTTTGAAAACTTTAATAATCCAATTGAGTATGTTTTCTCACGCTGGTTTTCCAGACGGACTCAGGTGTTATTTTACTTTAATGCTCGGGTCAAACTGAGTATTATAGAGTACAGATTCTAAATGGAATGCTGTGGAGCTCAGGAGATAAGCTGGATGGCGAAACGTATCACACGTGTTTGATGTATTATCCGCTGCGTATGGTTTGCTGCAAATTCAGTTTCTATATAGACAAGCTATCATAACTGTCCAGTGTTATGTTTGGTTGATGTTGTACTCTGATACTGTATATATAAAATAATTACAGTTTCTTTTGTACAAAGATCAGTCATTTATCTATTATATATTGTTCTACTGCGATTGTGAGATTCTGATGTTGTTTTTTTTGTCTCTTCTTCTACCTCCTTCTTATTTCCCTTACGGTCTGGTTTTCCGGCATTCGATTGTTCGGCATTTTATATAGTAGACGTATTGATGTCGATTTTCGAGCGTCAAAAAATCGGGCCGTGACAGAAACCTTTCGATTTAACATATAGTATAATTATTGGGTCATTAAGAACTGAGGCGAAAGCATTGCTTTCGAAAGTATTAATCCCAAGTAAAAGAAAGAGGATAGTTTCGAAACCCACTGTTTCGAAACCATTGCCTCCAAAACCATGGAGAAGGCAGCTTCAAAGTAAAAAGCGAAAGTGCCCTTTCAAACACATAGCTTTTGGGCTATAAAGAAAAGTGGCCTTAACTAGTTCAAAAGCTAAGGATGCGGCAGCTAGGTTTTAAATGGGTTCCAAAAGCAGCTGCCCTTTCGAAAGCTCCATTTTAAAACAAAATAAGCAGCAACTCATTTGAAGCTTCTTTCTTAAAATAAAACAAGCGAAATTCATCAGAAACTGATTGATTTGAAAACCATTTTAAAGTGGCTTCAACCCCTTCGAAAGTAAGGTTTCAACATTGTCCCTTCTTCCTTTCTCCAATCCACTGTGTGTCAATGGCTTGATACCTTGTGTATTATTTTCAAATGGTTTGTAAGCGGTGGTATGTGTCAAAGCTAACAAATGGAAGTGGCGAGGTGGTAAATTATGTCAAAACTGATTATATGCTTTATAAAGTAACTTCTTTTCAACTAACTTGCCTTATTTATCAAAATGTAATTGATTATCATTTCTTTATCAAAATCCTTTTCTAAAAGTGCTCCTAAAATTCAGAATTATCTATTAAAACATTTGTAACAACCTAAAATTTAAGGAGGAACTAATAATAATTATAAATGAAAATAAATAGTGTTTATAATTAGAATTTGTTTGAAATTAGTATTGAAATTATTTGGCAGTAGATTTATTGAAATATTTCAATTTGAAAGGAGAAAAGGAACTAAATTGTAATGATTGAGTTTAATATAAGAACTTGCATTTATGTCAAAATGGAATGAACATTTTAAATAAAAATAAATGCATGTTTTGAGATAAATAAAATAAACTTCTCATTTTTGAATATATGTATGATTTTATAAACAAGGAGTTTGTTTTGTTACAAAAGAGGAAAAAAAGGGTATAACAATGTATTTAAAAAGAAGACATTCACTTTTATAAATTTAGATGACGATGTTCAAATGAGATGTGTTATTGTAAATGAGTGAAAATGTAACCATATATTTATAAAAAGAAGGCATTTAATAAAATAAATGTTATATTTTGAAAAGAAAAGGAAAAAGTGTATTATGGAAGGATTACAATATTACAAAAAATATAAGGTATGTTATTTCTTTGTTAGTAAATAATAAGGGTCGATTTGATTTTAAAACACAAAAACATTAATACCAATCAATTACATTAATTAATTGCTCAATTTAAGGGTAAAGAATTAAGTTGCTAATTAATACACAATATACATACATGTTTGTGGACATATGTTATTTATCTAATTGCAATAGATGTGAACATGGAAGAAAAAAATGAAGACATAAGAATTCACATGTTATATAATGAATTCAGATTTGAATATATAGAATATTGACATAACAATTCACATATTATTCGTCCAATTAAATCAAATGTGAATATTTACAATACCGGCATAAGAATTTCTAGTTATTCATTAATTTATTTTAGACATAAACATGGAGAAATATTGACATGTTAATTTGCTTATTTTAGATGTAAATGTGGAAAGATATTGATATGTTGTTTATTTATTTATTTCAAACATAAACACGTAAATTGTAACAACCCGCATATTTGTCGATTTTTGTATTTAAATATTTTTATTTAAATATTTTATCGATACTCGGAATTTAGTCCGAAAAGTTACTTTTTTCATACGGTCGAATTAGGACTCGGGACCACTCACATTGAGTTTAAAATGTCGTTTGCGACCTTTTTGAGTATAAGCTTCGATATGTTTGGAGTAAGTTGATTTTTGCTACTTTTTCACTTTGGGTTTGGGTTTGGGTTCAGCCTATGTTTTACTTATACTCAAATCTGAGCCACTCCTCCCCATTCACCCTCACTTTCTCTTCTTTTCAGTTCTAAAGCATCAATGGTGGGAGAGATGGGAAATTAAAACTCCAAAACCCTAGTTTTCTTTTGCAAATCAAACGCTAGCTCCAAACTAATAGAAGAACCCATTGGTAAGCTTCTCTTCTTCTTCTCCAACTCTTTCTCTCTTTGATTTCAGAAAATTCCTAAACCTAGTTTGGAAAATGTTTCTCTTTTTAGCTTAGAATCAAGCTTCTTGAGTTAGATTTGAAGAGTGGTTGATTCTCCTTTGCTTCTAAGCTTCTTTTTCAATCGTTTGGGTTCAAAGGTGAGATTTTTATCTCACATCTATGCTTATATTTATCTTCGATTGTTAGGTATGAATTCCTAACACTTATTCTTGTGCAATTGCTTTTGGTTTGAATTGATTTGGTGAATATTCCAATTTTTAGTGTTATGGGTTCAATTCTTTAAAAATCATGATCTTGATGTTTTATCATGTTTTTGGTGATGAACCGAGGAGCTTATATGTCCGGGTAGTCGATTGGCGTAAACCCTTAGTGCCGTCGCTTGACCGATTGCAAATTGAAGAGGTTTGCACCTCATTTGAATGGGTTTCAAATTGCAGATCATCAGGGTCGGCCGACCGAACCCCTGGGCTGGTCGACCGACCTGCTACTAAGGTGCATAGCCACCTTTCTGTCTCTGGTCCGGTCGACTGGCTATAGGGCTCAGCCGACCGACCTACTTCCTGAGCATTTCTGTTTTTTTGGTCCGGTCGACCGAGCTCTGTAGCCGGCCAACCGACCTGGTGCATTTTTTGCCTATTTCGCCTAGTTGTTTGAATTTCCAACTTTAATCGATTCGTGTTGTTTCCTATGTGTTGTTATCATTTGTTATGACTTTGATGACTCCTTTTTAGGGATTTTTAAATATTCATTTCGATGGATTCTTTATCGATTTCTTTGGATTATCATTCACCTCTTCGAATGTGAATTTTAGTGATTGATTGTTCCTACAATATTCTTTGTGATTTGTCACTTTAAAAATATAAAGGTTTCTATACTAGTAGTAAATATCAAAACTCTTTCTTCAAATGATTTCTACACTATTTTAGTACAAAGCTCGTTTCTTAAACCGTTTTCCAATCTATTAGTATATACAAACCTCTACCTCACTCGTATGAGAAATCTAATTAAACGACTTAGTAAAACGAGTGGTATGAAGCGCTTGCGTTTACTTCGTCGGTAATTCTTGGACTTGTTCGATTGAATCTCTTGTGACAATTTTATAGTGGAGATCTACAGTTTGCTCGTAAATATTTAAGTCAAGCAAGTGGTTATGGGACATGAAGCTAAACTCATATATTTACTAGCTTAGTGTAATTGACACTTCTCGTTGATCATGACGATCATCTTTGTGATTTAGACTAGCAATGTGTGATGTCTCTTTGTCTGCGAGGGAGACTAAACCCCGTTTGTGGAGTTTTGACTCAAATTGGTGGGGTAGCAACCCATGGTCTTCGGGCCGTTTGTGGAGCTTCGGCTCAATTTGTGATGGTTAGCAACCATGATATTAGCGTTCCGTTTGTGATACACGTGTTGGTGAGCTTTATGCTCCCGTTTGTGATAGGCCTTCCCCCTTTTGTGATTTCTGGATTTCTTGAGATGATTTCTAGAATTTGTGTTTCACCAATTTTCATGATTTCCATTGATAAGTTTTATCAATATTTGTGCATTGGTGAATTTGTGTGTCATTGACTTTTGTGATTGACATTGATATAATCGTCAATATTTATGGTGTGGTGAACGAAATAAGGAGTATGACATCTTTTTGATTCTTGTGTAGATTTTGTGATATTGATTAATCTCTTGTTGATTTTCAATTACTTATATATATATCACAGCTTGGCATTGTGATTATTATGTGTTTAGTCATATCTCTTACTCTATATCGTTTCATCTGATATTTATAGCTAGACTGATCCGTTTATTATTTTCTTATTAAATAATACTTGGGTCAGACCGAGATGTTACAGGTGCTTCTGCTTGACTTTACATCCGGGATTACCCTCTTGACTTTTGGTTAACTACTTAGATTAGTAGTTTTTGTTGTATACATTTGAGATATAGACTCCATAATGTATACTTATTCTTTTGTGTAGTTCGTGTAACTATTCTTTTGTGATATTGTGGATCTTTTTAGACCACTACTCTGATGTACACTTCATAGTGTAATATTCATATCTATTTCCGCCTTTGTGATATGAATTATCTGTGACTGATTTGTGTTATGCTTATTTCTATATTTGTTTTCGAAGATTATTATAGCCACTTTGTAGTAGCTTTGTGTTTGTATCGGTATGTCGGATTTCCTCTTGAAATAAAATGCATGTTATACTATCTGACATGTCGGTGCTCGCGCAAAGCAATTACACGGATGGTCGCTCCTCAACAGTCTTATTCTCCGTGCTAGTTGACAGCATTACACCGTAGTGTTCTTGGCTAGCGTGGGTATAGAGGTGGGGCATCACAGCTTGGTATCAGAGCCAAACTTCGGAACAATATGGAATATTATAACAAGAATCATCGTCCTAAGTCCATCTTAGGAGTCGTGCTTTAGGATTTAATTCGAGTCTTCGTACCGATTCATCCTATTTTCTTTATGATTCCTTGTTTTATCTATCAAGAATTGCTTGATATTCAATTTGGTGAATAACCTTTTTCTTCTTCTTTCTTTCTTTCTAAAGGAAGAGAAATGGTTAGACCATGCCGTCCCAGCGCCGGCCAATCTAGTGCTACTCCCCAAGATGGAGTTTTTATGACTGCTCAACACCTTCTTGATTTAGTGACAAATTTTCAAGCAGCTGGAGCTAACCCGGAACCTACTCACCCAAAGTCGGGATTTGCACGCTTGTGCAGCGATTACACTAATTTGGGTGGGAAGCCATTCGAAGGTTCCGAAACTGTTATTGAAGTACAGACTTGGCTAAGGTCATGCAATCGAATCTTTTCTCGCATGAATCTTATTGACCTTCACCGATTTCAGGTGGCCTCAAGTATGCTCCAAGAAAGAGCATTGGACTGGTACGAACTTCTTATTTCTGAGATTAATGAAGCGAATCTCACCTATAAGAAATTCCGAGAGCGCTTCGAGTTAAAATTCGTACCAGAAGCTGAGAAGGTGACTTTGGCTCACCGTTTTATAGACCTTGTTCAAGGTGAATCTTCCGTGGCAGATTATGTCGCGTCTTTTGAATCTCTCTCCAAATATGGGGTTGAATGCATCAACACCCCATTGAAGAAAAATCAGAGATTCGTCTATGGCTTGAATAAAAATCTCAAGAAGCCATTACTTCTAAAATTAGACGTTTCTTTCGACCAACTCATTGATATCGCTCTTCGTCTTGAAGAGGCGGATAGGGAAAATGATGTTGAGGTTGTGGGTTCCAAGCCAAGCTTCAACAACAACAAGAAAAGTCCCAGTAAATTCAAAGGCCCTTATCCCAATAAGAAAGGGAAGCAAGCAACCCCAGTGGCAAAGACTTCTTCCTTTGGTCTGGGGAATGCTATAATTGTGGTTCGAAGGACCATTACGCGAACAAGTGTCTAAAGTCTCTCTCTTGTTGCTACTGCAAAGGTCCCGGTCATGTTATATCTTCATGCCCCAAGCTTCAGGGCAAGAAGGAGGGAAAGTTAAATGTTGCTCAAGCCTCTGGAAATACATCTCGTGGTCAAGGTTTGCTTCATTCTATCCTTGATGGAATTATTGTGTTTCGTGGTCATCCTATTCATGTTCTTTTAGATACGGGTGCGTCCCATTCTTTTATATCAAAAGAACTTGTTGATGCTTTTTCTTTGGATGTTTTGTGTTTAATGACTTCTTTGAGAATTGCGAATCCGGTTGGTGGATCCGCAACAATCAGTTTATTGTGTAAAGATGTCGAGATTATTTTGTGTGATTTTCCTTTCCTAGCCGATTTGCATGTCATGCGTTATTTAGGCTTTGGAATGATTTTGGGAATGGATTGGCTTAACCGTTATGAAGCTCATATCCTATGTCATGAGCGGACTATTCATCTTCAACATCCTCAATCTGTTAATCAGGTTTCTGTTATTCTTAAGGATTCGGATTCTGCTTTGGTTGCATCTTTATATTCTTTAAACCCTCGTGATGACGATGAGGGTGATATTATTTCTCTTATTCACGTTGTTCATGAATTTTCCGACATATTCGGGCCCGTTTTAGGATTACCACCTAAGCGAGCAATTGAGTTCAGAATTAATCTCATTCCTAGAGCTCAACCTATCACTCGCCCTCCTTATCGTATGTCCAATAAAGAAAACGAGGAGATGCGTAAACAATTATTCCAATTGGAGACGAAGCAATTTATTCGCTCTAGTTCCTCGTCTTGGGGAGCTTCAGCTATTTTTGTGAAGAAATTCGATGGAACACTTAGGCTTTGCGTTGACTACCGCAAGCTTAATGATCTTACTATCAAAAATAAATATCCTTTACCTCGGATTGATGATCTATTCGATCAACTTAGTGGTGCTAGAGTCTTTTCACAATTAGACTTAGCTACTGGATTTCATCAGCTTCGTATTGCAGAGGATAGCATTCCTTTGACATCGTTCCATACTCGTTATGGATCTTATGAATGACTTGTTATGCCATTTGGTCTAACGAATGCTCCGGCTTATTTCGTTGACCTTATGAATCGATTTTTTAAAGATTTTCTCGATCGATTTGTTCTCGTCTTTATTGATGATATTCTTGTGTATTCAAAAACCGAGGAGGAACATGAGAAGCATCTTCGGATTGTATTGGAAACTCTTAGGAGTAATCAATTAAAGGCAAAGTTTTCTAAATGCCATTTTTGGCAATCTCATGTAAAGTTTCTCGGTCATATTATTTCCGAATCCGGAATTTCCGTGGATCCTTCAAAGATTGAAGCGATTCAAGATTGGAAGAGACCGGAGAGTGTGACGGAGATTCGTAGTTTTCTCGGATTGGCGGGCTATTACCGCCGTTTTATCAAAGACTTTTCTAAGATTGCCATGCCTCTCACTAGCTTAACGAAGAAAGGTGTTAAATAAATTTGGTCGGACAAATGTGAAGCTTCTTTTCAGAAATTGAAGGAACTTCTTTCTGATGCTCCTATTCTTGTTATTCCCGAGGGGAATCAAGATTTCGTTGTTTATACCGATGCTAGTCGCATTGGTTTGGGTGCCGTTCTTATGCAAAAAGAACGTGTTATTGCTTATGCTTCTAGGCAATTAAAGTCAGCCGAGACTGGATATGCCACACATGATTTAGAACTCGCGGCTATTGTTTTTGCACTTCGTATTTGGCGTCATTATCTTTTAGGAGAGAAATTTGTTCTTTATACCGATCATCAATCCTTGAAGTATTTATTCTC
The DNA here is from genome assembly GCA_030765085.1 of Allium cepa. Lineage (NCBI taxonomy): Eukaryota > Viridiplantae > Streptophyta > Magnoliopsida > Asparagales > Amaryllidaceae > Allium > Allium cepa. The sequence continues at coordinate 600,196,523 of CM060941.1, forward strand.
TCAAAAGGAACTTAATTTGCGTCAACAGCGTTGGCTCGAATTTCTTACACCATATGATCTTGATATTCTTTATACCCCCGGTAAGGGTAATCGTGTCGTCGATGCTCTTAGCCGTAAACAACAAGCTGTTGTTTCTATGATGATATCCGAATAGAACGATCTCGAGATCTTATCCACTTGTGAGATTCGAGAGCGCGTATCCGATCTATGCTCATCATTTGTTTTATGTAGCCTTGATGCTCATCCTTCTCTTTTAGACCGCATTCTTGAAGCTCAAAGGCTAGATCCCGAATTGGCTCTTCTTGGCCAAAATATTAAGGATAAAATTGATATTGAAGGTTTGAAAGACTTTGATATCGATTCTCGTGGCGGCATTCGGAAATTTGGTAGACTTATCGTACCAAATATTGGTGATCTTCGTAAAGATATTTTAGAAGATTCTCATCATTCTAAATTTACCATTCATCCCGGTAGTAGTAAAATGTACGCGGATATGAAGCGACTTTATTATTGGGAGGGAATGAAACTTGACATCGCTAACTTCGTTAAGCGTTGCATGACTTGCCAACTCGTTAAGGCCGAGCATCAAAGGCCCAGTGGGTTATTGCAACCTTTAGAAATTCCAATTTTGAAGTGGGACCAAATTTCCATGGATTTTATAGATGGCCTTCCCCGTTCTCGTTCGGGTCATGATAGCTTATGGGTGATTGTTGATAGACTTACTAAATCTGCCCATTTTATTCCCGTTCGGTCTAACCAAACCGCTCCTCTTTTGGCCAAACTCTTTGTTAAAGAGATTGTTAAATTACATGGAGTTCCAACTTCTATTATTAGTGATCGTGATCCATTGTTTACTAGTGGATTTTGGAAGAGTCTTCAAAAAGCTTTGGGAACGAAGCTTAATTTTAGCACCGCTTATCATCCCCAGTCCGATGGACAAACCGAGCGTGTGAATCAAACTCTTGAAGATCTTCTTCGTGCATGTGTTCTTGATTTTGGTGGAAGTTGGGAAGATCATATTTCACTTGTCGAATTTTCCTATTATAATAGCTTCCAATCTAGTATTGGTATGGCACCTTTCGAGGCACTCTATGGAAGGCCATGCCGATCTCCTTCTTATTGGCTTGAGGCTGGTGAGAAGCTGGTTTTAGGTCCAGATTTTATTCGTGATTCCACAGAGAAGATTGAACTTATTCGACATAGGATGAAAGAAGCCCAGAGTAGACAAAAATCCTATGCCGATAACCGGAGAAGGAAACTATAATTTTCTGTGGGAGATTTTGTGTTCATTCGTGTGTCACCATTGAAAGGTGTTGTACGTTTCAGTCGATCGGGAAAGTTAGCGCCTCGATATATTGGACCATTTCCTATCGCTGAACGTATTGGCTCCTTGGCTTATCGCCTATCATTACCGGCTCAGTTTTCTGCTATGCATGACGTGTTTCATATTTCTCAATTACGGAGGTGCCTTCGAGATTCCGATTCTATTCTTGAGCCCGGTGTTGTGGAAGAGATTGAAGTTTCACCTAGTTTAACTTATGAGCAACATCCTATTCGAATTGTCGCTTCGGAGGTCAAACGACTTCGAAATAAAGATGTTCCGCTTGTGAAAGTTCAATGGTCTTCAAATCCTAAGGATTGTTCTTGGGGATCTAGAGAGTTCATCGAGCGAACACATCCGGACTTACTTTCTCGTGCTCTTTGAGGTGAACTTCTTATTTCAAACTTCTTTTGTGTTGAATATGCTTTTATGGTTGTTACTATATATCTTCTTATTAAATATTGCAAGGACGCAATTTCTTTAAGGAGGGGAGTCTGTAACAACGCGCATATTTGTCGATTTTTGTATTTAAATATTTTTATTTAAATATTTTATCGATACTCGGAATTTAGTCCGAAAAGTTACTTTTTGCATACGGTCGAATTAGGACTCGGGACCACTCCCATTGAGTTTAAAATGCTGTTTGCGACCTTTTTGAGTATAAGCTTCGATATGTTTGGAGTAAGTTGATTTTTGCTACCTTTTCACTTTGGGTTTGGGATTGGGTTCAGCCCTATGTTTAACTTGTATTCAAATCTGAGCCACTCCTCCCCATTCACCCTCACTTTCTCTTCTATTCAGTTCTAAAGCATCAATGGTGGGAGAGGTGGGAAATTAAAACTCCAAAACCCTAGTTTTATTTTGCAAATCAAACTCTAGCTCCAAACTAATAGAAGAACCCATTGGTAAGCTTCTCTTCTTCTTCTCCAACTCTTTCTCTCTTTGATTTCAGAAAATTCCTAAACCTAGTTTGGAAAATGTTTCTCTTTTTAGCTTAGAATCAAGCTTCTTGAGTTGGATTTGAAGAGTGGTTGATTCTCCTTTGCTTCTAAGCTTCTTTTTCAATCGTTTGGGTTCAAAGGTGAGATTTTATCTCACATCTATACTTATATTTATCTTCGATTGTTAGGTATGAATTCCTAACACTTATTCTTGTGCAATTGCTTTTGGTTTGAATTGATTTGGTGAATATTCCAATTTTTAGTGTATTGGGTTCAATTCTTTAAAAATCATGACCTTGATGTTTTGATCATGTTTTTGGTGATGAACCGAGGAGCTTATATGGCCGGGTAGTCGATTGGCGTAAACCCTTAGTGCCGTCGCTCGACCGATTGCAAATTGAAGAGGTTTGCACCTCATTTGAATGGGTTTCAATTTGCAGATCATCAGGGTCGGCCGACCGAACCCCTGGGTCGGTCGACCGACCTACTACTAAGGTGCATAGCCACCTTTCTGTCTCTGGTCCGGTCGACTGGCTACAGGGCTCAGCCGACCGACCTGCTTCCCGAGCATTTCTGTTTTTTTTGGTCCGGTCGACCGAGCTCTGTAGCCGGCCGACCGACCTGGTGCATTTTTTGCCTATTTCGCCTAGTTGTTTGAATTTCCAACTTTAATCGATTCGTGTTGTTTCCTATGTGTTGTTATCATTTGTTATGACTCCTTTTTAGGGAATTTTGAATATCCATTTCGATGGATTCTTTATCGATTTCTTTGGATTTTCATTCACGTCTTCGAATGTGAATTTTAGTGATTGATTGTTCCTACAATCTTCTTTGTGATTTGTCACTTTAAAAATATAAAGGTTTCTATACTAGTAGTAAATATCAAAACTCTTTCTTCAAATGATTTCAACACTATTTTAGTACAAAGCTTGTTTCTTAAACCGTTTTCCAATCTATTAGTATATACAAACCTCTACCTCACTCGCATGAGAAATCTAATTAAATGACTTACTAAAACGAGTGGTATGAAACGCTTGCGTTTACTTTGTCGGTTAATTCTTGGACTTGTTCGATTGAATCTCTTGTGACAATTTTATAGTGGAGATCTACAGTTTGCTCGTAAATATTTAAGTCAAGCAAGTGGTTATGGGACATGAAGCTAAACTCATATATTTACTAGCTTAGTGTAATTGACACTTCTCGTTGATCGTGACGATCATCTTTATGATTTAGACTAGCAATGTGCGATGTCTCTTTGTCTGCGAGGGAGACTAAACCCCGTTTTGTGGAGTTTCGACTCAAATTGGTGGGGTAGCAACCCATGGTCTTCAGGCCGTTTGTGGAGCTTCGGCTCAATTTGTGATGGTTAGCAACCACGGAATTAGCGTTCCGTTTGTGATACACGTGTTAGTGAGCTTTATGCTCCCGTTTGTGATAGGCCTTCCCCCTTTTGTGATTTCTGGATTTCTTGAGATGATTTCTAGAATTTGTGTTTCACCAATTTTCGTGATTACCATTGATAAGTTTTATCAATATTTGTGCATTGGTGAATTTGTGTGTCATTGACTTTTGTGATTAACATTGATATAATCGTCAATATTTATGGTGTGGTGAACGAAATAAGGAGTATGACATCTTTTTGATTCTTGTGTAGATTTTGTGATATTGATTAATCTCTTGTTGATTTTCAATTACTTATATATATCACAGCTTGGCATTGTGATTATTATGTGTTTAGTCATATCTCTTACTCTATATCGTTTCATATGATATTTATAGCTAGACTGATCCGTTTATTATTTTCTTATTAAATAATACTCGGGTCAGACCGAGATGTTACAGGTGCTTCTGCTTGACTTTACATCCGGGATTACCTCCTTGACTTTTGGTTAACTACTTAGATTAGTAGTTTTTGTTGTATACATTTGAGATATAGACTCCATAATGTATACTTGTTCTTTTGTGTAGTTCGTGTAACTATTCTTTTGCGATATTGTGGATCTTTTTAGACCACTACTCTGATGTACACTTCATAGTGTAATATTCATATCTATTTCCGCCTTTGTGATATGAATTATCTATGACTGATTTGTGTTATGCTTATTTCTATATTTGTTTCCGAAGATTATTATAGCCACTGTGTAGTAGCTTTGTGTTTGTATCGGTATGTCGGATTTCCTCTTGAAATAAAATGCATGTTATACTATCTGACATATCGGTGCTCGCGCAAAGCAATTACATGGATGGTCGCTCCTCAACAGCCTTATTCTCTGTGCTAGTTGACAGCATTACACCGTAGTGTTCTTGGCTAGCGTGGGTATAGAGGTGGGGCGTCACATAAATTAAATGTGATGTTAAAAACTGAAATGAAACATGCGAATAAAGCGAGACACGTGGAAACTTAATATGAAAAAAAATGTCACAATTTAGAAATTAATTGTGAATAAGAAAATGTTATTTGTACTTTTTATATTATTGATGGTGTAATTAATTAAAATAAAATATAAGATAAGGTGCTGACAAGACGCATTGTAAGATTTGACACAACAATGAGTCAACTGAAATTTCTAGAGATTCCAATCCACGGTTGAAAGCACACCTAAAACACTATAAATAGGAGCTAAACAAACCTAGGTTTTCAATCTAAAATCAAAACCTAGCCTCCATTTCTCTCTCTCAAATATTTACCTACATTCTTCATTTATAAAATATAATTGTTATATTTATATACATTTAAATAAAAGATGGAGATTGTACAAATTAGAGGAGATTTCTAGAGAATTTTGGTAGCTGTAAAAAAAAAGGATTCTAGCTTTTATCTCAGGTGAGTGATTATAATTATTTGGATTTTTAAGAAATTTAAAATAATAGGGTTTTCAATAGTTGTAGTTTTACTATGATTTTTGGAATAACCTTTTAAGTAGTTTATTTACATTTTTAGAATTATTTTCAGTCTATTTCTTTTTGCTATTCTTTCGGTTAATTTTAGTTTATTTCTGTTAATTGTAGATTTACCATTTAATTATAGTTTATTTACAGTGTTTTAATTTATTTACTGTTATTTATGCGTTACATCCTTTTCCTACGCTTTATATTTTCTTGTGTTTTCAGTTTTCCTATATTTCTTCTTCTTCTTCGCGTATGGATTAGAATAGATTAAACATGAACAGGGATTAAAATTATAAGAATACAGAAATAATGGAAGATAAGATGTAAATTGTAAAGACTGTAATAAAAATGGAATTAAAGAAATTGAGCCTAATATGATATTAATGTTAGAATTGAACTAATCAAAGATAATTGGTCTAGTTATAACTTATAATTATAATTAAAAAGTGTATAAGACAAAAGAGGCTTATTTTCACACTTAGACCTTGGTTATGTAATAAGCATGATTATAACGTAGGTCATAGTAAGAAAAAGAATGGAATGAGGCTTATTTTAAGGCTTAGGATAAATTAATAAGCAAAGGCAGTGAAAGTAGGACCTATACCAAAAATCATTCTGTAACATAACGATTTTGTCGGGATCCGAAGGTCAGCATTCTTACATCCACTGTATCAAATGCCGCATAATCGAATGCCGAAAAACCGAATTGTTAGGGTTAAAAAAAGAAGAGGTAGAAGAAAAAGATAGAAGAAATAAGAGAACAGAACAGAAACAATATCAGAATCTCACATATCACAGCGGAACAACATATAACAGATAAATGAATAATTTTTAAATCAAAAAGAACTATCTCAGTTATTACATTACATTATCATCAGAGTATAGAACAACAATATACAACACAACAAACTATGGACAGTTATACAAACATGTCCCTACAAGTGAATTTTAAGGCGGAAAGATAATATCATATACAAGTAATACGCCTCGCCATCCAGCTCGCCACTTGAGCTCCAAAGCACTTATGAATCCAGAATGACCTGATAAACTGACTCTATACTTCCCATGTGGAAAATTATGGGCACCCAGAGTTTAGGAAGAGAACAATAAACTCCAGGTCAGTCATGGGACTGGTGTGAGAACTAAAAACAGTTATTTATCTTTTAAAACAAAAACAACAATAGAAGTGGAAAATATCCGCAATGGTTTTGGAAAATGAAACTACCATAAGGCCTCCCCGCACACACACAATGCAAACACAGAATTGGAGGAGATTTCTCCTTATGATAGTCAAAGATGCTTACTACGCAAAACAAATCATTTTTGATATTATTATTAGTGCATAGTGATGAAAGCATTTCGAAAATAGAATATAAATCTTAGCCAGCATAGACATTTCAAACTATGCCTACTATAGCTACCATCTAAACAGTAGTGACCACTATAAGTAAATGGCAGGTTATACAACTAAAACCGTACTGGGTTCGTATTGGGAATTGGATTTCCAACAAATGGTCAGGCTAAGGAACATCCTACTAACACATGGGATCGCCTCTGGTGGGACGTCCCGAGAACTTAACCAGCTCTCTGCCAACACAAGGCCGGGTTACCTCTGTAACTATATAACTACTACACGAATATGCCACCCCGCGGTCCTTTGGGACCTTTATCCGAGGGTCCTCTATCACCAACAAACAACCACACAGAAAAATGAGATTGGAGCAACCACATAGGTTAAGCATCAGGGCTCCATACCTGACATCACCCATTTCCAGAAGGGAATGACATACCCTAAAGGGCGCGCGACCCTTATAACCTTGCCGCATATTCCTGTTTTGACCATTTCCGGGGTGTGAGGTCCGACGAAGTCTCGTCCACAAAGCTACGCTTTTTCACAGAGCCACGCTTTGATCAACAAATGATCGATAAATAATCATCACACAACAACACTTAGCATGCCACATTACCAAATTGGGAATATATCGCTGATAACCTTTAACTACATAACCTCTGAGCGCGTACGTCTCAGAGAAGGGTGTTAAGCTAAGAGAATAAATTCTCCTCCACCAACAAAAATGTATTTGAAAGAAATCTGCTTTATATCTCAAAATGTAATGTCAGACATATAACCATACAAGCCTGTTCCGGGCTCGAACAGAACCGAAGGCACTTCAAAAGAAGCCCTTGCAATCCGAGTATTCACAATCCCGATCGAATTTCCTATCACAAAGGAAATCTCCATACCGTAGCTAATGGTGCAGAGACAATCGATAGGTCATCCTATCGTTTTGACAAATACCCGGTCTTCACCACCGGTCTTCAATGCTATCCATTACGTCGTATCACTATTCGGAATGGGTAGTCCGAATAACGAGCACAATAATTTAAAAATAAGTGTAGCATTCGATTTCAACCAATTCACAACAAATAGCCACTTAAGGTCAATATTGATAGTCGATTATTTAACTATCAATCAATATTCAGAACATAACCCGATTTCAAATAATTTCCTAAATTATTTATTGTCCAAAAAAATATCTTTACAAGAAATATATTCCACACTTCAACCATTTGAAAACCAATTTCAAATCCATTTACACCCTTACAACTTTCATTTCAAAATGGTTCGATTAAACCAATTAAATAAATCCTTACCGATTTATTAAATTTACGTTCCAAATTCGTAAATTTATTTCCACACTTCAAAATAAATCAATGTTTATTTCTAAACAAATTTCCTTTCTTTTATAAATTCCATAGTGAGTTTACCTTTCCAAAATATCTATGAATATACGATTTCCAAATCGATTTCTAATATTCTTTTTCAATTTATCTTTAAAAGATAAAATCTCAAAACATTCATTTCATATTGGAAAAACATTTCCATACTTATTTAATAATAAGTAATTCACCATTCATTTATTTTGAATATTTGGAAAATATTCAATATACTTAAATCCAAATTAAATATATATTTTATTCTTTAAGGAAAACGTTCACTTAAACACATTTATTTGGGTCAAAACGAATGTTACGTAAAACATCGTTACGACAACCCAAAATCACTAGTATAGGGATTTGAAATTTAGATAGATATATAAACCCCAATACTATTCAAAACTTTTCCTTTCAGAAATCATTTACTATAATAACAGTGTTATAGTCCACCATTTCCTTCTATTTCTCGAAAACGTCTATTTCAACAATGAATGTTGAAATCTATGGTTTCGATACTTTATACAATTTAAAACATTCTTTTTAAATCGTTTTAATTCTATTTAAAATATCACTTTCCCAAATATTTCTTTAATATATTATTCACCGTCCCAAAATCGTGAATATACTTTGTTAACCAAATTCAATTCTACATATTTTATTTAAAGGATTATCCACTGTCCCAAAACCGTGGATATATTTCCCTTAATAAGTTATAATAATTAAACTTATTAAAATGAGTCGATTTCGAATTTATAAACAACGTTTATAAATTCGATTTATATTTTATAACAACTTCAACTTATAAAATCACTTTATCAACAAATTCTATCCATATTCCATTTACACGCAAAAATCTAATTTATAAGTTAATTACTTATAAATCTTTTATTTTACAAAACCTATTAATTTTATAACTTCCCAATTTATACATCTATAGATTTCGTTCACTTATGAAATCCATTTATATTTCATTTTAACACTTATAAAAACTCGTTTTATAATTCCAATATTTTATTTATAAATATCACTTTTATAAATCTTTTATATACATTATTTATAATAGCTCAAAAACCCTATTTTAAACAATTTTATAAATTAATCAGCTATTTATTTCAAAAATCACATTTTGGTTATATTTCACAAAAATCATAAATTTTATAACATAAAAATTTCAATGTTTATTCATTTAAAATGAATCAACTCCAAAATTGAATTTTATTATGAATTCTCAACTTAAATTTTCAAAAATCAAATTATATTTATTTTCGGCATCTAACGATACCAAATTATATTCGGCTAAATTTTAGCCTTTAACGACTTTAATCACAAAGATAATCACGCAGATTATTAATAGATCAATAAATAGATCAATACACAACATTGAAACCAATTCAAATGTTTGAGGAATCTAGTTGGATCCCTCCAACCTGTTTCCCTGCATCTAAAGATGTTAGCACAATACCAATTTCTCTTCAAGACGAAATATCGCGGTATATGGGATTTATAAAATACTATCCGCTATTATGCGGCGCGATAGGGTCTCATCCGCTATATAATGCGGGAAAATCAACTCCAAGTACATATATAATACCAATTTCACTTTACGATGAAATATTCGCGGTATATGTTTTTTATAAATAACCTTCGCTTAATATACGACGTATATTGTCTATTTCAATCAATAACAGATAATAATTTATCATCCAGGCATACAATAAACAATTTTAAATCTAACTATTTAAAATTTAAATCGAAACAATTCGATTGAGTGAGAAGTTCTCACCTTGAGTTTTCGATATCAGTTCCAGCGTTTTATTTCGAATAAAAGTAAACGCGCGTTTAATTTTACCCGAAATTCAAATTAGCTCCAAATGACACCAATCCAGCTCCATCGCGTAGTGTTCTTCAATACGAACCAAACGCAATTCCTTTTGTGCGTTTTCGACCTCGTATGAAAAAGATACGCTAGTTTGAAGTTTGTACTTTTCTATAATATAATAATTTACAACTTTTATTTTTAATTCCAAACCCTAGAACAGATCTCTGGCGTTGATTTCTCACCTTCACATCAGGGCCGCTATTCCCTTCTTCCTTCTTCACGTATGAAGCCGTGCATAATTAACCCATAGCCGCCATCTATCGAGCAATTTTCGCAACGATTTCGAGCCACTTGACGACGATCAGGGAATGCCATATGAACGCCCACCTCGAGAGCTACCCACTACCGTGACCTGGTGGAGCTCGGCCACCTCTCCCTCGTTGAAAAGCATGCGCAACCCTATACGAACGCGACTACATTGATGATGATCCGTAGCTCCAAATGCGATCTCCATCGTTGGATACACTCGTCTCGACGAGATCTACAACTTTGTAGTTGATAGTTTTCTGAATCGATGCTTGGATTAGAAGATAATTGGAGAAGAAAATAAGAGAATTTCGGCCATTGATGCCATAGAAGGCGGCTGAAGCAAGAATTAGGGTTAGGGTTGAATATTCTTGCAAAAGTGAATATTTGAGGTGCTTATATAGAAAATTCTCAAATTACTATTCACTTGAAATTTTCCAAACTCCAAATCTCGCGCGGTGACTGGCGTTTCTAGGGTTTACCCCATGTTGCAGACACAATGGAATATGTTTCGTGAGCCAATTCGATCATCTGTGTGAGTTACGGCAATAAACGATCGATTTTAAATTAAATCGGTTTAAACCAATTTCTATGCGTTTTAGCTTTCCCCGGACAAACGGTAAATCTGATTGACACGAAATTTAAAACCTTACAATAATATCACATTACAGATCCGATGAAGCTAGTTTCGTCGAAATCCGAGACTGTTTGAAAAATGGCTATTTTAACTCGTCAATTAAATATTAAAATATTCAATTTTCACAAATTAAGTTTTAATTCGATTTTAAAAGTTCTATAACATCATTCTAACTCCAATATGATTAAATAAAATTCTACAAATCATTTTCAATCATATTAAACCAAATTTCCAATTATTTCTGTATTTTCAAATATTAAATTATCGATTTAATTATCCAATTAAATCCAATTATTCGAAATAAAATTTATTCGACTGTTTAATTTCACTTATTAATATTTAAAATCAATTAAATATACGAATTTTAATTAACAAAATTTCTGGGTCGTTACAAACTTTCTCCCTTAAAAGAATTTTGTCCTCGAAATTACCAAGTAAGTAAAAGTTACAGAATCCATTAACTTTCCAAAACCATTCGTTCAAATTAGATTTTACAAATCTCTCAAGTGTTTAACTTTCCCAAAATTCATAGTTAAACTTCTTACAAAATCTTTATTAAGTTTTCAAATCATACATAGTTATCTTTTCAAAAAAAACTAATATCGTTTAACTTCCAATTCCAAATCAAATTTATAGTTTTCAAAAATTTCCCAATTTTCTCAAATTTTTTTATAACGCCTTAAATTTTCGAAAAAATTCACCATAGTCTCCTTTGCACGGCTCGATCCGGAAAAAAAATGACAGTATATATATCACAAATATACATCTTATCAAGAGATGAGGCATCCCGCAAGGAAAAAAGTGTAAAAGTATGATATTTAATCCGAGATATGTACATTATTTATTATTAGCGAGCATATACGGCTAATATAGCGCGAAAGCGAGCTCCAAATGCGAAGCAAGCGCAATCCGCACCTACTAAACACTCAACAAACCATGAGAAACATGTGTATATGGAAGTAATATCAATATACAACATATAGCAACATAACAACTACATCTGCCAACATAGCAATTGCAACATAACAACAAATCCAACCATTATCCAACTAACATTTAACTAACATCCATAACCAAATCAATTACATTCATTCTCATTAATATTCATTGAATTGGTTTTTCATTTAATCACATTTGATTTCATTAACACTGGATGTTTTTACTAACATTCACCTATTCATATTCAATAAGTTTATATTCACTAATTCATATACAAGTTGGTTCACTTCCATATTCAAATTGAACTCTATTTAAGATTCACTTAACTTCCAATTTGATTTTAATGATTTATAGCTTTCCATTTCACTAATTCATTTTCATTCAACACTTAATGAATTATATAAAATCAACTAACATCCATATGGCAACCAATGTATATTCAACATAACCAAATTATTTAATTTACATTTGATTTGGTTCAACACTTTTAATTCCAATTGGTTGATATTAAATTGACTTCCATTCTATTATTCAATTTCTCAACTTCATTAGCTTCTAATGAATTAACACTTTCATCCATTATCTCAAATCAATTTTTATTTACATTCAATTGATTTACATTCAATCCATTAGTTCAATGACTAATTTATTTTACAATTAAAGTTGAATCTCCTTTATATGACTCAAATTCATATCCATTTAATTCACTTCATTTCTTTACTTCAATACCAAAATCAATTTCATTCAACATTACTTAAGTCATATTCCTTTTAAACATCATTTGTTTAACTTAACTTAAATTTCCATTTTAACAACATATCTAATCCAATTAAAATTCCAACTCCAAAGTAAATTCTATTTAACTTTTACCAAAGTCAATTTTTTTTATCACTTATTCAGATTCATACTTCGTTTTGCTTAACAAAGTTATTTAACCATTTTAATAATTGGTTTTACTTACATCTTCTGATCTGATTCTCAGAACAAGAGGAATTTCACATTTAATAAGTTATAAAACTTATTATTCAACTTCCAAATCTGAGTTAATTTATTTAACTTCCTTTAGTTAAATTTCACATCATATATTTTATCATACTAACTCAAATTTATTTCAACTTTTCCAAAGTTACATCTTTATTATCTCATATTATAAATTCAACACTTGATAACTTATATTCATCAATTTCAATGGATTTTTAATTCCAAATTTGTTTATCACAATAAAATTTAATTTCAATTTACTATGGTAGCAAATCCATCACACAGAAACTCGAAAATGATGTTGATGATGCTGCAGTCATCACCCTTATTATTTCCCAGCAACAGTAGTCAATCCAATGCTTTAAATTCTTTCAAAAAAATTTCCTTTTATTTATAAATCACACTTATAAATCTTTTCTTATATAATTTCACTATTTCCCTTTACTTATACCAGATTATTCGAACAACTTTGATTCACTTATATATTTTCTTACATTTTCAACAATCAAACAATTCAATTTTATATACACTTTAATAATTCTGAAAAATTATTCCTTTATGTATATAAAATATAATTGAGCTAAAATTATTTCATTTACCCAATTTAAAATGATACTATGTCAGTTTATCTCGTTTAAGAGTTTAGAAACCCCTATTGATGACAATTAGCTAGACTGCATCGACCAGAATCTATAAACAATCAACTGATAAGTCAACACAATACAAAACAATTTCATATTCACTAACAAATACGCGCTCATATCTATTATTACACTCAAATTCATTCTAGAGTATTGCTGACTCTATCTCTAATGAGTAATCCCCTAACAGAGACGAGGTTGTCACTTAACCATATGCTTTGATACCATGTTGTAACATAACGATTTTGTCGGGATCCGAAGGTTGGCATTCTTACGTCCACTGTATCAAATGCCGCATAATCGAATGCCGGAAAACCGAATTGTTAGGGTTAAAAAAAGAAGAGGTAGAAGAAAAAGATAGAAGAAATAAGAGAACATAACAGAAACAATATCAGAATCTCACATATCGCAGCGGAACAACATATAATAGATAAATGAATAATTGTTAAATCAAAAAGAACTATCTCAGTTATTACATTACATTACATTATCATCAGAGTATATAACAACAATATACAACATAACAAACAATGGACAGTTATACAAACATGTCCCTACAAGTGAATTTTACAGCGGAAAGATAATATCATATACAAGTAATACGCCTCGCCATCCATCTCACCACTTGAGCTCCAAAGCACTTCTGAATCCAGAATGACCTGATAACCTGACTCTAGACTACCCGTGTGAAAAATTGTGGGCACCCAGAGTTTAGGAAGAGAACAATAAACTCAAGGTCAGTCATGGGACTGGTGTGAGAACTAAAAACAGTTATTTATCTTTTAAAACAACAACAACAATAGAAGTGGAAAATATCCGCAATGGTTTTGGAAAATGAAACTACCATAAGGCCTTCCCGCACACACACAATGCAAACGCAGAATTGGAGGAGATTTCTCCTTATGATAGTCAAAGATGCTTACTACGCAAAAAAAAATCATTTTTGATATTAGTATTGGTGCATAGTGATGAAAGCATTTCGAAAATAAAATATAAATCTTAGCCAGCATTGACATTTCGAACTATGCCTACTATATCTACCATCTAAACAGTGGTGACCACCATAAGTAAATGGCAGGTCATACAACTAAAACCGTACTGGGTTCGTATTGGGAATTGGATTTCCAACAAATGGTCAGGCTAAGGAACTTCCTACTGCCACATGGGATCGCCTCCGGCGGGACGTCCCGAGAACTTAACCAGCTCTCTGCCAACACAAGGCCGGGTTACCTCTGTAACTATATAACTACTACACGAATATGCCACCCCCCGGTCCTTTGGGACCTTTATCCGAGGGCCCTCTATCACCAACAAACAACCACACAGAAAAATGAGATTGGAGCAACCACATAGGTTAAGCATCAGGGCTCCATACCTGACATCACCCTTTTCCAGAAGGGAATGACATACCCTAAAGGGCGCGCGACCCTTATAACCTTGCCGCATATTCCTGTTTTGACATTTCCGGAGTGTGAGGTCTGACGAAGTCTCGTCCACAAAGCTACGCTTTTTCACAGAGCCACGCTTTGATCAACAAATGATCGATAAATAATCATCACACAGCAACACTCAGCATGCCATATTACTAAATTAGGAATATATCGCTGATAACCTTTAACTACATAACCTCTGAGCGCGTACGTCTCAGAGAAGGGTGTTAAGCTAAGAGAATAAATTCTCCTCCACCAACAGAAATGTATTTGAAAGAAATCTGCTTTATATCTCAAAACGTAATGTCAGACATATAACCATACAAGTCAGTTCCGGGCTCGAACAGAACCGAAGGCACTTCAAAAGAAGCCCTTGCAATCTGAGTATTCACAATCCCGATCGAATTTCCTATCACAAAGGAAATCTCCATACCGTAGCTAACGGTGCAGAGACAATCGATAGGTCATCCTATCGTTTTCACAAATACCCGGTCTTCACCACCGGTATTTAATGTTATCCATTACGTCGTATCACTATTCGGAATGGGTAGTCTGAATAACGAGCGCAATAATTTAAAAATATGTGTAGCATTCGATTTCAACCAATTCACAACAAATAGCCACATAAGGGTCAATATTGATAGTCGGTTATTTAATTATCAATCAATATTCACAACATAACCCGATTTCAAATAATTTCCCAAATTATTTATTTTCCAAAAAAATATCTTTACAAGATATATATTCCACACTTTAACCATTTGAAAACCAATTTCAAGTCAATTTACACCCTTACAACTTTCATTTCAAAATGGTTCATTTAAACCGATTAAATAAATCCTTACCGATTTATTAAATTTACGTTCCAAATTCGTAAATTTATTTCCACACTTCAAAATAAATCAATGTTTATTTTTAAACAAATTTCCCTTTCTTATATAAATTCCATAGTGAATTTACCTTTTCAAAATATCTATGAATATACGATTTCCAAATCGATTTCTAATATTCTTTTTCAATTTATCTTTAAAAGATAAAATCTCAAAACATTCACTTCATATTGGAAAAACATTTCCATACTTATTTAATAATAAGTAATTCACCATTCATTTATTTTCAACATTTAGAAAATATTCAATATACTTAAATCCAAATTAAGCATATATTTTATTCTTTAAGGAAAACGTTCACTTAAACACATTTATTTGGGTCAAAACGAATGTTACGTAAAACATCGTTACGACAACTCATAATCACTAGTATAGGGATTCGAAATTTAGATAGATATATAAACCCCAATACTATTCAAAACTTTTCCTTTCGGAAATCATTTACTATAACAACAGTGTTATAGTCCACCATTTCCTTCTATTTCTCGAAAATGTCTATTTCAACAATGAATGTTGAAATCTATGGTTTCGATACTTTATACAATTTAAAACATTCTTTTTAAATCGTTTTAATTCTATTTAAAATATCACTTTCCCAAATATTTCTTTAATATATTATTCACCGTCCCAAAATCGTGAATATACTTTGTTAACCAAATTCAATTTCTACATATTTTACTTAGAGGATTATCCACTGTCCCAAAATCGTAGATATATTTCCCTTAATAAGTTATAATAATTAAACTTATTAAAATGAGTCGATTTCGAATTTATAAACAACGTTTATAAATTCGATTTATATTTTATAACAACTTCAACTTATAAAATCACTTTATCAACAAATTCTATCCATATTCCATTTACACGCAAAAATCCAATTTATAAGTTAATTACCTATAAATCTTTTATTTTACATAACCTATTCATTTTATAACTTCCCAATTTATACATCTATAGATTTCGTTCACTTATGAAATCCATTTATATTTCATTTTAACACTTATAAAAACTCATTTTATAATTCCAATATTTTAATTTATAAATATCAATTTTATAAATATTTCATATACATTATTTATAGTAACTCAAAAACCCCATTTTAAACAATTTTATAAATTAATCGGCTATTTATTTCAAAAATCACATTTTGGTTATGTTTCACAAAAATCATAAATTTTATAACATAAAAATTTCAACGTTTATTCATTTAAAATGAATCAATTCCAAAATTAAATTTTATTATGAATTCTTAACTTAAATTTTCAAAAATCAAATTATATTTATTTTCGGCATCTAACGATACCAAATTATATTCGGCTAAATTTTAGCCTTTAACGACTTTAATCACAAAGATAATCACGCAGATTATAAATAGATCAATAAATAGATCAACACACAACATTGAAACCAATTCAAATGTTTGAGGAATCCAGTTGGATCCCTCCAACCTGTTTCCCTGCATCCAAAGATGTTAGCACAATACCAATTTCGCTTCAAGACGAAATATCGCGGTATATGGGATTTATAAAATACTATCCGCTATTATGTGGCGCAATAGGGTCTCATCCGCTATATAATGCGGGAAAATCAACTCCAAGTACATATATAATACCAATTTCACTTTACGATGAAATATTCGCGGTATATGTTTTTAATAAATAACCTCCGCTTAATATACGGCGTATAATGTCTATTTCAATCAATAACATATAATAATTTATCATCTAGGCATACAATCAACAATTTTAAATCTAACTATTTAAAATTTAAATCGAAACAATTCGGTTGAGTGAGAAGTTCTCACCTTGAGTTTCCGATATCAGTTCCAGCGTTTTATTTCGAATAAAATTAAACGCGCGTTTGTTTTTTCTCGAAATTCAAACTAGCTCCAAACGACACCAATCCAGATCCATCGCGTAGTGTTCGTCAATACGAACCCAACGCAATTCGTTTCGTGCATTTTTGACCTCGTATGAAAAAGATACGCTATTTTGAAATTTGTAATTTTTTATAATATAATAATTTACAACTTTTATTTTTAACTCCAAACCCTAGAACAGATCTCTGCCGTTGATTTATCACCTTCACATCAGGGCCGCTATTCCCTTCTTCCTTCTTCACGTATGAAGCCGTGCATGATTAACCCATTGCCGCGATCTATCAAGCAATTTTCGCAATGATTTCGAGCCACCTGACGACGATCAGGGAATGCCATATGAACGCCCACCTCGAGAGCTACCCACGGCCGTGACCTAGTGGAGCTCGGCCACCTCTCCCTCGTTGAAAAGCGTGCGCAACCCTATACGAATGCGGCTACGTTGATGTTGATCCGTAGCTCCAAATGCGATCTCCACCGTTGGATACACTCGTCTCGACGAGATCTACAACTTTGTAGTTGATAGTTTTCTGAATCGATGCTTGGATTAGAAGATAATTGGAGAAGAAAATAAGAGAATTTCGCCATTTATACTGTAGAAGGCGGCTGAAGCAAGAATTAGGGTTAGGGTAGAATATTCTTGCAAAAGTGAATATTTGAGGTGCTTATATAGAAATTTCTCAAATTACTATTCACTCAAAAAATTTCGAACTCCAAATCTCGCACGGTGACTGGCATTTCTAGAGTTTACCCCGTGTTCCGGACACAATGGAATATACTTCGGGAGCCAATTCGATCATCTGTGTGAGTTACGGCAATAAACGATCGATTTTAAATTAAATCGGTTTAAACAAATTTCTATGCGTTTTAGCTTGCCACGGACAAGCGGTAAATCCGATTGACATGAAATTTTAAACCTTACAATAATATCACATTACGGGTCTGATGAAACTGGTTTCGTCGAAATCCGAGACTGTTTGAAAAATGGCTATTTTAACTCGTAATTAAATATTAAAATATTCAATTTTCACAAATTAACTTTTAATTCGATTTTAAAAGTTCTATAACATCATTCTAACTCTAGTATGATTAAATAAAATTTTACAAATCATATTAAACTAAATTTTCAATTATTTCTGTATTTTCAAATATTAAATTATCGATTTAATTATCCAATTAAATCCAATTATTCGAAATAAAATTTATTCGACTGTTTAATTTCACTTATTAATATTTAAAATCAATTAAATATACGAATTTTAATTAACAAAATTTCTGGGTCGTTACACATTCCATATTAGGCAAAATGGTGGTCTCACATTAGCCTGAAATAGGATGAGGGCATGTGTATGCTAATAATAGTAGTAATTGGTCAATAAGTAAATGTTTAAATCACAAGGGATTTGGACAAGGTACGCTACTAATTATTTTTTGGATGAAGGGAAAAATTCTATGTAGGGAGCTATATATGTCGTCTAATCCATACTAACCTTCTATGTAGGGAGTTATATAGCATCTAGTCCACAGTAAATTAATGCCTTCTGTATAGGTAGCTATATATGTCATCTAGCCCACAGTAACATTATGTGTAGGGAATTATATATCATCTAGTCCACGGTAAATTTATGCCTTCTATGTAGCTTTGCAGTTAAAGCGCTCGGCAGATTCAAAGCGGTGGAGGAGCAAAAAGTCATAGCGGGGATACAGCGAGGATATAGCGGGATATAGTGGATAGCTCTAAAATTGCATATAAAACTTGTACTTAATGTTTTTACAAATATATAAATGGTAATTAAATGAAAAATTATCATTCAAATTGAATAATAATTAGTACATAAATAATTTTAAATAAAAACATGTGCGAATATACTTTAAATAAACGTAAAACTGTTATATAACATAATTAAATTTAGTTGAATATTAGAGTATGTTCATTTCTGAAAATATATTAAAAATTAAGTCAAATAAATTAGTTTTATAATTTTTATAATGTATAAATGCAGTTTTTCATTTCATTTTATTAAATAAGATATAGCGGAAATAGTGGAATATAGCGGAAATAATGGGATATAGCGGAAATAGCGGGGCTTAAAGCGGAAAGGCTATATTTTGGGGCTATATGGAAAAATCGTAGCGGCAGAAATCCGATATGAGATATAGTGGGGTTATAGCGGGATAATAGAGGGGCATTAACTACACAGCTATGTAGGCAGCTATATATGTCGTCTAGTCCACAGTAACATTCTATGTAGGGAGTTATATAGCATATAGTCCACAGTAAATTAATGCCTTCTGTGTAGGGAGCTATATATGTCATCTAGTCCACAATAGGTGCTTTGTGTATCTTTCGTAATTACCATTAGCAATCTTTGTAGGGAGTTATACGGCATCTAGTCCGCAGAATGGTACAATAGAGTAGCAAGCCGATCAAAAGGGTGGAATTAGGGTTACAGCCTAATTACAAGATTAGGGATTCAGCCTAATCGAAGCAGTAATCAAGGACAAGTGCAGATAATCAAAGTTATCCAACCATATTAATTTAGCAATAGTTAAATCGTTTTATTTCCAGCTCTATCTTTCTTTCTTTTTCATTTATTTTCTTTATAACTAGAACTGTTGCAAAATCTATTATCTTTACTTCGCTTAAATATGCTAGTAATTACCATCATTCACCAAACTTTTAGTCTGACCCACTCCTTTATTTTCCCCTCCCCCCATAGGAAATCAGAGGTAAGGGCGGTATACTGTGGATTCTTGGAGACTCCTTTGGCGGAGATTCTAGTGTGTATTCCTTTTCTATATCTCCAGTTTTTAGTTCTTTTGTTGTACTGGCACTATTTGAGAGATGTTTGTATTTCGATTTTATTAGGACTATGTTTTTTTTAATTTCGTAGGACATGTATGGATATTTTGACATATGATGTATTTGGTATTTGGTGACTTATTTAGTTTTTAAAGTAATTATGAAGTTCTGTTCCAAATAAGATATTATTTTAATTGTTTCCAATGTTTTTATCTATTTTTGTCTTGTGAATCTTAGTCTCAGCTAAATTTAGTTATACCTACAACGCGCAACGCCTTTAAGTGTGTCCTTTTGGGTATTTTAAGGGATGTGGGGTGTTTCACTTGTTATCAGAGCCCAAGGTTACAGGATTACTAAAAAAATTAAAAAAAGTAAAGTATTTTTCAAAATAACTGGTTTTAGTAGTAGTTTTTACAAAAGAAGCTCTTTAATTTAGAATTAGTTTTCAAATAATAAAGAGTTTTTCTTAAAAATCCACTCAAAGTCCAGTTCAAACTCCTTTCGATTCCGGAATATCACACTCTTCCATCTCTAGTTCTTCGATAGGTTGTTTCCACTTAGACATCTCTTTAATAGTAGACTCCATTGTTGTTTCAAATTCCATAAGAGGATTGGCACACTTGTCTATGATTTGTAAGGGTTTGAAAATTTTTATACTAGGTATAGAGTGTGATTGTGATGCCTATATACTGATATTTTCGGGGTATGGGATGGTTTTGGGGATGGATTGGTTATCCACTTATGGTGCGATGTTAGACTGCAAGAAGGGAGTCGTTAGGTGGATATGTAGCATATGGATTCTCAAAGTTTCTTGCGACCCATAGGGGTCAGTCATGTTGAGCTTCCTTTATTCACTTGATTCATCACTATGAGTGCTAGATTCTGTTCTAGTCATTGAAGATTTCCCAGACATTTTGAGGCGGTTCTTTGTACACTATGCATTCATTAGTTGAAGGAAAAATTCTTCAAGTGTCACTTTTGGAAGTGCGTTTTTTGGGGCATAGAGAAGGTCAACACATGGAAAGAGTTTGAGAAATGATTTTGTACATTTAGGTTTAGATAAATGGATTTAACGGTAGTGCATTGGAATAAATATAAGGATAAATGAGGAATAGGAGTAAAAGACTTTAGTAAGGAAATGAGATTTCCATGATTTAGGAAGGGTACTCCTAGGGTAGTAAGAAGAAAATCCACTTTATGTCTAGCCTAATGAAATGTAATAGTTACAATTGAAAATTTTAAAAAAATAATTGTCAATGTCAATATTTTGAAGAAGTAAATATTGGTTTTTGAAAAAAAAGTGGTATGAAATCTAAATTTATTTTTGTATTGTAAATTTTGTTAAAATTGAAATTCTTTTTAAAGAATTATAGAGCATATATAGCTCGCTGGTTTCTGTATAGGTAAAGGAGATTTTAAATATAAAAACCTAGAGTGTATTAGTATCGAAAGCATAGGTTACAACATTTATTGTTCTAATAGATGCTTTCGTGGAAAATAAAGGGAGCATAGGCTATAACACTATTGTTATAGCAGGTGACTCTGAAAGGAATTTTTTTAACATAGTATATGAGGTTTATTAGTATTTATTTTTAATTAAATTCATACACTAGAATTTTTAGGTTGTAGTAACGGTGCTTTACACAACATCTATTTTAAACCCAAATAAAAATGAATTTTAAAAAGATAATTTCTAAGAGTAAAAATAAAAGTGATTTGTAAAATACACTTATTATAAGGAAATGTTTTTCGTTATGGATATATTAAAGCAGTTTTAGAGGTGAGTTTTTCTGAAAAGAAAAGAGTAAGTTAGATATTAGAAGATGTCTATTATAAGAGAATGTAAATTAAACATATTTTAATCTATTGGAATGGAAAAAAAGAAATGGTACAATTCTCTATGAAACCAATAAAACTGTTTTGTGCAAGTCATAAGGAATACATGAAAGAGATGTACAAGGTATGGGAAGTAAAATATTTTGTATAGCCTATTTCGAAAAGTATAAAATAAGTTCCTTGTAGTTTCACTTAAACATGAAGTCCTCTTTTAAAAAGGTTCATAGAAGATTTTAGCATTGATAATTTCCCATATGAGAAAGTAGTTCCAATACATTAAGGTATGAGACTGTTAGGTATAATGCGAAGATGTTTTGAAAACACCTAAGGATATTTTAAAGATATTCTAAAAGAAAATAGTTCGGTGAAAAAATAAATAAGTGTTTGGAAAACTTAATAAAAGTAAAATTTGAAAATTCAAATTTTTATAGAAAACTAAAAGGTCTTTAAAAGAAAATGAGGAATAAGTTTTGGACTTAAAAGTTTTCCCCCTAGGTTTGGGAAATATGTAAATTCATAAAGCCATGAAGATGCAAGTCTAGAAAGATAAGATTTTAAGTAACCTATTATTTTTGAATTTGATTGAAATGTAAAGATAACACTTAAAGACAAAGGTATTGAGATTTGATATTTTAAAATTTTAAAAACCTTAAATTTTAAAATGGAACTATAAACATCGAACCAAATTCCTAAATGTGAAGTAGATAGGAATAATTTTTTAGGTGTAACGGAAAAAGTGTACGGCTACAAAAGAGACAACGGTAATTACTTTTGAAAGTAATAATAGAGTTTCCGTAGAGTGTATAGGACCCCAGTTAGAACCTGGGAATATTGACTCATGTGAGCAAACTAAAGAAGAATAGTAAAATGGAGTTAGTAAAATTGTAAGACACGCATGGTTGAGAATGGATATTCTTGATTTTGGAAGAACTTGGAAAAAGTGTCTTTCTTTAGTGGAATTCGCAAAAGATAGTAGTTCTCAAGCTAGCATTGGAATGGCACCTTTCGAACCTCTTTATGGAAGACCACGCAAGTTTCCTTCATGTTGATAGAGCCAACGGAGGTTGAAAAGACTTCGGAGAAGATTAAATTGATTAGGAGAAAATGCGTACTTCTTATCCACATTCCTATTGATAGTAAATTTCGAATTTTCTATTTTCATCTTTAGTTTTGAATAGGTTCTTTCCTTTATCATCCCTTGGAAGGGTAGAACTTAGGATTTAACCTATGGATGATAGGATTTGATGTAAACATGTTACATATGATGGATGCTAGTGGTTGCAAGTGTTTTCTAGTGGATGTTAATGGACGCATATACTTACAATAGGCACTATTATCTTTTAGGGATCAGCCTAACTAGGACATTGGAGCATACGCACATGGATGTGCGCGCATTTGCATTTTATTTTATTCCATGTTTTCTATAAATGGATGATTATCATATGATTGTTGCATTTGGATGATGATTGTAGCACGCATATGGAGCTATCAGTTATCATTAGGGAATTTTTTCATTCATTTGGATACATGGCACGGACATGATTGCATAAAAAAAGGTCAACTGGATCAGTGGACCACCTAATATTTTGCATTACCTAAGGACATTGACACTACACTAATTGCATAAGTATCATAAATCGCATTAGAAAAACTTAAGGATAATAGATGTAATGGGTTTTGGTTGAGTAGTTGGTTGTAGAACTTGAATGAAAACTTTTATTTTGTTCTTCTATCCTTAGAGATTTTAAGGACGAAATCCCTTAAGGAGGGGAGAATGTAACAACCCAAAATTTAAGGAGGAGTTAATAAATAATTATTAGTGAAAAGAAACAGTGTTTATAATTAGAATTCATTTGAAATTAGTATGGAAATTAATTGGCGGTAGATTTATTGAAATATTTCAATTAGAAAGGGAAAAGGTAATTAAATTGTAATGTTTGAGTTTAATATAAGAACTTGCATTTGTGTCAAAATGGAATGAACATTTTAAATAAAAATAAATGCATGTTTTGAGATAAATAAAATAAATATCTCATTTTTGAATATATATATATATATATATATATATATATGATTTTATAAAGAGGTAGTTTGTATTGTTACAAAAGAGCAAAAAAATAGGGTATAACAGTGTATTTAAAAAGAAGGCATCCACTTTTATAAATTTAGATGACGATGTTCAAATAAGATGGGTTATTGTGAATGAGAGAACATGTAACCATATAATTATAAAAAGAAGGCATTTAATAAAATAAACATTATATTTTGAAAAGAAAAGGCAAGAGTGTATTATGGAAGGATTACATTTCTTACAGAAAGTATAAGATATGTTATTTCTCTGTTAGTAAAGAATAAGTGTCAGTTTGATTTTTAAACATAAAAACAATAATACAAATCAATTAATGTAATTGATTGCTCAATTTAAAGGTAAAGAATTAGGTTACTAATCAATACAAAGCATATATACACGTTTATGGACATATGTTATTTATCTAATTATAACACATGCGAATATGGAAAAAAATATAGACATAACAATTCACATGTTATTCATCCAATTAATTCAAACGTAACCATGTACAATTGTAACAGCCCGCAAATGCGTACCCCTTGAGTCAACACTATTCTACATCAATTAACTCAAGTGGAACAGAAATACAAACCATTAGGGTTAAAGAAGAAAAGGTAGAAGAAAGAAGGAACTAAACAATATCAGAATCTCACAGTCGCAGCGGAATAAAATATAATATATAATATCAACTCTTTACACAAAATGAAAACTATATCTGTTTTATACATCATATCATCAGAGTATCTCATTCAAACAACATTTACTAGTCGGACAATCATACAGTCATAGCAGCGGTTATATATATATATATATAAGTACGGATAATACGTCTCGGGCTCCAGCTCCTCTCCTGCTCCACAGCATCCTATCCTGAATATATAATACTTGGTCTGACCCGAGCATTATAATGAAATAATACCCGAGTCAGTCTGGAATACCAGCTGATAATAATGAACCGAAATAGATTGTTAAAGTTTCAAAAATCCTTTGAAAACAAAAGCATCTCGTAAGACCACGCTATAAATAAACATGTCGGGTTTTTACCTCACGATAGCTAAAACACTTTTAATAGAAATCCTCTGATATTATAATAGGGACTATATACAAATACTTATAAAATAGCCGAAATTGTTACATTCATTAAATTCCAGCTACTAGCCACATAGTGGGTAATACAAACAAAACTCGTAAAAGGCTCGTAGGGAGAATGGATTTCCAACAATGACTAGGCACTGGGGTACCACCTGTCAAAGTACCTGGTCTAGATCAGTGTACCGAGGACCACGCCCGATCCCCTGCAACACAAGGCCCGGACTACCCCTTACTGGATAGTCCCGAGTAAGATCACCCCGCGGTTGGGATCAGCAACCGCACAACTAAGCCGAAATAAAGGGACATCTAGACAGGAATGACCTTACCCGAAAATGGGTGCTGCCTACCAAGCCTTGCTGCATATCCCCTGATTTTCAGTCATTCCCGGTTGATGAGGCTTGAGGCTAAGCGTTACCTTTTAGAACGTTTCTCTTAGAATGTCCATCGCCCACCTGACAATGTTCCGAAAGCATTCGTCCATACAAGTCCGTCCCGGGTTCGAACGGAACCGAAGGCACTACTCCTACTACATCCATTTTGGAAATATCCTCAGGATTAGTAGCGACTAGCCCTTGCACTTCACTGCTCCATCTTCGACTCCGAACACGTTTTCCCACGAAACGTACAAACCGGATCGAAGTGGCTTTCGAGAAATAAATCTTGATCTCGATCTCTTCGAAACGATCAACGCATTTGTCCAATATTGATAGTCGGTGATTTAACTATCAATTATCATTCACAAACATCCATCACACAATTAATAATTCCCACATTATTTATTTTCCTCAAAGATATCTTTACAAGATATGTTTCCATTTCCAAAATTCCTTGTAAACACTTTTCAAACCCAATTCTTCTCATGGAAAAGATTTCGAAATCTTTACTTCCTCTGAAAACATCCAAGTACAAAATTTAAGGTTTAAAATAATTTAAATACTTTATTCTTGAAAATACGTTAAAACATTCATATTAAAACTTCTTACATACTTGATTTAAAATATGTATATATATGTGTATACTTTTAAAAATATCTCAAGTCAAACTACTTTAGAAAGTATGAACTATTCTCTTCAAAATAAAGTTAAGTCAATCCTAAATTTAAAATAAAGTTGTGAAACTCTATACCATTTCTAAATAATACTTTGATTGATTATCTTTAAAATAGAACCATTTTATAAAGTATAAATAATAATAATATTCTTCAAAAACATAATTCTAATTATCCTTTAAAAATAATTACTTCTATAACTACTTTGATATATATTTACTTTAAAAATTCTTACAACTTAAATAATTTTCTTGAAACCATTCTTTAATATAACTTCAAACTCTAATGTTTCAAAAATCTATTTTAAAAATGTACTTGGCTTTCAGGGAAATACACCTCCATCTTAGAGTAACCAAAGAATTCTTTTATCAATCCAACTTGTTTTATCCCAATTCAATTTTACGTTCATCCCGTAAAATCCTTTCCATGCTTTAAAAATAGCTCCTTTTATTTTAAACACATTGCTATTCCTGGAAATCACTTTCAAACATACGTTTAAAATATTTAAAATAAGCTCTAGAAATTATTTTAATTGAAAATAATACTTAAGGAAATATATAGGGGTTTCCTAAGTATTTTAAATAAAATTTAACTTTTAAAATAAGGTTATTAAATCAAATATTCATATTAAAATTTCCTTTTGAAAACTTAATACTACTTCACCCTTTTATATTTAAATAAAATTAAATACCATAATTACTTAATCAAATATTTGCTTTCACTTAAAACATTTTAAAATAATATTTCTTTCTAAAATATTATAAACATATTTAACTGCAAATTTATATTTGAAAGCTTTTCTTGAAACAAAATAAAATTTCCAGGAGAAAGCACACTTCTCATTCTTTAAAATAAATCTCGCTATTATTTTAAACAATTCTCAATTCCCTTTGAAATCAAATTTCAAACACTTGAAAATTTTCAACCCATTCCTTGGATTTAATCTCTTCTAAAATTCTTTACTTAAGTATTTCTTTTATATTCTTTAAACCCAATTCATCTGTTTATATTTACAATTTTCAGGTTGTATTCACCCAATCGTAGCACAACACAATTTAAATTTCAATTTAATTCATCACAGCATATAAATAAAACGCAGCATATCAGGATCTAAACAAATTATCGCAGAATAATAAATAAGGTATATCATACAATATAAATTAATTTCTATTTGTGAGGGATCCGATTGGATCCCTCCAACCTGTTTTCCCTGCATCCACAGATATTAGCACAACAATATATATCGATTCAATTATATTCAACCAACTAAGAAATTAGTTTAAATATCGACTATTTAAATTAACTAATACTCCAGATGTGAGTGATTTAAACTCACCTTGGATTTTCGATGAGCATTCAAATTTAAATTAAATCGAACAGCATTCGATTTAACCTAAATTTTTACTTGCTCGGAATGATTCCAGAACTGCTCCCATGCGTAGATCGCGTCGCTGTGATTCTGGCGCTTCTCGTTTCGTCAAAATCTGATAACAAACTATGAGATATGAGTTTTATAAGTTCCAATTTCAAATTTAAACCAATTTCTTTTTTTTATTTTACCAAAAACAAATCACGGCCGTTCCTATCTTCTTCCCTCTCGTCATCTTCACGCACGCGCACAGCTAAAGGCCGAACCCAACATACGCGGCCTAGGGCTCCCAACCGCACCACCATCGATCGCCGATACTTCGATCAAACACCTCCATCTCGAAGCTCTACTTCGCGCGCGCCTATGGCCAAAAGGCGACCAAGCTCGGCTCCCCTAATGCGCCGAAAATCGTGCATGAATACCACCCAAACGTGGCCCAAAAACCCTTTCCCTGGTCGATGATAGTCGATCTCCACCGTCCACTTCGTAGAGCTTGAGCTACTCTCCGACTTTCCAGTTGATGACGTACGATGAAAATGTTTGGATCGAGAGAAATCAAGGGAAAACGTGAGAGCATTTCGGCCATAGATTCATTTAGGTGGCTGCTGGTAAAAGAATTGGCAAGGGTTTAGTTGTGTTGTGTGAATTTATAAACGTTTATTAATATTATTTTAATATTATCTCCAACTCTAACAAGCTTTTTCAAACTAACTCCAAATATCACGTGCCACCCACATTCTGAACACAACGGAACGTGTTTCAAAGGCTAATTCGATCATATGCGTGAGTTATAGAAATAAACGATCAAATTTTAAATTAAATCGGTTAAAGTATTTTCTATGCGTTTTAAGCTGCCGGGGTTAAACGACAACTCCGATTGCTACAAAAATTGAAATCCGATAATAACTAACTATTACGGCTCTAATGGAACTGGTTTCATCTAATTCCGAGACTGTGCCCCGGAAGGCTATTTTAACCCGTCGATTAAATCGAGCGATTTTCACAATCGTCGAAATCCTCTAAAACTTCACTTTTAAAACTTTACTAACTCTATTGTAACTCGTATAAAATTTATATTCACATTAGAAATCATTCCGATTAAGTTTAAATCAAAATTTGATTATTTACATTATTATATTATTAAATTCCATTATTAAATTAATATAAAATTCCAATTCCAATCTATCGACTATTAATTCCATCCAATGGTCCAATATTACTATTTAAATCAAAATAAACTTAAATGAATTTCTAGAAACCATTTTTATATTTATTTACGCCCAGATTCACTCATTATCCAAATTCTAATATTAAGCTATTTATTATTCAAATTTCAAAATTTGAAATTTAACTAACTCTATTAACTTAACCAAAATCTTTTTATTCCAAAATAAAATTATAATCCATATTCGACATTTAAAATGAATTAAATTTTCAATTTGGCGACCCAAAATTCCAGGTCGTTACAACAATACTGGCATAAGGATTTCAGTTATTTATTGATTCATTTTAGACATAAACATGGAAAAATATTGACATGTTAATTTACTTATTTCAGATGTAAATGTGGAAAGATATTGATATGTTGTTTATTTATTTACTTCAAATGTAAACATGTAAATTAAATGAGATGTTGAAAACTGAAATTAAACATGTGAATAAAGAGAGACCTATGGAAATTCAATATGAAATAAAATGTCACAAATTAAAAATGGAGAAGAAAACATTATTTATAGTTTGTATATCATCGAGGGTGTAATTAATCGAATATAAGATAAGGCGCTGACAAGGCGCATCGAAGATTTGACACAACAATGAGTCAGTAGAAGTTTCTAGAGATTCTAATCGACGGTTGAAAGCGCACCTAAAAACTATAAATAGGACCTAAACTAACCTAGTTTTCTCTCTAAATCAAAACCTAGGCCTCCATTTCCCTCTCTCAAATATTTATTTACATTCTTCATTTATAAATTAAAATTATATTATACATATACATTCAAATAAAAGATGGAGATTGTACAAATTAGAGGAGATTTTAAGAGACTTTTGGTTGTTGTAAATAAAAAGGGATTCTAGCTTTTATTTCAGGCGAGTGATTGTAATTAGTAATTTAAAATAATAGGGTTTACAATAGTTGTAGTTTTACTGCGATTTTTGGAATAACCATTTTAGTACTTTATTTATGGTTTTTAGAATTATTTTCAGTCTATTTATTTTAGCTATTCTTTTTAGTTGATTTTAGTTTTTTCTGTTAATTATAGCTTTTCCATTTAATTACAGTTTATTTGCAGTATTTTAATTTATTTACTATTATTTTTGCATTATTTGCATCCTTTTTTTACGTTTTGGATTTTCTTTTATTTTCAGTTTTCTTTGAATTCTCCTTCGTCTTCGCGTATGGATTGGAATAAATTAAACACGAATATGGATTAAAATTACAAGAATACTGAAATAACGGAAAATAAGATGTAAATTGTAAAGACTGTAATAAAAACGGAATTAAGACTGAAATTGAGCATAATTATGATATTAATATTAGAATTGGACTAATTAAAGATAATTAGCCTAGTTATAACTTAGAATTATAACTAAAAAGAGTATAAGTTAAAAGAGGCTTATTTTCACACTTAAACCTTGGGTTCAGTAATAAGCGTGATTATAATGTTGGTTATAATAAGAAAAAGAACGGAATGATGCTTATTTTAAGACTTAGGATAAATTAGTAAGTAAAGATAGTGAAGATAATAATAAAGGCTTATTTATATAATTTATCTAAGTTAATAAGCAGAGATGAAAGTAGGACCTATGCCAAAAAGCATTCCCTACTAGACAAAATGGTGGTCTCACGTTAGCCTGAAGTGAGATAAGCGACGCTTATGCTAATAATGGTAGTAATTGGTTAATAAGTAGATGTTCAAATCACGTGGGATTTGGACAAGGGGCACTATTAAATATTGTTTGGATGAAGGTTAGAATTCTGTGTAGGGAGCAATATATGTCGTCTAGTCCATAGGAACCTTCTGTGTAGGGAGCTATATATGTCGTCTAGTCCACAGTAACATTCTGTGTAGGGAGTTATAGCATTTAGACCACAGTAAATTAATGCCATCTTTGTAGGGAGCTATTTATGTCGTCTAGTCCGCGGTAACATTCTGTGTAGGGAGTTATATAGCATATAGTCCACAGTAAATTAATTCCTTCTGTATAGGGATCTATATACGTCGTCTAGTCCACAGTGGGTGTTTTTTGTATCTTTTGTAGTTACCATTAGCATTCTATGTTGGGAGTTATACAGTGTCTAGTCTGCAAAAAGATACCATAGAGTAGCAGGCCGGTCAAAAGGATAGAATTAGGGTTATAGCCTAATTACAAGATTAGGTATTCAGCCTAATCAAAGCAGCAATCAAGGACAAGTGCAAACAATCAAAGTTATCCAATCGTATTAATTTAGCAATATTTAAATTGTATTTATTTCCTGCTCCATTTTTCTTTCTTTTTTCCTTTATTTCCTTTTATAGCAGAACTGTTGCAAAGATTATTATCTTTACTTTGCCTAAATATGCTAGTAATTACTAACATTCACTTACTTTTAGTCTGGCTCACTTCTCTATTTTCCCCTTTTACCCCCATAGGCAATCAAGGGCAAGGGCGGTAGACTATAGATTCTTAGAGACTCCTTTGGCAGAGATTCTAGCATGTATTCCTTTTTTCATCTCCAATTTTTAGTTCTTTTGTAGTACTGGCACTATTTGAGGGACGTTTCGTGCTTTAATTTTATTGAGAATATGTTTTTTAATTTTGCAAGACATGTATGGGCATTTTGACATATGATATTTTTTATTTGGTGACTTATTTGGTTTAAATTAATTATGAAGTTTTGTTCTAAATAAGATATTATGTTAATTGTTTCCGCTGTTTTTATCTTTTTTTTTTCTTGTGAATCTTAGTCTCTGCTAGCTTTAGTTATACCTACAACATACCATGCCTTTTTGTATGTCCTTTTGGGTGTACTAAGGGGTGTGGAGTGTTTCAACATTTTAACTAATAAGCCCTTCTCTTTGTTTAAAACATGTGAAACATTTAAGTCTCTCAACATAAATAATTTTTAACCACAGTGAAACGCCTTGGAAAGTTCCCCAAAAATCACTATAATTAACTTTTAATATGTTTTCAAACATATTTAAGTTTCAAACCCAAAATCGTTATATAATTGCTTTAAATAATTTAAATCCAATATTAACTATTTTTTTCATATAAAATTCATAATAATTCCACACCAACTTAGAAAATTATAAAACTTGAAACCCGCTTCTAGAATAATGTCTTTAACCATATATCAAAAACGCAAATCATTTGGATGTCATTTAATAGATTTTCTAGTCTAAACTTATCATAAAATCTATATGAAACCTCATAAATCATTAATAAGCATATATATCCATTAAAAAAACATAACATGGCATATTATTTGCAAAATAATTCGGATCCAATCTTGAAACCGAAAGCATTAACAAAGGTGAGATGTAAACCAAACTATTCACCTTAGCTTTGTGTTAAGATGGTTGAGATTTTCTCTTTGATTGAATTGCTTAAGCTTCCTACTTGAATCCTAGTTTTCTTCTTTTGATTTTCTTAATGGTGGCCGGCCAAACTCTTGGGGTTTTAGTTTCTTTTATTAACGTCGAAATGAATGAGAAATGAAGGATAAAAGGGTTTAGGTATAAGAACAAAGAATATTCCTATTTTTTTCCTTGTCATACTCCTCCTACTTGCTTATCTTTAATTCTCTTTTACTTATGTATTCATTAAGGGGTGACTTCTTTGTAAATTTACAAATCTTAATCCCTTAATCATCTACATTATTTCATTTAATTTGTCAAATTAAATGTCCTAAATAATGTTAATCAAAATTAGGGTCATTACAGCAAGCCTGCATGCATATCCATAAGCAACACTAAGTGGATTCGCGTGCATTCTTGGGTTAGCTAAACCCTTTGGCTATGCATCATATCTCTAGTTTTTGTCATTACCGATGGTGAACCCACGTTCAACATCTTAACACACAAGCCACAACTCGAACAGATCATGAATCTCCACATGGATTTCAACATCTCGAATGGATTATGAATTTCTACATGGATTCAATCATCTCAAACAGATCATGAATCTCCATATAGATTTCATCATATCAAACAGATCACAAACCTCCATGTAGATTCTAGCATCTCGAATAGATCACAGACGTCTTCCAAAGCATAGATCACATATATGGTTTTGAAGTAGTTACGGCTTCCAGTCATCTCATATAAATACACACCCCCGCTTACCAGATGCTCCAAAACCAATCAATAAATTTTTGGTTAACTCAACACCGGTTCTTTCAAAAATAAAAATACAATACATAAGGGTGGAGATCATCTCCTATCTAGATGGATTTCCTTATCATTTATCCTAAAAGAGCAAGACGCATTTATATGTGGGTTATACCGCCACGGGTGAAAAACTGTACCGTATAATACCCATGTTTCTTTTAGAAATTTCTATAATAAATTTGGTTAATTCAACACAATGAGAACGATCACATATGGAAACTAAATCTCGTATATTTATCACATTTCCAACCTTCTCAACTTCCTATATCCATCAGTCAAGAGTGAATCCCGATAGGCAGCGCACTATTGCTTCAACACCTTTCTCGAATCATCATTCTTAACTCTCATAGATAGAATCAAGTCTACTTTGTCCTCTTGCTAAGTATACGACAACTACTTTCCATAGACAAATAAACACACAAAATATGATCAACATACACAAAGCACGATTAAGTCACATAAACGACTTCCGATCCCCATTTTATTCGATTAACCATTTATTAATAAAACTTCTTTTATTAGTAAAACTTCTTTTATCTAATAAAACTTCTTTAATTAATTAAAGCTTTCCTTGTTAATTTACACTCCTTATTTAATTAAACTCCTAGCTAACTAAGCTCATAATTAATTAAACTTCTTACAAATTTAAAACTTCCTTTATTAATTAATTATTTTTATTAATTAAAACTTCCTTTATTAGTTAATATTTATATTTAATTAAAACTTCCTTTATTAATTAATACTCCTTTATTAATTAAAATTTTCTTTATTAATTAATACTCCTTTATTAATTGAAACTCACTTCATTAAATAGTACTTCTAATTAATTAATGCTTCTTTTATTAGTTGGTGCTTCTAATTAGTTAGAAATTCCTTTATTAATTAATACTCTTTATTAATCAAAACTTCCTTTAAAAGTAAACGAATTATATATAGTTCTTAAAGCTAGAGATGTTTCATACCAATGCCTCTCTCCAGGGGTTTCTCAAATCGTATAAAGTTGTGAAGCTTTTAGATATTTATTAGGTAATCATACTAGTATATGTAATTAATTTCCCTTTTAAAAGGTATATACTTGGATTCTACTAATTCATCTATACTCTTTTTAATACTTCAAAAATGTTCATATATTTGTCTCAGATGATATAAGTATATCGACAAATCATTAACAGGATTTACTTAATTTAAAATATAATCAAAGAGGTTAAAACAAATGTTACTCAAACACTGTTTACTATAAAGGCGTTCTGTTCTATAAGTTAAACTTTTTCTTTTTCTATCATTTTATAAAAGGTTCATACTTTTTATTATCTTTAAAACATCCATTATTAAAGATCTAAGTACATTCCTACTTATTAACAATATTTTTTCACTTTAAAATATAATTCAAGCGTTTAAAAAACAAATGTTACTAAATATTGTTTACTACAAACCTAAACATTTCATGCTTAATCATTTTCTTTAAAACTTTCTTTTAAAGATTTAATTACGATTCATGACTTTGTCACAACAAACCCAAAACATTTTATACTTTAAGCATTATCTTTAACATTCCTTTATTAAAAATCTAATTATAATTCTATTTATAATCATAATTATATTTACTTATACCTACACTAATTTAATAAGTTAATACACTTTTACTTAACTTCACAAAACCTTTCATTTTAACTGAAGTGTTGTAATCCAAATAATCCTTTATAAAAAACTTAACTTACTTCTATAACTCATATATTTACTAAAAATCCTTTTAAACTGATATTTAATGTATAATAATTTATTTAAAAGTTAGTATAATTAATAAAGTTATAAAATAATTTAAAAGAATTATATTGTATAACCTTTTTATACTTTAATCAAAAAAAATTAACAAATTTCCTAACACTTTATATATTTAAAAATACTTTAAAATTATGTATAAAATGGTTTAAATCATTTATTTAAAATATCACGTAACAATACTTATTTTATAATTCACTTAAAAATCATAAAAAAACATGTTTCCTATTTATAAAAATAAACTAGTTACGTTAATAATTCATAGTAAATTCTTGAAAATATATAAAAATTCCAAACCACTTTTAAAATATTCTAATATATGTTACAAAAGACTTGTTAAAAATATTGGAGAAGAACACTTGATCTTAAAGTCATTATGAAGCATTTAAAATGAAGAACGACAATTACAGCTTTTTAAAAATGGTATCTTTAAGTGCTTCATAAAATCAGAAATTTGTAGTTTGACATATTTTCAAGTTTTGTCGATTTTCGACAAGCTATCAAAATTTCCAGAGTCTAATTTTTTGTGGAAACTACTATGCTCATAATACAATAAAAATATGACGAGAAATACCCTAAGGATCTCTCTACAAAATTCCAAAGAAATTGCCAAACACAAGGCAATTCCTAAGTGTTTCTTTAGCAACTAGTCAATGTAAATCCATTTCAATTCAAAGTCCAAGCAAATCTTATATGCTTTTTTTAGCGCTTTGAAAAAAGTCCAAAGTCTTACAAGTCCAAATACAACATTTACATATTTCATTTGCTTTCCAAAGCAAAAATCACATTCAAACAAATAAATATAAAGTCGGGCACACTCATATAGTTCAAACAAAACATATCAACTTCATATTCATTTTGATGGTGAGTAAACTCACCCAGACACAAGCACGAAACCAAGTTCAAGTCACCATCTTTGCAACCGCTTCCTACCTCGAACAAAGTAACTCCAAAACCACCTCCTATCCTTCATATGTTCTCAGCCATACTTAGAAAGGGCCTATTTGTTCACAGCCCGAAAGAAGGAGCCTCAAATTTTCTTCATTTTTTCACTTCTAAGATGTTAGAAGGTGTTGTGATGATGTTGTAAGGATCGTACTAGAGTTTGGTTGGCATTGAAGAAGATTTAAATATGTTTTGGAAAGTTAAAGAGGAGAAAGAAGTTTTTTTAATTCTTTCCTTTTCTCACAATTTTTTTTGAAATTGAGCTAATGCATGAATGAGATACAAAGGAGGATGTTTTAGCAAGGCAAAAGACCTCCTATGCCCCTTCAATGGCTGGCTCACACCCCTTCTTTTCTTCCCAGTGCAAACACATGCACAGATGCCTTTATTTATTTGCTCCACCATTTACCCTTAAACCACTCAAGTGTGTCCCCTTAATTAAACATTTTTACTTTATTTAATTGTCCATTAACTTAAATGTTTTTAGCTTTTTTTTTGGAAAAAGGTACTTAATAATTAAACAGCGAAAATCATATACTTCACGATATGCCTCATTAAAACCTTACAACCCCCTAACCTAGACGGGTGCAATGTAAGGAAAAAGAATACATATCAGTTCCGTATATTAACATTACAACAATCCGATATCTGAGCCAAGCTGTTAAACAGATGGAGGAGTAAACATGGTATAGGACACACTCAAAACCATCTATACGAGCAGCTTAAACAAGAAAAAAAACAAAAAAAACAAATGCCAATACAACACCGAACCAAGGGGAGACTAGTACAGCAAACAGAAATAAAAAAAAGGAAAAGTACGTATCGACTTCACATGCACATCAGCTAGAGGAGAGAGAAGATCAAATTCCCAAAAACCATAGATCTAAGATCACAAACCATCAGAGAAAATGGAAGGAGATGAAAAGGACAACTACCAGAAACCGCAGTCACTAGTTACTATTATTAATCATTATTCAGCTAGAGATCAAGGAGGTCGAGAACGATCTTGGGGATCGGTCGCCATGCTGAGCTTCATTAAGATAAGTTTCTCTTCAATGCTTAAATTATGAGCTTGAATTCTCTATTGAATAAGATGTTTTCTCTTAAGAAGTATTTGTTTAGTTCTCAGTTTGAACGGTTGTTCGATTCCATTAAATACACGATTATTTCGTTCACACCAGATGTTCCAGATAATAGAAGTACAAATGATGCTATAAATACATGTATTAGATGAATTAAATTTATCCTGAGCTTTTTTAATAGATACTAGAAAGCAATTGAGGTCGTAGTTGGAACCTAGCTTAATATTAAGCTTGGGCATGATATCATCCAGTATATTTTTCCGACATGAGCATTGAAAAAAAAGATGATCTTTGTCCTCGTTGTTATTAGCACACAACACACAATTTTGATCTATATTAGGGGACCATTTACTAATTCTGGCTTTAGTTTGTAATTCATCTCTAATGGCCAGAAGCGAACACGTAGACATTTTAGGAGCGCATCCTTTGTCCCATATAATTTTGGTCCAGTCCAGCTCGTTATGTTTGTTTCTAAAAATATTCCAAGCAGATTTCAAAGAAAATTGACCTTTTTTGTTAGGCATCTACCACCAAAAATCCTAATTCAAATGATGATGAATGTGGGCTTTTCTAACATCTGTATGAGATTGCATGGGAATAAAACTGAGGCCATGTTTCCAATTATTATTAGAGATGAGCATCGAAACTTTTTTGTGACTACCACCCAAAATTTTCATGTTGTTCCAGCCATATTTGTCAATTAAAGAGGATCCTTGTAGCCATGGATCGAACCATATATCAGTATTAATTCCATCCACAATTTTTCGTCTATATATCCCTTGCACCATTGTCTAGCACGTAGAATGGTTTTCCAAGCATGTGAAGCATTATTATCAATTCTGACAGTCCAGAGATTAGCCTTTCTTCAATATTTGTTAGGAATCCACTTTGCCCACAATGAACTACCATTAATAAAGTTCCATAATAATTTAGCTGCAATAGCCGTTGATAGGTCCTCAATTTTTCTGATTCCCAAACCTCCTTCACTTTTGGTTTTGCACACCTCATCCCAGCTCAATTTATGGGACTTTGATTTCTACAAAAAATTTGCACATAGAGTATTAATCCTCTGAATAACTGATGCAGGTAATTGAGAGATTTGAAGCTAGAAATGCAACATAGGGTGAATTACAGTCTTGATGAGTTCAGCTCTCCCACTGATGTTGAGGAATCTTGTTTGCCAGTTATTGAATTTTTTGTTGATTTTGTCAATAAGCCAACCAAAGTCTCTAGCTTTCAAAGAATTATTGGATAGAGGAATTCACAGATATCTGATTGACAAATTATCAGGCTTGATTTTAATAATGTCAACGATTTGCTGCTTAAAATTGGCTCCTTTACTGAAAAATAATCTGGATTTTTCTATATTTAATTCGAGTCCAGTAAAAATTTTCATTTTTTGAAAAATATGATGGATGGTTTCTGCATTTTTTGTGGTAACTTTAGCCAGAATTAAAATATCATCGGCATAAAGTAAATGAGTAATCATTGGCTCAACTTTATATATAGGATGAGATTGCCTTTGAGGAATTCTATGTCCAAATTTAAAGTCAGGAATTCCATAGCAATAGAGAATAAATAAGGAGAGAGAGGGTCCTCTTGTCTTAGTCCTCTTGAGCTATTAATGAAACCAAAGGGGGAACCATCTATTAAAATAGAAAATGAAGGAGTAGATATACACTCATATATGAGATTGGCAAAGGAGGTAGGAAATCCCATAGAAATTAGCATATGATGAATAAATTCTCTATTGATCTTGTCATAAGCCTTATGTAAGTCAATTTTCATACAAACATTACTTGAATTCTTCCTATTAAAACTTCTAACCATCTCATAAGCAAGTAGGGAATTTTTAGAAATTAATCTATTTAGGATGAATGCATTTTGATTGTATGAGATTAACTCATTCATATAAACTTTCATTCTGTTGCAAAGTAGATTGGCTAGAATTTTGTATGTGACATTACAAAGAGAAATTGGTCGAAAATCAGACATATTAGAAGCATCTGGAATTTTTGGAATAAGACAAATGAATGTATGATTGATTTCTCTAATGATTTTACCACTTTGAATAATTCCATTCATAGCTTCCCAAATATCCATTTTAATGCTATCCCAGTAAACTTTATAAAATTTAGAGTTGAATCCATCTGGACCAGGAGAACTATTATCATTAATCTGAAACAAAGCCTCTTTGATTTCTTATATCAGAAAAGATTTACACATGCTGATCCTTGCATTTTCTGATAGAATTTTCTTGCAAGTAATGTTTGGAAATTGAGTTGAGGCTTGTGATGAATGAAATAAATCTGAAAAATAGAGAGTAGCTTCTTGAGCAATTTTTTGTGATGCTGAAATCCACATTCCCTGATTATTAGTAGTATAATTTTTCCTTCTGCTAGGCTTGAGATCAGATATTTTACTGTAAAAGAACTTTGTAGGCCTATCCCCTTTAATAAGCCAATTGATTTTCATTTTTTGATCATTGTCAATGGCGAGTTTTCTCATCATATGATGCAAATTATCACAGTTAGTAGAATAAGTTTCCAAGAGATTGTCATCAAGTGGATTATTAACTAATTGATTGTAAATTCTATTATTTTGATCTTTCAGTCTATTGATCATTAATTGCACATTTACTTTGTTACTTGACCATTTCTTCAGATTACTTTTCACTCTTTTCAGCTTACAGATCAGCTTATAAAGAGGGTTACCAGTGTAAAGAAAATCCAAAGCCTCATCTATGACTGGGTTATAATCAGAGTGTAAATCCCAAGAATTCTTATATTTAAAAGGTGTCTTCCTCTTTCTATTATTTTGCACATGCAGGTTAATTAAGATTTGGGTATGATCATTCAAAGAGTGGTTGCCAAAATTAATTCCAAAATTATCAAATTTGTCAAGCCATCGAGAATTAACAAACACTCGATCTATCTTACTATGAATAGAAAATAAGTTACCTCCTCGCCAAGTAAAAAAATTGCCTGAGTAGTCAGGTTCCACTAGCTTTGAGAGATTGATACATTCAATAAATTTTTGATCTCCATTAGAATTAAATATACTATTATTCATTCTTTCGCTGTTATATAAAATATGTTAAAGTCACCTGCCAAGATCCACGGAAGTTTAACTTTTTTGGATTGAGTGATGATGTATTCCCATAGAACTTTGCGATTATCTTCCTCATTATATGCATAAACAACAGTACACATGACACTAACGCTATTAGCATTATAAAGAATACTAGTTATGAATTGTGCATTAGTGTGTAAAATAATATTTGTCTATAAAGAAGAGTCCCAAATAATAAGTATTCGACTTTTCAGATTATCAGCAATATTGTGAGAAAATTTCCATTTTTTATCAATTTTAGCCGTAAAACCATCGGTAGAATTGAGAGAGAGCTTATTTTCAAGAATTCCAATGAAGGAAAACTTATTCGAATTAATAATATTTAGAATTTCCAACTGTTTGTAGGGGGCATTCATCCCCCTTATGTTCCAAATTAGAAACTCCATCAACAATTGTTATTAGGAGTGCTACTTTCTTTCGGGAGAGTAGCTTTTCCCATGGTTTTTGCTTTCTTGGATTTTTTGTTTTTACCTTTCAGCTGGTTAACAAGGTTTGACCATGCAGGGTTGTCCACTACATCGGAGTTCGAAGAAGCTTTGAATTCAAAAGGAGCTTCCTCTGGTCTAGTTTTGCGAATGGGTTTTGTTCTGGCGATAGGCGAAGGATCTATATTGGAAGGATCAGCCCTTTGACTTGAAGAGGGAACATCGGTAATTCTAGCTGAAACTTCTTTGGGAGAGCACTCAACAGATTTTGAATACTTATTTATATTAAGAGTATCTGCATAATTAGTGTCCTGTGAATTTTTCAAATTATCAATCATATTATGATCTTCTGTTGTGCTAAGAGTCGAGCTATAAATGTTCGACTGGACTGTTTGTCTATTTTGCAATGTATTCTGATTGGATTCTAGAATTTCATCATTTGCCTTATGATTATAATACTTATTCTGATCTGAACCAAAGAATAGAAGTTGATCTTTATTATTATTAATAGCTGAACTAGAGATCTGATTGTTTGGCTTTTCACTTACATTACAATTATCCGGTAGGGATCCATTGGAGTCAATATTCATTTCTGAATTATCGTTAACTGTGTTATGGTTCACTTTAGTCATCCACACTTTGTTGAATTGGCATTGATTTTCTGCATGTCCAAAACTCGAACAGTTAGAGCACGGGCTAGGCTTCCAATCATACACAACTTCTTGCTAGATCATCTCATCTTTCTCATTTAATATAGGAATTTAATTAGGGTATTTAGAAGATTTATCAATTTCTATTAAAACCCTAGCGAAAGCAATCTTAATTATACCTTCTGTGAATTTGTCAAGTTTGATAGGAGATCTGAGCACAAAAGCAATACGACTTATCCCCTCTTCCGTCCAAAAATCAAGTGGCAAGTTGGGGAGACGGATCCGAATCGGAATTGAATGGAGTAACTCTTTATTGAGTTGCATTCCAGGATGCCATCTTTTCATCATCATAAGTTTCTTGTTATAATAGTAGGGTCCACCTTCCAGTACATTCACACAGCCTTGTTCTTTGCAGAATTTAATCACATAGAATCCATTTTCCATAGAGAAAATCGAAAAATCCTCGACTGGTTTCCAAACTCTAATGATTATATTCCTTGAAATATGGATAGAACGGTTTAGGTCCAACTACATAAACCACAATGGCGTTACTCCATTGTTTTCTTGCATCTAGGATAACTTCAGCTGACATTTTGGCACATTTTAAAGAGTTGACTTCACGTGGGTAGTAAAATTTTAGTGGAACATGGACTGGGATATCATTTCCTTTGACAACCTCGTTCCATACTTTACTTGAAGAAGACGCAAAATTCCATTTAGAAGAAACTTGCTTGATGTTCGTCGGGCATGGTTGGGATACAGATCCAAATGCGCTAGGGGGACTATTCTGATTAGGAGGATAAAAGGTTTTGTTTGAGGGAGGAGTACGGACTGCACTGCTCATGCCTTTGGGATGGTGGTTAATTTGATCAGATTTAAGTTGTCTTTTCCACTTTCGCGACATTATAGGGGTGAATCCATCGTCATGGGCGGGGAGATCCACCACTATTTCGCTGGGTTCAATTCCCAGTGGGTGGTCCAAAGACGATGGCGGTGGGTCAGGGGGCAGAGAGGCCTGACGGTTCTGAGGGATGGAGGGAGACATAACTGGGCGAGCGCAATAGAGCAGAAGCAAACAGAGATTCCTATAACGGAGGGAAAGGGCGATGAAAAGATGCCAATCACAAGGGAAGATGACGGCGGCCGCTAGGTTTTTTTTATTGTTTTAGCTTTTTAATTATGTATTCATATGTTACTTATAAGTGCTAAAGAGTTCGAATAACTTTTATTGAGTAAAAAGTCGTTTATCGATAAAACGATTTTTTGCCACATTATCGATATTTTTTGAACTATTTATTTTCGTAAACATTATTTAGAAACAAGTTTTCCTTCATTAGTTATTAATTAAAAGGTGGTTAACAAGGTTATAAAATTACATTTATTCACATTAAATCTAAGATTCAAATATCTATATAATTCAGATATTTAAATACCAAGTGTTCGAAATTCCTAGTTGTTATAGTTTCTATAAAATATAACATCAATAAGAAAAGTAGTGTAGCAAAAGAAAAATTAGGTAGAAACTATGGGATCTTAACATAAAGTAGAATGATCGATCGCACCCGTAATTGCTTCATAGAATGAGTATCTATAATATTAAAGATGAGTATAGTTTCCTTTACTCTCAAGTACTCTTTAAAAAAAATTCAATAAAATGCTATCATATATATTCTGAAAGTGAAAAGCCGTGACCTTTCATATTATTATTATCTATACTATATCCTTCTCTATGAAGCCTTCCAACATGAAGAGTCCCACTTCTTCTCCATTTCAGACCAAACATCTCTCCTCTTCAAAACCCTACCAACTAAAATTTACTTCTCCATTTCTTTTAAGTTTGCAATCAATTTTTTTTCATCATTTCATGTTTTTATTTCACGGTTTATTTTCCTATTCAAATACTTCCCTCTTTGAAAATTCTCCTAAAATAAAAAACCCTAATATCTGCAAAACGTCATCATGTTCAAAGATTGAATGAGAAATTAAGAAATTTCTTCTTAATGTCGCATTGGAGATATCAATTCCACTTGTTTATATTTGTGTCTCCTTTAGATGACTATATTTAATAGTTTGAAAATTTTCCCACATCATTTGATATTCAAGGTTATTATTTTTATTTCGTTTTCTTTTACACTAAGGTTTTAATTATTATAGTTCGAAATTTTGGTTTGGTACAGTTATTTTGGTTTAATATAATATATGCAATTCTGACATTGAACATTTTTTTATAAATATTGATGGATTTTATATTGTATTCCAATCTTATACTACACAATTTCCCTCAAACATTAATGTTAAAGTCGATTGAATAATCCATCTATTTTTTATTTTCTCCGAGCTACGTACAAATTTAGTTTACAAACCAACATGTCTGATATTAAAAAGTTTGGTTTTGTTATATATAGTGAAAGAATAATACGGGTATAAGTCAATATTTTTTTTTCAATTATTCAAAATAGTCTTTAAGGTGCTATTGTAAAACAACAATGGTTTGAAAATTTCTAAGGAGAAAAGTGGTTTTGGATTTTAGGTCTAATCATGGCAATGTAACTTGAGAAAATCAATATTTGTGCAAATAAAGAGTATTATAAGTAACAAATTCGTTGTTTTTTTCCTACTTATTGGGTTGCATTTTAGGTACAAATTTTTATTATATTATATATATCATTGATTTAGCTTTCAATTTTTTAAAATCAATTTCAAGATAATTTAAGTTTGATAGGAGTTGGTTATGTTTTATTTACCTACGTTGGGCATATCTACTTTCGATTAGATAAGAAAAAAGATGCTTTACTGGAATAAAGATTCCATTTGCTCATGTCCATATTTCCAGTTTTCAATTTTTTTTGTA
This sequence comes from Allium cepa, assembly GCA_030765085.1. Lineage (NCBI taxonomy): Eukaryota > Viridiplantae > Streptophyta > Magnoliopsida > Asparagales > Amaryllidaceae > Allium > Allium cepa. The sequence continues at coordinate 600,240,366 of CM060941.1, forward strand.
AAAACATGCAAGTCATAAAAGAAACATAAATTATTTTATCTATTGATTAATAGTCTTCCATAATCACTAGCATTAAATATAAACCTTGTCGTATTAAGTTTCAAAGGATTATACTTCAATATGTAATCCAATATATAACTATGTATAACAAATAGGGTTTTAAATATTCTAGGATAATTTTAGCACTAGAGAGTAGCAAAAATATTATTATAGGCATATAAACATTTATTTGCAATTTTAGTGCCATTTATGGACTACTAATACTATACTTATCAAGTATCATGTTTAAATGGTTATTACGTATAAGATGATGTTAGGGAAAAACATTTAATGATATTTATGGTCGGTAGGGATATATGGAGTTTGTTACATAATGGCTTATGTTATCCACATATTCATGTATTTTCATATATATCTATGATCCCTTTTTAGTATGTTTAACATGTATAGTCCTTTTTTAGAAATATAATGTGTCATCACAAATTATGGAATATCTCATTCAAATTTTAGGTGATCTCCTCCTCGATTACCTCTTATATATTATAAATCTTACTATAATTTTCCTAATTGTTTATTTAAATTATTTTCCTAACTAGTTACAAAGCTTGATGTGGTTCTTTCCACAAACACATATGAATCCTTCCGAAAAAGCCAAAATATGAACTAACTAACTTTGCCACTTTAGTTTGGTCAATTAAATAAATTAGTTGTACATTTAGGATTTGTAAAATTTTAACTACTTTTATTTTCACCTGATATAATGGTGCAAAAGGAAAGAGATTATATAAACTTTATGTAGTAAAAAAGGAAGCTTATACAAGTGAGGGAATATTTGGAACCAATGGAAATATTGTGTTTCAAGGTTTTTATTTCATCTAGCACAGAGCATTATGTCAAAAGCTGGGGAAAAATGTGATAGTATCTATATTTATATGTTATATAGTACTTCAAGGACCATTGGTCAGTTATACTATGCAATGGTTATTAACATTACGTTAGCATAGTTCATAAAACAACCGTCTTTTATTGATAATATATAAATTATATAATTTTTTAAGATGTATGTTTACTATTTGTGTATGTTAGGATAAACCTTTACCGTTGGTTATGGATTTCTAAATAAGCTCTTTATAGGTGGATGAATTTCTTGGTTGTGAATTATTTATCCTATATAGATTTATGGCAACTAAAGGAATTTAAATGTGCGTCAAATCATGTTATCATATTACAAATAATTCATTTCGTTTTTGCTAATTCTAACAAAAATATATGTTATCAATATCCAAAAAAAGTGAATCAAGGTATACAAGTTTGTAAAAGTCAGTCAAACAATAATTTCCTTTGCAAGTTACATAACTATTTTTCCCATCGGCACTGGTAGAAAACCATAAGATTTTAAACTTCATTTATTGTTTTGTGATTGATGTTTGGATTTATTATTACACCTTTGTAGGGTAACATACATAGTTTCTTTATATGTTTTATTTTATTACATATACATTGCTCTATTATTGTAATGACCCAGAATTTAACATCTTGATTTGCAAATATTTAATAAATTTTAAATATTCAAATAATAGGTTTTATAAATTAAAAATAATATGGCTCTTTTAAATAATAACAAATGATGGTAAAATAGATCTGTAACGACCCAGGATTTTGCCACTTTCAAATAGGCTAGTTAAATATATTTTATATAACCAATAAATGGATTTTTATTATCAGATAAACCTATTTTAATTAATTATTTATGATGATAAAATAGTTTTCAAAATTACCAATATAAATAGTTCATAGAAAAATAGAAAATGTGTCCGAAAAGCATTTTCGAAAACTTGACTTTTCGACATCCAAAAATTGTTGGAAATGTTGTCATGTTTATGCACCATATACACATATATAGATGTTAGGATTAGTGTTAATAAACACACTTATATATGTTAACTTATATTTATATGCATATAAGAAGTGATATGACTAATTATGAAAAAGTTTAATGGAAAGTAAGAGGAAATAAGAAAGTTATCATGTTAAGCCATACCTTAAAGTCATCACAAGTACATACAACTAGCTAGCATAATTGGGGGTTGGGGGCGCATGCATGTGTATATTTTTAATTCGAGCCACCTTACATATTTTGATTATTTTCCTAAGCTTATAATACCCATTCTCTTTCATATTCCTCATTTGACATTCCACTTCTTCATTTCTAAAATTCCTAAGAGCTTAAGAAATTATATCCATGCTTCTCTTTATGTTTTCTAATTTGAGAAAACCATTTATTTTCTACTTAAAACACTTCAAAATTCTTGCTAAAAACACTTCTACGTATACTACAACACCTCACTTCCAAAATGCAAGCACCCGTCTATTCTAAAACTCCAATGCCGTACCCAAAATCCCTTAGGCCGAACCCAACCTTAGTGCTTAGCTACTCATCAAGTCCATTTTTGCAAGGTTCTAGGTTGTATTCGAGCTCTAGTTGAAGTTTGGTTTGAAGTTGTTAAGTATTGGTTAGTAAAGTTCACTTTTTTAAACTCAAGTTACTAACTTTTTAAAGTTGCAAAATTTATGAGTTAAAATGTTGCTTAATATGTGGTTATAACATCCCGATATTTTCAATCATTCGCATTCACACATGTCGGATTTGAATTGCTCAAAATATTAGATAGTTAATTTATATTTAGAAAAACTCAGCATATATAGTAAGTAAATAATCATAAAATCACAGGCATAGAGTAATAAAACAATAAGCAGCGGAAACAAGAGAATAGTAGTTCATGAAGCTACTATATATATATATATATATATATGTATGTATGTATATATATGTATACCAGAGTTAAACAAGGTACAACAGAAGTCTAATATACATAGAAGTCTCCAGACAATAGTCAAATACAAGATCATAATATATCACAGGAGTCAACTGAATAACTATAAGCTGAATAGAGAGATGGATCTCCAAGCGAAGCTCAAACTCTAAAGGTGAATCTCGAATTCTGTGGCACTCAGTCTGACCCGAGCATAAAGCAAAACACAAAACTCTCGAGTGAGGATTAACAATCTTATATCAATAAAATCAACTCGAGTGAAATATCAACTGAAATACAAGTAACCTAAAGAATGTTTGGGATGACCATCCTCCAAGGAACCGTGGAACTATCTATTATGTAGTAATATATGCTATTATAATAATGTCCAAAGTAAAGTAAACTATTAAAATAGCATTAAGGCATTACCTAATTTCCCTTTAACATATTTATAATGCCAATAGTCTATACGGTACCGTAATACCTATTGATCGGGAGGCTACCATAGGATACCCCATAGGTACGACACAAAAAAACTCGTAGTGGTCTCGATAGGGTAGGTAACATGGCACAACTAGGCAATTCCAGGATAGATATACCAATTACACTTTCGGGCTGGTGGTAATGCAGAGCCGCAGTAATCGTCCACCTCGAGCCACACTCCCGAATCCAAGATGCACACCAAATCAATGATAAAATAATGGAATGGCATACGATGGAGTGTGTCCAATTAGAGGAGCTACCTCACTTGGCCCATCAATTGCTCCTGTTTTAGCCACCTTATGCTAACTCATGGGAGTTAAGTCCACGTATATACCTCATATAGAATCGTCATCACCATCCTACTTCATTCTGGAATCTTCACCGCGTACACATTTGTTAAAGTGGTTTTCGGTATTGGCAGAGAGTATGAAAATATCCGATCCCTGTCTCTTTAACAACCAATCGTTATCATAACACCGCAGTTATTTCAAAATAGTTTATACTTCAAAACCAAAATATCATTTCCATTTCAAAACCATACCAATATGGTATCATTTTCACTTCAAATATATCCATTTTCAAAATCATAGTACTTTCAAAGTTACAACACTTTTGAAGCCAAAACACTTGAAATTATAACACTTTGGAAATCATAACACTTTGAAATCAAAATACTTTGGAAAATCATAACTTTGAAATCATGACTTCCACCACTTAAACAGTTTAGATATTAATAATAGTATATATAATAAAATAGTTTATAAAATAAGATAGTTTATATTAAAATAATTAGTATATTAAAATAGTTTCTATTAAAAATAGTTTATATTAAATATAGTTTATAAAGTAAAATATAAAAAATAGTTTTAAATATAATTTAAAAACACTTTATATAATAAAATAGACTCCTTGAATTTCACAATTCAATTCAAATTAACATGAGTTCAAAAATTCAAATTTAATTCAATCTTAATTCATCAATTTCGATTCAATTCAGTTTCTAAATAACCATTTTAGATTTTATCGATTTCAAATACAGATTTGAACCACAAAATAAACCATTTCAATTTCATTATATTTCAAAGCTTTATATATTCAATATTTCAAAACTAAATTTGATAATTTCATTTATATATTAATTTAACTTCATTATTATTTAGTTTTGAAATATTCACTTAATAAATCCAATATCATTTAAATAAAAACTCAAATTACAAATAAATTAAATATTTCCTTCAATTTATTTGAACTTGGAATATTCATTTAATCACCTTAAATAAAATCAAGTTATAAAATCATATCCTTTAAAAATCTCAAATTCAATAAGTTTCAAATCGATTTAATTAAATAAGATTCTTAATTATATACAATTTCAAATGAATTCAAATTTATCTTCCCAACCTTAAATTATAAAAATCATTATAAAAATCTACTTTTTAAAATATAAATTTAAATAAATACTTAAACATATTATATATTAATTAAATCAAACTTTATTAAATTACATAATATTATTAAACTTATTTTATATTAAAACTAATTTACACATATTTTAAAATAGTAAAATTATAAGTAAATTCTCAAAATTTAAAATTTCAATACTAATTTATAATTTTAAAAAATTTCAGTAACATCCCATCTTTTTGTACGTTTTAAATCGACGATAAACCACACACGTCAAACTCAAACCATACAAAAGGGTGGATTGTTATAGGGTAAATAAGAAAAGCATAGAAAGAAATAAAACAAAATAGAATCTCACAGCGGAACGATAGAATATAATAATCAAATAAACAGTTCATGAAGCTGTTTACAAAATATTCGATTATATTTATACAATACATATCAAAGTTACACATACCAGAGCATAATAATTAATGCAGTGGAATACAATGGTGTAGCGAAATATAATAAATAGTAATAATAATTCTTCGTCTTCGTCCTCCAGAAATAAGGTCTTCAAATCCTGAAATGCTCAGATTGACCCGAGCGAATTGAAAAGACAAAACACTCAAGTCAGAACTAAAAGATCTTATATAAGTTAAATCAACGGTAAATAATATGAGTGGAACGGCGTCAGAGATGTTTACAGAATTTGATGTCTCCTATCCAGTGTCAAACGTGAGTGTAGTAACTTAAGAGATGTTCGGGATTCACATCTCCTAAGGATCCGTTAAACTATTTAATACGTAGTAATATTTCGCTATTATAATAGTGTCTAGTAGTAAAATAAACTTACTTTTAAATAGCGTTAAGGGGTTACCCATATTGCCCTTAACACGTAATAATGCCAATAGTCTATACAGTACCGTAATACCTCCTGATCGGGAGGCTACCAGAGGATACTCCATAGGTACAACACAAATCAAACTCGTACAAGGCGCGCTAGGGTAGGTGATATGGCACACAAGGCAATGCCAGGGTAGATATCCCAATTACGCATCTGGGCTGGTGGTAACGCGTAGCAGCTACTACCGCCCACCTCGAGCCACACCCCCAAAACCAAAAATAAAAAGTGGCCACCGAATCAATCCAAAAGTCAGAGTATAATATCGAAGGAGTGTGTCCGATAAGAGGGGCTACCTTCTTGGCCTGAGAATCCCTCATGTTTTAGCCACCTTGTGCCAACTCATGGGAGTCGGGTCCACGTATATACCTTAATAGAATGTTGTCACCATCCTACTTCATTCTGGAATCTCCACCACGTACACGATTGTTAATGTGGTTTCGGAGTTGGCAGAGAGTATGACAACTTCCGATCCCGGTCTCTTCAACAACAAACCATTATTACAACACCACGGACATTTCAAAATAATTTATACTTCAAAACCAGAATATAATATCCATTTCAAAACCATATAATTATAATATCATTTCCATTTCAAAAATCAAATCAATATGATATCATTCTTATAAAACCCAAATCAATGTAATATCATTTTTATGTCAAACATATCCCTTTTCCAAAATCATAGCACTTTCAAATTTATACACTTCGAAACCAAACATTTGAAATTAAAACACTTTTAAAACATAATACTTTGAAATTCATAACTTCGGAACAATCAAGAATAAAATAAAATTTATAAAATATCTAAAATCAATATTTATATAAACCATATATTTCTTTATAAAACCATAGAAATCAATTTCAAAAATATTTATATATAGACCAGCGGTGCCCGTATATAATTTTCTATCTTGTGGTCAAGTGATACGGATATTTATCATTACAATCCGCAATTTAAAATAAAAATATGGTTGTATATCATTTCAAACCGCAATCCCAAATTAAATAAAATCCATAACAACTTGCAGTTTATAACGGTATAAAATACAATATCCATTCATCCAATATCGAGCATCAAACATTTATCACAATCATCATCCAATTCAATCAATAACATCAATATAGAATAGATAATAAATAACAGGCATTTACTGGCAGTTTATATTCAAAAATAAATTAAATAACTATTTAACTGGCAGTTTATATGCAATAATAAATTGAATAACAATTTAATTCAATAAATTCAATTTAACTGGGATGATGATTGAAAATATGCCAAACAGTCATAAATAAATTTAACAAACATAAGAAATTTTAGAAGTTGTGAGTGGGTTAAAACACTCATCTTTTGAATTAAAATTGAATTCAAATCCAATTTAGACCCAAAATTTGAACAATCTCAGAATTCATCCAAACCAGCGCCAAAATGTCCGGAATTTCAATAAGATCCTAGCAGAGAAAACCACACATGAATTGGACCTCGTATGTGAAAGTTACGTATGTTAAAACATCGAACGATTTAAATTATAAGATAAATAAACAATTAATAATTAAGTAAACCTCACATGCCATGTCACCTTCGTTATAGCAGAACGTGATAAAACCAGAACCGAATGAACGCACGCGGGCATTGAACACGGAAACCCCCTTTTGACCGACATTTGACCACGTCTATCGACCACCAGACGCCGCCGTAGGCCGAGCCACCGCCACCATCTCCACCTACTCGCCAAGCCGCACCCACCGGTGCCCCCCACGTGCGCTCCGGTCGCCAAAACCGCCACCGGCTGCCACTTATACCGAACCCTGATCAAAATTTTGACGGCAATCCGACCATTGAATCAACCAACTACCCACGCCGATGAACTACGAGCGACCATCTCTATACGCCGGTACCTCTGATTCGCCAACCAATCGATGATCATCAACCACCAACGAACGACCGAGAATTCTTCGATGATTACTGATCAAAGATGAATCAAAAAGAAAAACGAATTGCAGTTCTGAGATGCATTCATCAAGAGCTTCGAATCCATATAAAATTTGATATATTCTGTGGAGTTTGAAATTTTGATTTGAATTTGATATTGGAATTGGCTGTGAAATTTAGGGTTTGTCTACCATTGAGAAAGAGGAGCACTTGAAATTGTACGTATGGAAAAATGAACATAAAAAATAGGCTAGGGTTTATAACAAGGTATATATAGAAAAAGTTGATATAAAATAGATGGACACGATTGATTTACACGTTTAACGATAAAATGGCCCGAAAAGTCCGCTCTGACTCCGGAACAACATTGGGTCAATCCATATATCAAAATAGATGTTTTCAAATATTTTAAAATCAATGGAACGGGTTTCAAGTCCAAATTCAATCGTATGAAGAAGTTATGCTAAAATCAAGTTATTTCAAATTGATTTCAATTGATTTCAATTTAATTTATTTCAAGGCGTTTCAAGTCCGTACGATCAAACGACAAGTCCGATCGTTACGAAACTTGAAATCCTACAATAATTTACTGTTATAGATTCGATGAAACTGATTTCGTCGAAATCCGAGTCAGTGGCCAAAATGGCTATTGTTACATTAATTAAATAATTTAATATTAAACCAATTAAATCAAAATTTCTAACAAACTTTATCATTTGATTCCTTAAACAATTGCAATACTTTAACAATTTAGGTATCAATGCAAAGTTAATTATCTACCAATTTCCGTATTCAATTTCAATTTTAATAAATTCATAAATCATCAATTGAAATTCCAAATGAATCTATTTATTTGATTCTAAGTCTTATTATTCAATCCATTATCATCAAATAGATAAAATTAACATCGGCTCAAGCTTTATTACATAAATATCTTCAAATTTCATCTAAATTAATATTTACGAAATATTTAAATATTTAATTCCATTTATTTGCTATAACTCAATCACTATAATTTAAATTCAAATAAATTAATAAATCTTGTTTTCCATTCTTTAAATCAACCTATTGTCATATTATAAATGGAATTGACATTACTTTCAAATATTATCTTAATTTACATTAACATAATATTTAATTATATTTATTAAAATTATTTCCCAATTTACTAAATACAGTCAATTATAATCTTGCAATTGTTTCAATTAATTGAGTTTGCACTAATTTATTTATTTAGTAACTTGTATTAACATTATCATCCTTATTCTAGTGATTCCATTATTAGATTACAAATTTTTATTTCCTTTCCGAATTAAATTACCAAACTTATTAAATTAACAAAATTAATTACCAAAAATTATAGGTCGTTACAATTTCAAAACATATAATTTTAAAATTAAGGATTTAAGCTTTATAAAATACATATATAATATCTTAAAATCAATATTTATTAAACCATATATTTCTTTTCAAAACTATAGAAATCATTTTTGAAATATTTATAGATAGACCAATGGTGTCTGTATATAATTTTCCATCCTATGGTCAAGTGATACGGATATTTATCATTTCAACACGCAATCCCAAATTCAATTCAAATGAAAATCGCTTGGGTTTATCATTTCAACTCATAACGATTTTATCCTATTCTACAAGATAGTTCGGGTATGTATCATTTCAACCCATAGTGAATTCTATACTAACAGAGAACTTGCAGAGTGAGAATAGATAGGATATAATATAACAGGCATATATCATTAACGTAAATAACAAGATTGGTGTCAGATGTCATAAGTGAACAGATTCAGATAATAACATATATATAGCAATGTAAATAACTAACAGCAGCATATTTCATTTGTCCTTTCAATTGAAATCAAATTTAATAAATATAATAACGATAATAGTGAGTGATTGCTCACCTTTCGAGGTTAGGGAGAATAAACAATGAATTGAGTTACGAATCCGAACACGCAGACCAAAGCAAAGTAAGATAGGCACGAATTTGACTGACAAAGCTGATAGATAGGAAATCGAGAATCAAAATTAGTTTGATATAACAGAAACAAAATGTATATATTTAATATTATAAATTCTGTTAATTCATATCCAACGAAATCCCTATCTTTTTTAACATTCAAAAATCAATGCTTATGCTAAAATTAATATAAACTTACTTTGTTAAAATAAATATTTTGACTCAAAACAGATCATATAAACTCATATAATATATATATATATATATATATATATATATATATATATATATATCGCTATATACACATATAAACTCATGTACTTATTATATCTAAAATACTAACAAACCAAGGTATAAACTTAAGTAAACCTTTATATATATATATATATATATATATATATATATATAAAACTGGAAATTAACATATATAAAACAATATACAAATGAACTAGACTACCATTCCGCAATTAAATCTGCAAACACATGTATCTGTAAGCATACTTTATTACAAAACATGTATAATACTTTTATACTATAATATGTAGCATGCCTATAAACTGTACCATATGGAATATATATCTTCCTTTCAAAAGGTTTACAATATTATCATTAATATTCTTCCAGACAATACCAAATATCAACAAAATTTTCATATGAAATATAAATAATCAGTTGCAAAATCATAAACATGTATAGTAGAAGACTTGTAATATGTAATATGACGTGTTTATATACCTTTTAAAAAATATACATTCAAAACTACCGAAACCCATATGTATACAACTTACAGATTCACAACAGACTAACTTTATACAAATATATATTATATAGATATATTAGGTACTACATATAATATGGTTGAAACATTTATATACAACTTACTTAAACTCATATATAAGTTGACATAACACAAATACAATCCACATATTATTATACACATATGTATATGACCTCTGTGTGAAAATATGTAGGCTAACGGTATATATATTAGTAGATAACTAGGTCAGAGAGCAACATATATAACAAGTATAATACATATAAAGAACGTATAAAATACTACATGTATATATAAAAAACCTTTTTATACGCAACTTATACAATATATATATAGCCATATATAGAAACATACATATATTCTTAATATGATATATGTATGTATAACAGATTCTACGATTTAGTCTATATATATAACATATAATAGATGCAGATCCATATATATGCCATAACAAATATACTCCTGTTAAATTGTAATAATATTGCAAATCTATATTAATAAACATACACGTATAGAATCCTTAATATATATAGGTAATCTGTATTTAATCCAATAAGAGAACTCAAAATATGTCTAGAGCAACATATATTCAGGCTCGGTTACCAGAAACTCACTATATTTACAATATATATACAACTTTCATATACAGCCATATATATATATATATACATATATATACATATGTATATATATATATAGGCTAACATCTGTAAACCAGAACAAATTATACTTTACTAAAAATTTACTAAAGTATGAACCCAATGTATGTAAATGCTTTTAAACACACATATAAATATATAAACTTAATAGAATATATAATAACAAATATATATATATATATACATATACCAAAGGAACTGCAGTGAGGTGAAGGGGAGGAAATGATGGCCGATTCTCTGGTGGTGGTAGGGAAAATAGGTGATGAGGCAAACAAGGTAGGATGGTCAAGCGGAGGTGTGACGACCCGGGATTTTGGCAATATTATTTTAATAAGCATTTAATCTAATTAAATGCACTACAAACTTAGCATTTTAAAAATGAATAAAACATTTTGGAACATTTGCCATTTATTCATATATATGTATGTATGTATTGTGAAGGAAACTTTGATTTGGAAATTTAAAATAAAATATTTCAAAAATATTTAAAATATAATCTATCTTATTCAATTTAATTAATACTCTACTTTATTAGCATTTAATCTAAATATATGCATATGAATGTAATATAAATAATAATGTTTAAAATAAAATTAATCTTATCAATACTAAATACAAGTATAAAATAAAATATATGGATATAGATTAAGTATTGATAATTTAAACTCAAAATATATGTGAAAGAATAGAAATAAAAAGTATAAGTGGTTATTTGTGCATATGCAACATAAGTTAAACCAATACAAATAACTAAACCTATTTTATATTGAGCGCATAAGACATAAAAGCAAAACCAGGCAAGAAGATACTAAAAAAAAATATTTATATATATCTACATACATATCAAATAGGATAAGTACGTAAGCTTGAAAGGAAACATTGCATTAAATACTATCATCTCAAGCACATAATAAAGTCAATTCACAACCTATATAAATCATTTCATTTTCATAAAAATCTTGTCTAGTCAAAAAAAAAATCTTATCTGGTTAAGAATAAAGGCTGGTCAAAAGAAAAGGTAGGAAAAATAAAGGGGAACTTGCTGTGAACAGAGAAATGTAGAGCCTATCTTTTCTATTTATACCTCCACTTGCCATTTTTCCATTCATTTGAACCAAGTGAAAAAAAAGGGGCTAAAAACTTCATTGCATTTCATGACTAAAGAAAAATTAAAAAAAAACAAGGCAGAGAAGATCAAATCATAGTAATTCATCTTCAACCAAGCAGGGTAGTAGTTTTCAAAAGCCTATTGTTCTGTTCAAAACAAAATTTGGGAGTAAACTTTCCTTTTTAATATTTAGTCTTTATGATATGCTTATGTTAAAGGTGGAATGGAAATAGAAATTTGAGTCTGTGATCTCATAAGAATAGATTTTTTTATATGCCTGTGAATGGATAAAGTGCAAATGCCTGTACAGCTTTCATTTCCCTCTGTTTGTTTTCCTGACATGCACAAGCTTTCAAAATTTAAAACATCTTCTTCTAAACAGTTATAGGTCATGATGATTGAAGAGATTTTGTTTGAAATCGAGTATTCTTATATTTAAAAATGATTCCAGAGCCAACTATGAAGCAATGTCACGGTAAAATAGGGATTACCATAGGTAATCAAATAATTCCAGGAAATTAAGTTATTTCAATTCACGTTGTCACATATATAATTAGAATTGACTTGGAAAATGGTTATTTTTAGTAGCTTAATCATGATTTATAGTTGAGCATTCGTTGAGGAAAGGGGGAATGAACGGGAAGTGGTCGTGGGGATTTTCTGGCGAACGCGTGGGGTTTCAAGCACTGGGATTGTGGTCGAAGAAGGCTGGAGTGATGGTGGTCTCAGGAAAAATAGCGGACTATTTTCTTGGTGATTGTGGTGGCTAGGGAGGATCAAAGTAGGGTTTAACACACTTGTATTCGACGTTGGCATTCAGTGGGTTTCTCGTCATCGTGACTTGATCGTAGTTGATCGCGTGGCTTGTTGGAGGAGCTGGAGATTGAGACGTAGCTGCGGTGAAGATGGCAGAGGTGTTTATGGTCGGAGTCGCCGGAGCAGGGTAAGTTTTCGATCGGCGTTAGTTTCAGATTTTCAATCGAGTGCTCATTTTCGATTTGCAACGGGATCTTGGATTCTGGGTTCTCGAGAAGGCTTGCGTGGATAGTTGTGATCGTCGAGAATCGCTGTGATGACCTACGGTGGTCGGAGACGTTGGCGTACGTTCACCATGTGCACGTTGTTCCTGGGTTGATTGAGGTTTGAGAAGATGTTGATTTTCTCGTGCGAGCTCGTGGTTTTCTGATGTCGACTCAAAGCAGGGAACGAGCGCGAGCGTATCGTTTTTTGTTCGAGAAGGGCACAAGTTGGACTCGAGAAGCTTTGGTGTTGCAACTGTTTTCAATTTTAGAATAAGTGATGCCATTTTTTTTAGTAATTAAGCATAAACTGTTTGAAGTTTCAGAGTTTAAGATATTTTTGTTTTCAAGGTAATGTTTCTAAGATTTAAAAGTAAAGTAAAATCAAGTTTTAAATATAATTAAAGTAGATAAGCTTTAAGATTTGATTATCAAAATTTTAAAATAACCATATGATAAACGTATTTAAAACAATTTTTGGAAGATATCAAGGATTTAAAGGTTAAAATTTAGATGTTTAAACTTCTTTTAAATCGATTTCTAAATGTTTATTTGTAAATATGGTTTAATGATAATTAAGTAATCAATTATTGTAAAGGAGTTGCCTTTAAGTTATTAAGATTTTGATTAATTTAAAATATTTAAAATAAATAAGGTTAATTAATTATTGTTATTAACATAGGAATAGTTAATTTATGTAAATGATTTGTTAGTAAGTAAAATTTTAATTAAGATAAATGATTTTCTTAATTAATTAAGGATTTTTAAATATAAGAAGTTAACTAATTATTTAATTAATGATTAGTTAATTGTACGGTTAATTTAAATATCACTTAATTAAGAGAAGTAATTAAAGAATTGTTAATAGTTAATGGAGATCATTAACTTGAGATTATTAGATAATTAATTAATGTGATTAATTTTACTAATCTATTATACTGATTGATTAAAGATAATCATTTATGGAGATGGATTAAGTATAATTACTTAATGAAAGTAATTAGAGGAATTAATTACTCAATGTAGTTAATTAAGTTTAATGTGATTAGTTAAGTTAATTAATTAAGTTTAGTTAATTTAAGATAATCACTGGATGATTTATTAAGTATAATTACTTAATGTAGTTAGTGAAGAATAATTACTTAGTGAAGTAATTAAGATGGGTAATTACTGATGTAATTAAATAAAGGAAAATTACTTGATGGGAAGTGATTAAAGGATAATTACTTGGTGGAAGAAATTAAGTGATAATTACTTAGTATAATTAAAGGATTAATTAAATTGATCAAGGAGTTGGTTTAATTGAAGGAGTAATTTAGGAAAATTAATTTCTGATTGTGATTAATCAAGGCTGATTAATGAATGTAATTAAGGTAAAGGTTAATTATTAAGTGAAATTTAAGAATAATTAAATCATGAGAGTAATTAGAAGATAATTAATTAATGTAATTAGTGGAAGTGATCAATCTAGCTCATGAATAATTGAATGATGATAAGTGCTTTGGATTGGTTGATATCTATGATATGAATTGCGGTGTGATATGATATGTTGGATGGATAGTAATAATGTGATTATCTATCAATTATAAACTGATGTATAAAAGTGCTATCCGATAATTAAAATTGAATTATATTTAATTGAATAACTTGGGATAAGATGACATTGGATTCGAAGAGACCGGAGTCAGGTATTAGTTAATACCCGTAACTACTTCGATTCTTTATAACTGATATGTGGAATCAATAGGTTGAAATGGAATGATTACGTGAATTGGACTACTTAATCTAAGTTTGGTACTTAGAAATTGATGTGTGAAATACGTAAGGTTTATTACAACTTGTGAAATTGTAATTTGATACAAGTTACCCCGGGTTTTATATAAGTTGTATGCGTTGGTATTTCACATTAGATGAGTTTACTCACGCTGGTTTCCAGCCTGACCCGGTGTTACTTTGATGTAATGATCGAGTCAGACCGAGTATTACACATTTCAGGTAAGGACGTTATGGAGCTCAGGAGGCGAGCTGGATGGCAAGAACGTATGGAGTGTTTCCGCTGTATTATATTATTGTATATCTGAGTCATGATGATTGTGTATATCTTGTGCCTGTATATATGTGTAACTCTGATGTATTAAAATGTAACCGACAGATATAGTATTCTTTTGTAAACTATTATTATTTGATATTATATTTTGATCCGCTGCAAATGTGAGATATTGGTGTTTTCTATTTCTTCTCCTTCTTCTATCTCTTTCTTCTTTTTCCTAACTATCTGGAATTTTCGGGATCGAAAATTTTTGGTCGTTACAGGAGGCAAGAAGAAGATGGGTTTCGGGTGGCTTTGGACGAGTGCTAGCTGTTGGTTTCGAAGGGGGTGGAGGTCGGGTTGATCGATGCAGTTAGGCTTGGGTGGCGGAGACCAAGGGTATGAGGCTAATGGCAAAGCACGGGATGGGGCTCTGTCCGCTATAGGTTGATCCAGAGGGAGGGAAGAAGGCGGAGGTGAGGGAAGACGAGGTGATCGAAGGTGGGAGGGTTTTCATGGCGAGGTGGAGGATCTGGAAAGAATGGAGATGGCGTAGGGAGGACTCAAATGTTTCTCTTCTGTAAACAAAATAAAAGAAAAGGAAAGAGGGGAGAGAATGAACAGCGTAGCTTATAAAAATTATATAAAACTTCTATATAACGTATATGTTCAGATGAAAGGACACAGTGAATTTTGAACGAACCAAAAATAAAAATCAAAGTTAGGGAAAAACAAAAGTCATCTGAAATCATTAAGCTCATTGATTCACGTGGGTAACTGAAAAGGGAAAAGAAACCAAAAGATTATAAAACCGATACGAAATCGTTTTTGCAGATTCCGCTGTGTACCGGACTTCAAAACACAGAATTGAATATACCACAGAAATCAGCATGACGAGACGATAAAAATAGTATACAGATATTAGTGGTATGATCTTATCAAAATTTGATGATCGGTACCGAAAATGCTGCAAATCCGTCGAAAATAAGATAAACGAAGCAATAACGGTTCAAATTTTGGAAACGAAAACATCTCCCGCAGAAGATGATTTACAAATTTATTGTATAAAAATATTTAGGTTTGGAAAATATTTTATTATCATCAAATATTAACTGATTCAAATTTAAATAAAATTACACAAGAAAATGGACTTCCATATTATCTGATGAAAATTTACCATTTGCTATGTTTAAGTAGACGTAATTCAAATATCAAATTTTTATTTAAAAATATTTTTATTTAAAATTTCATAAAAATTCAATCAAATATATTCTTAAAACCATTAAAATTTACGGCTCATTACACTGGTGATGTAATATGTTGTGTATGCATGCATATATGTTGATTTGGTGTTGCTTCCTTATGCTGAAGTTTGAGTAGACGATAAAGATTTTAACTTGAATGTTCGAAAAGTTAGTTAGTATTGTGAAGTAATACATTTTTTATGATGGTGCTTTAATGTTATGATGTTATATGATGTTTCAATGTTGTATTTGTCATATGAAGATTCATGACATGAAGATAGCGATTTGCTAACCGAAAGTGACATAGAAATCCCTTTTTTGTCGAAAGTTTGATTTTTGTTTTCAAAGTGAAAAGTTTCCAAGTTTAAATATTTGATTTTGGTTTCAAAAGCTTATTTTCATGTTTTAAATAAGACAAGAGTTCAAAGTTGAAGATCTAAAAGTTAGAAAATCAAATTTCCAAGTTTGAAAATTATGGGTCCGTATAGCGATAGTCGCTATAGGCGCAATTCAAAAAATCAAACTATTTTTCTAATCTCAACTTCTTTTAACTTAAGATCTTTTTAGAAAATGTTTTTTAACAATAATTTAGTAATTAGATAATAATTATTTAATTAATTATTTAATTAATGATTAATTAATTAATTAAGGTAATTAACACTTAATCAATTATCAATAATGGTTTTTAAACTTAAGTGTTAATTAATTAAGTTAATCATGATTTGATAATTAATTAAAGTTAATTATTATTTAATTATTAATTAAGGATTATTTGATTATTTATTTACGATAATTATTAATGAATTATTATTTTGAAAAGGGGTTTATTTAATTAATCTTTGATTAAAATTAATTATGTTTAATAAGGTTTAACTAAAGTTTAATTAAATTTTATTAGAGCTTAATTACTATTTATAAGGATTTGATTTTCTTTTATAACGGTTTTAATTTATTTTAAAACCGCTTTGAGTTTAAGTAATCAGCTTTGTTTTAAACTGTTTTCTTTTAAAATTTGTTTTAAATCAAGGGATTTCTGTGTCGCTTATCCTTAAGTAACCCCATATGATCAGCAAAGTTAAATAACATCTATTAATAGAATAAAATACCATTCTTCTATTACAATTAACTTGGACATTTACTTAAATTGATTGATTGTTATATGTTGATCTCTTATATACATGTTGGTATGTGATGCCACGTTAAACTGGATAAGTAAAATCAAATTAAAAACATCGTATGGTCATTAAGCCTCCATTTGATCTTGTAATGATAAATATTTCATTTTCTTTTTGAAATGATTTCAAAGTTATTGCATTGTGAACAAGATATTTAAAGGTTGAGTTGGCAAATGGTTTTATTAAAGATGGAAATGGTTTTTAATGTTATGAAAAGAAGTTTACAAAGAGTTTTCTAAATGATTTGTATGTTTATAAAAAGAAGTTTTTATAAAAAGTTTTGTAATGGAATCTGGGACTTCATAAGGTATTTTGGGTAAATGGATTTGAGTTTTTAAGCAAAGATGATTACATGTATAAAGAAAATTTATAAAACGGATTTGCTTATTAAAGGAAGCTAATTTGAATAACGTTATTTAGGAAGTTTGTTTAAACAGGAAAGGTTTATAAAGAAATTTTATAAACGATTTTGGGGTATCTTATAAAAGAAGTTTTAGAAAATGTTATGGATATTCATAACGGGAGTTTATAACAGGTTTGGATATTTATAAGAAATTTGTATAAAAAGTTTGGATGCTTATAAAAGTAATTTATATAAATGATTTTGAATATTTATAAAATGGTTTTATAAATGAATTTAGAAGCTGGAAAGTATTTTGAAATGGATTTGGATTTCAAGTAAAAGAGATTTCATAAATGAAATAGATTTGATTAAAAAGGGTTTATCGGAAGAAATATAAAGAGAATTTGAGATCAAGATTTCTCTAAACCGACGTTTTAAAAATGGTGGTATGGAACATCTGTTCTGCACTTAACACCGAGGAGATAGTGTTTAGGTGTGTCCTTACTTCCAATTTAAACAACATTTTTTAATCCTTTTTAACATGATTTGGTAGTAAGAAGATATTCAAAGATGTTTTGTGAATATACTTATGTCAGAGATATAAGTATACGAATGTTTTAGACAAACGTTTTGAAAAGAAATTTATTAAATAAAGATTTGTTATAAGGCTTAGTGGTTGCTATGGATAAATAAATTTCTAATGGAATTGGTTGTTCTTTATTTATTTAATAGTAAACAACCAACCATCAATCTAGACATGTTTTGACTCAGGAGGTATGTTGGGTATATTCAAGTTCCCTGGCGAGGACTCGATTGCTTAGTGTATACTTTCAAAAGAATAGTAATTGTGTTAGCCGAAAATTGTTTCTTAGTTTTGGATACACCATTCTTCGAGTTTATTCGAACCACCCTAAACAAATAACGAACGATGTTGAATCATACTAAAGTATGCTATGGAGTTATACTATTCTTCATGAAGGTGATTCCAAAATGGAAGACAATACGGTGGAATGTTTGTTCGATCATGGATGATTGTAATTGGTAGTGTATCTCTGCTTGGAGGGCGTTGTTAGCATTCCAAGATGGTCTTCTAAGTGGTAGAAGTTAAAGACGTGACTTCACGAGCCTTACAAACTGGGAAATGTCAAAAACAGGGTATGCAGTAGAGCCATGTGGTCTGTTACCATTAGGAGTCGTCATCCCATTCTAGATTGTCCATATTTGAGTTGTTTTGCACAAACACTATGGTGGTATAAGGCCTTGGTGTCAAAAGGAGATAAGATAATCTTGTTCGTTATGTTAAAGGGGCAACTGACTCTATGTAGAAGGGGTACAAAAAGTTCTTGTCAGACTCCGATGTATTTTCTAAGGGTGCACCATCAGAAGGTAGTTCCTTACATTGCCATATTATGGAGTCCAGTCTCTAATACGTGCCTTTACTATTCTGATTTTAGAGCCTAATATGCTGGAATTTAATATGGTAATAATTCCAGCTATTTTGATATTTATTTGAAACCATAGATATTATTATAATATCATTGGATTTTTATATACAAATGTATTGGTTATCGTAAGGTAAAATCATATCCGTGTATATGTGCAGCGTGGTCTTACGAGATGCCTTTGATTTAAGGTTTTTATAAAGTTAAAATATATGCTTTGTTTACACCAGATCTATGTCTAACCCGGAGTTTATTTTTTTTTCTAAACTCTTGGGTGCTCAAATTTGACTAGCGGCCAAGCAGTTCAGTTTTTTCCACATATTCATTTTGGAGGAGCTTGGAGTAGGTGGCTTCGTCGATGGCTAGTTATTACTTTGTCTTCTTGTGTATTATATGCATGTTGCATTAGTTAGATAGGGACAGACTGTTACAACTGTCCTAGCATAAATTTGTATTAATTTGACTTTGAGGTAACATTTTGAAATCACTTTTTAATATATTATGTTGAGTAATATATATTATTTCGTTGCGTTGTGAGATTCTGTATTGTTTAGTTTTCTTCTCTTCTATCTTTTCTTTCTTTCACCCCTAATGACCCGTCTTTCGGACGACTAAATGATCGACACACGAATACCGAGAATGTATTAAGTGTCGTCTTTGGAAGTAAGGAAGGAGGATCATTACGATTGTTACTTCAAATGTTTTGTACTACTATTATCTTCTAATACTTGAAATCACATCATAAGTTTATTGATATTAAATTATTTTATATCTTGAAACATAATGTTACATGTTATAGCATTTTTAGATTATTTGATGTTTCATGATAGGACACATAAGAAATATATTTCTAATGCCCAATTTACATCATAATGCCACCACGTTTTCAATCTTAGAACAAAGAATATAGCACTGGCATATGCTGCCATGTAGAAGTTTAAAATGGCTTTTCTATTGCATTTGAGGTTTATTCTTTTTCAAGCATATGTTTATGTGTGATTAGTTTATACAATATTCATGTGCATTCATAGTGATGTTTTTTGCAAAACTTACATTTTAATGCTTTAAATTTTTAATTTTAGCATTATATGTTTAGGCAATAAAACATGCTCTTCAAATCATGAAATTCGATCGACTTTTCTTAAAAATTGGGATAGATTATATGATATTATGTGGAAACTGAAAGCGATTATGGAGATTATATGGTTGAAAACATGTATTGGAATTCAAGGGACTTGAGGCCAACTCCATGGATCTTTGAACCAAAAGACAGTTGCTTTGGTTAGCGGACAGTAGAAGAATTTGATGCTGGTTTTCTTTTAGACAATTGAGTTATTAATACATTTATGGTTAGGGCAAAGGTTATCTCTAGCAAAAGTGCCACAAAGTGGTTGTGAGATTGAAATAAAGTTGTTTCCTATAAGGCCTTTTCTTTTAAAAAAAAAAAATCTTTTTTATGTAGAGTCGTTGAGATACCTTTGTTCCAGTAGATGGTTTTCCCTCTACCTCATTCTATATATAACCTTGAAGTTTTATTTTATTTGTATGATGTTATTATGTATTAAATATTTGATTCATATCTTTAGTTGTAAGCTTTTGCTTTGCATATTTAAATTTTTCTTTCCCGCTGTCAATTTATTTTCATGTTTGTCCAGAATAGAAATATGAAATACATGTTTGATCTGTGAACTTATGCACTTGGTTTCATCATATCGTTAGAACATAAGTCATCTAACATTGATTTTCGGGCCTACTATTTTATGGTTTAGTTTTCTAGACTGCGAGTTTAAAATTTACTCACCAATTGGTATAAGAATATTGGTTAGCTTAAAATATCCTTAAGACATATGTTTTTTTACTGGAAATTTATTGCTTTCAAATTTTCTACCTATCCTGAGAAAATAGTCTCTTTGAATGCTTAAATGATTGTTTATTTTTATATTTTGCTCATACTTCTGTACTAACATGGATGAACACTGTGTTTTTTCTTAACTAGGTTATGAATAACAGCAGGCTTAACAACAAAATAGGTTTGAAAAAATAAATAGTAAATGTATGTTCTCATGTGATAAAAAAAAGCTTATGTATAAATCGATCAACATAGCGTCAAATCCGTGCATGTGGCACGTGTTCTTCATAATTCAATATTAGGTATGAGTTGGAGATGTTAAATGAAAGTTGGAAATAAATTGTTATAGTGCGGGTTAAAGTTGTAATTTCCAGTCAGATATGGTATACGTTATAAGTATCATACGCTATGGTTGATTCTTGAGTATACCATGAAATTTATTTATTCTTCTGACAACATGGACGTTTGTACAAAAATAAGTAGGCAATAAAAGTTACCGCTTACCTATTCAGGTTTGCTTCACAAGAGAAACCGTTTATCTTTTACGTCACTCGTGAATTTTTTGACAGAGCCATACGAATTCGTACACATAATTTACCATCAGTAGGCGTATGCGCTATGCTGTTGGAAATGTGAACCAAAATTAACTTGAATGGTAGTTATGCCTTGATTTTGGTTACGGGCTCTACAGAGCCGAACCTTTCATTTTCGCTGGGCTAATAGTTTCACCCATCTTCACTTTCAAAGTTTCGACGTTTAAACCGCAATCCCCTGTCCAACATTATTCAGATGCTGACATGTTAATGGCCAATGATTGTTCGTAACTGGACTAAGCCCATTTTCAATGGAGCGTGTATTTTAATGTGGCAACTACTCTATTCATCCTTAGTACATATCCATAGCAATGTAGTTGAGTCATGTTCTTTTCTTTTATCTATTTAAAGATTATTCATTGTTCCATCAAATGAAGCCCGCATAATTTGAAAATCGCATATCCTTCTCATCATATATGTAGGGCTCGCCAACCATTTTTTTGTTCCCTCTCCTTTCTGGTTAATCTATTTTATTTACCAGTAAGTGTTCTTAGTTTGTGTACAACCAACTAGGGATAAACGATATTTGGTTTGAACCGAATTAACCAATCAAACCAATACATTTTGATCGTGTCGGTACAGTTTTAATCGATTTGAGTTCACCTTGTAAAATAATTTATTTTGGTTGTCGGTTTATTCGAGTTCATCGAACTTTTATTGTATTATCCAATTTAAGTTCAGCACGATGCTTTGGACATTTTTATTTTCTTTCGTCCATTCTTCTTTTGTTTATTTAAACCTGAAGCCAAACGTATCAATTCTCCACTTTATGAAAATAAAAATCAATTGCTATCTGTTCTACCGTACCACATATTCTCTAGGAGGATATTTAATCCTCTATGCCAATTATATATTGCACCTTTTACCAGTACAATATAATAATACTCCATATTATTTACAAGATCAACCGTTTTATCTTTCTGCTTCCGTGAAAACTAGATCAACCTACTTCATTTCTTCAACAACGGACAATATACAATTTATACTTATATTTTGGTTGCAACAATCATCTACACTTTAGGTACCATTTTATTTTTGTCAGTTATTGAATCATGAGTTTGTGATTATTGTCTACTGTAGTTTTTTGTGGTAGTGGAGTTACCAAACATTTAGGGCACCCCTACAAATACATATCATCTGCAGTACAATTAGATCATCTATGTTTCTGGTGTTATATGCCTTCAGTTCATAGACCTCTAGTTGATCCTCAAAATCAATATTTGGAATTGTATGCCTCCATCTAAATTAGCATGTTGATTCGCCTTTTGTGTCAGCACATATTGACTTTTATGTTGTGTTACAAAGAACTCTTGTTTTACGATATGCATTATATATATGAAAATATGCATTATATTTGAAATAATGATCATAGTTTAGTTACACTTGTTATCTTCTTATGATATTGATTTGCTGAATCTTCATATCCACGAAACAAGAAAACTGACTCGATGAAACATCATGTCACTTGGTGCATCTTCCCACTTTAACATTAAAAAAATAACAAGTTCGAATCTCTTTCTAAATGGCAGGTACCCTCATTATCCTCTATTGATGGACATAGCTCACAATTTTCTAGTGTTTGACGCTAAGTTTAAAGACATCTTAGTACTTGTATGAGTTAGTTTGTTAATACATAGGTTTAAGGCCACCATCCTGTAAGCTATGTCAACAATGACCATTGTTAGTACTTCAAGATGATACATATATACATACATACATATACATATACACATATATACATACACACACATATATATGGTTGCTTTTTGTGTATGACAATGAAATTGTTATCTTTCTTATTATATAATTACTAGTTTATGTACTTTTATCTAGAGTTTATAGGTTTTTTTAATGAATGCCTGGTGTTTCTATACAATATAGGAAGATGTATGACGAATTATTAGAAGCACTTATTGTCAGGACACGATTTTTCGTCTTCCGAAAATTCAACATCGACACTCACTTTATCGACTGCCGAGAAATCGAACGACGGGAAAACCGAACACTGAGGGTTTTTAAAAAGAATTTAAGAAAAGGAAAAAAGAAAGAAGAGAGAAAATAGAAACTTTTAAAATAGAAGAAAAAGAGAATAGAGAACATTTTGAAAACATAGAACGGAACAGAAAACAAGAACAACATCAGAATCTCACAATTCGCAGCGGAACAACATATAATAGATAAATGAATAATCTTTAAATCAAGAACTATATCAGTTATTACATTTTATCACATTACATTACATCATATCGTCAGAGTGTACAACAACAACAAATAGTGCAGCGGAAAAAGAAATACTATATAAACTAGTAATACGCCATGCCATCCATCTTGCCTCGAGCAATTCCAGAATATCCAGAATATCCTGATGAACCTTAACTCTTGACTGCCCGTGTGAAAAATTGGTGGGCACCCAGAGTTTAGGAAGGAAAATAATAAACTCCAAGTCAGTCATGTGACTGGTGTGAGAACTCAAAACATTTTATTTAACTTTAAAATCAAAATAGAGAGATATTTTTAAAGTCAATTCGCAATGCTTTTAAAAAATGAGACTACCATAAGACCTCCTGCCACACACACAATGCAAACGCAGACTTGGAGAAGATTTCTCCTTATGATAGTCAAACATGCTTGATACACATTTAAAAGAACATTTCATATTATTATTAGTGCATAGTGTAGGAAAAATTCATTTCGAAAGTAGAATATAAATCTTAGCCAACATAGACATTTCGAACTATGCCTACTATAGCTACCATCCAAACAGTGGTGACCACCATAAGTGAATGATAGGTTCTACAACTAATACCGTACAAGTTTCGTATTGGAAATTAGATTTCCAACAAATGGTCAGGCCAAGGAACTTCCCATTGCCACATGAGAATGCCTCTGGAAAGACATCCCCGAGAACCAAACCGGAACTCTGCCAACACAAGGCCGGGTTACCCCTAACTGGGTAACTACTGACACGAGCACGCCATTCCCCGATCGTAAATGACCTTTCTCACGGGATCCCGAAAACCAACAACCACAAAGTAATAAATTCGTAGTAACCACATAGGTTAAATATCTGGGCTCCATACCATGATATCACCTCTATCCAGAAGGAAATGTACATACCCTAAAGGGTGCTACCCCTCATAACCTTGCCGCATCTTTCCTGTTTTGACCATTTCCGGGGTGTGAGGTTCGACGAAGTCACGTCCACAAAAACATACTTTATACAAAAGCCATGCTTTGGGTCAACAAATGATCAACACAATGATCACTAAGATAGACGATCAAATAAACGATCCTATCACAATAATCAACACAATGATCATTTCAGCATCACTCAGCATGTCACATTACCAAATTGGGAATATATCGCTGATAACTTCAACTATATAATCTCTGAGCTCGTACGTCTCAGAGAAGGGTGTTAAGCTAAAAGAATAAATTCTCCGCCACCAACAGAAATATATTTAAATGAAATCGGCTTTATATCTCAACTTGTAATGTCAGACACACAATCCATACAAGTCTGTTCCGAGATCGAACAAAACCGAAGGCACTTACAAAGAAGTCCTTGCAATCCGGATATTCACAATCCTGATCGGATTCACCATCACATATGGAGAACTCTATACCGGAGCAACTCGGTGCAGAGTAAATCGACAGGTCATCCTATCGCTCTCGCAAATACCGGGTCTTCAACACCGATCTTCAATGCAATTATAACGACGTATCACATATTCGGAATGGGTTATACGACCCCATGGTCCTTTCCCGGTTAACCCGAATAGTGAGCGCTTATTTAAAAATAAGTGTGGCATTCACATTCAAACAAATCACATCAATTACCCATTCAAAGGGAAATATTGATAGTCAGTTATTGAACTATCACTGGATATGCACACATCACCAGTTTCCAAATAATTTTCCAAATTATTTATTTCACAAAATATCTTTACAAGATATATAATTTTCAACACTTCAAAAATATTCAATATTTATTTTTAAACCAATTTCACTTTCTTTATAAATTCCTTAGTGAATTTATAATTCCAAAATATCAATGAATATTCGATTTCAATTATTCATTTCAATTTTCTTTTCAATTTATCTTCAAAAAGATAAATTCTCAAAATATTCACTTTATATTGGAAAACATTTCCATACTTATTAAATAAGTAATCCACAAATCTTTTATTTTCTACACTTGGAAAATATTCAATATACTTCAATCGAAATTAAGTATATATTTCATTCTTTAAGGAAATCATTCACTTAAACATATTTATTTGGGCCAAAACGAATGTTACGTAAAACATCGTTAGATCGTTTTAATTCTATTTCAAATATCACATTCAAAACAATTTCTTTAACATCTTATTCACAATTCAAAAACGTGAATAAACTTCATTAACAATTTCATCCTTTTATTCATTTTAATTCAAAGGATTATTCACTATTCAAAAATGTGAATATAACTCCATTTATAGGTTTCAACAAATTTTCTTGTCAAAATAAGTCATTTGTGAATTTATAAAACAACGTTTATAAATTCCATTTCCATTTGTTTATAAAAACTTCCTTTTTATAAATTCTTTTATTAACCTATTCCAGTTTATAACTCAATTATAAACTAAAAGTTCATATTATAAGTTAAATACTTATAATCTATTCGTTTACAAAAATCGTTCCTTTGAACTTCAAAATTATAAATCTTATAACTTATAAGATTCAATTATTCACCCAAATCTATTCCTCAATTAACTTTACCAATTTATAAATCTTACTATTTATAAATTTTATTTATAACTTCACAGTTTATAATTCTATAAATTTCATTCTTATAACTTCACCATTTAAATTCTATAAATTTCATTCTTTAATGAAATTCATTTTCACTTCATTCAAACACTTATAAAAACTCGTTTTATAATTCAAATGTTTTAATTTATAAATATCAATTTATAAATCCTTTAATATAAATCAATTTATATTATTCTTTAAAACGTCTTTAATTTCCTTTATAATTTCATCCTTTCTCTTGATTTATAAAATAATCAAATTTTATAAATCCTATATTTAAACTTTTCACAATAATTCTAAAATATCTCGATTAAACTATTTTATAAAATCAATAGCATCATATTCTCAAAAATCAGTTTTTAACTGTATTTCATAAAAATCATAATTTTTATAACATTAAAAATTATAACGTTTATTTATTTAAAATGGATCAATTCCAAAATTATTTTATAAAACGTATACTTTCTAAAATCACTTTAAAATCATTTTAAAATCCCAAAATCTGGGTCCAATGATGCTACACACCAAATAGTCAATCACGACAACAACGATATCATATATCGATATGATAATCCATCAAATATCAAAATATCTGAAATCAAATAAAAACTGTTGAGGAATCCAGTTGGATCCATCCAACCTGTTTTCCTGCATCCACAAACATTAGCACAATACCAATTCTGTTCCAGTACGAAATTATCGCGGTATATGTTTTTATTAAATATTATCCGCTTAATAGACGGCGCAATAGGGTCTCATCCGCTAAAAAATGCGGGGAATCAACAACTCCAATATATACATATGCCAATATATATATTGCTATTATATATAATACCAATTTCACTGTTTATGAAATATTCGCGGTATATGTTTTTAATAAATAACATCCGTTTACTAACGGCGCATAATGTCTATTTTAACAATCAATAGATATTTATCAACATTCAAACATGCATTCAAATATTTTAAATCTAGCTATTTAAAATAAAATCGAAACTGATTCGATTGAGTGAGAAGTTCTCACCTTGATTTTAAATTCCGTTTTAGCGATTTATTTCGAATAAAATTAAACGGACGTTTAATTTTACCCAAAATTCTCACTAATTCCAAACGACTCCAAACCAACTCCATCGCGTAGTGCTCGTCCATACGATTCCAACGCAACTGGTTTCGCGCGTTTTCGACCTCGTATGAAAAAGATATGAATTTTTGAAGTTTGTACACGATTTTAATAACAATTACAACATAACTTTAAAAATTTAAACCCACAGCACATATGGACCGTTAGATTTTTCCTCCATCAGATCCTAGCCGTGCGCATATGTTCTTCCTCATCCCTTCTTCGTACGCGTGAAACCCCCCCCCATAGCCGAACCCATTACATCCATTTAGGGTTAAACATTGCAACTCCAAAACTCGACAAAACCCCATCACCTCCACGCCATTCGAACCCCCTCAGCCACCTCCACACTCGCCCAGAACCATGAAGAACTCGGTCGCCCTATACACACGCAAATCGAGAATGAACGCGCGGCCTTTGAATGCAATTTGCCGTCAATCCGTGCAACGAAACACGATCATAACCGTTGAATATAAGGATCTCACGTAGCTCTACAACTTTGTAGTTGGAGATTTCTTGAATGGGTTTGTGGATTGAAAGATAATTGAAGAAAAGAGACTGCAATTTTCGGTCATCCGTTGCAGTTGCTGGCGGCTAGGGTTTAGTTGGTTTATTTTTTTTTTATTATAAATGAAGGGTATGGGTGTATTTATAGAAGAAAATTCGAACACTATTCATCCGGAAATTCCGAACTCCGATTTACGCGCCGAAACTGACGTACCTAGGGTTTATCCCGCGTTCCGGACACAATCGAACAGGTTTCGAAAGCTAATTCGGAAGTATGTGCGAGTTATGGCTATAAACGCTCAATTTGAATTAAACCGATTTAAGTCGATTTCTGGGCGTTTTAATTTGTACCGGACAAACGGTAAATCCAATTGACTTGAAATTTGAAATCTTACAATAATATCACATTACGGATCTGATGAAACTGGTTTCGTCGAAATCCGAGACTTTTTAAAAAATGGCTATTTTGACTCGCCAAATTTAAATTAAAAATAATTCGATGCGTTTCGAGCTGCCACGATCAAACGATAACTCCGATTGACACGAAAATTGAAATCCGGTAATAACTAACTATTACGGATCCAATGGAACTAGTTTCGTTCAATTCTGAGACTGTTCAAAAATTGACTATTTTCACTAGCCGATTTAAATATTAAAATATTCAATTTTCACAAATTAACTTTTAATTCGATTTTAAAAGTTCTAAAATATCATTCTAACTTCCATATGATATAATAAAATTTTACAAATCATTTTCAATCATATTTAACTATATTTTCAATTATTTCCATAATTTAGCGTATTAAATTATCGATTTAATTATCCAATTAAATTCAATAATTCAAATAAAAATTTATTTGACTTATAAATTCACTTATTAATATTTAAAATTAATTAAATATTCATATTTTAATTATCAAAAATTCTGGGTCGTTACAATCTTCCCCACTTAAAAGAATTTCGTCCTCGAAATTAACAAGTAAGAAAAGTTATAGAATCTATTAATTTTCCATAATTCATAATTAAACTTCTTACAAATCTTTACTAAGTTTTGAAATCATACTTAGTTATCTTTTAAAATACAACTACTATCGTTTAACTTTCAATTCCAAAATCAAAGTTAAAGTTTTCAAAATTTTCCCAATTTTCTCAAAATTTTTCTAACGCCTTAAATTTCCGGAAAAATTCGCCATAGTCTCCTTTGCGCGGCTCGATCCGAAAAAAAATGACAGTATATATATCACAAATATACATCTCATCAAGTAATGAGGCATCCCGAAGGGAAAAAAGTGTAAAAGTACGATATTTAATCCGAGATATGTACCTTATATTTTGTTAGCTAGCATATACGGCTAATATAGCGCAAAAGCGAGCTCCAAATGCGAAGCAAACGCGATCCGCACCTACTAATCACTCAACAAACAACATGAGAATCATGCATATAGACAATAATCTCAATATACAACATATAGTAACATAATAACTATATATGCTAACATAGCAAATGAAACTAAACAACAAATGCCAACATCAACCATCAACCAACTATCATCCAACAAATTCATAATCAATATATTCATTTATATTCTCATTAATATTCAATGAATTGGTTCTCAATTTAATCACATTTGATTTATTTACATTGGATGTTTTTACTAACATTCATTTTCAATTAGTTCATATTCACTAATTCATATTCAAGTTGGTTCACTTCTAATTCAAATTCAATTCTATTCAAATTTACTTACTTCTAATTTGAATTCAATTACATAGCTTTAAATTTCACTAATTCACTTTCATTAATACTTAATGAATTATATACAATCAACTAACAATCATATAACAACCAATGTATATATAATTACAACCAAATTACTTTGCTTTCAATTGGTTTAATTAATTGATTTTCATTCAACTTCCAATAACATTAGATTTTAATGAATTATCACTTACATTCATTATTTCATATCAATTTAATTCACATTTAATTGATTAATATTCAATCCATTCATTCAATTCTATTACAAAAGTTGAATTTCATATATATAACTTAAGTTTACATTTATCACTTCACTTTACTAATTTACTTTGATACTAATATCAACTTCATTCAACATAATTTAAGTTATATTTGCATTTCTAAAGTAAATTTCCATTTAACTTTAAATTCATTTTCATTTACAACTCATATTCATAAATATATTCATATAGTTTCACTTCTTATATATATAAGTTTATTTCACAATTGTAAATTACTTTAATTATAATTCAATTCTTATAATTCATTTTACTTATACAATTATTCTTTAATTTAGATTATTCAAACAACTAATCAATCAACTTATATACACTTTAATAATTCTGAAAAATTATTTCTTCATATATAAAATATACTCAAGGTAAAATTATTTCAATTACCCAATTCAAAACGATATCATGTCGAATTGTTCTATTCAAGTGTTTAGAAACCCCTTCGATTCAGTTTCGAAGCTGCGCCGACGAAGGTTCATATGCCACTCCACAAACCAATCATCACAATATAAAACAATTTTTTTTATTCACTAACAAATACGCTCTCATAGCTATTATTACACTCAAACCCATTCTAGAGTACTACTGACTCTATCTCTAATGAATTATACCCAACAGAACCATGGTTGTCGCTTAACCATAAGCTCCGATACCACATTGTCAGGACACGATTTTTCGTCTTCCGAAAATTCAACATCGACACTCACTTTATCGACTGCCGAGAAATCGAACGACGGGAAAACCGAACACTGAGGGTTTTTAAAAAGAATTTAAGAAAAGGAAAAAAGAAAGAAGAGAGAAAATAGAAAATTTTAAAATAGAAGAAAAAGAGAATAGAGAACATTTTGAAAACATAGAACGGAACAGAAAACAAGAACAACATCAGAATCTCACAATTCGCAGCGGAACAACATATAATAGATAAATGAATAATCTTTAAACCAAGAACTATATCAGTTATTACATTTTATCACATTACATTACATCATATCATCAGAGTGTACAACAACAACAAATAGTGCAGCGGAAAAAGAAATACTATATAAACTAGTAATACGCCATGCCATCCATCTTGCCTCCAGCAATTCCAGAATATCCAGAATATCCTGACGAACCTTAACTCTTGACTGCCCGTGTGAAAAATTGGTGGGCACCCAGAGTTTAGGAAGGAAAACAATAAACTCCAAGTCAGTCATGTGACTGGTATGAGAACTCAAAACATTTTATTTAACTTTAAAATCAAAATAGAGAGATATTTTTAAAGTCAATTCGCAATGCTTTTAAAAAATGAGACTACCATAAGACCTCCTGCCACACACACAATGCAAACGCAGACTTGGAGAAGATTTCTCCTTATGATAGTCAAACATGCTTGATACGCATTTAAAAGAACATTTCATATTATTATTAGTGCATAGTGTAAGAAAAATTCATTTCGAAAGTAGAATATAAATCTTAACCAACATAGACATTTCGAACTATGCTTACTATAGCTACCATCCAAACAGTGGTGACCACCATAAGTGAATGATAGGTTCTACAACTAATACCGTACAAGTTTCGTATTGGGAATTGGATTTCCAACAAATGGTCAGGCCAAGGAACTTCCCATTGCCACATGAGAATGCCTCTGGAAAGACATCCCCGAGAACCAAACCGGAACTCTGCCAACACAAGGCCGGGTTACCCCTAACTGGGTAACTACTGACACGAGCACGCCATTCCCCGATCGTAAACGACCTTTCTCACGGGATCCCGAAAACCAACAACCACAAAGTAATAAATTCGTAGTAACCACATAGGTTAAATATCTGGGCTCCATACCATGATATCACCTCTATCCAGAAGGAAATGTACATACCCTAAAGGGTGCTACCCCTCATAACCTTGCCGCATCTTTCCTGTTTTGACCATTTCCGGGGTGTGATGTTCGACGAAGTCACGTCCACAAAAACATACTTTATACAAAAGCCATGCTTTGGGTCAACAAATGATCAACACAATGATCACTAAGATAGACGATCAAATAAACGATCCTATCACAATAATCAACACAATGATCATTTCAGCATCACTCAGCATGTCACATTACCAAATTGGGAATATATCGCTGATAACTTCAACTATATGGAATATGTCGCTGATAACTTCAACTATATAACCTCTGAGCTCGTACGTCTCAGAGAAGGGTGTTAAGCTAAAAGAATAAATTCTCCGCCACCAACAGAAATATATTTAAATGAAATCGGCTTTATATCTCAACTTGTAATGTCAGACACACAATCCATACAAGTCTGTTCCGAGATCGAACAAAACCGAAGGCACTTACAAAGAAGTCCTTGCAATCCGGATATTCACAATCCTGATCGGATTCACCATCACATATGGAGAACTCTATACCGGAGCAACTCGGTGCAGAGTAAATCGACAGGTCATCCTATCGCTCTCGCAAATACCGGGTCTTCAACACCGATCTTCAATGCAATTATAACGACGTATCACATATTCGGAATGGGTTATACGACCCCATGGTCCTTTCCCGGTTAACCCGAATAGTGAGCGCTTATTTAAAAATAAGTGTGGCATTCACATTCAAACAAATCACATCAATTACCCATTCAAAGGGAAATATTGATAGTCAGTTATTGAACTATCACTGGATATGCACACATCACCAGTTTCCAAATAATTTTCCAAATTATTTATTTCACAAAATATCTTTACAAGATATATAATTTTCAACACTTCAAAAATATTCAATATTTATTTTTAAACCAATTTCACTTTCTTTATAAATTCCTTAGTGAAATTATAATTCCAAAATATCAATGAATATTCGATTTCAATTATTCATTTCAATTTTCTTTTCAATTTATCTTCAAAAAGATAAATTCTCAAAATATTCACTTTATATTGGAAAACATTTCCATACTTATTAAATAAGTAATCCACAAATCTTTTATTTTCTACACTTGGAAAATATTCAATATACTTCAATCGAAATTAAGTATATATTTCATTCTTTAAGGAAATCATTCACTTAAACATATTTATTTGGGCCAAAACGAATGTTACGTAAAACATCGTTAGATCGTTTTAATTCTATTTCAAATATCACATTCAAAACAATTTCTTTAACATCTTATTCACAATTCAAAAACGTGAATAAACTTCATTAACAATTTCATCCTTTTATTCATTTTAATTCAAAGGATTATTCACTATTCAAAAATGTGAATATAACTCCATTTATAGGTTTCAACAAATTTTCTTGTCAAAATAAGTCATTTGTGAATTTATAAAACAACGTTTATAAATTCCATTTCCATTTGTTTATAAAAACTTCCTTTTTATAAATTCTTTTATTAACCTATTCCAGTTTATAACTCAATTATAAACTAAAAGTTCATATTATAAGTTAAATACTTATAATCTATTCGTTTACAAAAATCGTTCCTTTGAACTTCATAATTATAAATCTTATAACTTATAAGATTCAATTATTCACCCAAATCTATTCCTCAATTAACTTCACCAATTTATAAATCTTACTATTTATAAATTTTATTTATAACTTCACAGTTTATAATTCTATAAATTTCATTCTTATAACTTCACCATTTAAATTCTATAAATTTCATTCTTTAATGAAATTCATTTTCACTTCATTCAAACACTTATAAAAACTCGTTTTATAATTCAAATGTTTTAATTTATAAATATCAATTTATAAATCCTTTAATATAAATCAATTTATATTATTCTTTAAAACGTCTTTAATTTCCTTTATAATTTCATCCTTTCTCTTGATTTATAAAATAATCAAATTTTATAAATCCTATATTTAAACTTTTCACAATAATTCTAAAATATCTCGATTAAACTATTTTATAAAATCAATAGCATCATATTCTCAAAAATCAGTTTTTAACTGTATTTCATAAAAATCATAATTTTTATAACATTAAAAATTATAACGTTTATTTATTTAAAATGGATCAATTCCAAAATTATTTTATAAAACGTATACTTTCTAAAATCACTTTAAAATCATTTTAAAATCCCAAAATCTGGGTCCAATGATGCTACACACCAAATAGTCAATCACGACAACAACGATATCATATATCGATATGATAATCCATCAAATATCAAAATATCTGAAATCAAATAAAAACTGTTGAGGAATCCAGTTGGATCCCTCCAACCTGTTTTCCTGCATCCACAAACATTAGCACAATACCAATTCTGTTCCAGTACGAAATTATCGCGGTATATGTTTTTATTAAATATTATCCGCTTAATAGATGGCGCAATAGGGTCTCATCCGCTAAAAAATGCGGGGAATCAACAACTCCAATATATACATATGCCAATATATATATATATATATTGCTATTATATATAATACCAATTTCACTGTTTATGAAATATTCGCGGTATATGTTTTTAATAAATAACATCCGTTTACTAACGGCGCATAATGTCTATTTTAACAATCAATAGATATTTATCAACATTCAAACATGCATTCAAATATTTTAAATCTAGCTATTTAAAATAAAATCGAAACTGATTCGATTGAGTGAGAAGTTCTCACCTTGATTTTAAATTCCGTTTTAGCGATTTATTTCGAATAAAATTAAACGGACGTTTAATTTTACCCAAAATTCTCACTAACTCCAAACGACTCCAAACCAACTCCATCGTGTAGTGCTCGTCCATACGATTCCAACGCAACTGGTTTCGCGCGTTTTCGACCTCGTATGAAAAAGATATGAATTTTTGAAGTTTGTACACGATTTTAATAACAATTACAACATAACTTTAAAAATTTAAACCCACATCACATATGGACCGTTAGATTTTGCCTCCATCAGATCCTAGCCGTGCGCATATGTTCTTCCTCATCCCTTCTTCGTACGCGTGAAACCCCCCCCCCATAGCCGAACCCATTACATCCATTTAGGGTTAAACATTGCAACTCCAAAACTCGACAAAACCCCATCACCTCCACGCCATTCGAACCCCCTCAGCCACCTCCACACTCGCCCAGAACCATGAAGAACTCGGTCGCCCTATACACACGCAAATCGAGAATGAACGCGCGGCCTTTGAATGCAATTTGCCGTCAATCCGTGCAACGAAACACGATCATAACCGTTGAATATAAGGATCTCACGTAGCTCTACAACTTTGTAGTTGGAGATTTCTTGAATGGGTTTGTGGATTGAAAGATAATTGAAGAAAAGAGACTGCAATTTTCGGCCATCCGTTGCAGTTGCTGGCGGCTAGGGTTTAGTTGGTTTTTTTTTTTTTTTTTATTATAAATGAAGGGTGTGGGTGTATTTATAGAAGAAAATTCGAACACTATTCATCCGGAAATTCCGAACTCCGATTTACGCGCCGAAACTGACGTACCTAGGGTTTATCCCGCGTTCCGGACACAATGGAACAGGTTTCGAAAGCTAATTCGGAAGTATGTGCGAGTTATGGCTATAAACGCTCAATTTGAATTAAACCGATTTAAGTCGATTTCTGGGCGTTTTAATTTGTACCGGACAAACGGTAAATCCAATTGACTTGAAATTTGAAACCTTACAATAATATCACATTACGGATCCGATGAAACTAGTTTCGTCGAAATCCGAGACTTTTTGAAAAATGGCTATTTTGACTCGCCAAATTTAAATTAAAAATAATTCGATGCGTTTCGAGCTGCCACGATCAAACGATAACTCCGATTGACACGAAAATTGAAATCCGGTAATAACTAACTATTACGGATCCAATGGAACTGGTTTCGTTCAATTCTGAGACTGTTCAAAAATTGACTATTTTCACTAGTCGATTTAAATATTAAAATATTCAATTTTCACAAATTAACTTTTAATTCGATTTTAAAAGTTCTAAAATATCATTCTAACTTCCATATGATATAATAAAATTTTACAAATCATTTTCAATCATATTTAACTATATTTTCAATTATTTCCATAATTTAGCGTATTAAATTATCGATTTAATTATCCAATTAAATTCAATAATTCAAATAAAAATTTATTTGACTTATAAATTCACTTATTAATATTTAAAATTAATTAAATATTCATATTTTAATTATCAAAAATTCTGGGTCGTTACACTTATTCTATACTTAACAGATGCAAAAATAATTTTCTTTTGTGACGCTCAAATACACATTTCAGTAACTTATTTAAATACACAATTTTTCCAAGTTATAGGATATTCACCAACTCCTTTAGTACATTTATTTTTCTTATTGTTGAACTTACCCCGACAATTGTTCTTAACAGTAATAGAATTCATGGCAAACATTGTTAGCTTGAATTCAAAGCGTTGGACATATCTAGAGACAACTATTTGTCATGGATACTGAATGTTGAGATCCACCTGCAATCTCAATGCAAAGAAAATGCCAATAAAAATGGTAATAATATGTTCTAGCAGGACAAAGCAAAGGCTCTGATATATTTAAGACGTCATATCCACGATGATCTAAAAACAGAATATTTAACGGAAAAAGATTCTCTCTACTTATGGAATTCCCTGAAGGAGCGTTATGACCACAAGAAAACAATCATACTTCCAAATACTAGGCAAAAGTGGTTGAATCTGAGGTTTCATGACTTCAAATCTGTAATAGAATATTATTCTGCTATGTTTAGAATTAATTCTAAATCGAAACTATGTGGAGAAAAGATAGATGATGCATAAATGCTTGAAAAGACGTTTTCAACATTTCATGCCTCGAACATACTCCTACAACAACAATATCGAAAGCGTCATTTTATAAAATATTTTGAACTCGTAGAATGTTTATTAATTACTGAGCAAAACAATGAATTGCTTATTAAAAATCACTTCTCAAGACCAACTGGTTCGGCTATATTACCAGAAGCTAATGCTAATTTTGTCCACTCAAAAAGAGGCAGAGGTCGGGTAGAGGACGTGACAGTGACCGTGGACGTGGATATAACCCCAGCAAAAGCGGTTATGGTGGTTTTAAAGGCAACAAAACTACCAACTTTAAAAAGAAACAAAAGAAAAATGAGCTTTAAAAGGCTAATGATTTTACTCTAGAAAATAAAACGCACTTTGAGGAAGTTTGTTATAGATGTGGACGCTCTGATCATTGGTCGCGTACATGTAGATCATCAAAGAAAATAGTTGACGAATACTGTTTGCGCCAAAATTGGTCACAAACCCCGAATACCGTGAAAGCACCAGTGTATGAATACAAATCAATAATATTCAAACACAAATCTCAGATCTCAGCAAATATTCAACAGTAATCCAGAAGTAATGAACATAAACACAAGTTTTAATAGTGGTTCGGCTATCTCCGGCCTACGTCCACTCCAAAGTTTTATCCTTTTTATTGATTATCCTTGAAGATTACAGATGATTACAACAATTTCGAAGTCCAAATCCAAAATTAAATAGCAGTAGTGATGGTATGAAATGATCCTAGCGGCGTCCGGGCGTGCTTGCTTTCTCCAAAGTTTTCGACCCCTTTTCTGAATGACCAGGGGCTCTATTTATAAGCGTAGGAGGCTGATATTTCTCCTAAAATCCGGGAAGACCGCTTCAGGCACGTGAGGGGGGCCCACATGCCCGAAATCTGGAGGTCCGGGCCCACATCAGGATCGATTCGAAGTAAGGTTCGAATCGATCAAGAATTCATCCAATTGAGCTGAAATTTCGTGAGAACATTCTTCAACATGTATGTAAGCTCCTGTAAAAATTTCATTGCATTTGGATCAACGGTTTGGAAGATATGATCGTTTCAAGTTCAAGCATCCGTGCGTTCTGAATGGTTCGAACCCATGCTTCGAACCCACACTCTTCGAAACCACCCTCTTCGAATCCATGCTCTTTGAATCCATCCTCTTTCGAATCCACGTCCTTCGAATCCATGTCCCTCGTATCCATCTCCTTCGAATCCACGAAGCTGACTCCCCTCCTTCGAATCCCTCTCCTTCGAATCCATCTCCTTCGAATCCATGGAGTTCCCATGGATTCGAACCACCATCGATGCGAACTAACCAGTATACACCTTTATGCCTCTCCATCGAGTCAAAGTCCATCGATTCGAAGAACCATCGATGCGAACTTTACCAAGCCGAAACCATGCCATTCGATATGAAGTGTATCGATTCGAACTGTCCTTGCGCAACGCCTCTTGATCGATGCGAACCTGTTGGGCTCGAATCCATCCTGGTGGGTTCGAATCTGATCGATTCGAACCGAGCACCACTTTGTCCCTATTGATGGATTCGAACAACATGCATTCCCCACCTTGAATCCATCATATTTCCTCCATACGAACTCCGATTAACTTGAAATTTGAAACATAGCCTTTCCTAGTCCTTATCATCATCTCCAATCAATTTCGTCCCGATCGGAGTTCAACAAAATTTTGACGATATCGATCGTAGCCTTGATTCCAACCGATCTCCAATCCTGGTATTCATAATTCCTTGCCAATTTGTCGATATTCCAGTTTTGACCAAAAAATGGGATAACAAATAGCAATGTTCGAAGAATATTGAAACAAATAACACTGAAGATTGTTTGATAACACTAACTTGAAATTAGATGATTTCTTCGAAGATGATGGAAATTTCATAAATGATGAAAATCTCAATGCGATGATTGATGATATGACCAATGTGGTCAACTAGAAGTGGCCTGAAGCTTGTTGTGTGATTTTTCCATTTTATTTTAGTTAGTTTGAAGTCGATATTTGTTTGTTTGTTTTATTTTTCTAGAACTAATTGAAATAATTTGTACCGATGGATATTGATTTGAATTAGTAGACCGTTTTGTAATTTTTTTAGAAAAAATTAGCATTTATTTATGTTTAGAGTTATTTTCAATAATTGACTAACTATATTGTTTTTTTAAGGTATGGACCATCGATATGTGAATGATGATATATGCCTACTAGACAGTGCAACCACTTATACGATTTTAAAAAACCAGAAGTTTTTCTCTGAATTATCTAAAAATATTTCAGCTAAATTTTCCACCATAGTTAGATCTGCTAATATAATTGGAGGGTCTGAAAAAGCTCATATAGTATTGCCAAATGGTACACATGTCTTCATTCAAAATGCATTATACTCAAGAAATTCTAAAAGAATTCCACTAAGTTTTAAGGATATAAGAATGAATATCATACTGAAACTATAAATGAAAACAATAAAAAAATATCTTTGTATTATTTCTAAAATTGAAAGCCAGAAGCTTATTTTAGAAAAATTTGGAATAATTTCGACTGGATTATATTCCACGAAAATTTACATAGTTGAATCTCATTCTATAAACACGAGCCAGAAGCTCACAAATTCAAAGACATTGATTCTTTGGTATGATCTCTTGGGTTATCCTGGGTCAACCATGATGCGTAAAATCGCTAAAAATTCAAATGGGTGTGATTTATCAAACCAATTGAATTTACCAAGTGATTACTTATGCGCTCTATGTGCACAAGGAAATTTAATCACTAAACCTTCCTATAGTGAAATCACTTTTGAATCTCTAACATTTCTATAAAGAATTCAAGGTGGTATATGTGGCCCAATCCACCCAAGATGTGGACCATTTAAATATTTTATGGTATGAATTGATGCATCAACTCGTTGGCTACATGTATATTTGCTTTCAACAAGAAACATGACATTTGCAAATTTACTTGCTCAAGTAATCAAATTAAAAGCGCACTTCCCTGGCCATCGGATTAAATCAATTCGACTAGAAAATGCATGAGAGTTTACTTCTCAAGTATTTGATGATTACTGTCTATCATTGGGAATTGAAGTTGAACATCCAGTAGCTCATGTTCACACTTAAAATGGTATGACAGAATCATTAATTAAGCGTTGCAACTTATTGCAAGACCATTGCTTATGTAATCAAAGCTACCTATTTCAGCTTTGGGACATGCAATTTTGCATGCATCAAAATTGTTTAAAATCAGACCAACAGCTTATCATCAATTTTTACCATCACAACTTTTAACCTTATACCAACCAAATATTTCACATTTACGAAAATTTGATTGCGCTATACATATACCAATTAGTTCTCCACTTCGTACTAAAATGGATCCTCAATGTACGTTGGAAATTTATGTGGGAATTGATTTACCCTCGATAATCTTGAACCTATCATAGGCGATGTATTCACTGCAAGATTTTCAGACTATAGATTTGATGAGATAATCTTCCCCCCATCAGGGGAAGAAAGATCGTTCTATCAGAACGACATGAAATATCACGGAATAATCCATCTATGCTCATTTGTATCTGCGTACCAAACAATGCCAATATGAGGTACAAAGAATTTTATATCTTCAGAATGTC
This sequence comes from Allium cepa, assembly GCA_030765085.1. Taxonomy (NCBI): domain Eukaryota; kingdom Viridiplantae; phylum Streptophyta; class Magnoliopsida; order Asparagales; family Amaryllidaceae; genus Allium; species Allium cepa. The sequence goes on from CM060941.1 coordinate 600,280,939, forward strand.
GCAAATCAAATGCCTGATGCATTTAGTGATGGTGCAAAAATAACTAAATCTCACATTCTAGCAGCAAATGCAACAGCTAGAATTGAAATCCCAAAAGGACCAAAAGCAGCAAATGTATCTAAAGCAAGACAAAAAAGTGGAAGACCAATTGGTTCAAAATATTTAGCGCCTATAAAAAGATAGTCTAACAAAAAATCATCAATTGATAAACCTTTCGAAGTGTTTATAAATGATCTAAAAGATAACTTAAATGAAAATCCTAATTCTCTTAAATATGCTGAAGAAACTATTATATCAGAAGAAATAATAGAAGCTTCCAAAATAAAATGGTACCCGACAATAATGAGATCTCAATATTTTATACAAACTATGGAGAAATGTGAGATCAAAGTAAAATAATAGTTGATAATGTATTCTCATTTGCAGCTATTAAAATAAATGAAAGTCATGACTATAATGAGAATAATGATAACGAACCAATTAGCATAAATGAATGTCGAAAAAGACATGATTGGCCAAAATGGAAAGATGTTATCCAAGTTAAGCTAGATTCAATTCAAAAACATTGTGTATTTGGACCAATAGAGAAAACATAAGAAAATGTTAAACCAATAAGTTATAAATGGGTATTCGTTAGAAAACGAAATGATACAAATGAAGTCGTGAGATACAAAGCACGACTTGTCGCACAAGGTTTTATACAAAGACCGAATTTTAATTTTAAAGAAACATATTCTCCTGTTATGGATGTGTAACATCCCACCTTTTGAGGCCCAAAACTAACCGCTACTGATGTTGTAGTCATTTGTAGTGGCTACTTCTTGGCAACCAAATGTGGCAAGTTAATATTGATACACAGGAACACAATAATATGATAAATTTTAAGCTTCAATAAAACAGAACTTCTCATTTTTTATGAATAATATTCAGATTTATTTACATAATCCCAGACGTTAACCACCTTCAGATCACATATACATGTACAAAATATGATAAGAGTGTCATATGAAGATGTCCCCTTATGATGATTAGAGAACAAATAGTATGAACTTTACAGTTCTTAGTACATCACAATGGAATACACAAAAGAGCACATATATAGCTCATACTGCCTCCTACATGTCTCTGGACGCTTATTCGTCCAAAAACCAGAAAGTCTCCTACTCTCAGATTACTCGAATTGATTTTGAGTACCCAAGAGTTCGTAGAGAAACATAAACTTAGAGTCAGACAATAAGTCTGGTATGAATAATCCCATATCATCTCTTATCATAAATAGATATCCAACGAGACCATACCGCTTAGCGGAATGGGTTTTCCCCTCACTAGTATCCAAAATAAAACATGTAAATCATTTACTATGACCCTTCACCCAAAATGATTAGTCTTAACATAGTATGAAATAAAGTAATAAATCATATGTATTGGATATCCCATCCACCCACTTATTAGATATCCCATCTAAAAGCAATTTATTAGATTTCCCATCTAAAAATCAATTTATTAGAGTTCCCCTCTAAAATCTTTAAAACGACTATCCATCATAATTTAATAGGACTGTCCATCCCAAATCCATTTAAAATAAATGTTGATTATTCATTATACATTGTTTTATAAAAGATGCTGTGGGCTATCCACTGCACACTCCATAGTTTTCCTAGGATGACTATGAACGCTTGGGTACCAAATCCCGAGGCTAACCACCTTTGGAAAAACATTCTTTACTTTAGAAATTTGATGTGGGCTATCCACCACACATTCCATGATTTTCCTAGGTTAATCAAGAACCCATCACCAGTCCAATTAAAACATCATGATCTCCATGATTATTTATAAAAATTCATGATATCCATAATTACTTATTTTCCCAAGGTATACCACCTTTTTAACCTATTCCCATTGGTAGCCCCAATTAAGTTAAATTAAATAAAAATATATTGATAGCCCCAATGTATATTTTTAAAAGCATATTTTTGTTTGTAACCCCAAACTATGTATCGAAAATATTAAATCCACCCCGGTGTTTCCAAGGTTTGTTAACATTCATTTTACGTATGGATCCCCCTTACATATTCAAACAAAGATAAGTATTTTATGCTATAATCCTACAAAGTAACCCCTTAAACCTAACAAAGCTTTACTTAAGAAAAATGGCTAAAAACAGCCCATTAAAACCCTTCGAATGAAGTCCTACTCGAAAGCAAATAAACCTCCATAATTAGCCCCTTCGGAAACATTTCTTTTGAAAGCATCACAAAAACATGCCTTTCGACCTTATCGGAAGGTTTCTTTTCGACCGAGTCGAAAGGTTCCACCTTTCAACCTTGTTGAAAGCTTGGGGTATCCCCCCTTATAAAATCATTTATAAACCTTTCGAAAGTAATGAAACTCAAAACCTTTAGACATCAAAATCTTTCGAAATCAAGCCTTTTGAAATCAAAACCTTTCGAAATCAAAACCTTTCGAAAGCTAACCTTTCGAAATCGTTCAAAAACAATGAAGTGTTGGTTTTGGAACTAATCCTTTGAAAGTATACTTCCGACCTTATCGGAAGGTTTACCATTGACTTTGTTGAAAGGTATTAAAACTTTTACTTTAAAAATAGTGGGAAGGTTAGGATTTTCCTCGTTTTCCCTTTGACAAAGTTGAAGGGTATAAAAATCTTCTAGAAAGCATTTTAAAACATCAACTCTTGAAGGTTTTGGCTTTTGAAGATCCCCTTCATGGCTCCTCCTTGAGTATGTAAAACTTAGTCTTTTTATAAATTTATAGAATTGAAGGATCCTCCTTCGACTCGATTGAAAGCAAGTTTTATTTCCATTTGAAAGCAAAGGAAGCAGCTCCCCAGCCCTTCACCCCTCTCCCCTTCGTCACTATTCCTACCTTTGATTTAGACGAAGGGATAAAAGCGGCTTTTGGATTCGGAAGGAACATCCAGGCCTACTGAAGTGACTTTTTATCTTGCTTGTCTATTTGTGATTGGTCAAGGGGCTTCCACTTATGCTTTCGAACAAAAGTATACAAAAATCAACCTTTTTCGTAAAACACTATACTTCTTCTCCAAATCAATTTTTGAAAGCGAATTCCCTCTGGCTTTGATCAAGGTGGAAGCAATATTGTAGTTTAGCCCTTAGGCTTAATAAATTTAATTACCTCAGTTAACCACTAGGGAAAAAAGCTCAAAAATCACAAAAAATCTTATAAATCATACATTTCAACATATTATAATTTTAAAGCATATGAAGATCAAAACAATTCAGAATTTAACCAAAACCGAATAAAACGTGTTAATTGGCCCATTTGCATTTTGAACCACCTAAGTCTTATCCAAACAAAGGTTTAAATGGTTATATCCTAACCAGAATCATAACCATGAATTGGGTATAACCCATAACCAATCCAAACATAGAAATTGGGATGATAAACATGATTATTCACCTTGATCGGTTAATTAGAGAATGAGATAATTTTGTAGCTTTAATTCCTTAGCTTTTTCGTCAATTTGTTGCTCTTCTTGGTGCTTTTAATGGCCGGCCGAAAGTTGGTAATAAGTTATAAATGAGAGAGTGAATATTTATCAAAGTGAAGGAAGAGATTTATAATAAGAAATGTTACCCCATTTTCAAGTTTACCCCTTAGGGAATTCCTCCTTCTTAATTTAATGATGTCTTATTTTAGTTCATTCATTAAGACACAACCATTGGATTTATTAACCTTATGTCTCTAATTATTCACATTATTTTATTTTATTTACCCAATTAAATATTCTGAATAATGTCAATTAAAATTCAAGGGCATTACAGACTCCCCATAAAGAATTTCATCCCCAAAATTTTAGTAAGGACACACAACAAGCATATAACCCATGCAAGCAAAGCTAATATAACCACCAGCCAAATTCTATATAAACCCTATATAGAACTTACCATCTAAAATAGCCATGGAAAAGTTGACCTAATCCTATCTTCTGTCTCCCAAGTACAGTCCTTCACGTTGTCGCTCCGCTGAACTTTCACCAACCCTACTGTCTTGTTTCTTAACCTCTTCTCATCTTTTGCCACAACACAAACTAGTTTCCTTGCAAAAGTCATATTCGGTTCCTCCACTAAATCCTCATGTATTGTCGAAGTGATAGTAGTTTTTGGATCATGAACATACTTCCTAAGATGAGAAACATGCAACACATTTTGAAACCTAGCCAAACTACTCAGCAGATCTACTTGGTATAAGAGTCCTCTAATCCTCTTTGATATAGAAAATGGTCCAACATATCTCGGTGCTAGCTTCCTAGTCTTCCCAAACCGAATCACACCTTTCATCGGCGATACCTTAATGAAAACTCTAACTCCAACTGAGAACTCAAGGTCCTTACGCCTTTTGTCTATGTAATTCATCTGCCTAAACCGAGCTTCCTTCATTCTTTCCCATATCAACTCGATCTTATTTGTCGCCTCTCTCATCAAATCTGGGCCAATGACCGTCTCTGGTCTCTAACCAACATGTTCGTGATTTGCATGGCCTTCCACACAAAGCTTCAAAAGGCGCCATTCCTATAGTAGTATGATAACTATTATTATAGAAAAAATCCACTCTATTATTATAGAAAAACTCCACTAAGTGCAAGTGATCTTCCCAAGAACCACTAAAATCCAGCACACATGCCCTTAACAGATCTTCCAACACCTTGTTGGCTCTCTTTGTCTGCGCATCCGTCCGAGGATGATATGTGGTACTCATCTTGAGCTTAGTGCTTAACACACTCTACAGGCTCTTCCAGAACTTTCTAGTAAACAAAGCATCTCTATCAATGACAATGCAACTAGGAATTCCATGTAGTCTAATGATGTTCTTCATGAACAACTTAATCAAAACAGGTGTCGTCCTGGTTGACCTTACCGGAATGAAATGGGCACTTTTGCTCAATCTATCCACTATGACCCATATACTTTCATTAACCCGGTTTGACCATGGCAATCCATCAATAAAATTCATGTATATCGAGTGCCACTTCCAAAGTGGAACATCCAAAGGTTGAGGAAAACCACTTGGCTTCTGATGTTTGATTTTTACTTGCTGACAGTTCAAACACTGTTTTACCCATAAGCCTACATCCCTCTTCATTCCTTCCCAAAAGAAACTTCTCTTCATATGCTGATACATCTTGGTTCCCCCATGATGAATCGTAAACTTCAATCGATGACATTCTCTAAGAACTTCCTTCTTAAAATTTCCAACATCCGGAACACATAACCATTCCTTCTTTCTCAACCAACCCCTGTGGTCATGAATAAAATCCTTTAAGTCGTCAATCTCGGCTCCAATTTCTAACCTTCTAATCCTCTCAGCTAACAGTGGATCCTCTTTCTTCCTAGAAATAATACGTTCGATCAACGCTGGTCGAACTTCTAAACAAGACATTATGGAAATATTCTGACTAGATCCAGCAGTTGATCTCAACTGCACACTGCAAGCAGCCGGTGCTTCCATGTCTTTCCACTCTGCTAACATAGCTAACACCACATTCTGATGTTTCCTGCCTAGCGCATCCGACACCTTATTTCCTTTTTCTGGTGTATACTCGATGTTAAAATCATAAGCTGCAACAAACTCCAGCCATCTCTGCTATCTCATGTTTAGCTCCTTTTAAGAGAATAAATATCGTAGAGACTTATGTTCTGTAAATAACTCAAACCCTTCTCCCAAAAGATAACCTCTCTACACTTTCAATGCAAAGATTACCGCTGCTAACTCCAAATCATGAGTAAGGTACCTCACTTCATGCCTAAGCTGTCTAGAAGCATAGGCAGTAACCTTTCCATTCTGCATTAGAAAAGCATCAAACCCGGTACCACATGCATCGGTGTAAACTACCAACCCATAATTCCCATCTGGAACTACTTACATGGGTGCATTGGGTAACAAATGTTTCAACTTAAGGAATGCCTCCTCATATTTGTCAAACCAAGCAAACTTCACGTCCTTCCTGGTTAGCATAGTCAAGGATGCCGCTATCCATGGGAAATCCTTAATGAACCTTCAGTAGTATCCTATAAGACCAAGTAAACTTCTAATCTCACTTATCGTCTCTAGTTTCTTCCAATTGTTAACAGCCTCGATCTTATCCGGATCAACCGCTAATCATTCCTTGGACACAACATGGCCAAGGAACTTCACTTCCTTCTTCCATAAATGACACTTAGAGAACTTCGCCTTTAGCTGATGTTGCCTTAGCATCTCCAACACTGTTCTAAGATGATCCGCATGATCCTTCTCATTCTTAGAATATACCAAAATATCATCAATAAAAACCAACACAAACCTATCCAAGTGCTCTCAGAAAACCTGGTTCATCAAATCCTCGAAGAAAGCTTACCTGAATGGCATAACCAACCACTCTTATGATCCATATCTAATCCTAAATGCTATCAAAGGAATACCGTCCTCTACCACTCTTAGGTGATGGAAACCTATCGCTAAATCCAATTGGGAAAACACTCTGGCTCCACTCAACTGATCGAATAATTCGTCGACCCTCAACAAAGGATACCTATTTTTGATCGTCCTCTCGTTCATCATACGATAGTTGATACACATCCTTAACGATCCATCTGGCTTCTTCACGAACACAGAGGCCGTTCCCCAAGGCAAACTGCTTGGTTGGATGAAATTTTTTCTTTCCAATTCCACTAGTGCGCCTTCAATTCCTTCATCTCGGTTGGTAACATCCTACTAAGTGGTCTACTTACTGGTTCAGCTCCTGGTACGAGATCTATCCAAAACTCGATTGCTCTTTCCGGCGGCAAAGCCGGAACTGTTGCAAACACATCCACAAACTCTCTTGCTACATAAACCTGCTTCAACTCTGCTTCCATTCTCGTAACACACAATAATGCATAAGCATTTCCATTCGAACTCCTTACTGAGTAAAGGACTCGGTTATGGCTATTAGGGTGTTTCAATGATAGTCCCCCCTCCCGGCAAAATATCCTAGCATTATATCTATCTAACCAATCCATACCCAATATGATCCCGAAACACATGAAATCAAAAACATACAAACTATATGCAAACATATGACCTAACAAATCAAGTTCTGACTGGTCATATCTCATTCCTAGAGTTGCATACCCTCCTATAGGATTGTCAACCCTTAAAGGAGTAATAAGGTATAAAGGTTCTAGACATAAGCAATCTACCAAATACTGAGATATAAATGAGTGTCATGCACCGGTATCAAATAGTATCCTAACCGGAGTACTATGAATCATAAGCATACCTTCCATCACAGCTATTCCTTTCTCAACAGCAGTTGGTCTAGAGGATGATGGTTCCAATGGAATGACCTTTCCCTTTCTAGCCTTAGCAGCATCGGGACACTTGTCCTTGTAATGCCCTATCCGGCCACAGTTGTAGCACTTCACATTCAGCCTCACTGCAACCGCTCTTCCATCACCCGAGAGACACTTATTAGCATAGTTCCCCTTCCTATCACACTTGTGACAAACTATATCAGCCTTGCTCTTCTTAGCTGTTACCCCTAACTGGGCACATTCTTCTATAAGAACTTACATTTCTTACCCTGAAAATTCTAAACCTCGGCTCGTTTCCCCTTTCTAAAAGTAGAAAGCATCTCTTTATTTCAAATAGCTATCTCAACAACAATATGACATGGATCCTAGGGTTTGGCATGGTTGCTCTGGCGATCTCAGGATTCAACCACTTGATAAACTTATCATTCCTCCGAATGATAGTATCCACACTAGCATATCCGTAATGGGATAGCTCATCAAACTCTGTAGCATACTCAATTATCGATCTATCCCCTTGGACTAAATATGCAAACTTTCTGGGCAATGATGACTTGGCAACCTCTGACAGAAATCTTTCCTTGAACCTCCTTTGAAATTCAGCCCAAGTCAGGTCTTCCTCTGGCTCTCCTACCGTTACTACGTTCCACCAAAACAACGCTGCTCTCTACAATTGCCTTGAAGCAAGTTTCCTTTCCTGCATATCCATCAAGCCGAGATCAACAAATATCCTTTCACAATGCAATAGCCAATCCTGCACTCCTACTTCATCCTCGGTTCCAAGAAAAGGCTTTCCTTCAAGACTAGCGTAATTCCTGCCCAGCTTGGCATAATTATTGCCAATTGGGACCATCGGATTAGCTCCTCCAACAATCCCTATAGCCACTCCCACAGCTGCTCCATCTTGCATCATATTCATGAAGAACTAATACATTATCCCCATATCAACCTGTGGGATCTCAACACCAATATTAGCATTTTCATCTGGGTTTGCATTTGCCTGTCCAACCTGGTTGCTCCAAGTATTGGGTCGCACATTTCTACTTGTTACGGTGCGTCTTCCATCTTGATTCACTCTTATGTTTCCTTCCTCCCTATCTTACCTCCCTACTACCTGAAATCCAATCATGGTAAGATATAGAAGAATGGTCCAAGAAAGTGGGGAATACAAACTTAGGTATTTATAGCAAAGTACATATACGTTACTATAACATTTACCAAAGCCTAGGCATATTTTGGATTCATTAGATTATGCTTTAAAATAAATCTTTTAAGGTTTAAATTCCTTTTAAGTATATAAACCATGCTCAGATATCAACTTGTAACATCCCGCCTTCTGAGGCCCAAAAGAAACTGCTACTGATGTTGCAGTAATTTGTAGTGGTTACTTCTTGGTGACCGAATGCGGCATAGTTAATATTTATACACGGGAGCACAAGAATATGAAAAATTTTGAACTTTAAAAAAACAAAATTTCTCATTTCTTATGAATAATATTTAGATTTAATTACATAATCCCAAACGTTAGCCACATTCAGATCACATATACATGTACAAAATATGATAAAAGCGACATATGAAGACGTCCCCATATGTTGACCAGAGAACTAATACTATAAACTTTACAATTCTTAGTACATCATAGGGGAATAAAAAAAATAGCAACTATGTAGCTAAACTGCCTCCTACACGTCTTTAGAAGCTTATTCATCCAAAAACCTGAAAGTCTCCCAATCTCAGACTACTCTAATTAATTTTGAGTTTACCCAAGAGTTTGTGGGGAAACGCAAACTTCGAGTCAGACAATAAGTCTTGTGTGAATAATCCCCTATCATCTCTTTTCATAAATATATATTTGGTGAGACCACGTCGCTTAGTGGAACGGGTTTTCCCCTCACTAGTATCTAAAATAAAATATGCAAATCATTTACTATGCCCCTACACCCAAAATGATTAGTCTTAACATATATAAAATAAATCCATAGATCATATGTACTGGATATCCCATCCATCCAGATATCCCATCGAAAAGAAATTTATTAGATTTCCCATCTAAAAATCAATTTATTAGAGTTCTCTTCTAAAACCTTTAAAATGACTATCCTTCATAATTTAATAGGACTGTCCATTCCAAATCCATTAAAAATAAATGCAGATTATCCATCATACATTGTTTTATAAAGGATGGTGTGGGCTATCCATCGCACACTCCATATTTTTCCTAGAATCACTATGAACCCTTGGGTGCCAAATCCTGAGGCTAACCACCTCTGGAAAAACATTCTTTACTTTAGAAATTTTATGTGGGCTATCCACCTCACATTCCATGGTTTTCCTAGGTTAACCAAGAACCCATCACTTGGCCAACTAAAACATCATGATCCCCATCATTATTTTTAAAAATTCATGATCCCCATGATTACTTATTTTCCCAGTCATACCACTTGTTTAATCGATTCCCTTGGTATCCCAATTAAGTTAATTATCGATAGCCCCAATGTATATTTTCGAAACCCTATTTCTGCTTGTAGCTCCAAACTGTTCATCAAAAACATTAAACCCACCCTTGTGTTCCCAAGATTTGTTAACATTCATTTTATATAAAGATCCCCCTTACATATTCAAACAATGATAAATATTTTATGTTATAACCCTTCAAAGCAACTCTTTCGACTTTGAAAAGTTTTACGTAAGAAAAAAGGCTAAAACAAGCCTTTAAAACCTTTCGAGTGAAGTCCCATTCGAAAGCAAATATGCGTCCAAAGTCATCCCCTTTGGAACCTTTCTTTTGAAAGCATCACAAAATCATACATTTGGACCTTGTCAAAAGATCCTACCTTTCGACCCTACAGAAGGTTCCTTTCGACCGATTCGAAAGATTCCACCTTTCGACCTTGTCGAAAGCCTAGGGTATCCCCTCTTATAAAACCATTTATAAACCTTTTGAAAGCAATGAAACTCAAAACCTTTCGACATCAAAACCTTTCGAAATCAAAACCTTTTGAAATCAAACCTTCCAAAATCATTCAAAAATAATGAAGTTTTGGTGTTGGAACCAACCCTTCTGAAGTATTCTTCCGACCTTGTCAAAAGGTTTACTCTTTGACTTTGTTGAAAGGTATTAAAATTTTTGCTTTAAAAACAGTGGGACGGTTGTGCTTTTCCTCCCCCTTTCCCTTTGACAAAGTCGACGGGTTTTAAAAATCTCTCTGGAAGGAATTTTAAAACATCAACTCTCGGAGGTTTTGGCTTTTGAAAATCCCCTTCATGGTCCCTCCTTGAGTAAACTTAGTCTTTTTAATGAAATTTATAGAATTGAAGGATTCCCCTTCGACTCAGTTGAAAGCAAGTTTTATTTCCATTTGAAAGCGAAGAAAGCAACTTCCCAACCCTTCACCCCTCTTCCCTTCGTCATCATGCCTGCCCTTCAATTTAGATGAAGGGGTAAAAGTGGCTTTTGGAGTCGGAGGGAACACCTGGGCCTATTGAAGTGATGTTTTATCTTACTTGTCTAATTGTGATTGGTCAAAGGGCTTCCACCTATGCTTTCAAATAGTAAAAAGTATACAAAAGTCAACCTTTTCCGTAAAACACTATACTTTTTCCCCAAATCAATTTTTGAAAGCAAACTCCCTCCGGCTTTGACGAAGCAGAGCAATATTGCACTTTAGCCCTTAGGCTTAATTAATTTAATTACCTTACTTAACCACTAAGGAAAAATCCCCAAAAATCACCAAAAATCTTATAATTCATATACTTCAATATATTAAAATTTCAAAGCATATGAAGATCAAAACAACTCAAAATTTAACCAAAACCGACTAGAACGCGTTAATTAGCACATTAACATTTTAAACACCTAAGTCATATCCAAATAAAGGTTTAAATGGTTATACTCTAACCAATATCACAAACATGAATCGGGTATAACCCATAATCGATCCAAACACAGAAAATGAGATAATAAACATGATTATTCACCTTAATTAGTTAATTGGAGAATGAGATAATTTTCTAGCTTTAACCCCTTAGCTTTTTCTTCAATTTATTGCTCTTTCTGAAGCATTTAACAGCCGGTTGAAAGTTGGTGAGGATTTATGAATGAGAGAGTGAAAATTGATTAAAGTGGAGGAAGAGATTTATACTAAGAAATGTAGCCTCATTTCCAAGTTTGCCCCTTAGGGAATTCCTCCTTCTTAATTTAGTTATGTCTTATTTTAGTTCATTCATTAAGACACAACTATTGGATTTATTAATCTCATCTCCCTAATTACTCACATTATTTTATTTAATTTATCCAATTATGTATCCCGAATAATGTTAATTAAAATTTAGGAGCATTACAGGGTGTCATAACATTTCGATACTTGATAAGCCTTTTAGCTTCTGAAAAACTAGATATAAGATTAACTGATGTTGTGATAGCTTATCTTTAGGTGAAATAGATACCAGTATTTACGTGAAGATCACTTATGGATATAGGTTGGTTGAAGAAAAATCGAAGACAATGTACTCATTAAAACCGAGATAATCACTATATGGTTTGAAACAATCTGGAAGAATGTGGTATGACCATCTTAGTGAATATTTGGTAAAAGATGGATATGAAAATAATCACATTTTTCCATGTGTCTTTATAAAGAAATTGGTAAAGGGATTTGCTATTTTAGTAGTTTATGTTGAGGATATAAATTTGGTTGGGACTCCAGAAGAGATTGATGAAATAATAAATTATTTAAAAGAAAGAATTTGAAATGAAAGATCTTGGAAAACTAAATATTGTCTCGGTATACAAATTGAGTGTAGTACTAATGACATACCGATCCATTAGTCAAAACACATTGAGAAAATCCTAAAGCGCTTTCAAATGGATAAAGCATATTGACGCAGCGTGGGAAGCGAATTCGATGATGTAAATCGAATCCGTCTAGGATCTCACACGATTAGCGGAAATAATCGGTGAATCGATGATAAATCGATGAATTTAAGAATACCGAAAGACCCAAATCCGTTGATCACGAAGATACCAGACTTTAGCAATCTTCGACACGTTGATCGCGCACGATACCGTGAGAGAAGATCTTCAATTCTTCGAATGTTGATCAAGCGCACTTGATTCCGTGAATTGGCTTCAACAATCGTTGATTCGAGCGCATTCGAATGCCGAAAGTGGAGATAGGAGATAACACTCAACTACCAATTTAAATGGAGGCACAAGCACAAACCAAATTTATTCGAAATTCAACAACCTCAAATAACCCAACACGTCCCTATTTATAGGGTTACAACTCACACTAGGTCGTTCACGCCCTAACACCACGCGATCTGCGACCTAATACAGAAGCACACGACTTAATAACAAAATGCAATACAACACATATTCGACCTAAAGTACAACTCACGCGACCTAAAATCAATGACCTAAACAAAACAATCAGCGACTTAAGGAATTTGCAGTGACTTTACTTCGTTCACGACCTAAAAGGAGAACGACACCGAGCTAGAGAGGAGCGACATGTATTCACATCTTGATCACGACCTAGGATTTCACGGCTTAGGCTTAGGTCGCTCGCGACTTACGATGTTGAAGTGATCTTGATCGCGACCTAAGGAGGCAAGAAACTCGCGACCCAGAGGAGATTGTTCGCAACCTAGGGTTTGCCGCGACCCAAGGCGGAGCGACATAGGAAAGATCGCTGCATCAGTAGGTCGTTCACGACCTAGGGCTTCGTCGCGACTCAAAGCTTCGCGACTTAGCAATGTCACTGTCTTCAACCGTGAGGTATGTTATTCATCATCCTCCCCTTGTTGGAAGGAATTCGTCCTCGAATTCACACTCTCGTTATCTTCGACTAGTTCCTTCCCATAATACGGAATCAAATGTTTAACGTTGAAAACGTCTGCAGTGTGAATATGATCTGACAATTTTAATCGATATGCATTATCATTGATCTTCTTCAAAACTTCTATTGGACCAAATTTTCGAGCTTTCAACTTGTTGTACGTTCCAGCTGGAAAACGATGTTTTGTTAACACTGCGTAAACCAAATCACCTTCTCTGAAGTCCACACTCCTTCGTTTCTTATCTGCCAGTTGTTTGTACTTTTCATTTGATGCAAGCAATCGTTCATGAACAGTTCTGTGGCACTCCTGCAACTCGTTCATGAAATCACCATCTCGTTTAACAACTCCCTTCTGATATGGTATTGTCGTCAACTCCAACGGCTTCTTCGGAATTGCTGAATATACAACTTGAAACGGACTGAATCCAGTACTTCGATTGACAGCATGATTATGTGCAAATTCCGCCTGACGTAACTTCATATCCCAGCTCTTCAAATTATCTTTTACAAGACACCTCAGTAAATTTCCCAACGATCGGTTAACCACCTCCGTTTGCCCATCAGTTTGCGGATGGTAAGCGCTACTAAAATTCAGCTTCGTTCCGACCATCTTCCACAAACTCAACCGAAAATGGCTTAAAAATCTAGTATCCCGATCAGAAACAATAGAGTCAGGTAGCCCATGTAATCGGTACACCTCTTTAAAGAATAACTGAGCAACTCAGACGGCATCAACTGTCTTCTTACAGGCTATGAAATGTGCCTTTTTGAAAACCTATCCACCACAAAAAATATAGAATCATTCCCCCTTTGAGTTCTAGGCAAACCCAAAACGAAATCCATGCTGATATCAACCCATGGTCTGGTAGGCACGGGTAGTGGCATATATAATCCCGCATTCGTAGCTGTTCCCTTCGAAACTTGACAGATATGGCATCTCTTCACAAATCTCTCAACTTCTTTTCTCATTGACGGCCAAAAATAAGATTGAGAATCTACTACAATGTACGATCTCTGCCCACATAGCCTTCTTCATGTAAATCTTTGATAATCTTCATTTGCAAACTTCCTTCTGGTATGCACAATCGATTCCCCTTGAATAGAAACCCATCTATCATCACATATTCATCCGTCTTTCCCTCCTTGACTTCATCTACAAACTTTGCAAAGTAAGGATCTTCTTCAAGTAACTCTGGCAATAGTTCAAATCCTGTCACTTCAACCTTCATTGTAGTCAACAAATGATTCCTCCTGCTCAAAGCATCAGCTACACGATTCGTCACCCCTGATTTGTGCTTGACAACAAAAGTAAACTGCTGTAGAGACGCGACCCATGAAGCGTGCCTAGCTGAAATTTTGTCCTGCCCTTGCAAATGCTTTAAAGCTTCATGATCCGTATAGAGAACAAACTCCTTCTGCAATAGATAATGTCCCCAGTGCTTCATAGCTTGAACAATCGCGTAAAACTCCACATCATAAGTGCTATACTTTAACTTGGCTCCAAACAACTTCTCACTGAAATAAGCAACTGGTCATCCACTCTGACTCAATACTCCACCAATCCCAACCTTCGAAGCATCAGTATGTAACTCAAACAACAAATGAAAATTCGGTAATACTAGAATTGGTGTTGTCGTCAATAGTGTCTTGATCTTCTCAAAAGCAACCCCTTTTCCTCTGACCACTCAAACTTCTTTCCTTTCATGCAATCGGTTACAGGTGCCATCACACTGCTAAAATATGGAATGAATCTTCGATAAAAAGATACCAACCCATGAAAAATCCTTACTTCAGTAATTGTCTTGGGTTGTGGCCAACTCCTGACGGCTTCCACTTTGCTTTCATCCACTTGAATACCTTCCTTCGACAGAACATATCCAGAAATAAAACATTGTGCGTCATAAACACACACCTCTTCGTTGCTGCATAAAATTGCTCCTGTCGTAGAATTAATAGCACTTCTCTCAAATGTTGGACATGCTCTTCCATACTCCCACTATAGATCAAAATATCACCAAAGTAAACTACCACGAACTTCCCAATGAATGGTCTGAAAATTTGGTCCATCACTCTCATAAATGTACTTGGTGCATTTGATAGATCAAACGGCATAACCAGCCATTCATATAATCCTTCCCTCGTCTTGAAAGAAGTCTTCTATTCATCTCCTGGTCTAATTCGAATTTGACGACAACCACTCTTTAGATCAATCTTCGAAAAGATTACAGACCCACTGATTTGATCTAACAGATCATCAAGCCTCGGCATCGAAAATCTGTATCTGACAGTGATTTTGTTCAGTGCCCTGCTATCCGTACACATCCTCCACGAACCATCCTTCTTCGGCACTAATAATGCTGGTATAGCACAAGGACTTAAGCTCTCTTGGATGCGCCCTTGTTCTAGTAATTCTTCTACCTGCCTTCTCAACTCCTCATGTTCCTTTGGACTCATCCTGTAATGTGGTTTATGTGGCAACACAGCTCCTGGAACAAGATCTATCTGGTGTTGAATGTCTCTTAACGGTGGTAATTCTTTGGGCAGTTCTTCTGGAAACACATCTTTAAATTCTTCCACTACTGGCTTTACGTCCTCTGGGATTTCAACAGATTCAGTAGCTTCATGTCCAACCAACTAAAATACCTCTAGACTCTCCTCTACTTCTTCAACGAATTCCTTCAAAGTCAGCAGAGTCTTTAATTCTTCAATCTCCTCTAACTTGTTTTCTTCTTGTTGTCGTTTCTTTGGAACTAAAGTGATTTTTGTGCCTTCAAAAATGAAACTGTAGCTATTGGTATGACCGTCATGTTGCACAGCCCTATCATACTGCCACGGTCTTCCCAACAATAGACGACATACATCCATATCCACAACATCGCACCAAATCTCATCTTTGTATTTCTTCCCAATCGAAAAATTCACACAAGCCCTTCGACAAACCTTCACTTCACCACCCTTCCTCAACCAAGCTAACTTGTAAGGTTTTGGATGCTTCTCTGTTTTCAATGCTAACTTCTTCACAGCCTCTGTAGAAATAATATTATCACAACTGCCCGCAACAAACTTGCAAACTTTCTCCAGAATAGTGCATGTTGACTGAAAAATGTTGCTCCTCAACCAGCTAGAATCTTCCTCTTGTTTTGGTGTTAAACAAGACCTCCTCATCATTAGATTACATCCCTCATCTCCTGACAATTCTTCTTCCCCGTCAATTGGATTAGAATCACCTTCACCAACATCCTCATCTTCAATCTCAGTAATCATTGCCCGCTTCTTCGGCTTTAGACATTCATTTCTCTTGTGGCCAAACTCTTGACAATTAAAACACTTGATACTATTGTTGACCTTGGTGTTTGCAACCTCATTGACAACCAGTTTAGTAACAACTTTTGAAACAGTAGTATTGCTACTAGTTCCCTTCACTTGATTGTTGGAATTTGTAAACACACCACCTCCTCGTCTTCCCTGCTTCTCCCAAGCTAACGCCTTCTGGTGTGCTTCTGCAACAGATCTCGGATCAAACATATTCACCATATCTTGAATCTGCATTCTCAACCCCCAACAAATCTAGCGGTCAACTGTTCTTCCGTCTCCATGATGTCATTTCGAGCAATCAGTTGATAAAACTCATCAGCATAATCATTAACAGTCTTTGTTCCCTGTCTCAAGTTCTGTAACCGTTGATACATAAGAGATTGATAATTATACGGCAAGAAGGTAGCCTTCATCAATTTCTTCATCTTCTACCAATCAACAATCTTTGACTTTCCCATCCGTTCTCGTGTAAGTTTTGTCTACTGCCACCACGCCATGGCTCTCCCTCTTAAACGAGTAGCAATCAACTTCACTCGACGATCTTCTGGACCTCCTTGAAATCAAAGATCTCTTCAACATTAGATAACCAATCTAGAAATTCTTCAGCCCGCGTACCACCCTTAAACTGGAATTTCAATTTTCATTCCGGACTCCCATTTGTGATCATACTCTGAATGATTTCTTCCTTGGCTTCGATTTCGACTATGAACACTACCACCATCAAACTCCTCATCAAAATCTGATGCATATCGATGTCGTTCATGACCACTAATATCTCTACCACCATTTCTACCACCAACATTTCTTCGATCTACATTCCTTCGATCACGATAATCCACATCTCTCCAATTTCGTTCATCAACATTTCTATCACGATCGTCAACATTTCTACGATCATGATCTTCTCTTCTCTCCCGATCTGAATGTGGTGAAAATCTATTTCCCCATGAATCGATTCAGGTGAAACCCTTCTTCTACTTTGATTCATTTCAAGCATCATTCTCTATAATCGACTAATTCCTTCACTCAACTTCTCAGTGAAACTCTCGTTGATTCGTTGCTCCATTTCATCGGCCTCTTCTCTTCCATACAAAGCATTAATATTGTGATGACGTTGAGCTCGTCTCGGTGGCATGATTGAACTTCAAACAAATTCACAAAAATTTTAAACACTTTTCGTTCTTTGATCCAAATGATATGGATCGAAACTCCCAACTTGTTGCAACTTCACGATGAACACGATGTACACCAAACTTCTCAACAATTGAAAATCTGAACTCCAAACTACAAATTCTCGAAACCCAATTCTCTAAATGATACAAACTTCAAATGACGCAAACTCCTTGCGATCTAGCTCTGATACCAAAAACTGACGCAGTGTGCGAAGCGAATTCGATGATGTAAATCGAATCCGCCCAGGATCTCACACGATTAGCTGAAATAATCGGTGAATCGATGATAAATCGATGAATTTAAGAATACCGAAAGGCCCAAATCCGTTGATCATGAAGATACCGGACTTTAGCAATCTTCGACACGTTGATCGCGCACGATACCGTGAGAGAAGATCTTCAATTCTTCTAACGTTGATCAAGCGCACTTGATTCCGTGAATTGGCTTCAACAATCGTTGATTCGAGCGCACTCGAATGCTGAAAGTGGAGATAGGAGATAACACTCAACTACCAATTTAAATGGAGGCACAAGCACAAACCAAATTTATTCAAAATTCAACAACCTCAAATAACCCAACACGTCCCTATTTATAGGGTTACAACTCACACTAGGTCGTTCACGACCTAACACCACGCGATCTGCGACCTAATACAGAAGCACACGACTTAACAACAAAACGCAATACAACACATATTCGACCTAAAGTACAACTCACGCGACCTGAAACCAATGACCTAAACAAAACAATCAGCGACTTAAGGAATTTGCAGTGACTTTACTTCGTTCATGACCTAAAAGGAGAACGGCACCGAGCTAGAAAGGAGCGGCATGTATTCGCATCTTGATCGCGACCTAGGATTTCATGGCTTAGGCTTAGGTCGCTCGCGACTTACGATGTTGAGGTGATCTTGATCGCGACCTAAGGAGGCAGGAAACTCGCGACCCAAAGGAGATTGTTCGTGACCTAGAGTTTGCCGCGACCCAAGGCGGAGCGACATAGGAAAGACCACTGCATCAGTAGGTCGTTCACGACCTAGGGCTTCGTCGCGACTCAAAGCTTCCGACTTAGCACTGTCGCTGTCTTCGACCGCGAGGTATGTTCTTCATCACATATCCACTTAGTATGCCTTTGGTTGTCCGATCTTTGGATATTAAAAAAGACCCTTACCACCTAATAGAAGATGATGAAAAGTGCTTGGTCATGAAGTACCATATCTTAGTGCAATTGGTTCAGTATTATATTTAGCTCAATGCACGAGACCAAATATTGCATTCTCAGTGTTATCCCGCCTTTTAGCAAGGCCCTGATACCAAAAGATTAACTGAAAACCAAAGATAGTTCTCCTCGACTGCTAGTTATGTACAGGTCAGCTATGGATGTCGATAATTTTTGATCGACCCCGAATCAAGCTACGATTGGTATGACGAGATAAGCGAAGCAATGGAAGCCAACGTTCAAATTTCAAGTCAATCGGAGTTCGTATGCTTAAGATATTAATCGATCAAAATCCAGTCGCTTGGGGTTTACTTCAAGTTGCCCCTAGCTTTACTTTGGGTTTTCAGGCATATTACTTCGGGTCAAAGAAGGGCCAACTTTGGTCCAAGGAGATAGCTATTTCTAGTCAGAGCTGTGAATCGTGCAAAGTCAAAAGCGGAGCCCTTCGGTCGTATCCATCAAATCCATGCTTGTTTGCATCCATCAGATGTCACTCCTTTCCATATCCATCAAACATCCTTACTTCGTGTCCATCCAAGGCAGCCTCCTTTGGATCCATCAATGTCGACCTTATTTGTATCCATCAAAAGTCATTATTTCTTATCGATGCCATCCTTGCACGCTTTGTACCGATCATTTCATCAACATATGTCTATTTTGTATTAGTCTCCTTCCAAACGAGGAGTGGCAGCCAAAAAACATCCACCATCAACACAAAATCGACACCTCCTATCGATACGAAGCAACCTCAAATGATCGATGTGAAGAAGTGCACGCCGGCATCGATACGAAAAGGATGACAGGTGGTCGATATGAAGGAGACAAAGTCAAATCAGCATAAAAATGAATCTCCCCTAAATTCTTGAGCCACGTCATCAATGCGCATGGCATGGATGCGAAGAATGATGGATGTACAACACTCGATCGATACGAACGTGACAGCCTACCTACGATATCAAATTTGCATCGGTCATAACTCAAAATCTACAAGTCCAACTGCTACCAAATTTTCACAATAGCATGCGTACATCTTCAAGAATGTTCATGATCGATCTCGATTCGATTGGACAATATATTGATTGATACGAAATTCGTTCGTATCGATCACAGACCGAGTGCAAATGTCATTGGATCGATCGTATGGGCCCATCTATGTGAGAGAAGAGGTCTTCCGAGATCTGGGCGAGATATTTGTAGCTTACACCTATAAATATCAATTCCAGAGCCTCAGAAAAGGTATCTTTTGGCTCTTCTACGTCCAGACTCTGCCGAAACTGCTTTTGTACTTCAGTTCTACTATTGTAATTCATTGTAACCAGCGAATAAAGATCAATAAAAGTCAGCCATTCATAATGGACGTAGGCAATATGCCGAACCACTCTAAATCTACGTGTTTCTATGTTTCCTTTTGAATTTGAATGTTGTTCACATTTATTTTCTCTACATTTCTGCTATCTGTGACCTGGAATTGTAAACGGGTGCTTGCATCGGCAATTAGGTGTTTATGACCAATTTTGGCGCAAACACTCAGTAAATCTTCTAGCAAGATACAGTTCAGCACTAACAAAAAGACACTGGAATGGTATAAAACATATCATGGGATATCTTCGTGGAACGATAAATTTAGGCTTGTTTTATTCTAACATAGGTGATAACCGAAATTTAGATGGCTATGCAGATGCAAGTTATCTTTTTGATTCACATAAATCAAGATCGCAAACTAGATATTTGTTTAGTAATAGTAATGCAGCTATTTCATTGCGATCTACGAAGAAAATGTTGGTAGAAACATCATCCAATCATTCTGAAATACTAGCATAATATTAAGCAAGTCAAGAATATTTTGGTTAAGATCATTAACTGAGCATATTTGAAATACGTGCCAGCTCCCTTCAACTATAGAAGGATCAACTATTATTTATGAAGACAATGCAGCTTGTATAGCTCTGATTCAAGTAGGTTACATCAAGGGTGATAGGATGAAATACATTTCTTCTAAATTTTTCTTCACACACGAACTACAATAGGATAACAAAATAGAGGTGAAACAAATCCAGTCCCTAGAAAATCCGGCAGATCTATTCGTAAAGACATTTCCAAAATCAACATTTCAGAAGATGGTGTATAAAATCGGTATGCATCAGATGCATTAACAGACTAACTGAATAATGCATTATAAACCAGAGGGAGCATTCAAAAGTATGTTGTAATATAATCTTTTTTCTTCACTAGTATTTTTCCCACTGGGTTTTTGTTAGTAAGGTTTTGATGAGGCATTATCTTGATCCAGAAGCATCAACCTTCATAATACCATAAGCTTTTAATGGGGCAACTATTGTTATCAGATGCATATTTAAGGAGTGTTGTAATATATATTAGGAATATGGTGAATCTGCTAAATGGTAAAGGACATTATTGTAATCTCCATTGCATTTGGAGTCTATAAATATAGAAATCATTTTTATTATATATAGATCTAAATGAATAAAAATATCTTCTCTCTCTAGTGGCTTCTATTCTTATTTAAGCTTATAACAAATCGTTGTTATTCCATATCCATAGTAATGTGGTTGAGTCATGTTCTTTTCTTTTATCTACTTAAAAAATATTCAATATTCCATCAAACGAAGCCCACATAATTTGAAAATCAATATCCTTCTCATCTTATGTGTAGGGCTCGGCAACCATTTTTTGCTCTTTCTCCTTTCTGGTTAATTTATGTTAGTTACCAATAAGTATTCTTAGTTTGTGTACAAGCAACTGGGATGAGAAATATTTAGTTTTAAAACTAAATCAATCGAGTTCAACTTCTAAAACAATTTATTTTGGTTGTCAGTTAAACCAAGTTAACCAAACTTTTATTGTATCATCCAATTTTATGGTATTATAATACATTATATAAATGGTTTAGTAATAAAATATAATGTTTATCTATTAAAAATAGGTCAAATTTTATTATAAACAAAAAAAATACTAAATAAAAATCTCTTCAGACATAAATATAAGGTTTCCTTTGAGTGGATTAATCATTAAAATAATATCATAACTTACTAGTTTGATTAAATCAGTTACTGAACGAGTTTACCAAAAATAATTCGATTAGGTCCGATTTAACATTTTTTAACTCAAAACTGACTGAACCAACCGAATGCTCACCCCTACCACCAACTAGAAACCATTTTTTGGTTAGTTCGATCGATTTTGAGATAATACATATCAAAACTATTTGAAATAAAAAGAATGGAAAATCAAACCGGTTTGAGTTAATTCAATCAATGATCGATTTAACGAACTACGATAAGAAACCAAGAAAAATTATCATATGTTATTGTTCAATTATTCAGTTCACTTAAAGAAAATGTTAATTATGTTTTAACTTTTGTTGGTGCAAAATTTCGTCTATACCAATACCCCAAGGTCCGAAGGTATAGTTCGGGAAGCTGGTTAGATTATTGAACCAAATAAAGAGATTACCAAGACGTGATGCGATCAAGCTTAGGTTACGAGATGCTAAACCGTAGAGTCGCAACGACCAATATAGAGAAGGTAAAGTACAATAAGTAAATAACAACTAGAATTTTGTAGTGGTTCGGGCTGAAAATCCTTATGTTCACTGTTCTTTCCTTATTTAATCACTCTTCCCTAGTCGAGAGACTATTACATTGAGTCTATACATTCTTCGCCAATAATGAGTTTATAAAGAGAGTTCTAATATAGGAAGGTCCAATATGATTTTATATTTCAATTCTTTTTTTAGTTCCCTCCCTTTTACTGTAGCAGGTAGTCTTCTATTTAAAGCAAATTTAAGGTTCTTCCATTAGTGTAGGTGCTTTCTCTTTTATTAATGACCTGGCTTGCCATGTGCCGTTTAGATCTGAACGCTTGTCATTATCTGGTTGAGTGTATTTTGATACGGATTGTTGGCATATTGCTTTTATATATCGCTTCTTAGATATCGTCCAGTTATCCTGACTATTGGTCCCGGCCTGGACTACGTAAGCCGTTGATTGTTGATACTTGCTGAAATATATTAGAGTCGACTTTTGAGGGTCGAAAAAGGATGGTCATTACACGTGGTATCATTAACAGCCATCCTTTTTGACTCACATAAGTCGACATTAATACATCCACGGTATTCAT
The DNA here is from genome assembly GCA_030765085.1 of Allium cepa. Lineage (NCBI taxonomy): Eukaryota > Viridiplantae > Streptophyta > Magnoliopsida > Asparagales > Amaryllidaceae > Allium > Allium cepa. The sequence continues at coordinate 600,303,935 of CM060941.1, forward strand.
GTGGTGAGCATCCGAGTGTTGGAAAGACAGATTGTTGGAGTGAAAGAAAATAAAAGAAAGAACAGATCTCACATCGTGATGAGTAATATATAATATAAAAATAATCTTCATTAAAGAGCACTATAATATACATACATCAATCATAATAAACTAACCTATCATCGGCATGGACAGTTACAACAGCCTATCCTCATAGACGCTGATAAATACAATACAAGAACTATGGTGAAAAATAAAATACACAAATAGATCTTTAGGAACCCGGCTTGTCTCCTGAAGCTCCAAATCCTCGGCTAAATTGAAAAATATGCGCGAGCGTACCCAACTATTATAAGAAAAAAATCTGGATCAGTCTGATAAACCGACATGAGAAACTCAAATTGTGACGACCCATGTTTTACATATCGAATGATCGCAAAATATTATTATTTAATACATGTAAGGTCGTATGACTCTATAATTTTGAAAAATACCTATTAGTTGCATTTTTTATCTTTAGAGTTTTTCCAGATGATTTTACGCTTGGAAAACCTGTATTGGCTGTGAATTTTGATATGAGTCAAAGAAGTGTCTAAGACCACTTTCATTGCATATATATGATGGTTTCCCCTTCCGTAGAGTGTCATCAAAGCGACTTGAACTTTTTGCTAAGGAGATATGGTAGTTTGAAGATTGGCTTTGCTCAATGCTAGGTATTATGGGGTTTGATGAGGAGTGGCCTTGGTTCGGCATGTTTGGCTGGACAAGGAAAACCGGATAGGAAATCATGTTCGGGGAGTGCTCTGTTCGAGGGGTGCTCTGTTCGGGGGTGTCTGTCCAACACATAAAATGGGCGCTTTGGAGTTTTTCTTATGAATAGATGAGCCATCTCTCCCAAATCGCTTTTCTATCATTTCTCAAATAGCTCCTAGCCCCATTATACCATTCTTTGTCCAAATCCTTCTCCTTTCTTATCCAAATCTTGTCCAAACAATAGATAAGCAAGGGTATAAATTAGATAGCTTCAAATCTACATCTTTGAAAAACAATCGGATCTTGGCTAGAATTTTTAGATTTGCCCCGACTTGCATATGTATCTTCACATTTTAGTTGTTTGGTGAATGATTTATCATCTCTCACCTTATTCTATGTGCATCGTTAGGTTTTGATACATTTTAAATTCATTTTTAAAGTAAAATTAATATTTTAAATATGTTTTCTAAGTTAAACCAGAAGTAAAATGAATTTTGAACTATTAAAGTGCTTTAATAATGTTATTTCGGAATATAGTTGCCTTTGTATGTGGTAGACTATATTATGGATGTAGTTGCATGATGAATTTCTATGGTTTGATGTATGTTTGTATGTTGGATGTGATTTGTATGTGTGTTGTGTTTGTGTGAATGCTTACGCTATAGGATTTTGGTTCAACGTGATTGGTTCGACATTGGTTGGTTTGGGCTTTGTTTTTTCTCGGCAAAGGATTGCATCAACAACCGGCCAAGAAGCTCAGTTCGATGGTCGAATGTGGAGGTCTATTCGATGTTGGAATCGGCTTAATGAATGAATAAGATATTTGATTCGATGGTATGGGTGGTTCGGTGGTCGGTCGAGGATGGTGGTTCGATCGCCGATCGAGGATGTTGGTTCGATAGCCAGTCGAGGATGGCGGTTTGGTGTTTGGACGTGAAGCTCTATTTGGATGTTGGGTGGCTCAGGGTCATGTGTTTTTCTTGGCTTGATTGTAGGTTGGACCGATGGTGGTAGAGCATGAGGTTTAGTTACAGACTTCGGGGATAGCATGAATGAACTGGAAGGTAAAACCGAGGGTCTAATGGGTGCCTTGGGAAGCATGTCGGAGGGATTTATTCATTATTCGACGTTTAGGTGTAACATTTGAGCACACTGAGGAAATGATCTTCGAAATAGTAGGCAGGGTGAAGCTTCGATAAAGTGACTTTGGATCTCCAACAAGATGACACTATGGGTAAAGTTAGATGTCGATAGATGTTTCAAACATTGAGGGATCGATGGGTGAGTCGTTTTAATTGACTATGTCGAGTAGGAAGTGTACATGGACTTGGTGATGTCCAAATGAGGCACGTTCTACAAGGTGGGGCGATGTGTAATGTGTCCCAATGTCGAGTCATGTGTAAAATAAAGAACTGATAACTCTAGGTGGGATGGGTGTTTTATGGGGCAAGGGTATGTGAGGATGCTCACATGTGCACTATGGACCATGGTGATGGTCTAGCCTGCCTTAGTAATTGCAATACCTTAGTGATGCTACGTGATTAAGCACCAAAACCAATTACAATGTGGTTTTTTGCCAACCTTGGTGATGGTCGTAAGAATTTCCAGGTATCCGAAGGTATCTTGGTGATGTGAGACCTTGGAGATAGTCAGAATGGAGTGGCATCTTGGTGATGTTGCAAGATCTTAGTGATGCTCTTGGTGGAGTGGAATCTTGATGATGGTGCGAGACCTTAATGATGGTCGGGTAATACGAGGCATTGGTGGTGGTCAGGTAATGCGAGACCTTAGTGAGGGTAGCTGCAAAGTGAGACCTTGGTGACAGTTGTTATTGGGTGTACTTGCTATGGACTCCTTTGATTTCTATTATTGTTAGTTGGATTACTATTTGTATATTATGGATGCTTGTGATGTGGGTATTCTATATTAGCTACCACAACACCCATGTTATACTTAGTGTAGCAAATCCCTATGATGATGATGATAATGTAGCATATATGGTGTTATGTGCTCACTTGTTCGATGTAGGGACATGTCATTTATGATTCTTTACACTGAATGCCTCTATTTTACTATATCGATTTTTATAGTATTTTGAGATGAAGGTTGGTATCGAGTTCTCCTTGTTGGTCTTATGGAGATGGAACTTTTAGGGATGGATACAGGGGTTCTAGAGGTCGCGCTAGATATATTGGCTCATTCGCATAATGACTGATGGAAATATAACGACATGATGAAGATTAGAGTCTTCGGATGGTAATTCGATTTTGAATGGAGTCGTGGAATAGGAAACATAGAACGGTTCCTCGAAGGTGACGACTCAAGGGTGAAAGAAGTCGTTGAGTGGGGGAATGTTGAATGGTCCTCCAAGATAATGGAAGCTAGTTGGAGCAAAAATAAGAGCTCATATACATGTATTAAGGGATTGTTGATACTCGGAGTGTTTTCTGTTTCGCTCAAAGCAAGGGTATCGTGAGTATCCTCATGGGCATGTTGAATGTTACTCCAAATCGGTTGAATGGATCCACATACCCTAGAAGGATAAATGGGTCTAATGTAAGTTTCCGACAAAAGCGAGTACATCGAAAATCGGGATTTCCATTAGTCCCTGGCAGTGGAATAATCATACAAGTTATCATACTTCAAAGTATAGATACAAAAAGTTATACATGATGAAATCATAAATCCATTTCACATACAACTCGACCAGTTTGGCTGTTGTTCTGTTTGACTTGATGGGTACAAATCTGTCAATTTTGGTTAATCGTTTGACTATGACCCAGACTTGGTCACACCAGACAGTTGTTTGACTCAAGGTTTTATGCTTTGATTGTTATTACATTGGGTATCTTAAATGAGTAGATTAGGGATAACAAGTCTGGATAGCCCATGGAGCTGTATAGAGCACGACTAGGAGGCTATGCTTTCATATATCATACCTCGGAGCTTACTATCGCTTATCTTCTGCTATGTGGTAATGTGGAGCTATGTCAATACTTGTATTTTAAGAGATAATTATAAAGTTTAATTTCGAGTTTTGGGATGTATAAAATATTTATTTAGTTTTTGTATAGTCTGTAAGCCTGGTGTACTTTAATGTTCTTTTTATGGTTCATCTGATTATATCACTGTCACACCTATTTTACATCTATGTTGTTATATTATATTTTATCTTTGCGCTATGAGATGTTGTATAGGTTTGTGTCTAGATTTTTCCCTACTTTTCATTCTTGGCTTATCATCTTGCATCGGCTGGGTACCTCTATAGTGCATTTCAAGTATTCTGGGTATCAAAGGTGTAGGGTGGTCGTCACATAAATCATATGGATTTTTAATATAATAAAATATATTAGCAATAAAGGTATCTGGTAAGAGCATGCCATACATAAATACAAATAGTTTTTTACGTTACAATAACCAAAACATTTTTTTAAGAAAATCCAAAGATATTATAATGATGTTTAGGGTTTAAAATAAATACTTAACATAGCCAAAATGGTTACATTAATTTCATTCAATAGCATATTTAATATACAACTAAGTCCGTACGAAATGCATTAGAAAATGGATTCCATCAATGAAGAAGCTAGTGGGATACCGTCTGTCATAGTATACCTCTAGAGAAAATGTACTGTGAGCCTTAGCTGACTTCCTGAAATCAGGACCGCCTACCCCTTCGTAGTTAGTATCAAATATGTCATCTCCTTGGTTGTAGCTTATAACTATACCAAGCTCCTAGCACGCATAAATCAATAAATATGGATCTAAATTGAGTGATGACCATATCCTAATGGTAGCGAGCAACATAACTCCAAAGTATAACCCTTGTTTAGTCATTACCAAGTGTGAGGCATGAGGCTAAGTTTTATCTTTTCATTAAATCCTATTTTAATGCAAGTACGACCCTCCAAGCAGCAATGCGATGCTAGCATTCATTCATACAAGTTATTCAGATTATGTACAAACCGAAGGAACTGCATCTACTACATCCCTTTTGGAATCACCCTCAAAATTAGTAGCAAGTAGCCCTGGTACTTCAAACAACCCTATCTTTGATTTCCAAAATCTCTAGGATATCTTCAATTCAAACACTTACTCCAGTTCGAAATGGTTTCCGGAGAACTCATGCTTATCCGATCCTAATCTCTTTGAACCAACAACCGATAGTTTCTTGTTGACTCAATCTAGGTTCTATTAGAAGTAAGTGGACAATATCAGAGTCCCAAAGGGGATCTTGAGTATCCGCCCTTAAAGTGAGAGACATTTTACTGGATGAGTTCTTTTGAGGAATCCCAAAACATATGAACACATGAAGCTTTCATACACATTCTAAGTAAAATTTGATAAGATATGATAGTCAGTTATTTAACTATCAAATAAGCAAACAATCCAATCAGAGATTTAATCACATATGGAAACCAAGCATAATTAAGCACATAAGCAACCATTAAGCCTCTTTAATTAATCCTACCATTAAAAAAACACTTTGTAAATACTTGCATTAAAATACCTTTACAAAAGATATACACAAGTATACCACTCATTCACTATTCATTTATACACTTTTATGCTTGGAAAAATAAACATATACCTATGTCATCGTAAAACACCACACTTTCAACATTTAGAAAACATATCCATATACTTATATCAACGGTATAAGATTCACAAATCTTAAGAAAATTTTCTCTATTTTCAAAAAAAATCATATTTATATGGGACAAAACAAATGTAATATAAAAATATTATTTATTATAAACCAAATCAGTTTCCTTTTGGTGGAAGTTAATGGATCGTATGGAAATTATACCAAATATATTTACCACCGCTTTCCTATTTCAAACTTGTACTATCTCCTAAATAACAATGAAATCGGACAAGTTAGTGAACTATCCTTGCCTCGACATACATTCTCAGTTCTTACAAATTGAGACAAATTTCCCAACCTTTGAATTCGGTGTTAAGTATAAAAATAAAACTTTCCTTACCACCATAATTTCAGATGATCTTTTACAGAAATCAAATTTCATTTTATTTTTATAAACTTCCTTTCTATAAATCTCTTTTATATTTACAAACATCTTTTATAATTCTCTTTTCTATTTATCAAACTTCTCTATAGATCTGCTGATTTTAACTCTTATATACTTAATACCAATCTTTGATTTCAAGATTGAACTAAATATTTCCATAAAGCGATCATTTCATATATCACTATAAATTCACAAATGTGATGTATTATTCCTATTTATCAAATGATATCATTTCTTTTTTTATAAAATATCATGTACAAGTCTATGCTTTTATTTATAAAATACTTTTTATAAATCTATCTTTCTATACAACATTTTATGTAATGCATTTCACCAATATTTATTACAAAATATTTCTATCCACTTTTGTAATGACCCAAAATTTTCGACCCAGAAGATTCGACACTAATACATTCACTGTAGAAGTGTCGAGCAGTCGAACGCCGAAAATTTCAGATTGTCAGAGGAAAGAAGAAGAAGGTAGAAGAAGAAACAGAAAACAAAACACAGAATCTCACATTTCGCAGTGGTCAAAATATAATATCAAATACTAGCATTTATACAAAAAAAACTGTAATTGTCAGATTACATACAATTTATCAGAGTCACAACCATTTACAAATAAATTGGACAGTTATACAACATGTCCCAGACTACTAACAATTCAACTTTATTACTTAGTGGAAAACACCATACGTTCTTGCCATGCAGCTTGTCTCCTGAGCTCCAAAACGTCCTTACCTGAAAATCTGTAATACTCGGTCTAACCCGAGCATTACATGAAAGTAACACCCGGGTTAGGCTGGAAATAGTGTGAGTAAACCCATCTAACGTAAAATACTAAGATATAAAATTTACTTAAAACCTGAGGTAACTCGTACTTCACTACAAGTTCATAACTTGTAATAGTCAACACCTATTTTCACAAATCAATTCCTAAGTACACTTACGTAGTCCAATGGTCCAGTTTACTTAAATCCTTCCATTCCATCCTATGGATTTCACATACCAAATCTATAAAGAATTATTGTAGATTACAATCGAAGTGGTTTTGGGTATTTACTGATACCCGACCCCGGTCTCTTCGAATCAAATGTCATCTTAACCCAAGTTGTTTAAGTGAAAAAAAATCAATTTATACTCAAAGTAACATATTCACATAGCGATTTTAATACAGATAGATAATCCATATCCAAACACCATATCACATAGCATCACAATCATATACCAGGGATAACCAATAATCCAAGGCATTCAATATCATTCAATCATTCAAAAGCAAGATGAATCAGATGTACAATTTTTATTAATTTAATCAATCTCTTAATTTCCTTTTAATCCTGCATACTTACATTAATTAATTACAAACCAATTTATTAATCATCCTTTAATTACTCATTAATTATCCATAATTACTTTTATTAAGTAATTATCCCATTGGTTAATTATCCTTAATTAATTAACCTTTAATTATTAATTAATTATGCTCTAATTAATAATTAAATTAATTAACCCTTAACAATTAATCCTTAATTTCTTATATTAAGTAATTAACATTTAAGTAATTAATCTCTAATTACTTATATTAATTAATCCCCAATTACCAATTAATTAATCTTTAATTAATTAATTTATATCTCTTAATTATAAATTAATTTATCCTTATTTACTTAAGTCCCTGGTTGATCTAAGATAAATCATTATCTTAATTAATTTCTTAACTATCACATAAATCATATTTAAATCGAATGCTTTAAAATTAATTTATACTTAACATACAAAAATTACTTTAGACCCTTAATTAACTTAAGTTAACACACTTATCTTTAAACATCAACTTAATTAAATCATTATTAAATCACATTTGAGAAATACTTATGAATTAATTTATTATCAACCCTATATATGTATATAATTATTTCAAATATACAATTTGAATTCAAAACACATTTACTTTATAAATTTTAATTTCTTGAAAAGCTATGTTAACACTTTACATTTTTTTTAAACCTGAAAACTCCCTGGTTTGATTCTTACTAAATTCCTTTTATTTTAACACCGGTCAAAGTAACCCGAGCCAAGACTAAATATCCCCGAACAATCACTTGAATACAAACCCCATCTTCCCGAGATCAGACTCAAGCTACCCACTTCTTCCCAATTTCAACAGCAACCCAGAACTTCAGATATACCAATGATACCATGCACCTGGACCGACGGTTGGAGCAACTCCGACCAACACTGATGGCTCCACCAAGTCACCCTTGAACATCTCGGCCTATACGACCCTCCAGAATTCACGACGATCATCTGGAACAAAAAAGAACAATTGAAGTACCATCAGACACCAACTATGTCAATCAACTCGCCTCGCACCACCACGCTCCGTCCACCAAAGACCCTTCAACCTTGCCCAGACCTTCGTCGTACGGTCACATTCATTTTCCCCTACCCTGGCCTAACTCGACGTTGCCTCATCGTCACACTATCCATTCAAACATTGTCGAACTGAACCATCACTAAACCCTACTATGGCCTTGCCATGTCACCACGGAGATAGATAAATTTCCCAGCCATTTTTCTGCTGATCTCCGACCTATAACCTTGCCCCAGCCAAAACCACGACCCTCCACCTTATGCCGTTTGCCAAAAATCGAGCAAATACTCAATTCTGTTCAACCCACAAATTCTCATGATTTACACAATTAAAAAAAAATGATTTTACTTTTAAAAATCGTAATTTTTAATTACAAATCAGATATTATAAACAAGAACCTAGATTTAAACAACAAATTTTCTGACATTGTTTGATCTTCTCTGCTCTTTCCATTTTCCAGTGATGTTCTTGCTATTTATACTTTTTATAACATTTTTAAAAGTTGAACTAGGTAAAAACAAACAAATTTCATTTTAAGATCAGAACATGAAACTATTTAAATAGTGAGATATGAATTTTCTTTGAGTGTTGTTGAACCTGTGATGCAGCAGAAATATGTACATACATTTTTCCATACATGCACATATATTCCATTATATTTTTGTGCATGCAACAGATAATTCAAAAATGAAATTATTTCTATAATCTTTACTCATGCATGCTTCAAAATATAGTACTGATGAACTTAGAAAAGAAGTTTACTCGCTGATTTAAAAGCAGAGACAAGAATTTTTGTTGTGAACTTGATACTTGAGATGGAATATTTTGATCTGAGAACTTGTACTTGATTTTGAAACTGATACTTTGAATTTGCTTGTGATGATTTCTTTAGGTTGAGTTTGATTTTGCTGCTAGCTTTTTACTTGAATCGGGTTTTATTTTATTTTCTGGTTTTCATTTTTTTTCTTTTACAGGCTTTGCTTTTGATAATGTAGATCAAAGAATAAATGAAAGGAAGGGATGGAGATGTTTATATAACCTATATTTTCTTTATTTAATCATTAAAAAATGAAAAGAAATTAGGGACACTTGTTGGAATAACTCATATTGTCATTAGCGTACTATATTTAATTTACACTTGTATTTAGATATACTCTTAGGCTTACATTTGTAATTATGTACACATGTTATTTACATTTTTAATTTCAATGTTTAAATATGTTTTCATATGTATTTATATAATATTTTAAATTTAGTTTTTATATTTATTAATGTCTTAATATGTTTTTAATATATATATATATATATATATATATATATATATATAAATTTGCACTTATATAAATGTCTTATATTTTAATGTTTAAACTTTCTCTTAAATTAATCTTACTTAATTATATTTATTGTTTCTCTTTTATTTATTTATATATAACTTAAAAGAAAATTATATTGTTTTCCAATTGTACATTTATAAATAACTTATGTAAATATACTAGTTTTTAGAACAGAGAGTTTTTTTTTGAATCTAATTTATTTCTAAGATGTTTACAATTGAATTTCAAATGCAGATTTTATTTACTACAATATTTATTTAATAAGGCAATCACACCTTATTAAAAGATTGTAAAAAATTCCAAATCGCACAATTCTATAAATATCTTATATATGAATGGTGACAATCATATTTTATTTTGCTTTGGAATAGAAATTTATATTATCAAAATTTATTTTGTTCAACTAAATAAAATAAATATCTCAATGGTAAAATCAGTCAATTACCTAATTACCAATGTCTAAAAAAAAATCTGGGTTATCACATTCCTCCCCATTTGAATCTTTCCGTCCCCGAAAAGGAATGAAGCCAGAATTTATTAAATACTTATGATCAGAAAAATTACATGTTGAACATTTTAAACTATAAACCCTTTATTTAAGAATTAAAAAAAACACTTCAAAATCTATATATTACCAAAATAGTTTTATAAAAATACTTTTTATAACTCGATGTCTCAACCAGTCCATCCTTGTTCTCATAGAAATTCGGTCATATGTTGATCAGGCGTAAGACTGAAAACCTATAAGTACTTAGCAGACCCGTTTTCAACACCCAGTGAAAACATTTTCGAAAACTTTGTGAAAATATTCTGTTGAAAATATATAAAATGTTTTTGAAAATAGAGGAAACATCTTTGGTGATAATGCTCTAGAAACCATCACCCCCTCCATGGTCGTAGTTAACCCATTGGTTACTTTGCCATCCCAGCAAAATCCATATATAACTGTAGGCACTCCACGCCCCTCGATTACGCCATGAAACCCGCCACAGATCGAGTTACATCCTAGGTTACGTTGCCATCACAGCAAAAGTCCATGTAACTGTAGGCATCAGCGCCCTCGATTTTCGCTGCCAAATGAAACTTCACCACTCCCACATAGGTCGCAGACTATATCGTTCAAGTCCCAATGTAGCCTTAGACTCTCATGGCCTCTCGACTTTCACTATGTCTCCATAGGTCATAGTCTACCGATGTTACGTTGCCATCACGGCAAAATCAAACATAGACTGTTGGCTCTCGCGACACACATGACTTTCGCTAAGGTCCATAGTAGATCGCAGTGACATCGAGTTACACTGTCGTCACAACATAATCCAAATGTCTCTGTAGGCATCAGCGCCCTCGACTTTTTCCACCCATAACACATAATCCTCAGAAATTTTAGTTTGTCTGGACTTCTTCCAGGATTCAATTTAGGGTCTCCCCCTTGGGGATCAAGGCAGGACGACCCTATGGATCTCCTATGAAGTTCATTTCAATGGGAGTGCCTTTTCCTCCAGAGCCAATCTCAAAACACTTTATACTATACACTTATAGTATCTTTCAAATCATATTCTATATGATTCACATCAAAATCTCCTTTATACAAAATCAATATCTCAAATCGATAGTTCTAAACATGGCTTTTCAAACTCCCAAAAATTGATTTTTCCCCAAACATCAAAAGCCTTTTCCGAATCCATAGGTTCCAAAACCTTTTTCCCAAAAACATTCTCATAAACCATTTAAATATATATATGCACACACAACTTATCCTTTCCAAATTGAAAATATTCTTTGGGTCACTTATATAGATTCCCCTTTTATACTTCAAATCTTTCAAAAATCTATTTTTTCTGGCTATAGATTCAACAAGTGGAGTTTATCATATGTATATAACTTTATTTATACCAAATCAGATATTTGATTTCCGTTATAAGTTTATTTACCATAATACTTACCTTTCAAAAAGTAAATTTCAATAATGGAGATATTCAACGTCCACTTTTATTCATGTATATTTCTCAAAATATACTTCTCTTTCAAAAATCATTTCTCATTACTTTCAAAATTTCAATATCAATTTCATTTAAAACTTAAATATCAATTTCATTTAAGCATGTACGATGTACATATATCATCCATACGCAACATAAAATCCGATCGCTCATTCGATCACACAATTCCACTTCCGAACTAGTATCGTCCACCCGACTTTCTAGCGCGGACTCAGATCTGGTTTCTGGATCAGAAACCGTCATTCTCCTTGCATAATCATAACTGTGATAGAGAATTCCCAGAATCAATCAAAAATCCATATTTAGGGTTCACCATCGAAAATCGAGTGAAAATCCTAACTCGGATCGATATACTATCTCGAAATTCTATGCACGAATCTAGATCAAATCATTATGTGAATAGAATAATATACGTACATCCTACATATTTATCATTATTGATTATTAGCTAAATCAATATTCTTTTCATTCACCTTCACTTTGATTCTATTCACTTATTCATAATTGCTCCCAATTTCCATTTGGGTTAACACTTCAATTCTTATTTCAATTGGTATTTAACTATAGATACTTTGCACTCTGGCTAACTTGAATTTGGAAAATATCTTGAAAATGTTTAAAATAGATAAGTAGTTGAAAAAAATAGTTGTTAGTTGTAAAATAGCAGTAGAATAGTTAAGTAATTATAAAATAGTTGTAACATAGTCAAATAGTTGTAAAATTGTTAGATAATTGCAAAATAGTTGTAAAATAGTAATTAGTTTATAAAACAGTTGTAAAATTATTGTAAAATGGTTAAATAGTTCAAAAAGTAGTTGTAAAATAAGTATAAGATATTTTTGGGTTTTTTAAAAGAAAAGTTATATAGTAAATAGCTAGGAAAATATATTAAAAACAGTTATATTAAAATAATTTATTTAGAAAAAAGGTTCAGAGCAAAACTGTTCAATTCCCAATCTCCATTTCCAATCAATTTCCAATTTCCACTTCTATTTAAATTGATTCAATTCCTATTCGATTTAAATTAACTTCAATTCCTATTCCAAATTCAAATCAACTTCCATTTGAATTTAAACTTATTCAACTTCAATTTCACTTCAAATTAATTCAATTCAAATTTTCCGTTTGAATTTTACACTTATCCATCTTCAATCACAATTCAATTTCAACTAATTCAGTTCAAATCCCAACTTAAAACTATCTCGAATTTCATAAATTCGAGTTAAATTTTAAATGTTGATATAATCCTTTAAATCAAACCAGCCTTTATTTTTTAATTAACAACTTAAAATTTTAAACCATTTAATTCTGAGTCCAAATTTCAAAATTCCATTTTAAATTACCTTTGCTTAACTTATTTCGAAGTACAAATAAGAGTTCAAAAATAACTAAATCTACAAAATCTAATTTATTACGCAATTTTATCTTCAACACCCATTCTTAAACAATTTTAGTTTGCAAGTCTATTTTCAACATTTGAATCTTAAGTTCAAAGTGATTCCCTTTTCATAAGTTCAAATCTTATTTCTATTTTATTTCAATAATGGATGTATAGTACCTTAATCCACTTCTCAATTCATTTTAAATAATCTAATTCACAGTTTCATAGATTATTAATAACAACATGATAACATTAGAATAAGTCAAAATAAATAACCATCCAAATTATTTAAAACATTCAATAATTGTCACGAACCATTTTTTCCATACCGATTTAAACCGATTTTAAACCACACTTGTCAGCCAAATCGCATGGGAAGGCGGATAACGAAAGAAAGAAAGAAGGTAGAAATAGAAAGAAGACAGAAGAAAAGAGAACAATCAGAATCTCATAGCGGATCGAATTAATTATAACATAAATAAATATTTACACAAAATCAAAACTGTTTCTTATATAACATATACAGACATTACATCATAGTTACAACCACATAACTCAGATAGTTATATCAATCCCGTCCTTACAACAATGACCACACGACCAAAAACAGACTGAATATAATCATCTACGAGAATACGTCTCCTGATCCAGCTCCTTCTCCCGAAGCTTCCACTCTTCCAGCAAAACCTGGAAATATGCTCGGTCTGACCCGAGCATATAGGAAAAACACCAAGGCTGGGTCAGTCTAGTAAACCAACGTGAGAAACACACTCAACTTGATTTATTAAAGTTTGAAAATCCTTTGAAAACAAAAGCATCTTGTAAGACCGTGCCACAAATAAAATGTCGGGTTTTTTACATTACGATAGCCAAAACATTTCTTATAAAATCCTCTGGTATTATAATTGGGTCAATAAACGAATACATATCCAAATAGCTGAAATTGTTACATTATTAAATTCCAGCATACTAGCCACAAAGTGGGTTCTACCATCAAAATCGTAAAAGGTTCGTAGGAAGGATGGATTTCCAATGAATGACAAGGCAATGGGATACCATCTATCACAATACCTGGTCTTGATCAGCGTACCGAGGATCCACCCTAAATCCCTTGCAACACAAGACCGGACTACCCCTTACTGGATAGCCCGAGCAAGATCATCCCGCGGTTGGGATCAGTAACTGCCCACACAGCCGAAATAAAAGGGACATCTAGACAGGGACGAACTCACCCTACTTGGGCGCTACCCACTTAGCCTTGCTGCATAACCCTTGATTTTCAATCATTCCCAGTCGATGAGGCTCGAGGCTAAGCGTTACCTTTTTAGAACATATCACTTAGAATGCTCACCATCCACCTGACGATGTTCTGAAAGCATTCGTCCTTACAAGTCCATTCCGGGTTTGAGCGGAATCGAAGGCACTATTCCTACTACATCCATTTTGGAATAACCCTCAGGATTAGTAGCGAGTAGCCCTCAGACTTCACTGCTCCATCTTCGACTCCAAGCTCTTGTCTTTATCACGAAAATGAACTCGTTGGATTGAAGTGGTTTTCGGATTACATATCCAATCCCGGTCTCTTCGAAACAACGTTCGCTATTTTCCGTAAACTCAACCCCGGTTCTTTAGGAAATACACCGACAAAATATAAGATCAGAGTTCACCACCTAACCGTTTTTGGATAGGTCTCCTTATAACTCGTCCTAGAGACAAACGAGTTTATACGTACCGTATAGCACCTCGGACGGTAACTGTACCATATAAATCTCGAGTCTTCTCTATATATTTCCAAAGTTAGGTTTTTGTCCAAATTTGATAGTCGGTTATTTAACTATCAAACAATCAATCAATACAACAAAGTTATTTCCTATTGCAGCCATTAAGCCTTGTTCACATTTAAAATCCAATAGATTAAAAATTCCTAGGGAAGCTTATTTCATTTGATATATATATATATATATATATATATATATATATATATATATTTAAAACCATTTCTTTCCTAATCATACTTATGAAATTTCCAAATATTATTTCCAAGTTTATTAAATAAAATACTCTTTATAAAAGTTATTATAAAATATTATTTAAAACAACATTTATATTAAATAGATTTATATTGAAGAAAATATACTTATATTAATTTAATAAAAATTAATCTTTAAAGGATCATTTCAAAATAGTTTAATACTTGAAATAATTTAAATAATACATACTTAAAAATTTATACCTTACAAAGATTTTCAAAAATAAGTAAATTACTTTTGATATTTCAAAAATATTTATCAATTCTTTTTAAAACATTTCTAAAAATAATATTTATTTTTAAAACAAAACTAGTTTCAAAATCAATCCAAACAGAATAAGGCTTATCAGTCTCAATGGTACTTATCAATATGCAATTCACTATTCACAGTCATACAAATATTCAAATAAATCAACTTCCATAGATTGATCCACATTATATTCTCAAATAAAATTAACAGGCAAATAAAAGATATATACATGAATAACATATTAGAGATCATCTTTTCTAGCACCAACTACACAGATAATATCAGATAGATGGCTTATACTATTCACAAAGATTGAATTAACTATTCAGCGGAATGGTATCTATTCCCACTGTCCTGGTGTTAATCAGTTTTGACAAATCTACAACAAACACATCTAATTTAGTTGGGAACATTTCAACAGTTTGGCCGTATAAAATTTATTCAATGGTGTTCATTTTTAATTTGGTAATTAAATTATATCTGCACAAGCTTATAAATTTCTTATTTCTCTTCACAACTGGTCATACGACGGCGTACCATCCGTCGATACAAACCATCTCCTTTATAACACATTATCATAAATTAAAGAATTATTATCACTTAAGAACTTGATTTATTTTCAAAGTATAAATATTTATTTCCCTTTAATTATTTCAATTAAACTTCACTTATTCAAAAACCCAAGGATTTATAATTAAACTATTTTTAAAAACCTAATTTCTTAATGATAAAATAACTTATTTAAATACCCAGATTAAAATAAAAAAATATCAAAGAAAATGAAGTTTATTTCCAAATTTATTTGTCTATATAAATTTTTTAAATAAATATTTATATTAATGCAAATTGGGTTTAAAACATTTATTTAAAATTATATGTTTGGTAAAACTTTTGGAAAGTAAATTTATTTTGGATTTTGTTTCATTTTGATACCAAATTCTTTACTTAACCATTATGAATTAAAAATAATAAACAAATCATCGGCCTGAGGCCCAAAATCTACAGACACAAACAACCCCAAAATAAACTTCGATCAGGCCAAACGAAAACAATTTTGACCGAAGCCCAATACGAGATTGCATCGGGACGAACCCCAATAAAAGTTCACCCATGCAACTATCTCCATGCCAAAATTCACGAACTCCGATCACGCCACAAGCACCCAAATTGACCGCGATTTCCACTAAAGCCCAAACCATTCCTAAACCCTAAAATCGATCGATTATTCCAAATCAAACCAAAAATCAATATTCTGCCATGGTCGACATCTGCCTTAGGTCCACCTGCCCCTCCAGACACGGTCGCACTAACCCACGACAACGAGATCGCCAGACAATAATTATTGAATAGAAAATCTATCTTTTAAGATTTCTTACATTATAATCTGTTAAAATTTAAAATTTAACTTCTAAAAATCCAATTTTTATAAAGGAAATCAGATTGCATGCTTGAATGTTTGTTTTAGTTATATTGAATTTTCACAAAAATTGGGTTATCTACTGTAAAACAAATATGAGATCACTACACAACATAATTTTCTCTCGAACTATTTTTAACTTAGACTACAAACAAAAATAATCATTTCCCTAGTTTACAACATCATCAGATTTAAACTAGAATTAAAGATATGTATTTTTGAAACAGGAATGAACATAAATGTTGACTGTTTAACAGAGCAATAACTATCCAAATTTTTTAAAATAAGGTTTCTCACCTTCCACATCTTGGTTTCAAAACTTTAAAAGTCGAAGTTGAAATTCTTGATTTAAAAGTTGAAATCTTTAAAACTGAAAATCCAAATTTGCCTTAAAATCTCCGAGGATTTGAAGTTAAATAGAGTTGCTTGCTTCTCTACTTAATTTACAGAGTTCAAGCTTCTTCTTTTTTTTTAAATTTATTTTCTGATTTCTAAACAATTGAGCAGAGGCTTTTGTTTCTAGTTACAGGTTTTAATTTTCAAACAATTCAGATCTAAAAGGTTCAAATATATACAGGACAGTAATGACAATTTGGTGGCTGAGAGATGTTTTCTTTTTATTGAGAAGATTTTGAAAAGAAAATAAAATGATTGTGTTGGATTTTGATCAAGCGATAGATGCCAAATGTTAAACATGTTAACTGATACAATTTATTATCTTCTACCCATAGTTTTTCTTAATACAAAACTGTTTTTGTTACTTGTTCGTTTCAGGTATTGGTTAGCCAATTTTTTTTTTTTTTTTTACAGTAAATGTTTTGCAAACTTCTTCCATTAGTATATTTATAATAATGTAAACCATACACTATTAAAAGCATATGCAAGTGTAATCCAAGAATTTAAATAGCCCATAATTTATATTATTTGTCAAAGTAGTGTTTGTGTTATACATTTAAAACTAAAAATGCAAATGTGAACTATATTGAAATAATACTTTATTTTATTTAACATTTGGAATTAAATAATTATTATATATAAAATCACACAAGACCTTAAATTAATTCAAAGGTTTAACATTTAATTTTCCTTTTTTATATTTTCATATAAACCATAAACATTTAAAGTATATATATAAGTATATTTATAAAGTTAAACACCCCATGGCTAATATTGACAAAGTAGCATTGCATTTGACACTTATCCATTTTAAAATAAGGGTGAAAACTAGTGAATTGAAATAACTTCTTAGTTCATTTGTTTTATATAAATACATACGTATTTTAAACAAAATGGAACAATCATGATTCTAAATTATATATGTAACCATATATAATTTTTTTTATGGAAAATATAGTTTTTCAAAATAAATCAATTCCATATTCTATATATATATATATATATATATAGTTTCTCCTATAAATATTTAAATGATTATTATACACATCAATTTATAACATTTTATCAATTTAAATATTATAAATTTCCTTTTTAACTTATCATTTCATACATAGCACTTTTCTAACTTAATGTATATATATTATTATTATAGAAGTTTTCAACTCCTTTTATTTTATATAAACAACATTGTTTATATATATGCCAAAATCGAAAATATCACTTTTGCTTCATTAAGAATTTTCATCCAATTTATACATATAAATTTATTATCCTACATGTAAAAATATTTGTTTTTAAATAAATTAAATTTTCTATTATATTTCAACTTTAGAATAAAATATACATATTTAACTTAAAAAAAAAATTAAATCCAAAACAATATATAAATTTTTGCTTTTAAACCAAAACATACATATAAGAAATTCTATTTAAATTAAATTTGTAATTTGATATAGATTTGAAAATTCAAGTTCTATTGGTTTAGAAAATTGTATAAAATCATTAATCATTAATTAATGGGAATATTGTATATTAAAATATAATATCATTGAATATTATAAACTAATATTTATAGCTCGGAATGTCCAAAATCCTGGGTTGTTACATTCCTCCTCCCTTAAATGGAATTTCACCCCCGAAATTCCATAACTAATTTAGTAGAATTATCTACAAAAATTATAACTGATTATTAACAACTCAAACTACACCGGTAAACACATAGATCGGTACTGTATATCAAAATATACATTTCATTATGTACTAGCCAAAATATTTCTACAAATATTATCATCATCCAAACAAACATACACATGTATACAGATATGTTATCATCCTACCAAACATTTAACATTCATAACGTCCATGGGTTAAAACAAATAAAAAAAAGAACACACTACCCAAATAAAGCAACCTAACTAACTATGGGCTCTTACTATCAGAGTCCTCCCTTTCGGGTCCCGATAGTTCCCTGGACTCTACATGACTGTCCGTGACCCAAATAGCTTCTGGACTAGGCTCTCTAGGAAAGAAATCTACTCCAGGAATTGGCTCCTCCACAGCCTCCCAAATGACAGCATTGTCATTCTCAGATTCGGAATCCTCCTCCACTTCGAATTCTTCCTCGTCGAACTCCTCTTCTTCTTCTTAGACTTCGAATTCGTCTTCGCTATCGAAATCCTCCACTGGATCTTCTTGTTGAGATGAGGTTGGGGCTGAGCCTGAGGCTGCTCAACCCTCTCTACTGGTACTTCTGGCTCTTCTTCATACAGGGATGGCTCGTTAAGATCTGCCCTGATCCTTCTGACTCGGTCAAAGTCACCATCTCTCCTAGCTCTAGCCAAAGCTCCACCATGACTGATGATACCGGTTCTCTATCATCAGAACCAAAACCCAAGATGAGATCCTAAGGTTTAGAATTCTATAGGCTAAGGAGTTCATCAAGGTTTGCACTTCAAAATTTCCACCATTTTAAATTCTCATTATCCAAGGTTTTATAAAACTATCCTTTCAAAATAATTTAAGTATATATTTGAAAAGTGATTATAAGTAAAGAAAGAAAAAAAATACACACATACATATAGTAAGTTTATAAACAACTTATTTATAAATCCATATATATAACAAATAAATTTTATAAGGTTTTTAAATTTTCAAACATCATTTTCTAGAAGTCCATAATTCTAAAATTATCTTTAAAGGGTGGAAATTTTTCCAAAAATTTACTAGTTTAAAAGTTTTCCAAATTTCTTTAGTAAATAAACTCAATTAAATTCATTTTTCAAAGATTCAAATTCTAAAAGGTTCGGTTTCTAAAGGTATACTTAAGTCAAAAAGGACAACTAGTGTGTAACGACCTAGAATTTTCGAACCCGAAAATCCCAGATAGTTATGAAGAAAGAGATAGAAGAAAGAAGAAAGAAGAAGAAGAAGAACAGAAACACCAAATATCTCACATTCGCAGCGGATAAAATATAATAAATAAATAATAACAGTTTACAAAAGAATACTATATCTGTCGATTACATTAATATACATCATAGTTTCACTTATATACAGTCATTGGATATATACAATTATCATGTCTCAGATTAATAATATAAATACAGCGGAAATACTCTATACGCTCTTGCCATCCAGCTCGCCTCCTGAGCTCCAGAACGTATCTACCTGAAAATCTATAGTACTCGGTCTGACCCGAGCATTACATCAAAGTAGCACCCGGGTCAGGCTGGAAACCAGCGTGAGTAAACCCCTAATAAAAAAGTACAAAAGCATACATCTTATATGAACCCGGGTAACTTAAATAAATTTACAACTTCACAAGTTGTTATGGACACCACTATTCCACACATCAATTTCTAAGTATCAAAACTTAGATTTAATCCACATAAATCATTCCATTTCAGCCTATTAATTCCACATATCAATTTTAAAGAAACGAAGTGGTTTCGGGTATTAATTAACACCCGACTGCGGTCTCTTCGAATTCAGTTCATGTTGACATACGTTATTCAAGTGAAATGCAATTCAATTTTAAATCAAAGATGGCAATTTCTCATTGACAAATATCCACAATATCATTGCCAACCCAAACACATCATATCACGATACATTTCATATCAGGGGTATCAATCAATTCAGGGCATTTAATTACCATTTACTCATACATAAGCAAGATAAGTCAGCCATACCGTCTCGAATCAATTACTTTTAAGTCCTGCTTATTAATTACAACCTAATTGATCTACTATCCCACAATCATTCGTCTTAGTTAATCCTCCCTGATTTAATTATTCTTTAATTGTATTAAAATTATCATCATTGTCTAATTACTTTCATTAAGTAACTATACTTAACCAAACTCCATGAATATTTATCCTTTATTAGTTGCATTCATTAATCAACCCTTATTATTCATAAACAGTAATAGCCCCTCTGTAGTTAATTACTTAAGTAATTAACCCCTTTCTTAATTATTAATCCTTTTTGATTAATTACACCCAGTAATTGTCATTAATTACTTCTACTAAGTAATTACCCCTTTAATTACTTCCCATTAAGTAATTCCCTTTTTATTTATTACACCCTGTAATTATGAATTACTTCTTAATTATCCACTTAATTAATTCTCAATTATTAATTAATAACCTTAATTATTGGTTTATAAAACTTAATTACCCATTTTATTATCACTAATTATTTAATTAACCATTAATTATCAATTTAATTAATCATTAATTCGTAATTATTTACTTAATTAGTTAACTACTATTATTGGTTAATTGACTTTAAGTAGTCAATTAAATCCTTATGTTCAAATTGATTTAAACACAAGATTATAATTATCAATCTTTAATTACACATTTATTAAATCTTAAATTGGTTATTTAATTACAAGTATAAATTAATTTCCCTTTTTAATTTACTTACAGATATATTACTTATCATCTTACTTTTCGTAAACTTTTCTTGATAAATTTGATCATGTCTTAGCTTCAACCTTGCCAACTTTAATAACTTAATTTATATTGTCCTTAGTTTAACTTTTGACTTAAGATTTAATTAAACCAACCCTTAAATAAAAAGAGCTCGAAGAAATCAATGCGCTAGCTCGAGCAAACTCGGGTTTTCCCTTGAACTTTTATGCGTCCCTTCTCTCTTCTACTCGTATACTTCTTCTCCCACTGTTCTTTTTTTTTATTCGGCTAAGTTAAAAAAAATGCAGTACTATACAAACACACGCTCGCACCTAGGTCAACACTTGAAAACGCTGACATTCCCCGCTGCCGTGCACGTGCACGGCATGTCACCGCCACTCCGACGAATCCCAACGCCATCGACAAGTCACAAATCTCCAGCATACTCGAAAGCCAAACTCAGCTCGGCCTCAAAAATTTCGAATCGAAAAATTGACATTTACTCGAAACCTGAAGCTCAACCAAAATGACATAGCCACCTCGCCACCGCCACACAGACCACCGGCGACCCTCAAACTTCACCCACACCTCGACAACACACTAAGAAACCACCCACCAAAGCCTTGTGTCACTCGATCGCGTATTGGAAACGAACACTACTCATTTCTTAACCTTAGCAAAAACTGGCCTTAAACCCTAGAATGAATTCATTCCTTTAATTTATGCAATGAAAAATTTTCTTGATAGCTTTCACTAAGTCACAGATACGTATACTTGCTACAACACAAATCTCAACAGTAACTATTGGATCAATCATCTGTAATTGGTAAAATGCAATTTTTGATCAACTATGAACTGCTAATACAATCCTACTCTACAACTTCCTATTTCTGCTTTAAAAATTCTATTTTGCATTGAAGATTCCAGTTATTAACTCGAATTAATATTTTGTAACAATTGAATTTATCAACAAAGTTCTTGTTGCTTGTGAAAGCTTGGTTTCTAGAGTAAAATTTTTCTAATATGTTTTAAACAGATTTAACAACCCTGATTTGAAGTTCGAGCAACATGTTTTGTTGGAAAATTAAAACTTTTATCATGATCAAACGGCAACAATTCAAGATTAAATAGTTTCAACCTAGTAACACTTAACAGAGGAGAACAACATATGCAGTGTTTAAAAGAACTGTCTGTATGTAATACAGATTCATATCAAACTTTAACACATACTACACCATATATTCCATTTGAATCATCTTACTGTTTCAATTAAACTAAAACTTGAAAATTTTAGGTATACTCACCTGCAAGATTTTATAAACAGAGAATACTAGATGTTCTTGAAAATCTGAAGCCTGAACTGTCTTGAATCTACTCTTAAAGCCCTGTTCTTGCATTGAATTCTTGACAGTTTCTAGTTTGAATCAAATTGAGTTACTTCTTTTTAGTTTTCACAGGTTAGAAAAGTTTTGAACGAACTAAAAAGATTGATGCATATATATAAAAGATAACAGGTGTAATATGTGAAGGTAGTAACTAGTTAAGTTGTTTTCATAGCTTTTTTTTTATATAAGCAGATCTTTATGTGTCTGAAATGTACAGTCTTGCAAACATTTGAATTGACAAATGTTGGTTGAGATGAAAGAAATTAAATTTCCTGCTTCCATATATGTTTACATGTTATAATTATATTTGCTGCGTAAAGATACTTGTATATAAAAGTACACTTTGTAATTAGATATATGGCTTGAGTAAGAAGATTTGTTTTATCAGCTACTAGCTTTCAAATGTATAGCAAATGTTTGTATTTATTAACTTCTAGTCCAAATAGTTTATACACATATGTTTTGATCTTCTCGTATTCGAGTTGCTTTGTGTTTGTGAACGAAAGTGTTTATGTGGAGGTATAAGCAGTGAATACATATATTCATAAAAAAGAAAGTGTGTTGTGCAAGCCAGATGTGATTTGTACCCAGGTTTTCATAAACACCTTTTGTTTTCTCCTACGATTTTTGACCAGGTAAGATTTTATAGGAATTGAACTGATTCATATATACTTCGAAATGACCTGGTTTGATCTTGAATTGATTGCTTTTAATGTTGATGCTTCCTTACAAGTATACAAGCCTTGTCCTTATTGCTTTATATGTAGTTATTTTGTAAGTACAAATACACTTACAGGTAGACATTGCATTTTTATGTATGAAGATATCTTGTATTATTATTTTCTAGCTTCCATAATTCATGTACATATATTTTTCTGGTATTATTTTATACCTTGTGCTTACAAATTTCCAGTTTATGTTGTATGTTTACCAAAAATACTTAATCCTTGTTTTTCTGTTATTTTTATTTCTAAGTATCAATATTTAAATTATATTCATATGGTTTACTTATACTTAAATTTTATATTTTATATTAATAGACTTTATTATAAATATTATTAAGAGATTTATATTAATTTTCCAAAATCAAATTTCCTTTTCAAAAATACAAATCTATATAAATGGCAATTATTTCCAGAAGATTTATTCATTTTAAAATGATCAGTTTATATTTTATTTAAATTAGATTAAATATATCTACTAAAATAATACTGCTAAAATACCGGGTCATCACATTCCTCCCCCCTTTGAATCTTTTCGTCCTTGAAAAGAAACGATACCGGATTTATTAAAATGCTTAAAATCATATAAATTATCTTGGATCATTTTTAAACTACTTTTAAAAATCTATATAATATTTCTAAAATAGTTTTATAAAATACTTTTATAACTCGATGTTTTGACAAGTCCATCCTCGTTCTCACAGAAATTCGGTCATACGTTGATCAGGCGTACGACTAAAAATCTATAATCGCTTGGTAGACCCGTGTCAACACCGAGTGAAAAAACTTAGGAAAATAATTTTATTAAAAATATAGAAAACAGTTTTTTTTTTGAAAATAGAGGAAATATCTTTGGTGAGAATGCTCTGGAAATCATCACCCCCATCCATGGTCGCGGTTACATTCCAGGGTTACGTTGCCGTCATAGCAAAAGTCCATGTAACTACAGGCACTCCGCGGCCTCTCGATTACGCCATGGAACTTACAACAAATCGCAGTTACATTCCAGGGTTACGTTGCCATCACAACAAAAGTCCATGTAACTTTTGGCTCTCAGCGGCACACACGGCTTTCGCTGCCAAAATGAAACTTCTCCACTCCTACATAGGTTGCAGTCTACCGATATAAAATCAAACGTAGACTGTTGGCTCTCAGTGGCACACACGACTTTCGCTGTGTTACCATAGGTCGCAGTTACATCCAAGGTTACGTTGCCGTCGCAGTAAAAGTCCATGCAACTGTTGGCTCTCAGCGGCACACACGACTTTCGCTGCCAAACAAAACTTCTCCACTCCTACATAGGTCGCAGTGTACCGATATAAAATCAAACGTAGACCGTTGGTTCTTAGCGGCACACACGACTTTCGCTATGTTACCATAGGTCGCAGTTACATCTTGGGTTACGTTGCCGTCGCAGCAAAAGTCCATGTAACTGTTGGCTCTCAGCGGCACACACGACTTTCGCTATGGTATACTCTACTCATAATCCTCAGGAACTAGTTTTATCCGGACTCCTCACAGGATCAACTTTAGAAGCCCCATTGGGGCTCAAGGTAGCACCACCCAATGGTACTCCTGAGAAGTTCATTTCAAGGGAGCGCCTTTTTCCCCAAAGCCATCATCAAAACATTTTATACCATACACATATACTATCTTCAAATCATACACCTAGTATGATCTCATACAAAGCTCCTTTACAAAAAATCGATTATCCCAAAATCGATAATTCTCAAACTAGGCTTTCCAAATTCAATACTGATTTTACCCAAAAATCAAAAGCCTTTCCAAATCCATAGGTTCCCAAATTTTTTTTCCAAAATCCTCATAAGATCCTTTATATATACAGATATATAATCTTTAGAATTTTGGATCATTTCAAACTTGTATAAAACTCCTTTTATACTTCAAACATTTTCATAATCCTTTTCTTCCAGCAATATTTTCAACAAGGGTGGATTTATCTTATATAACAAAGATATATAACTTTGTTTATTCATAACCAAATATCCCAATTTAATTTCTCTTTCGAATATCAATTTCATTCATATCCGTACGATGTACACATACCATCCGTACGCTATATCAACCTGATCGCTCGATCGATTACACAATTTCACTTTCGAACTAGTATCGTCCACCCGACTTCCTAGTGCGGACACAGATCTGGTTTCTTGATCAGAAACCGTCATTCTCCTTGCATAGCTATAACTATGATAGAGAACACCCAAAACCAATCAATAGTCCATATCCAGGTTCGCCGTCAAAAATCGAGTGAAAATTCCCAACTCGGATCGATATATCTACCTCGAAATTCTGTGCTCGAATCTGGATCAAATCACTATGCGAATAAAATAATATACGTTCATCCTACGTACTTATTTTCATTGATTATTAGCCAAATCAATTTCCCTTCTATTCACACTCACTTAAATTTTCACTAACTTATTCACATTTGCCTTAATTCCCGTTTGGATTATCACTTCAATCCTTATCTCAGTTGGGTATTTAACCAATAACAGTTTGAACTCCGACCAGTTTATATTTAGAATATAGCTTGAAAAGTTGCAAAATAGATAAGTAGTTGAAAAATAATTATTAGTTTGCAAAATAGTTGTAAAATAGTTAACTACGTGTAAAATAGTCAGAAAATAGTTAAATACTTTCAGAAATTTTAAATAATTGCAAAATAGTTTTAAAATAGTAATTAATTTGTAAAATAGTTGAAAAATAGTAATTAGTTTATAAAACAATTGAAACACTGTTAATAGTTCCGAAATAATTGTAAAACAAGTATAAAATAATTTGACTTTAAAAAGAAAAGTTATATATATTAAATAGCTTGGAAAATAAGTTTATATTAAAACAATTTATATTGAAAATAGTCGAGTCAAAACCGTTCACTTACCCAACAATTCAATTTAAATTTCCACTTCCATTTAAATTGACCCAATTCTAATTTTAAATAACTCCAATTTCCATTGGACTTAATTTATTCCCACTTCAGGTTGAATTAATTCTAAATTTCTTTCCGACTTCAAATCAAATTCCATTTGATTTTAAACCAATTCAACTTAATTACAATTCCAAATTATTCCGATCAATTTGGACTAATATCCATTCAATTTCAATTTCTATCATTTCAATTCAACCCAAATTTTCCATTTGAATGTTTAAACTTATACACCTTCAAAATCAAATTAATTCAAATCAGATTCAATTTGAATTAATTCAATTTCAATCTCAAATTTAAACCATCTCGAATTATATAAATTCGAGTTAAATTCTCAAAGACTGGTTTAACCTTTTAAACCAAATTAACTTTTATTTAACGCTTTTAAACAATTTAATTTCTGAGTCCAAATCTCAAAATTCCATTTTAAATTATCTTTACTTATGTATTTCAAGGTTCAAACAAGAGTTCAATACAATTTTATTTTAAAATTTTAATTTATTACTAAATTTTATCTTCCAGTTCGAAGCCAGTTCTTAAACAACTTTAATTTACAAATTCAATTATTTAAATTTTTTAGTTCAAAGTAATTCCATATCCTTAATTTCAAATTAAAGTTAAATTTTCCTTTTATCTCAATAATGGATATTTTATCACACTTTATTCCTCATTCATTTAAAACAAATCCAATTTACCATTTAAAGATTTTCATTAGCAATAGGATGATATCATCTAATTTAATTTAAAACGTCCATCCATTTTCAATTTTAAATCTCAAACCCGTTTTGACATCACACAAATTCCCAATTCAAATCAATCATTTTACTTTCCAAGTTAAATTCCAATTTCATCTTGAAATTTCCAATTCAGGTTGCTTGTTCTACAGTCATTTAACTTTCCTAAAGTTAAATTTCAATTTACTTTATCCAATCAACCTTACTCAATTTGAATTCCCACTTCAAATTCCAAAATTCTTACCCTCTTATAAGTTCAAAACTTATATCACTTTGGGATTTTACATCACATTTCAGGGTAAATCAAAACTCAACACCTTTGAGTTTATTTCAAATTATCTTTGATATCATGTATATCCATACATATATACATATTATTTCTTGGCCCTCCCAGCCATGTTTTAAAATTTTAAACCACCTTTGGTTTCAATTCAAATCAAATTTTCAAACAACCCATTGTTTGCAACAAGTCCCATTTATTCAAATAATATTTATTTATTATTTCTCATCACTTTGAAACCAAATTTTCAAATTCTGGACCCAGATTTAAAATTTCACAATTTAGGCATTTTCAATTTTCTAAGTCATACTTTACTTAAATGTTTACTTCTTTAGAATATTTCATTTTGCTTACTCATTAATACACATCTTATTATCAAACACACAAAATCACTTATGATAATAACCAAGATTATCATATCTAAAACCACTCATTATCATCTTACTCTGAAATACTTATCCAATTCAAGATTTCAATTTCAGTTTGAATCTATTTCGAACTTATCTTTATTTAATTTCAGTTTGGTTGTATTATATTACTCTAATTTAATCCTAATAATTCAATAGGCAATTTTCTTATTATTTTTTAGTGTGAAATATTGCTTTATATATCAATATAATCTTATATAAAATCATTTTAAAATCCTTATATAAGAAAATAAAAAGTACGCTCTCTCATATATATATACACTCAACTCATTTTAGGGTACTATTGACCCTATCCTTAATGAGTTCACCTACCAGAGCCAAGCTTCTCGCTCAACCTGGCTCTGATACCAACTGTAACGACCTGGAATTTTCGAACCCGAAAATCCCAGATAGTTATGAAGAAAGAAGAAAGAGATAGAAGAAAGAAGAAGAAGAAGAACAGAAACACCAAATATCTCACATTCGCGGCGGATAAAATATAATAAATAAATAATAACAGTTTACAAAAGAATACTATATCTGTCGATTACATTTAATATACATCATAGTTTCACTTATATACAGTCACTGGATATATACAATTATCATGTCTCAGATTAATAATATAAATACAGCGGAAATACTCTATACGCTCTTGCCATCCAGCTCGCCTCCTGAGCTCCAAATCGTACCTACCTGAAAATCTGTAATACTCGACTGACCCGAGCATTACATCAAAGTAACACCCGGGTCAGGCTGGAAACCAGCGCGAGTAAACCCATCTAACAAAAAAATATAAAAGCATACATCTTATATGAACCCGGGTAAGTTAAATAAATTTACAACTTCACAAGTTGTTATGGACACCACTATTCCACACATCAATTTCTAAGTATCAAAACTTAGATTTAATCCACATAAATCATTCCATTTCAGCATATTAATTCCACATATCAATTTTAAAGAAACGAAGTGGTTTCGGGTATTAACTAATACCCGACTCTGGTCTCTTCGAATTCAGTTCATCTTGACATACGTTATTCAAGTGAAATGCAATTCAATTTTAAATCAAAGATGGAACTTTTACTTAGCAATTTCTCATTGACAAATACAATATCATTGCCCACCCAAACATATCATATCACGATACATTTCATACCAGGGGAATCAATCAATTCAGGGCATTTAATTATCATTTACTCATACATAAGCAAGATAAGTCAGCCACACCGTCTCGAATCAATTACTTTTAAGTCTTGCTTATTAATTACAACCTAATTGATTTACCATCCCACAATCATTCATCGTAGTTAATCCTCCCTGGTTTAATTATTCTTTAATTGTATTAAAATTATCATCATTGTCTAATTACCTTCATTAAGTAACTATACCTAACCAAACTCCATGAATATTTATCCTTTATTAATTGTATTCATTAATCAACCCCTATCACTCATAAACAGTAATAGCCCCTCTGTAGTTACTTACTTAAGTAATTAACCCCTTACTTAATTATTAATCCTTTTTGATTAATCACACCCAGTATTATCATTAATTACTTCTACTAAGTAATTACCCCTTTAATTGCTTCCCATTAAGTAATTCCCTTTTTATTTATTACACCCTGTAATTATGAATTACTTCTTAATTATCCAATTAATTAATTCTCAATTATTAATTAATAACCTTAATTATTGGTTTATAAAACTTAATTACCCATTTTATTATCACTAATTATTTAATTAACCATTAATTATCAATTTAATTAATCATTAATTGGTAATTAATTACTTAATTAGTTAACTACTATTATTGGTTAATTGACTTTAAGTAGTCAATTAAATCCTTATGTTCAAATTGATTTAAACAAAAGATTATAATTATCAAACTTTAATTACACATTTATTAAATCTTAAATTGGTTATTTAATTGCAAGTATAAATTAATTTTCCTTTTTAATTTACTTACACGATATATTACTTATCATCTCACTTTTTGTAAACTTTTCTTGATAAATTTGATCAAGTCTTAGCTTCAACCTTGCCAACTTTAATAACTTAATTTATACTGTCCTTAGTTTAACTTTTGACTTAAGATTTAATTAAGCCAACCCTTAAATAAAAAAGCTCGAAGAAATCAATGCGCTAGCTCGAGCAAACTCGGGTTTTCCCTTGAACTTTTGTGCGTCCCTTCTCTCTTCTACTCGTATACTTCTTCTCCTACTGTTCCTTTTTTTATTCGGCTAAGTTAAAAAAAAATGCAGTACTATACAAACACACGCTCGCACCTAGGTCAACACTTGAAAACGCTGACATTCCCCGTTGTCATGCACGTGCACGACACGTCACCGCCACTCCGGCGAACCCCAACGCCATCGACAAGTGACAAATCTCCATCATACTCGAAAGCCAAACTCAGCTCGGCCTTAAAAATTTCGAATCGAAAAATTGACATTTACTCGAAACCTGAAGCTCAACCAAAATGACATAGCCACCTCGCCACCGCCGCGCAGACCACCGGCGACCCTCAAACTTCACCCACACCTCGGCAACACACTAAGCAACCACCCACCAAAGCCTTGTGTCACTCGATCGCGTATTGGAAACGAACATTACTCATTTCTTAACCTTAGCAAAAACTGGCCTTAAACCCTGAATGAATTCATTCCTTTAATTTATGCAATGAAAAATTTTCTTGATAATTTTCACTAAGTCACTGATACGTATACTTGCTACAACACAAATCTCAACAGTAACTATTGGATCAATCATCTGTAATTGGTAAAATGCAATTTTTGATCAACTATGAACTGCTCATACAATTCTACTCTACAACTTCCCATTTCTGCTTTAAAAATCCTATTTTGCATTAAAGATTCCAGTTATTAACTCGAATTCATATTTTGTAACAATTGAATTTATCAACAAAGTTCTTGTTGCCTGTGAAAGCTTGGTATCTAGAGTAAATTTTTTCTGATATGTTTTAAACAGATTTAACAACCCTGATTTAAAGTTCGAGCATCATGTTTTGTTGGAAAATTAAAACTTTTATCATGATCAAATGACAACAATTCAAGATTAAATAGTTTCAACCTAGTAACACATAACAGAGGAGAACAACATATGCAGTGTTTAAAAGAACTGTCTGTATGTAATACAGATTCATATCAAACTTTAACACATACTACACCATATATTCCATTTGAATCATCTTATTGTTTCAATTAAACTAAAACTTAAAAATTTTAGTTATACTCACCTGCAAGATTTTATAAACAGAGAATACTAGATGTTCTTGAAAATCTAAAGCTTGAACTGTCTTGAATCTACTCTTAAATCCCTGTTCTTGCTTTGAGTTCTTGACAGTTTTAGTTTGAATTAAATTGAGTTACTTCTTTTTAGTTTTCATAGGTTAGAAAAGTTTTGAACGAACTAAAATGATGCATATATATAAAAGATAACAGGTGTAATATGGGAAGGTAGTAACTAGTTAAGTTGTTTTCATAGCTTTTTTTTTATATAAGCAGATCTTTATGTGTCTGAAATGTACAGTCTTGCAAACATTTGAATTGACAAATGTTGGTTGAGATGAAAGAAATTAAATTTCCTGCTTCCATATATGTTTACATGTTATAATTATATTTGCTGCGTAAAGATACTTGTATATAAAAGTACACTTTGTAATTAGATATATGGCTTGAGTAAGAAGATTTGTTTTATCAGCTACTAGCTTTCAAATGTATAGCAAATGTTTGTATTTATTAACTTCTAGTCCAAATAGTTTATATACATATGTTTTGATCTTCTCGTAGTCGAGTTGCTTTGTGTCTATGAACGAAAGTGTTTATACGGAGGTATAAGCAGTGAATACATATATTCATAGAAAAGAATGTGTGTTGTGCAAGCCAGACTGTGATTTGTACCCAGGTTTTCATAAACACCTTTTTTTCTCTCCTAGTCTATGATTTTTGACCAGGCAAGATTTTATAGGAATTGAACCGATTCATATATACTTCGAAATGACCTGGTTTGAGCTTGAATTGATTGCTTTTAATGTTGATGCTTCCTTACAAGTATACAAGCCTTGTCCTTATTGCTTTATATGTTGATATTTTGTAAGTACAAATACACTTGCAGGTAGACATTGCATTTTTATGTATGAAGATATCTTGTATTATTATTTTCTAGCTTCCATAATTCATGTACACATATTTGTCTAGTATTATTTTATACCTTGTGCTTACAAATTTTCAGTTTATGTTGTATGTTTACCAAAATTACTTAATCCTTGTTTTTCTGTTATTTTTATTTCTAAGTATCAATATTTAAATTATATTCATATGGTTTACTTATACTTAAATTTTATATTTTATATTGATAGACTTTATCATAAAGATTATTAAGAGGTTTATTTTAAATTTCCAAAATCAAATTTCCTTTTCAAAAATACAAATCTATATAAACAAAATAGCAATTATTTCCAGAAGATTTATTCATTTTAAAATGATCAGTTTATATTTTATTTAAATTAGATTAAATATATCTATTAAAATAATACTGCTAAAATACCGAGTCATTATACAGTGAAAGTACCAAAGGTCGACGACTAAGACCACTCAATCCTAGTTGATAAATCATTATCGTCTCATCCAATCATTTAAATACAATATATATTTAAAAATCATATTTTATTTGTATAGAAAATATATTTTTGGGTAAAATTATTTCATCTACCCATTAAAAAACAATATTGTGTCCGTTGGCCTGGTTCAAGTGTTTAGAGATCCCTATCAATAACGTTAGCTACTCGTATTGACCAGAATCCATATGCCACTTAACCAATCAATTAACACAATATAAAACCATTTTTATATAACTAAGAAATACGCGCGCTCGTGTGTGTGTGTGTGTATACATATATATGTATGTATACACTCAGACTCAACATGTTGCTATAGGCTCTATTCCTAATGAGCAACCCACTCAAACCTAGGTATTCACTCAACGTAGGCTCTGATACCACAATATCATAACCCATTTTTTCCGTACTGATTTAAACCGACTTTAAACCAGACTTGTCAGCCAAATCGCACGAGAAGATGGATAGTGAAAGAAAGAAAGAAGGTAGAGATAAAAAGAAGATAGAAGAAAAGAGAACAATCAGAATCTCACAGAGGATCGAATAAATTATAATATAAATAAATCTTTACACAAAACCAAAACTGTTGCTTATATAACATATACATACTTTACATCAGAGTTACAAGCACGCAACGCGGACAGTTATATCAATCCTGTCCTTACAACAATGACCACACGACCAAAAAAGGAGTGAATATAAGCATCCACGAGAATACGTCTCCTGATCCAGCTCCTTCTCCCGAAGCTTCCACTCTTCCAGCTAAAGCTGGAAATATGCTCGGTCTGACCCGAGCATACAAGAAAAATACCAAACTCGGGTCAGTCTGGTAAGCCAGCGTGAGAAAAAACTCAACTTGATTTATTAAAGTTTGAAAATCCTTTGAAAATCAAAAGCATCTCGTAAGACCACGCCACAAGTAAACATGTCGGGTTTTTACCTTACGATAGCCAAAACATTTCTTATAAAATCCTCTGATATTGTAATAGGGTCTATATACAAATACTTATTCAAATAGCTGAAATTGTTACATTATTAAATTCCAGCATACTAGCACAAAGTGGGTTCTACAATCAAAACCGTAAAAGGCTCGTAGGAAGAATGGATTTCCAACGAATGACTAGGCATTGGGGTACCACCCATCACAGTACCTGGTCTAGATTAGCGTACCGAGGATCCACCCTAAATCCCCAGCAACACAAGACCAGACTACCCCTTACTGGATAGCCCGAGCAAGATCACCCCACGGTTGGGATCAGCAACCGCCTACACAGCCGAAATAAAAGGGACATCTAGACAGGGATGACCTCATCCTACTTGGGCGCTACCCACTTAGCCTTGCGGAATAACCCCTGATTTTCATTCATTCCCGGTTGATGAGCCTCGTGGCTAAGCGTTGCTTTTTTAGAACATATCACTTAGAATGCTAACCGTCTACCCAACGATGTTCTGAAAGCATTCGTCCATACAAGTCCATTCCGGGTTCGAACAGAACCGAAGGCACTATTCCTACTACATCCATTTTGGAATAACCCTCAACATTAGTAGCGAGTAGCCCTCGCACTTCACTGCTCCATCTTCGACTCCAAGCTCTTGTCTTTATCACGAAAAATACTCGTTGGATTGAAGTGGTTTTTAGATTACAAATCCGATCCCGGTCTCTTCGAAACAACGTTCGCTATTTTCCGCTAAACTCAACCCCGGTTCTTTAGGAAATACACCGACGAAATACAGGATCGAAGTTCACCACCTAACCGTTTTTGGATGGGTCTCCTTAAAACTCATCCTAGAGAACAAACGAGTTTATACGTACGGTATAGCACCTCGAATGGTAATCATACCATATGATTCTCGAGTCTTCTCTAGATATTTCCAAAGTTAGTTTTTTATCCAAATTTGATAGTTGGTTATTTTACTATCAAACAATCAGCAATACAACAAATTTATTTCCCATTGCAACTATTAAGCCTTGTTCACATTTAAAATCCAACGGATTAAAAATTTCTAAGGAAGCTTATTTCATTTGATAAATATATATATTTAACACCATTTCTTTCCAAATCATACTTATGAAATTTCCAAAATATTATTTCCAAGTTTATTAAATAAAATACTCTTTATAAAAGTTATTATAAAATATTATTTAAAACAACATTTATATTAAATAGATTTATATTGAAGAAAATATACTTAAATATTAATAAAATTAATCTTTAAAGGATCATTTCAAAATAGTTTAATGCTTGAAATAATTTAAATAATGCATACTTAAAAATTTATTCCTTACAAAGATTACAAAAATAAGTAAATTACTTTTGATATTTCAAAAATATTTATCAATTCTTTCTAAAACATTTCTAAAAGTAATAGTTTTTTTCAAAACAAAACTAGTTTCAAAATCAATCCAAATAGAATAAGGCTTATCGGTCTCAATGGTACTTATCAATACACAATTCACTATTCACAGTCACACAGATATTCAAATCAATCAACTTCCATAGATCGATTCACATTATATTCTGAAATAAAATTAATAGGAAAATAATGGATATATATATATATGAATAACAGATCAGAGATCATCTTTGCTAGCAACAACTACACAGATAATATCAGATAGATGGCTTATACTATTCACATAGATTAAATGAACTATTCAGCGGAATTGTGTCTGTTCCCGCTGTCCAGGTATTAAACAGTTTTGAAAAATCTACAATAAGCACATCTAATTTAGTTGGGAACATTTCAATAGTTTGGCCGTATAAAATTTATTCAATGTATTCATTTCTAATTTGGTAATTAAATTATATCTGCACAAGCTTATAAATTTTTTATTTTTCTTCACAACTGGTCGTATGACGGCGTACCATCCGTCGATACGAACCATCTCCTTTATAACACATTATCATATGTGAAATTAAAGAATTATTATCACTTAAGAACTTGAATTATTTTCAAAGTATAAATATTATTTTCCTTTAATTATTTCAATTAAACTTCATTTATTCAAAAACCTAAGGATTTATAATAAAACTATTTTTAAAAGCTTGATTACTTAATTTTAAAATAACTTATTTAAATACCCAGATTAAAATAAAAAAAATCTCCAAGAAAATCAAGTTTATTTCCAATTTTCTTTGTGTACATAATTTTTTAAATAAACAATTATATTAAAGCAAATTGGGTATAAAATATTTATTTAAAAATAACATGTTTGATAAAACTTTTGGAAAGTAAATTTATTTTGGATTTTGTTTTATTTTAAAAACAAATTCTTTACTTAACCATTATTACTTAAAAATAATCAACAAATCACCAGCTGGAGGCCCAAAATCTACAGACACAAACACCCCAAACTAAACTTCGATCAGGCCAAACGAAAACAATTTGGACCGAAGCCTAATACGAGATTGCATCGGGACGAACCCGAAGACCCCAAAGCAACGAAACAACAGAACACCTTCCAACCTTCTTCCTCATCCCTTCTCTGTTCTAGGAAATCACCCAAATCGGTTGAATTCCGATACCACGCAAATCCAGATAGCTCAACTCCGATCACACAACAACTATCAATCGATCATCGCCTGATTCTCGAACATGACGCAACCCAGAGCCAAACCCAAATCGCCTCGCTCGCTTCACCCAGCCCAAAGAACCCCCACGTGCACGTTGTGCACGTGTACAACCTCACCCGCGACCATCTCACCACCGCGGCTGGCCCACCCAGCCACTCATCATCCTCGACCCCAAAGACCACATTGTCAAAGACCCACAACCTTCCGATCAGAAATTCGATCCACTGCTTGAATTTCCTGAACCAGAAAATCCAACATACCACCACCAATCGACTTACCTCACTGTCGATCAGTCATTCCTTCACACGCCGCTAGCCCAATCAAAAGTTCACCCATGCAGCTATCTCCATGCCAAAATTCACGAACTCCGATCACGCCACAAGCTCCCAAATCGACCGCGATTTCCGCTGTAGCCCAAACCATTCCTAAACCCTAAAATCGATCGATTACTCCAAATCAAACCAAAAATCAATATTCTGCCACGGTCGACATATGCCTTAGGTCCACCTACCCCTCCAGACACAATCACGCCAACCCACAGCGACGAGATCGCTAGACAATAATTATTGAACAGAAAGTCTATCATTTAAGATTTCTTACATTATAATCTGTTAAAATACAGTTTAACTTCTAAAAATCCTATTTTTATAAAGGAAATCAAATTGCATGCTTGAATGTTTGTTTTAGTTATATTGAATTTTCACAAAAATTGGGTTATTTACTGTAAAACAGATCTGAGATCACTACACAACATAATTTTCTCTCGAACTATTTTTAACTTAGACTACAAACAAAAATAAACATTTCCCTAGTTTACGACATCATCGAATTTAAACTATAATTAAAGATATGTATTTTTGAAATAGGAATGAACATAAATGTTCGCTGTTTAACAGAGCAACAACTATCCAAGTTTTTGAAAATAAGGTTTCTCACCTTCCACATCTTGATTTTAGAACTTTAAAAGTTGAAGTAGAAATTCTTGATTTAAAAGTTGAAATCTTTAAAGCTGAAAATCCAAATTTGCCTCAAAATCTCAAGGGATTTGAATTTAAACAAAGTTGCTTGCTTCTCTACTTAATTTACAGAGTTCCAGCTTCTTCTTCTTCTTTTTTTTAAAATTTGCTTTCTGATTTTTAAACAATTGACAGAGGCTTTTGTTTCTAATTACAGGTTTTAATTTCCAAACAACTTAGATCTAAAAGGTTCAAATATATACAGGACAGTAATGACAATTTGGTGGCTGAGAGATGTTTTCTTTTTGCTGAGAAAATTTTGAAAAGAAAATAAAATGATTGTGTTGGATTTTGATCAAGCGATAAATGCCAAATGTTAAACATGTTAACTGATACAATTTATTATCTTCTACCCATAGTTTTTATTAATATAAAACTATTTTTGTTACTTGTTCGTTTCAGGTATTGGTTAGCCAGTTTCTTTTTTTTTTTTTACAGTAAATGTTTCGTAAACTTCTTCCATTAGTATATTTATAATAATGTAAACCATACACTATTAAAAGCATATGCAAGTGTAATCCAAGAATTTGATCAGGTGATAGATGCCAAATGGTAAACATGTTAATTGATACTATTTATTATCTTGTACCCATAGTTTTTCTTAATACAAAACTGTTTTTGTTACTTGTTTGTTTCAGGTTTTGGTTAACCAGTTTCTTTTTTTACAGTAAATTTTTCGCAAACTTCTTCCATTAGTATATTTATAATAATGTAAACAATACACTATTAAAGTCATATGCAAGTATAATCCAAGAATTTAAACAGCCCATAATTTATATTATTTGTCAAAGTAGTGTTTGTGTTATACATT
This sequence comes from Allium cepa, assembly GCA_030765085.1. Lineage (NCBI taxonomy): Eukaryota > Viridiplantae > Streptophyta > Magnoliopsida > Asparagales > Amaryllidaceae > Allium > Allium cepa. The sequence goes on from CM060941.1 coordinate 600,341,820, forward strand.
TAAAACTAAAAATGCAAACGAGAAACTATATTGAAATAACACTTTATTTTATTTAACATTTGGAATTTAATAATTATTATATATAAAATCACTCAAGACCTTAAATTAATTCAAAGGTTTAACATTTAATTTTCCCTTATTATATTTTCATATATAAACCATAAAACATTTAAAGTATATATATAAGTATATTTACAAAGTCAAACAGCTCATGGCTAATATTGACAAAGTAGCATTGCATTTGACACCTATCCATTTTAAAATAAAGGTGAAAACTAGTGAATTAAAATAACTTCTTAGTTCATTTGTTTTATACAAATACATATGTATTTTAAACAAAATGTAGCATTCTTGATTTTAAATTATATATGTAACCATGTGTAAATTTTTATATATATATATAGATAGATAGTTTCTCCTAAAAATATTTAAGTGATTATTATACACATCAATTTATAACATTTTATCAATTTAAATATTATAAATTTCATTTTTAACTTATCATTTCATACATACCACTTTTCTAACTTAATGTATATATATTATTATTATTATAGAAGTTTTCAACTCCTTTTATGTTATATAAACAACATTGTTTATATATATGCGTAAATCAAAAATATCACTTTTGCTTCATTAAGAATTTCCATCCAATTTATTACATATAAATTTATTATCCTATATGTAAAAATATTTGGTTTTAAATAAATTAAATTTTCTATTATATTTTAACTTTAGAATAAAATATACATATTTATCTTTAAAAACCAAAATATATATTTTTAAATCTAAAACAATATATACATTTTTTCTTTTAAACCAAAACATACATATAAGAAATTCTATTTAAATTAAATTTGTAATTTCATAGTAATTTGAAAATTCAAGTTCTATTGGTCGAAAATTGTACAAATCATTAATCATTAATTAATGGGAATATTGTATATTAAAATACAATATCACTGAATATTATAAACTAATATTCATAACCCAGAATGTCCAAAATCCTGGATCGTTACATTCCTCTCCCCTTAAAAAGAATTTCAACCCCGAAATTCCATAATAATTTAGTAGAATTATCTACACAAATTAGAACTGATTACTAACAACTCAAACTACACCAGTAAACACATAGATTCATACTGCATATCAAAATATACATTTCATTAAGTACTAGCCAAAATATTTCTACAAATTTTATCATCATCCAAACAAACATACACATATATACAGATATGTTATCACCCTACCAAATGTTTAACATTCATGACATCCATGGGACAAAACATATACAAAAAGGAACACACTACCCAAAGAAAGTAACCTAACTTACTATGGGCTCTTACTATCAGAGTCTTCCCTTTCGGGTCCTGACAGTTCCCTAGACTCTACATCATTGTCGGGGACCCAAATAGCTTCTGGACTAGGCTCTCTAGGTAGGAAATCAACTCCAGGAATTGGCACCTCCATGGCCTCCCAAATGACAACATATTCATCCCCAGATTCGGAATCCTCATCCACTTCGAATTCTTCCTCGTTGTCGAACTCCTCTTCTTCGACTTTGAATTCCTCTTCGCTATCAAAATACTCCACTGGATCTTCTTGTTGAGGCTGAGGCTGGGGCTAAGGCTGAGGGTCCTCAACCAGCTCTATTAGTGCTTCTGGCTCTTCTTCATATAAGGATGGCTGGTTAAGATCCGCCCTGATCCTTCTGACATGGTCAAAGTCACCATCTCTCCTAGCTCTGGCCAAAGCTCCACCACGTTTGATGATACAGGTTCTCTATAATCAGAACCAAAACCCAAGGTAAGATCCTAAGGTTTATAATTCTATAGGCTAAGGAGTTCATCAAGGTTTACACTTCAAATTTTATTCCACCATTTTAAATTCTCATTATCTAAGATTTTATAAAACCATCCTTTCAAAATAATTTAAATATATATTTGAAAAGCGATTATAGGTGGAGAAAGAAAAAAATACACATGTATATAGTAAGTTTATAAACAACTTATTTATAAATCCATATATATATAACAAATAGATTTTTATAAGGTTTCTAATTTTTCAAACATCATTTTCTAGAAGTCCATAATTCTAAAATTATCCTTAAAGGGTGGAAAAATTTTCAAAAATTTACTAGTTTAAATTTTTTCCAAATTTCTCTATTAAATAAACTCAATAAAATCCATTTTCCAAAGATTCAAATTCTAAAAGGTTCGGTTTCTAAGGGTATACTCAAGTCAAAAAGGACAACCAATGAAAATACCAAAGGTCGACGACTAAGACCACTCAATCCTAGTTGATAAATTATTATCGTCTCATCCAATCATTTAAATACCATATATATTTAGAAATCATACTTTTTTAAATAGAAAATATATTTTTGGGTAAAATTATTTCATCTACACCTTAAAACAATATTGTGTCTGTTGGCCTGGTTCAAGTGTTTAGAGATCCCTATCAATAACGTTAGCTACTCGTATTGACCAGAATGAATAAGCCACTTAACCGATCAATTAACACAATATAAAACCATTTTTATATAATTAACAAATACGCACTCTCGTGTGTATATATACACACACTCAGACTCAACGGGTTGCTATAGACTCTATTCCTAATGAGCAACCCACTCGAACCTAGGTATACACTCAACCTAGGCTCAGATACCACAATGTCACAACCCATTTTTTCCGTACTGATTTAAATCGACTTTAAACCATACTTGTCTGCCAAATCGCACGGGAAGACGGATAGTGAAAGAAAGAAGGCAAGAATAGAAAGAAGATAGAAGAAAAGAGAACAATCAGAATCTCACAGTGGATCAAATAAATTATAATATAAATAAATCTTTACACAAAACCAAAAATGTTCCTTATATAACATATACAGACTTTACATCAGAGTTACAACCACACAACTCGGACTGTTATATCGATCATGTCCATACAACAATGACACACGACCAAAAAAAGACTGAATATAAGCATCTACGAGAAAATGTCTCCTGATCCAGCTCCTTCTCCCGAAACTTCCACCTAAACCTGGAAATATGCTCGGTCTGACTCGAGCATATAAGAAAAACACCAAGGCAGGATCAGTCTGGTAAACCAGTGTGAGAAACACACTCAACTTGATTTACTAAAGTTTGAAAATCCTTTCAAAATCAAAAGCATTTCGTAAGTCCGTGCCACAAATAAACATGTCAGGTTTTTACCTTGCGATGGCGAAAACATTTCTTATAAAATCCTCTGATATTATAATAGGGTCTATATACAAATACTTATTCAAATAGCTGAAATTCTTTCATTATTAAATTCCAACATACTAGCCATAAAGTGGGTTCTACAATCAGAACCGTAAAAGGCTTGTAGGAAGAATGGATTTCCAACGAATGACTAGGCACTGGGGTACCACCTATCACAGTACCTGGTCTAGATCAGCGCACCGAGGATCCACCCTAAATCCTCTGTAACACAAGACCAGACTAACTCTTACTGGATAGCCCGAGCAAGATCACCCCACGGTTGGGATCAGCAACCGCCCACACAGCCGAAATAAAAGGGACATCTAGACAGGGATAACCTCACCCTACTTGGACGCTACCCACTTAGCCTTGCTACACAACCCTTGATTTCCAATCATTCCCGGTTGATGAGGCTCAAGGCTAAGCATTACCTTTTTAGAACATATCACTTAGAATGCTCATCGTCTACCCGACGATGTTCTGAAAGCATTCGTCCATACAAATTTGTTCCGGGTTCGAACGGAACCGAAGGTACTATTCCTACTACATCCATTTTGGAATCACCCTCAGGATTAGTAGCGAGTAGCCCTTGCAATTCACTGCTCCATCTTCGACTCCAAGCTCTTGCCTTCAACACGAAAACCTACTCGTTGGATTAAAGTGGTTTTCGGATTACAAATCCAATCCCGGTCTCTTCGGAACAACGTTCGCTATTTTCCAGTAAACTCAACCCCGTTTCTTTAGGAAATACACTGACGAAATACAAGATCGGAGTTCACCTCCTAACCGTTTTTGGACGGGTCTCCTTATAACTCGTCCTAGAAAACAAACGAGTTTACACGTACGGTATAGCACCTCGAACGGCAACCGTACCATATAATTCTCGAGTCTTCTCTAGACATTTTCAAAGTTAGGTTTTTGTCCAAATTGTAGTCGGTTATTTAACTATCAAATAATCAATCAATACAACAAAGTTATTTCCCATTGCAACCATTAAACATTGTTCACATTTAAAATCCAACGGATTAAAATTTATAAGGAAGCTTATTTCATTTGATATATATATATATATATTTGAAACCATTTCTTTCCAAATCACACTTATGAAATTTCCAAATATTATTTCCAAGTTTATTAAATAAAATACTCTTTATATAAGTTATTATAAAATATTATTTAAAACAACATTTATATTAAATAGATTTATATTAAAGAAAATATACTTAAATATTAATTTAATAAAAATTAATCTTTAAAGGATAATTTCAAAATAGTTTAATACTTAAAATAATTTAAATAATACATACTTAAAAATTTATACCTTACAAAGATTTCCAAAAATAAGTAAATTACTTTTGATATTTCAAAATTATTTACCAGTTCTTTTTAAAACATTTTGAAAATAATATTTATTTTTAAAACAAAATTAGTTTCAAAATCAATCCAAACGGAATAAGGCTTATCTGTCTCAACGGTACTTATCAATACACAATTCACTATTCACAGTCACATAGATATTCAAATCAATCAACTTCCATATATCGATTCACATTATATTCTCAAATAAAATTAATAGGAAAATATCAGATATATACATGAATAATAGATCAGAGATCATCTTTTCTAGCAACAACTATACAGATAATATCAGATAGATGGCTAATACTATTCACATAGATTAAATTATCTATTCAACGGAATGGTGTCTGTTCCCACTGTCTATGTGTTAAATAGTTTTGAAAAATCTATAATAAACTCATCTAATTTAGTTGGGAACATTTCAACAGTTTGGCCGTATAAAATTTATTCAATGGTATTCATTTCTAATTTGGTAATTAAATTATATCTGCATAAGCTTATAAATTTCTTATTTCTCTTCACAACTGGTCGTACGACGGCGTACCATCCGTCGATACGAACCATCTCCTTTATAACACATTATCATATGTTAAACTAAAGAATTATTATCACTTAAGAACTTGAATTATTTTTAAAGTATAAATATTTATTTTCCAGTAATTATTTCAATTAAACTTCACTTATTCAAAAACCAAGGATTTATAATTAAACTACTTTTAAAAGCTTGATTACTTAATGATAAAATAACTTATTTAAATACCTAGATTAAAATAAAAAAATCTCAAAGCCAATTAAGTTTATTTCCAAATTTTTTTGTCTATATAAAAATTTTAAATAAACATTTATATTAAAGCAAATTGGGTTTAAAATATTTATTTAAAAATAACATGTTTGGTAAAACTTTTGGAAAGTAAATTTATTTTGGATTTTTTTTATTTTTAAACCAAATTCTCTAATTTACCATTATTACTTAAAAATAATCAATAAATTATCGGCCCGAGGCCCAAAATCTACAGACACAAACAACCCCAAATTAAACTTCGATCAGGCCAAATGAAAACAATTTCCCAATATGAGATTGCATCGAGATGAACCCGAAGACCCCAAAGCAACGAAACAACAGAACACCTTCCAACCTTCTTCCTCATACCTTCTCTGTTCCAGGAAATCACCCAAATCGATTGAATTCCGATGCCATGCAAATCCAGATAGCTCAACTTCGATCACACAACAACTATCAATCGATCATCGCCTGATTCCTGAACATGACGCAATCCAGGGCCAAACCCACATCGCCTCGCTTTACCCAGCCCAAAGGACCCTACATGCACGTTGTGCACGTGTACAACCTCACCCGTGATCATCTTACCACCGCGACTAGCCCACCAAGTCACCCATTATCTCTTGATCCCAAAGACTACATTACCGAAGACCCACAACCTTCCGACCGAAAATTCGATCGACTGCTTGAATTTCCTGAACCAGAAAATCCAACACGCCATCACCAATCAACATACCCCACCGTCGATCAGTCATTCCTCCGCACGCCGCTACCCCAATCAAAAGTTCAACCATGCAGCTATCTCAGTGCCAAAATTCACGAATTCCGATCACGCCACAAGCTCCCAAATCAACCGCGATTTCCACTGTAGCCCAAACCATTCCTAAACGCTAAAATCGATCGATTACTCCAAATCAAACCAAAAATCAATATTCTGCCACGTTCGACATCTGCCTTAGTTCCACCTGCTCCTCCAGACACGGTCGCACCAAGCCACGGCGACGAGAATGCCAGGCAATAATTATTGAACAGAAAATCTATCATTTAAGATTTCTTACATTATAATATGTTAAAATTTACAATTTAACATCTAAAAATCCTATTTTTATAAAGGAAATCGAATTGCATTCTTGAATGTTTATTTTAGTTATATTGAATTTTCCTAAAAATTGGCTAATCTACTGTAAAAAAATCTAAGATCACTGCACAACATAATTTTCTCTCGAACTAATTTTAACTTAGACTACAAACAAAAATAATTATTTCCCTAGTTTACAACATCATCAGATTTAAACTAGAATTAAAGATATGTATTTTTGAAACAGGAATGAACATAAATGTTCATTGTTTAACAAAGCAATAACTATCCAGGTTTTTGAAAATAAGGTTTCTCACCTTCCACATCTTGGTTTCAGAACTTTAAAAGTTAAAGTTGAAATTCTTGATTTAAAAGTTGAAATCTTTAAAACTAAAAATCCAAATTTGCCTCAGAATCTCCAGGGATTTGAATTTAAACAGAGTTGCTTACTTCTCTACTTAATTCACAGAGTTGCAGCTTCTTCTTCTTCTTCTTATTTAAATTTGTTTTTTGATTTTTAAACAATTAAGCAGAGGCTTTTGTTTCAAATTACAGGTTTTAATTTCCAAACAACTCAGATCTAAAATGTTCATATATATACAGGACAGTAATGACAATTTGGTGGTTGAGAGATGTTTTCTTTTCGCTGAGAAGATTTTGAAAAGAAAATAAAATGATCGTGTTAGATTTTGATCAGGTGATAGATGCCAAATGTTTAACATGTTAACTGACATAATTTATTATCTTCTACCCATAGTTTTTCTTAATACAAAACTGTTTTGGTTACTTGTTTGTTTCAGGTTTTGGTTAACCAGTTTCTTTTTTTTATAGTAAATGTTTTGCAAACTTCTTCCATTAGTATATTTATAATAATGTAAACCATACACTATTAAAAGCATATGCAAGTATAATCCAAGAATTTAAACAGCCCATAATTTATATTAGCTGTCAAAGCAGTGTTTGTGTTATACATTTAAAACTAAAAATGCAAATGAGAAACTATATTGAAATAACACATTATTTTATTTAACATTTGGAATTAAATAATTATTACATATAAAATCACTCAAGAACTTAAATTAATTCAAAGATCTAACATTTAATTTTTCCTTATTATATTTTCATATATAAACCATAAAACATTTAAAGTATATATATAAGTATACTTATAAAGTTAAACAGCCCATGGCTAATACTGACAAAGTAGCATTGCATTTGACACTTTTCCATTATAAAATAAGGGTGAAAAATAGTAAATCAAAATAACTTCTTAGTTTATTTGTTTAATATTACATATGTGTTTTAAACAAAATGTAACATTCTTGATTTTAAATTATATATGTAACCATATATATTAAAAAAATTATTGAAAATATATTTGTTCCAAATAAATCAATTCTATATGCTATATATATATAATTTCTCCTATAAATATTTAAGTGATTATTATACACATCAATTTATAATATTTTTCAATTTAAATATTATAAATTTCCATTTTAACTTATCATTTCATGCATACCACTTTTCTAACTTAATGTGTGTGTGTGTGTATATATATCGTTATTATAGAATTTTTCAACTCCTTTTATTTTATATAAACAACATTGTTTACATATATATGCCAAAATCAAAAATATCACTTTTGCTTCATTAAGAATTTCCATCCAAATTATTAATTTATTATCCTATATGTAAAAATATTTTTTTTAAATAAATTAAATTTTCAATTATATTTAAACTTTGTAATAAAATATACATATTTATATTTTAAAAACAAAAATACATATTTTTAAATCTAAAACAATACATACATTTTTGCTTTTAAACCAAAACATGCATATAAGAAATTCTATTTAAATTAAATTTGTAATCTGATATAGATTTGAAAATTCAAGTTATATTGGTTTAGAAAATTGTATAAAATCATTAATCATTAATTAATGGGAATATTGTATATTAAAATACAATATCATTGAATAATATAAACTAATATTCACAACTCGGAATGTCCAAAATCCCGGGTCGTTACATCAATAGCATCTAATTCCAAATTCCAGATCTCAAAGCTATTTGCGATCACACATAACTTCCATCTCAAATCAACCCATTTAACTTTCCTAAGTTAAATTTTAATTTCATCTTCCAATTCAGGTTGTTCTTATTTAACTTCCCCTAAGTTAAGTTCAATTCAATTTAATCCAGTCAACTTTACCTAATTCGAATTCTCATTTCAAATTTTAAATTTCTTATCAATATCCTTTCTTATTTATAAGTTCAAAAACTTATCACATTTCAGGAAAAACTCAACACCTAGTGTTTACTTTTAATCAATTTTAATCTTATGTATATCCCATATGTATACATATTTATTTCCTTTGCACACCAAGTTATACTTTAAATTTTAAACCACCTTTAGTTTTTAATTCAAAACAAATTTCTCTAAAATTTTCAAACAACTCTTATTTTAAAAATTAGATTACATTCAAAAATATTCTAAATAATATTATTTATTATTCCTTTTAACATTTTTGAAAACAAGTTTCACAATTTCAGGATTCAGATTTAAAACTTCACAACCTTAATTATGTTCAATTCCATTTTATATGTTATACTTATCTAAATTATTACTTCCTTAAAAAATTTCATTCTGCTAAATTATTAACAGACATTTCATTATTAAACACAACTACCGTTTATGATAACAACCAAGATTATCATATCCGAAAACCAATTCACTATATATTATCTTATAATTTATTAAAATCAAGGTCACTTAATTCAACCTTTTGAAAACACTTCTACAAATTCAGGAATTTATTTTCTAGTTTGAATCCATTTCTAGCTTATCTTGTTATTCAGTTTATATTATTCAATTCTTATTTGGTTGTATTTCTATTACCACTTAATTCTTATTCAATTTCATTAACCAACAACCAATTTCTTCATATATAATAATTAGAAAATTTATCCAAAATATAAATTTATATAAAAATCACTTTTAAAATCATTATATAAGAAAATAACAAGTACGCTCTCATATATACACACACACACACACACTCAACTCATTCTAGGGTACCATTGATCCTATCCTCAATGAGTAAACCCACCAGAGCCAAGGTTCTCACTTAACCTTTCGCTCTGATACCAAAATGCAACGACCCAAAATTTTCGACCCCGAAGATTCGACACTAATACGTTCACTGTAGAAGTGTCGAGCAATCGAACGTCGAAAATTTCAGATTGTTAGAGAAAAGAAGAAGAAGGTAGAAGAAGAAACAGAAAACAAAACACAGAATCTCAAATTTCACAACGGTCAAAATATAATATCAAATAATAGCATTTATACAAAGAAAAGATGTAATTGTCAGATTACATAAAATTTATCAGAGTCACAACCATTTACAAATAAATTGGACAGTTATACAACATGTCCTAAACTACTAACATTCAACTCTATTACACAACGGAAAACTCCATACTTTCCTGCCACTCAGCTCCCCTCCTGAGTTCCAGAACATCCTTATCTGAAAATCTGTAATACTTGGTCTGACCCGAGCATTACATGGAAGTAACACCCAGGTCAGGCTAGAAAAAGCATGAGTAAAGCCATCTAAGATAAAATACTAAGATATAAAATTTATTAAAACCCGAGGTAACTCATACTTTACTACAAGTTCATAACTTGTTATAGTCAACACTTATTTTCACAAATCAATTCCTAAGTACCCTTACTTAGTTCCAATGGTCCAGTTTATTTAAATCATTCCATTTCAGCCTATGGATTTCACATATCCAATCTATAAAGAATTATTGTAGATTACAATCGAAGTGGTTTCGAGTATTTACTGATACCCGACCCCGGTCTCTTCAAATCAAATGCCATCTTAACCCAAGTTGTTTAAGTGAAAAAAAATCAATTTATACTCAGAGTAACATATTTACATAGCGATTTTATCATAGATAGATAATCCATATCCAAACACCATATCACATGACATCACAATCACATAATAGGGATAAGCAATAATCCAAGGCATTCAATATCATTCTATCATTCAAAAGCAAGATGAATCAGATGTACAATTTCTAACTAATTTAATCAATCTCCAAATAATTAAATTAATTACCTTAATTACCTTTTAACCCTTCTTACTTTCATTAATTAATTACAAACCAATTTGTTAACCATCCTTTAATTACACATTAGTTATCCATAATTACTTTCATTAAGTAATTATCCCATTGGTTAATTATCCTTAATTAATTGACCTTTATTTATTAATTAATTATCCTCTAATTAATAATTAAATTAATTAACCCTTAATAATTAATCCTTAATTTCTTACGTTAAGTAATTATCATTTAAGTAAATAACCTCTAATTACTTATATTAATTAATCCCTTACCAATTAATTAATCTCTAATTAATTAATTTATAACTCTTAATTATAAATTAATTTATCCTTATTTACTTAAGTCCCTAATTGATCTAAGATAAATAATATCTTAAGTAATTTCTTAACTATCATGTAAATCATAATTAAATTGAATGCTTTAAAATTAATTTATACTTAACATACAAAAATTACTTTAGACCCTTAATTAACTTAAGTTTAACACACTTATCTTAAAACGTCAACTTAACTAAATCATTATTAAATCACGTTTGAGAAATACTTATGAATTAATTTATTATCAACCCTGTATATATATATATATATATATATATATATATATATATATATAATTATTTCAAATAAACAATTTGAATTCAAAACACATTTACTTTATAAATTTTAATTTCTTGAAAAGTTAGGTTAACATTTTACATTTTTTTCAAACCTGAAAACTCCCTGGTTTGATTCTTACTAAATTCCTTTTATTTTAACACCGGTCAAAGTAACCCGAGCCAAGACTAAATATCTTTGAACAATCACTCGAGTACAAACCCCACCTTCCCGAGATCAAACTCAAGGTACCCTCTTCTTCCCAATTTCAACAGCAACCCAGAACTTCAGATACACCAATGATATCGTGCACCTGCACCGACGGTCGGAGCAACTCTGACCAACACCGGTAGCTCCTCCAAGTCAACCTTGAACATCTCGGCCTATACGACCCTCCAGAATTCACGACGATCATCCGAAACGAAAACGAACACTCGAAGTACCATCAGCCACCAACTATGTCAATCAACTCGCCTCGCACCACCACGCTCGGTCCACAAGAGACCCTGCTACCTTGCCCAGACCTTCACCGTACAGTCACGTTCATTATCCCCTTCCCTAGCCTAACATGACGCCGCCTCATCGTCACATTATCTATTCAAACATCGTCGACCTGAACCATCACTAAACCCTACCATGGCCTCGCCACGTCACCACGGCGATAGATAAATTTCCCGGCCATTTTTCTCCCGATCTCCGACCTACAATCTTGCCCCGACCAAAAACCCAACCTTACGCCGTTCGCCAGAAATTGAGCAAATACTCGATTTTGTTCAACCCACAAATTCTCACGATTTACACACCTAAAAAATCTGATTTTACTTTTAGTAATCCTAATTTTTAATTGTGAATCAGATAATATAAACAAGAACCCATAATTAAACAATAAATTTTCTGATATTGTTTGATCTTCTCTGCTCTTTCAATTTTCCAGTGATTTTCTTGTTATGTATACTTTTTATAACATTTTTAAAAGTTGAATTAGGTAAAAACAAACAAATTTCATTCTAAGATCTGAACATGAAACTGTTTAAATAGTGAAATATGAATTTTCTTTGAGTGTTGTTGAACCTGTGATACAACAGAAAAATGTGCATACATTTCTCCAGAAATGCACATATATTCCATTATATTTTTATACATGCAACAGATCATTCAAACATGAAATTATTTCTATAATCTTTACTTCAAGCATGCTTCAAAATATAGTATTGATAAACTTAGAAAAGAAGTTTACTCACTGATTTTAAAGCAGAGACAGGAATTTTTGTTGTGCACTTGATACTTGAACTAGAATATTTTGATCTGAGAACTTGTACTTGATTTTGAAACTGATACTTTGAATTTTCTTGTGATGATCGCTTTAGGTCGAGTTTGGTTTTGCACCTAGATTTTTACTTCAATCAGATTTTATTTTGTTTTCTGGTTTTCAATTTTATCTCTTACAGGCCTTGCTTTTGATAACGTAGATCAGAGAAAAAATGAAAGGAAGGGATGGAGATGTTTATATAACCTATATTTTCTTTAGTTAATCATTAAAAAATGAAAAGAAATTAAGGACATTTGTTGAAATAACTCACATTTGTCATTAGCCTACTATATTTAATTTACACTTGTATTTAGATATACTCTTAGGCTTACATTTGTAATTATGTACACATATTATTTACATTTGTAAATTCCATATTTAAATATGTTTTTATATGTATTTATATAATATTTAAATTTACTTTTTATATTTATAAATGTCTTAATATGTTTTTAATATATGTATATATATTATAAATTTGCTCTTATGTAAATGTTTTATGTTTTAAAGTTTAAACATTCTCTTAAATTAATCTTACTTAATTATATTTATTCTTTCTCTTTTATTTATTTATATATAACTTAAAAGAAAATGATATTTTTTTTCCAATTGTACACTTATAAGTAATTTATATAAACACACTAGTTTTCAAAACATAGAGTTTTTTTAATCTAATTTATTTCTAAGATGTTTACAATTGAATTTCAAATCCAGATTTTATTTACTATAATATTTATTTAATTAGGCAATCATACCTTATTAAAAGATTATAAAAAATTCCCAATCACACAATTCTATAAATATCTTATATATGAATGGTAACGATCATATATTTTTTCTTTGGGATAGAAATTTATATTGTCAGAATTTATTTTGTTCAATAAAATAAAATAAATACCTCAATGGTAAATTCAGTAAATTACCTAATTATCAGATGTCCAAAAAAAATCCGGATTATCATAAAAAGCAGAATCACTTTAGTATAGAAAATAAACCCTCATTTTCCTTTATAAGAAACAATTGTTATTATATCAACTTTTCTTTAAAATAAATAATTCCTGAAATACTTTTGAGACATTGTCATATAAATTAGAAGAGGTTAACAAAAAGATTGGAGTAAAAAAGAGGAGTTCCAAAACTATTTCTAAATAAAATAATATAAAAAATTACAAAAGTCACACTCCTTTGAATCAAAACCATTTTCAAATCAAAACCCACAAATAATAGTATTTCCAAAATACTATAATGAGGTCTAGATCAACCACATCACTCAACAAGTGCTTTTATCGATCTACACTAATAGAGTTTAACTTTTGCGACATATTAAAGTCACATCCAATAAGGTCAAGAAACCTAGCTTTTGGCATTCAACAATTTATACAATATTTATATAAATGTAATCAAAATCAACATTAGCGAGGAATCCCTTAGGACCCCTCTCCAAAATTTCTCGAGTTCCCTATATTTCATTTTATATGTCATCCACTTTATAAAGTGGCAATTCAACCATAACAAACAAAGAAATCATCCAAGCACACAAATAATAATTTATATTAATAAAAATATCATATAGCCTTCATTCAAAGGTGAGTTAACTCACCAAAATTTTAGCCAATGCTTTAGCATTCCTGATAGATATAAAATCGAATGACATTTGATTTTAGTTCAAAATCCTACTTGCTCCAAACTAGATGAAGTCAACTCTATTGCCTAGATAACACTCCTACAAGTTTAACGCAAAAGACCACATTCGATTTTGACCCAATATGCAAGAGGTATGGATTTAATGAGAATTTGGATTAAATAATTTAATTAATTAACATAAACAACTTAATTAAATTACCTCCCCCAAAACCTTTCTTCTCCAAATCACTAAACCATCCACGAATCAAAAATCTTATACATGCACAACCCGTGCAGACATATGTGATACGGAGCCGTGGACCACTAAACAACGAACGAACACCACCAATAAACTCCACCTCACGAACCGAATCCAACGAACTCCTCCATATCAACTCTGGCTCCCCATCCAAATCATGACACTCAACTCCTAAATTCGACCACATTAGGTCGCATTTTGCCTTGCCTTGCCACAGCACCAACGACCAATGTCAATCACCTGCACTCACCATGCGACGACCACCCTATACCACCGGCACCAATAATAACTAAATAGTGCATGTAGCTATTCCAGGTTGATGTAGTATGATAATCCAAGTGGAAAATGAAACAAACACCACATATAACCTATCGTATATCTCATAATACATGGACAGTATATACTACTATAACAAAAGAGATAGTAATAATAATGTGAACCAAACATCATTGTATAAGATCTATAGAATTATACATCATAGACATAGAGTATACACAACAGATGCGACTCAAATAACTGTCTCAAAAAAGGGAAATAAGCGAGCACTGCCAAGGCTCCATAGTGGTGCCTAGTGGAAAGCGTAGAAATCCATATATGTATATAATACGAGATAGCTCCATCTAGCTCGTCTTTCGTCCAGTTCTACGTCACCTAGACCTGTTATCTTGTCTACTCATTTAAGAGTACCCAAGGTAATAAGAAGCAAAGCATAAGACCTTGGGTCAAACCATATTTTGGTGTGAGCGATAAATATGGCAAGGAATAAGAGTGCATGAATCATACCCAACCTATCCCAACAATAAAAGAGTTAGCACATAACACTATATTGTGCTACTCTACAATATCATAAAGGTTCTATACAACATAAGTGGATGTCTAGATATCATTCTCTATAATACCTACTCCTAATGATATCCTTGAGTGATAGACCACTAAAGAAAAAAAAAATCAAAGCAACAATAACATCCATCAATCAATACTCGCTATCACTCATCCCTGTACCCTGAATATATGATAACTCATATGGCCCCCATGCAGGGACCAATGGAAATATAGGTTTACTTTGTACACTCATGTCATGAAGCCAAAAGCTTGAAACATTTCCCATAGCCCAAAGCTAGATACAAGACCTAAAGCTGCTGGTCCAGGGTATACAGGTCCCTCTGTTGACCCATGGGCATCTCCACTTACAAGACTCCTACTTCAAGTACAACAAAAAATATTCCAAGTTACTAATGACTGCTTAGCACAAATATCCGAGCCCTCCTTTCTACTCAATCCACTTTTCATTATCCAAGAACCTACCACTTTTTCTTTTCACCGACTCTCTCTATTATTATGCCACTATCTTCGGTACCTACTCCCATCACGGTCACAAACTGAAGTTACAAAGCACTCATCATGCTGTTACATCACCATACAACCTGATGTGCACGAGCCAATATCTCCAGCATGATCTGTAGAGCTTCCACTCCATCCCTAGAAAAAATCATCCTACATATCGTACAAAAATAACTCGGCACCGAGTCATATACTTAGCTAATTTTTGCTATGTTTTCCATCTTACTTCTAATACTTCATTTCCAAGTGCTTTAGACTTAGACCCATGAACCAAAAAAACTCGGCCCTATCTAAAGCTTCATTTTCAAATTCTAGAAGCAACTTGTTATAACACTGGATATATAGCCAATCTCATGCGTCATGCCATAGATAAGCTCCTCTAGCCAAGCTCTATCCAAACATGCCAACCGTCAACCCATTATACCAACCAAAATAACTCGGTACCAACTTATTTAAGTTGGTACCGACTTGTCTTTTTAAGGAATTGGAACATGCAACTTATTATATGTGCTCCTCCCTTGTTCCAAAGTTTATTCTCCAAGTTTCGTCCGATTCCGACCACCTTTGCCTCCGATTTTCCAAATTCTCCAACCTATCTTCCGAAATACTCAAAAGCCTATCAAACAACATCAAAGCACAATGTACAACCATAAAATAACATGCATACACATACAATCATATAACAATAAATAAAATTATAGTAAATAAGCATATTTTAATCCAAATCGATGAAATTTATAAACATATGACTATGAACAAGGTGAATTACAAATCCATTTCTACAAATCATATTAGAATTAATCAATTTAGCTCATAAACATATGTTAACATATGACTAAAGTTAGAAAAAGATTTTAGATCAAAAATCATGTTAAATCTATAATTTTACCATATAAACATGCATAGGATAGTGAGAAGGTATGAACCACTCGCCAGTTATCGAATCAACCAATTTGATTCTCAACCAAAAGTGAACAGTAATGAAAACAATGCAAATCAATCAAATTGATCATCTCTATCTTTAAATCAATGATTTATTCATTAATCTTTAGTTCGGTCTAATTTAGAGTATAGTTTAGATGATTTTGGATGAATCTACGGTTAATGGGGGTTTAGATTTGATTTGGAAGAGAGGGAAAAGTTTTAATTTGGCTCTTTAGCTCTCTACTTATAGTAATCTCAAATTAGACTAATGGACCTACTTAGGGGCTTATAATTACACACTAATCCTGGCAAGCTGCTATTAAAACTTAAAACAACCATAACTTCCTAACTATAAATCCATTTTCCTTTTGTGATGACCATATAAAATTGAAAACCATCATCCTAAAGTAGAGGAACTGATTTCAAACCATAATTTGGCTCCTAATAGAAGTTATAGCCAAATAAGATTTTCAGGATCAAAATTGTCACATAAAAATTTAGGAAATATCATAGGTGTGTAAAACCTATCCCTAAATTATAGAATCATATGACCACATATATGAATAAAATGAAAACATTTTACGATCCTCCGACACGTAAAATATGGATCGTTACGTTCTTCCTCCTTTAGGAATTTAGCTCCTGAAACTCTAGATATGCCAAATTATAAGCAATAATAGTTATTCTCCATTTCTGTCAATCATAATCGACAATCAAACATCCCAAACAAGCAATCACTAGTATATGTGAACTTACCCTAGCAGCGGAATACCAACATATCAAATATAATATACAATGGTGAAAGTACATACAATTAAAATGGATCTAAGCATTCAAAGAGCTCCATAAACATAGTCCTCATGCTCTCCTCATTCTCCCACATACAATTTTCATCACTTTTGCTCTATTGTACCTTAACTAGCTTCACCGACCTTCTCTTAAGCTATTTCCTATCATACCCAACAATATGAAGTAGCTTACGAGATCTAGAAACTTATGATTTTATCTCAACATCTTCTCGTTGATCCGGTATAATCATCACGTTCTATTCATGCATAAACTTCCATAGATAAGGGACATGAAAAACACTGTGCATGCATACCATCTTCTAAGGTAAGTCACCCTATATGCTAGCTTCCCAATTCTCTCAACTATTGAAAAAGGACCTAGAAATCTCGATGTCAACCTCCCCTTTCTACCAAATCGAACTGCATCCTTTGAAGAGGAAACTTCACGAATACCATATCCCCGGCAAAAAACTCTAAATCTATTCATCTCCTATCAGCGTAGCTTTTTTGTCGGGCCTGAGCAGCTTTCATTCATTGTCCAATGATCTCAATCTTTTGTGTAGTCTTTCTAACCATATATAACCCAAGTATAAGTTTCTCGTCCTCTTACCCACTAACATGAAGGAGTGCTATACGGCTGGCCATACAATGCTTCATATGATGTCATACCTATACCAGACTGGTAACGATTGTTGTATGCAAACTCCACTAGATGTAGATGGTCATCCCATGATCTTCCAAAATCTATAATGCATGACCGCAAGCCAACTTCCAATATACGATTTACTCTTTCGGTCTGCTCATTCGTTTGCGAGTGATAAGCTGTACTAAGGTGTAGCTTGGTCCGTGGCGCCTCTTGTAAGCTCTTTCAAAACCCACTGGCGAATAACGGGTCTCTGTCTCTTATAATGCTTTTTGGCATACCGTGAAATCATACTATCCACTTTGCATATTACTATGTTAATTGGATACCGTTCTACTTGACTTGAGGGGTATAAATCTTGCACCCTTAGTCAATCGATCCAACATGACCCAATTCCCATCGTACCTTGCTCGAGTCCTCAGCAGTCCATCAATAATATCGATCGACACTTGCTCCCATTTCCACTCAAGAATATCTAGCATTTACAACAATCCACTAGGTTTCTTCTGATCTTCCTTTACCAATTAGTAGTTCATACACTTCAAGATGAATGCCCAAACATCCCTCTTCATAACTTCCTAGTAAAAATTTTGCTTCATATCTCGTTACATCTTGTTACCCTTGAGATTAATATTCAACTTAGAATGATGACACTCTATAACACTTCATCTCTTAATCCATCAATATCGGGAACAAATAATCATCTATCCTTACGAAGCTGACCTTCTTACTCAAGTTCGTATTGCTTCATGTCTTCATATTCTACTCCTTCTTCTATCCTTGCTGTGATCTTCGCCAGCTTAGCATCTCGCTTTTGACTAGTACCGATCCTTTCGATTAGAGTAGGTCCGATCAACCATTTGCCAACATCTCTAGTTCCAGCTCATAATGAGGCCTGAAATCACATCCAAAGATATACTTAATCTGCATCCAATCTAAGAACATTGATCCCAAGCTAGCATGTCTTTTACTCAACGCATCAGCGATATCATTTTCTTTACCCGATGTGTAGGAAATACTAAAATTATAGAAGGCCAAAAACACCAACCACCATTGCTGACGAAGGTTGAGATCCTTCTAAGAGAAAGGTACTTCAAGGATTTTTGGTCTGTAAATAGCACAAACCATTCTCCTAGTAGATAATGCCTCCACATCATCAAAGCAAAATCTGTCCCCGTCAATTCTAAATCATGAGTTGGATAATTTCTTTCGTGTAGTTTTAGCTGTTGACTAGCATAAGTAATAACATTTCCCTTCTGCATGAATACCTCATCAAATCTAGTACCTCATGCATCTATGTATTTCAACTCTTCATTTCCCCTTGGAATCATCAACACTGGTGCACTCGTCAATCTCTCCATCAGAATCACAAATGCATCTTCACACTTTGCATCCCAAACAAAAGTCGGATTCTTTCTTGTAAAATTGGTCAACGGTGCTGCTATCTTTAAGAAGTCCTTAATGAAGCATGTATGGTATCTCATCGGTCCTAGAAAACTTATCACATCCATAGCATTCTTGGGTCGGTTCCAACCTTAGACAACTACCATCTTTGTAGGATCTACTGCTATATGCTATTCCAAAATGACATGACCCAAGAATCTCACATCTTCTCTCCAGAAGTGACACTTAGAGAACTTTGCTCTCAACTTGTGCTACCTTAATATCTCTAGCATAATCCTTAAGTGTATCTTGTGCTGCTCCTTAGTTCCAGAATAGATCATCATATCATCAATGAACACAAGCACGAACTTTTTTAGCTCGTCCCTGAAAACCCAATTCATGAGATCCAAAAAGTATGCCAGAGCATTGGTTAACCCGAATGACATAATCAACCACTCATAAAAACCCAATAATATACGAAGTACAGTAATAGGAACACTCTCCTTCGCTTGGTGGAATCCCTTTGGAAAATCCAGTTGAGAAAACACCTTTGCACCTAACGTAGATCAAATAAGTCATCAGTTCATGGGAGTAGATATTTATTTTTCTTTGTCACTTTATTCAGCTCATGATGATCCATATACAACCTTAAAGAGCCATCTGCCTTAGTTGGGAATACTGTTGATGCACCTCACTCAGATATACTTCTTTGAATGAACCCTTTCCTTAAAAGGACATTCACTTGCACCTCTAATTCCTTCCGCTCTCTAGGTGCCGTACGCATCAAAGGAATATTTATAGGTCTGGCTTCCTTCACTAAGCATATTCGAAACTCAGTCATCATATGCGGCAGCAATCCGGTAAATTCCTCAAATACATCCAAATACTCTCTAGTGATAGGCACAGATGATAACTCCTCCAGTGGAACCTCTAGCAAACATAGAAAACTAACCATCACCCCATCCTCTGGTAGCAGCCAATCACTACCGTCCACCCTTACACATCTATGATTATCACCAATAGCTTCTCGCAAAGCACAGTTGCCACATATTTCTTAAGCCAGTCCATTTCCAAGATAATCCTAAACCCAACAAAATTAAAGATAAAGCATGTAAAGGCCCGCAAATCCGTACCCCTTTGAGTTGGCAAAATTCCACAATAATTCAGCCAAAGAGGAACAAACTTACGAGTCTTTAGGGTTAAATAATGAAGAGAAAGAAGAAGAGGAAATAATAAACAGAATCTCACAATTTGCAGTGGAACAAATATAATAGATAAATGATTATCTTTAAACAAAATCACTATATCAGTTATTACATTACATCACATTACATTATCAGAGTGTACAACAACAAACAGCGGAAAAAAATATTACATATATAAGTGACACGCCTCGCCATCCAGTTCCAACTCCTGATTTCCATAGCAAGTTCTTGACTTCGCTCCGGAATAACTGCTAACCTGACTCTAGGCTGCCCGTGTGGAAAATTATGAGCACCCAGAGTTTAGAAAGGGAACAATAAACTCAAGGTCAGTCATGAGACTGGTGTGAGATCTTAAAACAGTTATTTTCACAAAGAAAATAAAAAGAAATCCGCTATGCTTTTGGAAAATGAAACTACCATAAGGCCTCCCGCCACACACACAATGCAAACGCAGAATTGGAGGAGATTTCTCCTTATGATAATCAAACATGCTTACTACGCAAAATCCTTTTTGATATTATTATTAGTGCATAGTGGAAAACATTTCAAAAGTATAATATTAATCTTAGCCAGCATAGACATTCCGAACTATGCCTACTGTAACTACCATCTAAACAGTGGTGACCACCATAAGTAAATGGAAGGTTATACAACTAAAACCGTGCAAGGCGTGCATTGAAGTTTGGATTTCCAACAAATGGTCAGGCTAAGGAACTTCCTACTGCAACATGGGTATGCCTCTGGAGGGACGTGCCGAGAACTTAACCAGCTCTCTGCCAACACAAGGCCGGGATACCTCTGTAACTAGGTAACTACTACACGAGTATGCCATCCCCCGGTCCTTTAGGACCTTTATCCGAGGATCCTCAACCACAAAGCAACAACCACAAAGTATAATAAATTTGCGGCAATGACATAGGTTAAGTATCTGGGCTCCATACCATGATACCACCCTTTTCCAGAAGGAAATGACATACCCTAAAGGGAGCGACCCTCATAACCTTGCCACATCTTTCCTGTTTTGACCATTTCCGAGGTGTGAGGTCCGATGAGGTCTCATCCACAAAGCTACACTTTCACAAAGTCATGCTTTGATCAACAAATGATCAGCAGCACTTCGCATGCCACATTACCAGTTTGGGAATACATCACTGGTAACCATCAACTACATAACCTCTGAGCTCGTATGTCTCAGAGATGGGTTTTAAGCTAAGAGAATAAATTCTCCGCCACCAACAGAAATGTATTTGATAGAAACCAGCTTTATATCCCAAAGTGTAATGTCAGACACACATCCATACAAGTCCGTTCCGGGATTGAACGGAACCGGAGGCACTTCCAAAGAAGCCCTTGCAAATCTGGATATCACTAATCATGTTCGGAATCCCCATTACAAAGGTGATAAAATCTCTATACCGGAGCAACCCGGTGCAGAGACATTCGACAGGTAATCCTTCCGTTTTCGAGAATACCCGGTCTTCAACACCATCTTCAAATACAATCCCATTTCGTCGTATCGTTATTCGAAATGGGTTTCATGGCACAAGGTCCTCTTCCGGCTAATCCGAATAATGAGCGCTTATTTTAAAAAATAATAATAAGTGTTCATTCAGTTTTCAAACAAATCACAATAATTTCACTTTGATATTTTAAATAAAAGATCCATCACAATCACAAAGGTTCGATGTGGTTTTCGGATATCCACTTGGAATCCGACCCCTGGTCGCATCGAAATTCAAATGCCATTAAAAGGCCAATATTGATAGTCGGTTATTTAACTATCAATCAACATCCACAATAATTTGCCGGATTTAAATAAATTTCCCAAATTATTTATTCTCAAAATATATGTGTAAGATATATTTCACACTTCAACCATTTGAAAACAGATTTCAAATTACTTTCCACATTTCAATATTTTGAAAACAAATTTCAAATCACCATCCTTACTTAGAATAAATTTCTAAATATTTATTTGATTCCATTGAAAATTTTTCGAACTCAAATATTTTAAAATCATTTAAATATTAGCTATGAAAACTTTATACCAATATCTCATATAGACTTCAAATCCAAACTAATTTTTTTAAATAAAATTAGTAGATAGGATATAACTTACTTAAACATCCATTTCCTAAATCAAAAATCAATTTTTTTATCTTTAAAATAATCTCTTCTATAATTTAATAAATAAATCTTTACTCTAAAGATTTAAAACAATTCCCAAAAATAATTTCTCTAATAATAAAAAATTTTCCAAACAATTTCTAGAACTCTTAAATTTATACATCAAAAGCTACTTTAACAATATACTCGGCTTTCCAGGGAAGAATTCTCTTTCCATTTATATCAATTAATAAATCTTCTCGATTTATTAAAATTTACATTCCAAATCTGTAAATTTCTTTCACACTTTTTAAAAAAACCAAATGTTTATTTTTTAAAACAAATTTCCCTTTTCCTTTATAAATCCCATTGTGAATTTAAACTTCTAAATATCCATTAATATACGATTTTCAAATTGATTTCTAAACATTCATTTATCAACCCGGATTAAATTCTAAATTGATTTCCACATTTATTTTCAAATACCAAATAAATTCACAAAATTGATTTCTAAATTTATTTCAATACCAAATTTATTATCTTTTGAAACAAATTCCTTCTTTTAAATTTATTCAATTTTCTAAGATTAATTTACTATAAACTTTCTACTAAATTTCAAAAATCCAATTTTATTTATTTTTGGTGTCCTACGATACCAAAAATGCATTTGGCTAAATTTTAGCCTTCAATAGTTTCAATCACAAATAGTCACACACAGATTACAAATAATCAACACACAATATTGAAACTAATTCAAATATTTGAGGAATCCAGTTGGATCCCTCCAACCTGTTTTCCCTACATCCACAGACTTTTAAATACCAATTCCACTTCGAGGTTGAATATCGCGGTATATGGGATTTATAAAATATCATCTGCTATTATGCGGCGCATAGGGTCTCATCCGCTATATAATGCGGGAAAT
Source organism: Allium cepa (assembly GCA_030765085.1). Classification (NCBI taxonomy): domain Eukaryota; kingdom Viridiplantae; phylum Streptophyta; class Magnoliopsida; order Asparagales; family Amaryllidaceae; genus Allium; species Allium cepa. The sequence continues at coordinate 600,365,524 of CM060941.1, forward strand.
CAATCACCCAGTATATACTATATATTATTATATATATAATATCATCCAGTGAATAATTATTATAATTCAATCATCCAAGCACACAGTCAATCAATTTTAAATCTAACTATTCAAAATTTAAATCAAAATAATATTGATTGAGTGAGAAGATCTCAAATTGCTTTTATTTTGCAATCCTTTCTCATGCCGACTTGATTTCACGGTTTTAACCTTGTATAAGCAATTATACAATTTATTAATACTCGAACCAATCGAACAAGTAAATTTCATTTGATAAATTTACTTAACTAAGAGTTTTATTTTAAACTTATTCTCCTTTAATAGAGTTAATCACCATAGTTCATTAATTTTAACATAACTTAGTAAATCAAAATATATGGATGCATATTTATTTTCTTTTGAAACCCACACTTATAAAATTAATATATACAAATAAAAATCTAATCTTTGTACAAAAATAAACTTAGAAAATAAAAATGGATATTTGTAAAAATTCCTGTATATATATATGCTTATACAAATAATTTATAGAACTGAAAACCAATTTTTTTTTATATAACTTCAACATTTCTAAAATTTCCCTTTTTTTATGAATAACAACAGCAGTTCACTTTTACTGTAAAAAAATTTCTTTTGCTTATTTGAAATCTTTAAACAGCAATCTAATGTATTATATATTCTTTAATCCATATATTCATTTATATATATATATATACAGAATTGGAAATATAAATTGTAAATTTACCTCACCGTTAAACAGAAAACCCAAACTCCCACCAGAGTTCAAACTGCCACCAGAACGAGATCGTGATCAATTCGCGAGCAACCACCCTCTGGATGCCAAACCATCGAACCTGAACTCGTCGCACTCGACTTGCCTTGCGATCCTCTCAGTGCGATGCGATTCGCCATGCCACTCTCGAGTTGCTCTTAAGGTCGGCCGTGCTCGTCACTCCCCTTCGACGTCATCCTGCTCGAGTTCGAGCCGAGCTTTGAGGCGACGTCGCGATTCCCTCTGCTTCGAATCCTTCCCCGAGCTCGCGACGCTCCATCCATGAACTCGATTGGCTCCAGCGACTTGAAAGTGATATGCACTGAATAATTGTGATTCGATTTAGGGCTTTGATTCACGAACGAATGAAATTCTTGATTTTGAGAAGAGGCTCGGCCTCGATTTTATTTTATTTTATATGCGAGATTTGAGAAGAAGTATTCGCGGTCATTCTATTTTTAACAGAGGGAAGTTTGATTTTTTTTATGAACATGCCTTGATCTTGAATCTGAAGATGGAATTTAAAACGAAGAGGATTGAAACGAATAAGAAGGTGGCAATTCAGAGGAAAAAGAACGAGGCCATTATCTTTTGATTTTTTTGAACCGAGGAATTAAGAAAGGAGGTTGCATGATTTAAACGAGAAAAGGAGACAGGATCGATTACTAGGGTGGCTTATTTCGGAGGAGGTCGGCTGCAGTCATTCTGGAAAGAACGAAAAAGAATACAGCTTGACTAGTCAATATATATGTATATGTATATATATATATATATATATATATATATATATTATATTTTTCAATTCAAATTGTCTCGAATCTAGCAACTCAAAATCCCTACCTTCTATCGAGGCATGCCGCCTAGCATTTGTAAGGTTTTATCTGCATTCCGTACATAATGGAATGTGTTTTGGAGGCTAATTCTATCATATACGCAAGTTACGGAAGTAAACGATCAATTTTAAACTAAATCGATTAAAATAGTTTCTATGGGTTTTGGGCTGCCAGGGTTAAACGACAACTCCGATTGCTACGAAAGTTGAAATCCAATTATAACTAACTATTACGGATCCAATGGAACTGGTTTCGTCGAATTTCGAGACTGTGCCTCGGAACGCTATTTTTAAATATCGACTTAAACGATAAAATTTCAATACTGAACAAAACATCTCCAAATTCAATTCTAAATCTTCCATTATCTTCAGTATTGTCAATATAAATTATGTAAGCCATCAAATTATTTTTAACAGGCTTAAAATTGATGATTTTAAATTTTTATCCAACATTAATAAATTAAATTCAATAACTTAATTGCCAAATCCATAATTAATTTTGAAATTCAAGTTAAACTAACTTCCAAATATTTAAAATCAATTAAATATTTCAATTTCAAATGTTCAAAATTCTGGGCCGTCACATCCTTCCCCCTTAAAAGAATTTCGTCCCGAAATTTCAAGTTAAGAAGAATGGACCTTAACCCGTTTACCATTTATCCAAAACCAAACAGTTTAATCAATTTTGCTAAAACAAATCTTTTTATTTAAGATCCATGATTTCTTCAACTGACTCTCCAAATTCAATCATAAGTTTCCAAACAATATTGTTTACTTCACAATTCAAATTTAAATTTAAATTCAAATTTCAAACTTCCAAAATTTTCTCTAAATTTTTTCTAACTCCCTAAATTTTCAAAAAATTTCGCCAGTGTCTCTTTTGCGCGGCAGCTTGGTACGACTACAAAATGGCACCAGGCCCCCAAATTCAAAAAGAAAACAAAAAGCCTAGTGGCTAGACAAGAAAATCACCAAATTTCATATAGAAATTTAAATACATGCCTTTTTGTCGAGCAATTCAAATTTATCTTCGAAAATCAAATCCCAATTCCATTTCCTTTAATATACCTGTATATCCTGCTAGCCATAATATCAAATTACAACATTTAAATATCATTTTGCACATTCCTTTACAAAATTTTGAATACTTCTTATACCATTTGTACTTCACTATTGAAGTTATATATCCATTATCATTCAACCTTGCATTTTCAATTTCCTTTGAATTCAATTCACAATTTCAATTCTATTTGGATCTAATTTATCTTCTGAATATTGAATTTTATCATTATCTTTCATTCACAATTGATTCATATCACTATTTTAAATTAGTTTCATTTACTAATTCATTACAAATTCCAATTCATGTAATCTCAAGCCATTTTTTTTATATTTCCACCTTTATTATCTTTAGTCCACTTCGAGCCAATTTTACAACTTCATTTTATTTCACACAATTCAAATTGGTTTTCAATATTCAGTTTCAATTCCAGTTTTATTCTTTTGTTCATTCTCAAAAATTTCATTTCAATTCACTATTTTGGTTTATAACCACTTATATTTAAACTGGATTTCAAATTCCTTAATTTACCCTTTATTTATAAATATTGAATTCAATTCATTTATCTTCCATTAGTTTCACTTACTAATTTATTTCAATACTTCGCTTGGTTTATCACAAATCAAATTCAATTCTAATTCAATTCTATTTGCTTACAAATTCGAAATGAATTTCAACATTCAATTTACTTTCATGTACTTGCAATTGCAAATTTATTTATTCACGATTTTATTTTTCACCTTAATAATTTTATTCCAATCATTTTAGTCTACTAGACTTCTAAAATTCACCATTATTCAAATTGACTTAGGTTAATTTCAGTTTAAATCCAAATTTTTCTAAGTTTTCAAACTTATTATTCCATAACTATTTTTAATAAAATTCCAGGATCTTTCCACCTTTTCCAAAACCATTATTGAAAACAATTCAAATTATCCTTTGAATTTCAAAACCAAACCCAAATTTTCCAAACAACTTCAATTTAAAACAATTTGGCAGCAATTCCTCTTTTGGAAACCCAAAAATGAACACTGATGATGTCGCGATCATCACTGGAATTATTTTCCAGTGACCTAAAAGAGTTTAGAGCTTTTATCCCTCAAAAAACATTTTTCCATACCCTTGAAAACAATTTCCAATCCCAAAAGGAATTTAATTTCCAAATTTCCCGAATTTCAAATATTTTCAAGAACATTTCCAAATATTTCTTTGGATTCTATTTCAAATTATAAATCTCATTTACAATTTACATTTACAAATCCCATTTGGATTTTTATTTTCTTAGCTTTTGGTTTTGATTTCAATTCCTCATACAACGATGATTTATTTAATATTATCGCTTCCTAGCAACCAAGCAACCATATATTATAATAATTCACAATAAGTTTATTTCTTTTATATACGAAAATAGTTTGGGTAAAATTATTTCATTTACCCTATTTTAAAATGATATTGCATCAAATTTTTTCTATACAAGTGTTTAGAGATCCCTATCAATAACGTTAATTACTCGTATTGACCAGAATCCATATACCACTCAATAACCCAATCAACACAATATAAAACTATTAATATTCACTAACAAATACGCGTTCATATCTATTATTACACTCAAACTCATTCTAGAGTACTACTGACTCTATCTCTAATGAGTAACACCCAACAAAGCCAAGGTTGTCGCTTAACCAAATGCTCTGATACCAAATGTAAAGGCCCGCAAATCCGTACCCTTTTGAGCTGGCAAAATTCCACAACAATTCAGCCAAAGAGGAACAAACTTACAAGTCTTTAGGGTTAGAGAATGAAGAGGTAGAAGAAGAAGAGGAAATAATAAACAGAATCTCATAATTCGCAGTTGAACAAATATAATAGATAAATGAATATCTTTAAACAAAATCACTATATCAGTTATTACATTACATCACATTACATTATCAGAGTGTACAACAACAAACAGCGGAAAGAAATATTACATATATAAGTGATACGCCTCGCCAACCAGCTCCAAATCCTGATTTCCATAGCGACTTCTTGATTTCGCCCTCGAGTAATTGCTAACCTGACTCTAGGCTGCCCGTGTGGAAAATTATGAGCACTCAGAGTTTAGAAAGGGAACAATAAACTCAAGGTCAGTCGTGGGACTGGTGTGAGATCTTGAAAGTTATTTTCACAAAGAAAATAAAAAAAATCCGCTATGCTTTTGGAAAATGAAACTACCATAAGGCCTCCCGCCATACACACAATGCAAACGCAGAATTAGAGGAGATTTATCCTTATGATAGTCAAACATGCTTACTACGCAAAATCCTTTTTGATATTATTATTAGTGCATAGTGGAAAACATTTTGAAAGTCTAATATTAATCTTAGCCAGCATAGACATTCCGAATTATGCCTACTATAACTACCATCTAAACAGTGGTGACCACCATAAGTAAATGGCAGGTTATTCAACTAAAGCCGTACAAGGCGCGCATTGAATTTTGGATTTCCAACAAATGGTCAGGCTAAGGAACTTCCTACTACCATATGGGTACGCCTCTGGAGGGACGTCCCGAGAACTTAACCAGCTCTCTGCCAACACAAGGCCGGGTTACCTCTGTAACTAGGTAACTACTACACGAGTACGCCATCCCCCGGTCCTTTGGGACCTTTATCCGAGGATCCTTAACCATAAAGCAACAACCACAAAGTATAATAAATTTGAAGGCTACAATATAGGTTAAGTATCTGGGCTCCATACCATGATACCATCCTTTTCCAGATGGAAATGACATACCCTAAAGGGCGCGACCCTCATAACCTTGCCGCATCTTTCCCGTTTCGACCATTTTCGGGGTGTGAGGTCCGATGAGGTCTCATCCACAAAGCTACACTTTTCACAAAGTCATGCTTTGATCAACAAATGGTCAGCAGCACTTTGTATGCCACATTACCAGTTTGGGAATATATCACTAGTAACCACCAGCTACATAACCTCTGAGCTCGTATGTCTCAGAGAAGGGTGTTAAGCTAAGAGAATAAATTCTCCGCCACCAACAGAAATGTATTTGATAGAAATCAGCTTTATATCTCAAAGTGTAATGTCAGACGCACATCCATACAAGTCCGTTTCGGGATTGAACGGAACCGAAGGCACTTCCAAAGATGCCCTTGCAAATCCGGATATTCACTAATCATGTCCGGAATCCCCATCACAAAGGTGATAAAATCTCTATACCGGAGCAACCCGGTGCAGAGACATTCGACAGGTAATCCTTTTATTTTCGAGAATGCCCAGTCTTCAACACCATCTTCAAATGTAATCCCATTTCGTCGTATCGTTATTCAGAATGGGTTTCATGACACCAGGTCCTCTCCCGGCTAATCTGAATAATGAGCGCTTATTATTTAAAAAAATAATATAAGTATTCATTCAGTTTTCAAACAAATCACAACAATTTCACTTTGATCTTTTAAATAAAAGATCCATCACAATCATAAAGGTTCGATGTGGTTTTCGGATATCCATTTGGAATTCGACCCCCGGTCGCATCGAAATTCAAATGCCATTAAAAGACCAATATTGATAGTCGGTTGTTTAACTATCAATCAACATCCACAACAATTTGCCGGATTTAATTAAATTTCCCAAATTATTTATTCTCAAAATATTTCCGCAAGATATATTTCACACTTCAACCATTTGAAAACAGATTTCAAATTACTTTCCATATTTCTATAATTTGATAACAACTTTCAAATCACCATCCTTACTTAGAATAAATTTCCAAATATTTATATGATTCCACTGAAAATTTGCCGAGTTCAAATATTTTAAAATCATTTAAATATTAGCTATGAAAACTTTATACCAATATCTCATATAGACTTCAAATCCAAGCTAATTTTTTTTAAAATAAAATTAGTAGATAGGATATAATTTACCTAAACATCCATTTCCTAAACCAAAAATCAATTTTTTTATCTTTAAAATAATCTCTTCTATAATTTAATAAATAAATCTTTACTCTAAAGATTTAAAACAATTCCCAAAATAGTTTCTCTAATAATAAAAAAAATTTCCAAACAATTTCTAGAACTTTTAAATTTATACTTCAAAAGATACTTTAACAATATACTCGGCTTTCCAGGGAAGAATTCTCTTTCCATTTATATCAATTAATAAATCTTCTCGATTTATTTTAATTTACATCCCAAGTCTGTAAATTCCTTTCACACTTTTAAAAATAACCAAACGTTTATTTTTTAAAAACAAATTTCCCTTTTCCTTTATAGATTCCCATTGTGAATTTAAACTTCTAAGTATCCATTGATATACGATTTTCAAATCGATTTCTAAACATTCATTTATCAGCACCGGATTAAATTCTAAATTGATTTCCACATTTATTTCCAAATACCAAATCAATTCCCAAAATTTATTTCTAAATTTATTTCAACACCAAATTTATTATCTTTTGAAACAAATTCCTTCTATTAAATTTATTCAATTTTCTAAGATTAATTTACTATAAACTTTCTACTAAATTTCAAAAATCCAATTTTATTTATTTCTGGTATCCTACGATACCAAAAATACATTCGGCTAAATTTTAGCCTTCAACGGTTTCAATCACAAATAGTCACACACAGATTACAAATAATCAACGCACAATATTGAAACTAATTCAACTATTTGTGGAATCCAGTTGGATCCCTCCAACCTGTTTTCCTTGCATCCACAGACGTTAGCACAATAATTAAATACCAATTCCACTTCGAGGTGGAATATCGCGGTACATGGGATTTATAAAATATCATCCGCTATTATGCGGCGCATAGGGTCTCATCCGCGATATAATGTGGAAAATCAATCACCCAATATATACTACTATATATATAATATCAACCAGTGAATGATTATTATAATTCAATCATCCAAGCACACAGTCAATCAATTTTAAATCTAACTATTCAAAATTTAAATCAGAATAATATTAATTGAGTGAGAAGATTTCACCTTGCTTTTATTTTGCAATCCATTCTCATTCCGACTTGATTTCACGGTTTTAACCTTGTATAAGAAATTATACAATTTATTAATACTCGAACCAATCGAATAAGTAAATTTTCATTTGATAAATTTACTTAACTACGAATTTTATTTTAAGCTCATTCTCCTTTAACAGAGTTAATCACCATAGATCATTAATTTTAACATAACTTAGTAAATCAAAATATATGATGCATATTTATTTTCTTTGAAACCCACACTTATAAAATTAATTTATATAGATAAAAATCTAAACTTTGTACAAAAATAAACTTAGAAAATAAAAATGGATATTTGTAAAAATTCCTATATATATATGCTTATAGAAATAACTTACAGAACTAAAAATCGACTTTTTATATAACTTCAACATTTCTGAAATTTCCACTTTTTTTATGAATAACAACAGCAGTTCACTTTTACTGTAAAATTTTTCTTTTACTTAGTTTAAATCTTTAAACAGCAAACTGATGTATGATATATTCTCTAATCCATATATTCATTTATATGTATATATATACAGAATTGAAAATATAAATTGTAAATTTACCTCACTGTTAAACAGAAAACCCAAACTCCCACCAGAGTTTGAACTGCCACTAGAACGAGATCGCGACCAGTTCGCGAGCAACCTCCCTCTGGATGCCAAACCATCGAACCTGAACTCGTCGCACTCGACTTGCCTTGCGATCCTCCCAGTGGACGCGACTCGCCATGCCACTCTTGAGTTGCCCCTAAGGTCGGCAGTGCTCGTCACTCCCCTTCGACGTCATCCTGCTCGAGTTCGGGCCGAGCTTTCAGGCGATGTCGCGATTCCCTCTGCTTCGAATCCTTCCCCGAGCTCGCGACGCTCCATCCATGAACATGATTGGCTCCAGCGACTTAAAAGTGATATGCACTGAATAAATGCCATTCGATTTAGGGCTTTGATTCACGAACGAATGAAATTCTCGATTTTGAGAAGAGGCTCGGCCTCGATTTTATTTTATTTTATATGCGAGATTTGAGAAGAAGTATTCGTGGCCATTCTATTTTTAACAGAGGGAAGTTTGATTTTTTTTTTGAACAGGCCTTGATCTTGAATCTGAAGATGGGATTTAAAACGAAGAGGATTCAAACGAATAAGAAGGTGGCGATTCAGAGGAAGAAGAACGAGGCCATTATCTTTTGACTTTCTTGAACTGAGGAAGTAAGAAAGGAGGTTGCGTGATTTAAACGAGAAAAGGAGACAGGATCGATTACTAGGGTGGCTTATTTCGAAGGAGGTCGGCTGCAGTGATTCTGGAAAGAACGAAAAGGAATACAGATGGACTAGTCAATATGTGTGTGTGTGTGTGTATATATATATATATATATATATATATTATATTTTTAAATTCAAATCGTCTCGAACCTAGCAACCCAAAATCCCGACCTCCTATCGAGGCGTGCTGCCTAGCGTTTATAAGGTTTTATCCGCATTCCATACACAATGGAATGTGTTTCAGAGGCTAATTCGATCATATACACAAGTTACGAAAGTAAAAGATCGATTTTAAATTGAATGGATTAAAATAGTTTCTATGCATTTTGAGCTGCTAGGGTTAAACGACAATTCCGATTGCTACGAAAATTGAAATCCGATAATAACTATCTATTACGGATCCAATGGAACTGGTTTCGTCGAATTTCGAGACTGTGCCTCGGAAGGCTATTTTAAAATATCGACTTAAACCATAAAATTTCAATACTGAACAAAACATCTCCAAATTCAATTCTAAATCTTCCATTATCTTTAGTATTGTCAATATAAATTTATAAGCCATCAAATTATTTTTAACAGGCTTAAAATTGATGATTTTAAAATTTTATCCAACATTAATAAATTAAATTCAATAACTTAATTGCCAAATCCATAATTAATTTTGAAATTCAAGTTAAACTAACTTCAAAATATTTAAAATCAATTAAATATTTCAATTTCAAATGTTTAAAATTCTGAGTCGTCACAAAGCAATTACAAACAAATGTGCATCCATGACCCATTAATACTAGGCCACGAAAAACCAAGGCAAAGGCTAGTAGAGCCTCCAATAGGGTTGGTTACAATCATGGTTCGATCTACTGTCTCAAGTCTCAATCCTAATCTTTTTATTAGGTCACTACATATGAATGAATATTAAGCCCCGATACCAAACAAAATTCAAATAGGAACATCACCAATAAAATGCATACTTTGAATAACGACTCCCATTCCTTTCTCCTTGGCCGAGGGAGCATCGACGAAGTCAAGACTACATCCAAAGCATACGCTTTTGCAACCTGCTTACCCTTCACTAATTCTGGGAAATCCTTCTTCAAATGCATAGGATTATCACAATTCTAGCACTTCCATTTGTCCCTCACTTTATAGTCTTTAATCAGGCGACCTTTCTTCTTGCACCCATAATAAGTAGGTTCCTATTTAATCTTTTTTTTTTTTGATAATTCTTTCCTTGGCTCTGCTTCCTCTTTCCATTCCACTTCTTCTTACCTCACCATTTTGCTGCTATTTTGGATCTTCCTTCTCAGTGGAAACAACCATAGCTTCCTTGCCTTTAGATATTGATTCACTTGAGGAAGTGCATTCTCAATAAGCTTCTAAAACAGCTCGTCAATGCAGTCCACTAGCTTCTATCCAAGATAATCATCCATACCATGATGAACTTCTCATTTTTTTTTCTTAATAGAGTGTCGATGAAGGACATCCTGTACTTCGATTAATTATCAAATTCTACAACATACTAAGAAAGTGACATCTCTCTTTACTTCAGATCATCAAACTTTCTAAAGAGCATCGACTTCCATTGAAATGAACCTCTCTTCAAATCTTGCCTTGAGCTGGTCCTAAGTAAATTAATCTTCTAGGGTAGGAATGGTAATGGCCTTACACGAGTTCATGGCCCGCCTCTGAAGCTATATGGAAGCCAACTTTCTCTTCATAGCATCGTCGATTTCCATATCACTAAAGATGGGCCTACTAGTATTAATCCAATCTTGCACTTTTATAGCCGATTCCATGCCATAGAATGGCTTTCCTCCCAAAGTAGAATAATCTTTGTCGAACTTGACGTAATTAGCCCTAGGCGCTTGCACGATAGCACCTCTATCTAAAGCCATACCAAAAGCATTCCTCAACATATTCTCTATTGTAGCATTGAACATAGTTTGAAAATTAGGCATAGTAGCTCCTAATGGCTCCTTCCTCAACTCCTAAAGCCAAATTCCTCATAGTAATCCTTGTACATTAACCTATTCCTATCCATAACAAGAATGAATAGTCTCTCATAAAGAAAACTGTGTCTATGGTGCTCATATGCATGCGACTTATACTATATAATATATTACCATATAGTTTTGAAAGCCAAAACATATAAAAAGTACAAACTCTCTCGTATGCATACATTATATATATCCAGTCTAGGGCAAAAACACATTCCTTATTTGTACTAGATCGTAGTATCAACTCAGATAAATCATGTAACACAAGCTTTGATACCAAATGTGACGACCGTCCTATACCACCAGCAGCAATAATAACTAAATAGTGCACTATAGCCATGCTAGGTCGATATAGGACGGTCATCAGGGTTGAAAATGAACAAACACAGTATATAAAATGTCGACAACACATGTATAATGTATAATATCATAGACATAACAAAAGAGACAGTAATAACAATGTGAACAAATCATCAAAGTATAAGATAGAGTTATACATCAACAGTCGTCGAGTATATACAACAGAACCAACAAAAAAAACTGTCTTAACAAAAAGGGAAATAAGCAAGCACTACTAAGGCTTCACAGTGCTACCTATCAAAAAGCATAGAAATCCATATATGTATATAATATGAGATAGCTTTATCTAGCTCATCCTTTGCATAGCTACTGCGTCACCTAGACCTGTTATCTAGTCTATTTAAGAGTACCTAAGCTAATAAGAAGCAAAGCACAAAACCATGGGTTGGACAACAGTCTGATGTAAGTGATAAACGAGTCTCAAATTAATATACAGGTAAATACGGTAAGTAACAAGAGTACATGTACCATACCTGACCTGTCCCTGCAATCAAAGAATTGGCACATAACACTATAATATGCTACCCTACAATATCATAAATGTACCAGACAACATAGAATAATGGATGTTCATATACCCCTATCTCCAGTACGTACTCCTAATGGTATCCGTGAGTGATAGTCCACTAAAAAAAGCAATCAAAGCAACCATAATATCTATCAAGAAATACTCACCATCACTCATCCTTGTGCCCTGAATATATGATAACTCATATGGCTCCGATTCTAGGGACCAATGGAAATATATATTTTTTTACTCTCATATTATGCATCCTAAAGCTCAATACATGTCACATAGCCTAAAGATAGATCAAAGCCATTGGTTCGAGGTATAATGGTCCATTTATTGACCCATAGACGTCCCAACTTACAATACCCCCGCTTCACTTATAGTAGAAAGTAATCCTAGTTACCAACTACTCCTTCGTACATACATCCAAGCCCTCATTTCTGCTCAATCTAGTTTCCATTATCCAAGAACCAACCACGTTCCCCATTCCGTGCTCTCCTTTTATTGTTCCACTATCTTTGATACCTACTTCCACCATGAGTCACAAACTAAAGATACAAAGCTTTCAGAATGCTGTTACATTGCTATTCAACATAATGTGAACCAACATGATCTATAGAGCTTCCACTTATTCCCTTAGAAAACTCTTCCCACCACCATGTATAAAAATAACTCTGTACCAAGTCAAAATGACTCGGCATCAAGTCACGCACTTAGCTAATTTCTGAAAAGTTTTCCTTTTTAAATTCTAGCACTTCATTCCCAGGTGCTTTAGTCCCCGACCAATAAACCAGAAAACTCGACCACAGTCTAAAGCTCTAACTTCAGTTTCTCCAATAAACTCGTTATAACATCTAATACATAGCCAATCTTAGGCATCTTTCCATAGACAAGCTCCTCTAGCCAAGTCCTATCAAACCATGCTAATCATCGATCCATTAGACCAACAAAAATATCTAGGCACCGACCTATTTAAGTCAGTTCTAACTTTTCCCCTTAAGGAATTGGAACGCACGATTTATTATGTGAGCTCCTCCCTTGCCCTAGAGCCCGTCCTCCAAATTTCTTTAATTTCAACCATTTTTGCCTCCGATTTTCCAAATTCTCTATGTTATCTTTCTAAACATCCAAAATACTAGCAAACAATGCCAAGGTATGACATGCAACCATAAAATAACATGCATATACATCCAATCATATAATTATACATAGATTTATGGCAATCAAGCATATTTTAATCCAAATCTAAGAAATCAAAAAACATATTACTATGAACAAAGTGAATTACAAATCCATTTCTACAAATAATATTAGAATTCATCAATTTAGGTCATAAACATATAATAACACGTGATTGAAGTTTGAAAAGAATTTTTAGATCAAAAATTATGTTAAAATCTATAATTTTACCATATAAACATGAATAAGATAGCGATAAGGCATAAATCACACACCAATTACCGAACTCAACCAATTTGAGTCTCAATCAAAAGTTGTTGGTAATGAAAAGCAATGCAAATCAGCCAAATTGATGATCGTTATCTTGTAATCAATGATCTAATCACTAATCATCAATTCGGTTTGATTTAGAGAGTAATTTGGTTGATTTTGGATAAATCTTGAGTTAATGAGAGTTCAGACCTGATTTGGGAGAGAGGGAAATTTTTAATTTGGCTCTTAAATCCTCGATTTATAGTAATCTCAAATTAGACTAAAGGGCCTACTTATGGGCTTAATTAATTACACATTAATCTTGACTAGCCACTATTAAAACTTAAAATAGCCATAACTTCCTAATCGAAAATTCATTTTTCTAGTATAATCACTCTACGGAATGAGAAACCATCATCCTGAAGCAAGGAAACTGGTTTGAGACCATAATCCGATGCCAATCAAAAGTTATAGCCCAAAAAAAAAAATTTCAGGGTCAAAATGATCAAGTAGAAATTCGAAAAAAATCGTAGATGTGTGAAATGTCCCCAAGAGTCATATCGTAAAATTATAGAATCATACGACCACATATAGATAAAATGTACATATTGTATGATCATAAAATACAAGTCGTTACACACCACCCCGAGTTCAACCGCAACTTTGATTTCACCGAACTCCTCTCCATGCTCCAACTACTGCAAGTCCTCGTTTTTGTTGATCATCATCGTCCACCACCGGACAACATCAAACCTTCACTAAATATCACGCATCTCCTCACGAAGCCAACACTATAAACGATGCCGCGTAATTTAAAACATAATAAGAGAATTTAATTTTTAAAGCTCATAGTCGAAAATAGCCTTCGATGGTCATTGAATGATCTGACTCATTTCTTTACGAAATCACATGCGATCAATTCCTAAAATTGTAGAGGCTATTTTCTACAATTTTCCAGTTAATCACTTTTGCTAAATGTGAATGGATCGATAGATATTGATTTTTAAAGAGGAGAGGTGGAGAGTTCTTCATTTATCGGAAAGGAAGAAAAAGAAGAAGAAGAGGCGAGTTGGAGTATTACATACTACTGTGTGTTGAATGTTGAGTTGATACATAGGAAAACGAGAAACAACCAAATTAAAAGGCAAGATCCACAATTTAAGGCAAAAATTATGGCTCATTGCAAAATTTGTTTCTGATCTGATTTGTTTTGAGGACTCTGCTATACTATATCATGTTTGCGTACAAACCGTGAATGACAAAAATAAAAATATAATTATTTGCAATAATGCGATGTAATTATAAAACAACACAAAAATACACGACTTAATTTGTTCCATGCACTTCCAAAAATACGAACACTTGCCGCAAGATACGTCAAACGATAATTTTAAATATTTTCAAATTAAAAATTATGGAAAAATCCTATAAATTCATTTAAAAATACATCACTAAAATTAAGTTTTTTCTTTAGATTTTTTTTGTATTTTTATTATTTTTGAGTCAAATTTGAATATTCAGATAGAGTAAATATTACCATTCAAAACGCTAAAAAATTCGGATCATTACATTCTTCCCCTCTTAAAATAACTTTGACCCAAAAATTCCATCTCTATTAAACAAAAAAGGAAACAATTTAACACAAAATATTAACACTTTACTTATTCCCATATGATATGTGTGAATCATCCGTACGCAATATTTAACTCGTTCACTTGCTCAGATACATAAACCTCTCATCCAAACTAATATAGATCACTTAACTTCTCCATTGCAAAACTCTGATTCGGTTCCATGATGTGATACTTATATTTTCCTTATATCCTAAAATATGATAGAAAACACTCACATCATACCAAAAATTCATCTCAGTTACTCATCATCGAGAAATCAAGTGAAAATGCCCAGTTCGGACTAGTGTGTATCACCTAGAAATATTTGTCCCCAACTTTGATAATGTTCATGCGAATGAAATGATCCAAGTCTAACTTACGTTTTATATCATTAGGATAACTTAATAATTATACTACTTCGATTCTTTTTATTTCCTAAATTTATTTATGAAAATATTTCATAAAATATAACTTAAGTTTAAATTTTGTATATGCCCTACAATATCTTAAGAGTATTTATGACTCTCTGATTTAATCTTTTATCTTTTCTTTTTCCTTAAATTCCGATTCAGACTTAAAATAAATCTTGGTCTTTAAACTGAGTTGATCTCTTCGACCTCATTACCCATCCTGTCTAGTAAGTAGCTAAGAAAAGTAGGATGTTAGTATCCAAACTCAGTCCTAGGATCTACTTTTCTTTAGACACCTCTAGGGCAAAGATATTAATTAATCGGCCCAATAATATCAAATGTTTCATGTAACTTAAACATTAGAAAAAAAGACATAATTTAATAATACAAAACTTGTTAAAACCTAATCCACCAAAACTCGTGTCAAATTATTTCTTTTTTAACCAAGTGTGGCACAAACCCATATTAAAAATTTCATTTATCAACACACTCTTTCATAAAAATACCTTTTTTATTTTGAATCCATTCTCCTTAAGGAAACATAAGAACTTAATGGTCGATTTTTATTTCAAAACCTCTTTGAAATGCTACTATATATTTTAATCTAGATAAATTATATATATAGACTGAGTAAACCCAAAATGATATGAAGGAACTGGGTCCTATCAAACAGTATCATACATCCCCTTACCAAGGTGGGATCTAAGAGAAGTGCTTACCATCTGAACACATCGCTTACCCATTTTTAATCATTTTCGAGTCACTTGAACAAGTCATCATATTTTTTTTTTCAAATCCTACTTGAAACAATGCTCCATATACTTCCATATAAATAGTTTTAGCACTTTATTTACTGACATTTTCCTTAGGTTCAGTCGGATTTGGACTCATTCCGATCGTAGAATGACAAAGGGAATAATTTACTAAGTGCACTATAATGTTTGCCTAAGAAAACATCCGTTCGTCACTTAGAAGATTATTTAGATTCCTACAAAACTAATCTAGAGTCATTCCTCAAGCTATCTAAAGAAAATGTACCTTACTTCATATTTTTTTTGGAAATATTTGTACTTATAAATACTTCCAAGTCAAGTGATACTGTTATTAAATTTTCTTATAAATATTTGAAATGATTTTCAATGACACCGAGATTTAAATTCTCAAAAATCCTCTTTATTTTAAAACATACTTTTATAAACCAAATTTATAAAATCATACTTCCTTGAATGAAAATAAACCTTAAAACAACATTGCTACCAAACACATTATAGTCAAAATAGTGAAACTTAATTCACAAGGTATTCGTATTAAATCTGAATCAAAACAATAAATGCTCATAAATTAGTCGAGCATAGCAATTAACAAAACAATAGCAAATGCTCCTAACTGGATAAGCATGACTAATCAAACAAATTGTCATATTATCGCTTCCTGCCAAACGAACACATCTTAAATAACTATATCAGTCTTTGAAAATTATTTTATATAGATATAAAATATAATCCTAGGTAAAATTATTTCATTTTCCAATTTCAACATAATACTATGCCGGTTTGCCTTATTCTAGTGTTTATTAACCCATACTGATATTTGTACCATCTATGTTGACCAGAACTCATAAACCACTCAACATATTAATCAACACAATATAAGACATTTTTATAGCACTAACAAATACACGCTCTCATACGGTGCATGCACACATACTCAAACTCATTCTACAATGTCACTCACCCTATCTCTAATGAGTTTACCCAACCAAGGCCCAGTTGTTCACTCAACCTAAGCTCTGGTACCGTGTGTGACAACCAACCTTTTCAACCCTCAAAAGTGGACACTAATACATCCACGGTATTCATGTGTCGAGTATCCGAGTGCCAGAAAGATAGATTGTTGGGGTGGAAGAAAAGAAAAGAAAAGATAGAACAGATCTCATATTGTGAACAGTAATATATAATATACAAATTATCTTTATAAAAGAAAACTATAATATACATATGTCAATCAAAATAAACTAACATATCATCATCTTGGATAGTTATAACAGCTTTTCCTCACAAAGGCTAATAAATATAATGCAATAAATCCAATGGAAAATAAAATACATAAATAGGTCTTGGAGGCATACAGCTCGTCTCTGAAGCTCCAAAGCGTGCGGCTAATTTGAAAAATTGCTCGTGCTGACCTGAGCATTATATGAAAATAATACCCAAATCAATTTGGTAAACTGTCATGAGAAACTCAAATATGGATTTTTAATGTCAAAAAACCTTTTAAATATAAAGGTAACTCATAAGGTCACGTCGCACATAAGCACAGACAGGTTTTTACCTTTTGATAACCAAACCAGTTTTGTAGAAAATCCAATGATATTACAATAATATCTGGGTTTTAAATAAATATTTAAAATAGTAGGAATGATTATATTAATTACATTAAACAACAAATTTAGTATACATATAAGCCTATAAGGCATGTATTGGAAAATGGATTCAATCAATGATAAGGCTACTAGGTACCACCTGTTATATTACACCTCTAGAGAAAATATACTGGGAGCCTTAGCTGACTCCCTGCAAATAAATTCAAATGCTTATGCTAGCCCGAAGCAGTTTTCAAATAACCCATTCTTATCCGATCTCAGTCTCTCCGAACCAACAATCGGTAGTGTTAGGTTACTCAATCCCCATTCTTTCAGAAGTAAGTAGAAGATATAAGAGTCCCAAGAGGATCTTGAATATCGACCCTTAAAGCGAGAGTCGTTTCATCGGAATGAGGTCTGCTGATGAAATCCCATACCATGAACAAGTGAAGCTTTCATATATTTCTTATGTCAAAATTGGCCTTGATTTAATAGTCAGTTATTTAACTATCAAATAAGAAACCAAACAAATCAGATAGTGAATTTCATATGGAAACCAAGCATGATTAAGCACATAAGAAACCACTAAGCATTTTTAATTAGTCCTTTTATTAATATAAATCACTTTGTAAACACTTGTATAAACATACCTTTGCAAAAGATATACATAAGTTTACTACCCATTCATTATTCATTTATCCTCTTTTAATGCTTGGAAAAATATCTATAAACTTATCTCATCGGTACAAGTATATTCACAAAAAACTACAATTTTAATACTTAGAAAATGTATCAATATATTTATATCAATGATATAAGTATATTCACAGAAATTAAGGAAGATTTCCCTTTTTTCCAAAAATCATATTTAAATGAGACAAAACAAAAGTTATATAAAAACATTTTCTACTATAAACCTAAACCACTTTCCTTTTGGTATAAGTAAATGGATCATATGGCAATTAGACCAAATATACTTACCACCACTTTCTGACTTTAAACCTGTACTATCCCTTGATTACAATGAAATTGGATGAGCTAGAGAACTATCCTCGACATATATTCCTAATTCTCATAGATAGAGATGAATTCTCCCACCTTCGAATTTGGCATCAAGTGAAAAGAATATTTTCCATAACAACGTAATTTAAAATGATCTTTTACATAAATTAAATCTCATTTCCTTTTATAATTTCCTTTCTATGAATCTCTTTTATATTTACAAATTCTTTTATAAATCTCCTAGTTTTAAATCTCATATATTATCATCAATCTTTGATTTCAAGATAGAACTAAACACTTTCCATAAAATGATCGTTCCATATATCATTATAAATTCATAAATGTGAACTATTATTCCAATTTATTAAAATGAAATCATTTTCCTTTTATAGCATATCCTTTATAAATCTATTCATTTATTTGTTAAATACCATTTATAAATCTATTTTTCTATACAACATTTTATATAAAGCATTTCACCAATATTTATTCAAAAATATTTCTATCTCCTTTTAAAATAGAATTACTTTAGTATAAATAATAAACATCCGTTTTCCTTTATAATAAACATCTATTATTACATCAACTTTTTCTTAAAACAAATACTTCTCGAAATACTTTTAAAATATTTCATATAAACTAGAAGTGACTAAGAAAAAAGTTGGAGTAAAATAGAGGAGTTCAAAAACCATTTCTAAATAAAATACCATAGAAAATTATAAAAGTCGCATTTATAGTCATCGCCCGAATCAAAATCGTTTTCAAATCAAAAACAACAAATAATAGTATTTTCAAAATACTATAATGAGGTGTAGAGCTATCATAACACTTAAAAAATGCTTTCATTTACGATAAAAGAGTTCAAATTTTGCAAAATACCAAAGTCACATACAATAAGGAAAAGTTACCAAGATTTTGGCATTCCTCCGTCTATACAATAAGAACATAAATAAAATTAAACTTAAAAGTGGCGAGGAATCCCTTAGAACCCTACTTTAAATTTCCTTAGTTCCCTGTATTTCATTTTATATGTCATCCACTTTCCAAAGCGGGAATTTAACCAAAACAAACAAAGAAATCATTCAAGCATATAACCATCAACACATATATTATATAAAGTTCATTCAAAGGTGAGTGAACTTACCAAAATTCCAACCCATCCTTAAGCATTCCTGCTTGAAATTGGACGAAATCAGCTCAAGTGAGTTGATAACACACCTATGAGCACAACATAAAAGACCGTGTTTAATTTAGGCCTCATATGCAAAGGGTATGGATTTAATAAGAATTTGGATTAAATAATTTAATTAATTAACTTATACAACTTAATTAAAATACCACCCCAAAACCTTTCTTTCCCAAATCATTAATCCATCACCAAATCAAAAATCCTGTACAAGCAAAAATCCTGTACCTCAACCCATGCACACATATAAGATATGGAGCTACAGACCACTAAACAATGAATAACCACCACCGACGAATTCCACCCCGCTAGATAAATCCGACGAACTCCTCCTCATTAGCTCCGGCTCCCCCATAAAATCGTAACACCCCACTCCCAAATTCGAGTACATCGGGTCGCATATTTCCTCACCATGTTGAAGCACTAACGACCAACGTCAATCAACACCACTTGCCACCCCGAGTTCAACCACAACCTCGATTTCATCTAACTCCTTTCCATGCTTTGACTGATGCTAACCCTAGTTTTCCTTGATCGTCATCGACCACCTTCGAACAATATCAAACCTTCACCAAAAATCACACACCACCTCATGATGCCAATGCCACAAATGCCACCGCCTAATTCGAAACGGAATCGGAGAATTTAATTTTTGAAGCTCATGGTTGAAAACTACCTCCAAATATCATCCAACTTTCTTGCCAAAAAATCATGCAACTAATTCCTAAAAACATCAGAGGCTATTTTTACAAATTTTTAGTTGATCGCTTTTGCTAAATGTGAATGAATTGAGAAATATTTATTTTTAAAGAGGAGAGATGTAGTGTTTTGCATTTACAGGAAAAGAAGAAATAGAATAGGAGGGGAGTAGGAGTGCTGCGTACTAGTGTGTATTGAGTATTGAGTTGGTATATAGGCCAATAAGAAAGCAACAAATTCACTAGCAAGATCCGCAATTTAAGGCACAAATTATAGCTCGTCGCAACTTTTTAATTTGATTTGTTTTGGGCACTCTGCAATACAATATAATGTTCACGTATGAATCGCAAACGAAAGAAATAAAATAATAACCATGCACAACAATGAGACAAGATAATAAAATAATACAAAAATACACAGGTTAACTTATTCTATGTAGTTTCAAAAATACCAATGTTTGCTGTAAAATGCACAAACGATAATTTTAAATATTTTCAAAATTAAAAATTATGGAAAATTCGCTAAAAGATACATCATTAAAACTAATTGATTTTCTTATTTTCTATTATATTTGAATCAAATTTAAATACTTAAATATATCAAATATGTCCATTTAAAACATTAAAAATTTCAAGTCGTTACATGGATGATTCACCCATTTGATATTATTTCTATAATTTATTATTTGACTTGATTTTATATGGGCGATGGCATCTTTATGCTTGGTTTGGTGGTAGTTTTTATTTTTGTTATCTTATTATTGCATATTATATCATCATTATACAGTGCATATTTTATATCTATATATGTTATAACACCTGCATTTAGACATAGTCTTACCTGTGTGTTATTTACGTAACACTCGAGTTAAACCGAGACATTTCAAATTCAAGGACATATCTGATTCAGGGACAAAGAGATGGGCTAGTATTTTGTAGGCATAGTGGAGACTCCATATTTAGGATTTTTGATATATTATTTATGTGATACAGATTCACTATATGCATGCCATTATGTTGTACATATTATAGACACATTGTATATTATTTGAGATAGAGGATATTTAAGATATTTTGTATTCACACCGTTTCTTTTATATTTCATATTATTCTTTATCGCTGCTTGTAATGACTCTATGATCTCTATCATTTATTGTATATTGCGTATTGTTCTATTCTAGAGATGCATGTGTTTATTGTATTATGCTGATACTTAATACATATAGATGAGTTGTATATTCGATTTTGAAATACATACCAGTGTTAGCCCAAGGCACTATTCACATGTGTTGCCCATATCAGCTTATTCTCTTTATCATCTGACAATATTACTTAGTGATACTCTTGGATAACATGGGTATAGAGGCAAGGCATTTCAAACATATGGAGTTTCCCTCTACCATCTATATGTTAATAGATTTCTTACTTGTGCACTAGTTGTTAGTTATTGAGGAAACCAAAACTAGAGTTGTTATGTGCAGTATTGTCGATATATTGTGTAGACATGGTAAGATACATGCATGTATTTTTTTTAAGTAAACTCAAGGTACATGCATTATACTTAAATCGTCCTGAAAGGGAGGTAAATGTAAATAATCTCTCTCGATTTTTTAAGCAAACTCAAGGACGAGGTCAAGATTAAGGAAATGACAATGGCCAGGAGTTGTATATGATACAACTAATAAAGTTATCCATCAATTTGTGGGCCTATAATTTGTTGAGAAAACTCAAGGTCAGAATCCCAAGGCTAGTGTGTCCTAACACTCAATAGAGGACTTAAATAATTTCTATATTTCTGTAACAACCCTCATCCCAGTGGGGCAAATTTTTTCCTAAAATGAAAGACTCAAGTCCACCAAAGCACGGATTGTTAGTTTGGTATCTTGCAAATAAAACAAAAGAATGCATACCATTGCTTTGACAAAATGACATGCAGTGGGATAATTAAATATAATATATCATATAATTATTTACCAAGGTTTAACACTTCTAAAAGTCAGTTTCCACGTCAACATTGAACACACAAAACACTAGTTCCCGTCCCTTAATCTATTCTATAGGTTGTAATGAGAAGGGGGTCTGAACAACATTCTGGAGGTTGGCAAATTAGACATTTTGTATACAACACTAGCTTATGCATGTTCACTATCTCATGTAATGTCTGATTATACGATTAGCCGTTTCGACTCCATCTCTGTGTACAAACCATTACCATCTACATCCCATATACACACACACACACACGCACACACACACACATATCCCATGATCCCCTAATGGATCTAGATATTGGCCTAACCAGTATCTCTCGTTCAACGCCTTATCATGATCCATCGCCTCATTGCATCACGATTACCGTATAATCGAGGAAATCTTATAGTGTGCACCGACGAATTCTACTCCATTAGGCCTTCTTTTTGGGGATTTTCTACTTTGTCTGCTTCCTATAACGTGGACTCGGCTCCACTAACCACCCCATCTGTGTTTTGAAGAAGCCTCATTGTGGATTTTCTAGCGTTGTCCTATCAAACTAACTAGCAAAAAACTACGACGATGCATAGCACAATTGAATCAACCCTGTTAGGTGGGAAGATCAAAGGTGTAACCCTGTCCTTTCTGTTGACCAAAAAGGGACTGACGACGGACTCGAGACTTATGCAACTCCGCCCCTTAAAAAAATGGTGCCACACATGTTTCATAGTGTCCAATCCAACCATCGTCCATTTTGGATTGCCTAGTGCAATCAAGGCATTGCCCTCCCCAAAATGAATTTGTAGCAGATTACTTTATAGTGCTTGTCCGACCTCGATATCTTCCTAACGGACCGTTCAGTTGCCTACCTTTACGCAACTTCTGTTCAAGTAATAACCTGACCTAAGGGTATCTCTTTGTCTACATGCAGGGGCACTCTCCATGGATCCTAAGCTTGAATATGTTTGTGTAGTCCAACCTACTCCGATAACCTTGTGTCATCATTTTCATATAATTTATGCATTAAATTGTAATAATCCACACCCATAATAAACGCATATCCGAGGCTATTTATGTACATATTCCATATTCATGTATATTTATCCTTCTTATTCTTTCTACATTTCATTTACATCTTTTTATATTTAACCCTAAGTCATCATTTTATTATGCATTTTTATTTTCTTCTTCAATTTCATTTATCTCTTTTTCTTATCAGTTAGTAATACTATTTCTACTGCATTCATTAGTTTCAGCTTTGATTTCTATTCCATACTATTTTCTATTCCTTCTTCTTGCCTATTTCCCATACTTTATTTTTCATTACTTCCCATCTTATTGGCATTTTCATCTCATTCATATCTTAATGTTCAACTCTTGGGACTTACTCCACTTTAATATGTTGGAACTAAACTTCTACTCAGTAAATGGTAAATTTCCATATCTTATCAAAAAGAGGAGATATTCGTGTGATGTTGTAGTTACGAGGTATTGTCTTTTTATCTTCTTGAAATAGACAGTACAAAACACGGTAATTATCCATGTTTTGTACATCTCTTTCTTTTTATTTTCATATATCTATATTCTTTGTTACTCCAAACGTCTCACTTTTATTTATTTTGAAATTTAATAATATGTGGAAACCTCTCTAATGAACTAAAATATCTCTAAAGCCCCAAAAATCAAAACAAGCTTCATTTTAAATTCAAATCATAATCCAATGAATGAATATAAATTTCTAATCATTATGTAATTGCAATTATAATTCTAATCATTACGCGATTGCAATTATAATTCTGATCATTACACACTTGCAGTATAATTCTAATCAATTAGAAATAGGCATAATTCAAAATAGATTACAAAGAAATAAGTCTAGTTTTATTACAGAACATGTAATTTACACACTCACCTTTTATTAGCGCTCCCAAATCTATAGATCTAATCCAGATCTAAATCATGTTATCTGTATTCTCTACTTTAGACTCCCTATTTAGCTCCATAAATAACATTCGTACAGATTTGTTAGAATTTGGATTAGAGAAGAGAGATTTATATTTAGTTTTATTAACTAAGATCGGATCTATAATTTACCTCTGATGCAGTGACTTGATTTTGAACCAGTTTCTTATTCTCTATAATATTCTATTCCTTCTCCAAAGTGTATACATGCAATCTAAATCTATATTCATGCATTTAGAATTTTGTAAGGGAAAAGAAAATGGCAGCGCTTTCACCCTTATTAGAAAATTATGGCTTGGAAAGCCCTGTGTCCTAATTTATAGATGTTTAAATCGGTGCTGATCGTCAGATCGAGCTATAATAAATTTGGGTCATATGGCCAAAACTCATTATTGCTCACAAAAGATCTTAGGTCGACCCCATAAGCCCATGGTTGACCGCCCATGGTCATCCTAATGAAGGTCATGGTTAGCCTATGCTATGTGATTACGTGCAATATTTGAACGTTACTTGATTTGCTTGATTTTGTGTGTTGTTTCCTTTATTCCATTATCTTGTCTATTTATTTCCTCCTTTAACTGATCTTGATCAATTCTTTCCACTTTATAAATCCTTTGTGATTTTCAATTTAGTATTAACATTTATTAACATCTAATTAGTCTTAGTTAATTTTATCACCATATTGACATATATAATTATTTCTGACACTAAAACTTCAAACGTTAATAACTTTTCTATTTAAACTCAAATCAAAAAATATTATATATAAAAATTAATCAGAAAATCACCATGAACATAATGGTGTAAATTTTATAGCCAAATTATGACGTTTTCAAAAATTCTTTTTTTCACTATTAACTATTTATTGATTAATTTTTTATTTATTACTTAACGTAGAAGCATGAGGTATTATAATTCTTCCTTGGGTTTTAAGGAATATAAAAATCCAGTAGGAGCCTTATTACAAAAGAACATATTTGATCTTTTTAACGTTATAAGGACATTTGTAATATAATGTTAAAATAATCTATGATATATTTATGCAACTAACATAATTGGTAAAATATTTACCAATTAAAATATACAAATGAATCGAACTAAGTTTGACATAGAAATATAAAATATATTTACTGGTACGTTATTTTAAATGTTGTCAAGTAAAGACCCATGCAAGAGCCATGTTATACAACTACTAAATACATTTGTACCTTGGTCACTTAGGTGTTGTCTGAGATTATATATTGTTTTTTATTAGTCCTTAACTCTTATGCAAAGCAAGAATATGGATATTTGATCCATATTCAACCATATATAAATGTTATATGGTGAAAAATCATGATTTAATGTATGAAATCATGATGAAATTAGTTCACTCGAAATGAGCAAGTGAACTATAACATGAGATCATGTATTCAATATTATTAACTGCTACAAGGATCTTGTTGCGTTAGATGTAGTACTAGACCAAGAGCTACAAGATGGACATAGAAATTCGACCACAGAAATGTCAGCCTCATCAATTTATATAAAGTGCATCTTATTTAATACCCTTAAATGTTAATGATGACCAAATGCATTTTTGTAAATAGTTTGTTCTGATAAAAAGAAATTCCTTTGAATGTTTTGACCATTTGGAAAAGAAAACGAATGTACGAGAGTGGATGCAAGTTGACACAATTGACAATTGGGATGAAGAAAATGACGTGTCACGTTTGCTTCATGAAGAGAAGTCGAATATGTAAATTGTATAAAATACCAATAGATACTTAATACGAAGTGATAAACATGATTTCTGTTTCAAATGCATTTTCAAATAGAAAACTGTTTTATATGAGAATTATTTCTTTAAGTATCAAGATATTTGATCTAAAATACTCAGTTATAAACTAGTTATAGTAAATGAAATAAGTAGACCACATAAGTGGTTGGTTGGAGCTTTGTATTTCACAAGCTATTATAGTAATGGTGAAAATAGTAAGAGCATGTCATATAACACTTGTGAATAGACAAAACAATATGCGAAAACTATTTATATAAATACACAATATATAATTTATGAAATATAATCATGTTCAATACCGACTTGATGTATTTTTATTTTGTTATGAATATTGTGAAAAATAATTATGAAATAAATTTAATAACGGTAGTTTTTTTTATAACATTAATGATGCGTTAGCTATAGAAAATACAAGTATTTGAAATTTTTGCAGTTATTTTGGAATTATGGAATAAGCCATATCTTTAAGAAATAATTCTTTAATCGTATGGTTATGAATCATACGGTACTGGTGCATTGTATCTAAAATGACTACAACAAAGCAAGCATTTAGTAAGAGTGATAAAAAAATTGGTGAACTCTTTACAATGATACATTTTAACACCCTCGCCTCTATCCCTATATTATCCAAGAGTATTACAAAGTAATACTGTCAGATAGTATGGAGAATAAGGCGATATGTGGTACACACATTAATATTCCCTTAGATTAACACTGATATATATATATATATTAAAACATCAAATAGATATCTCACATATACGTGCACAATATCGTCACAAAGCAACAAAAATGTGTGCCTCTAGGATAGAACAATATACAGTAAATATTAAAGATCAAAGAGTCAGTAGCAACGATAAGATATAATATATAAAATTTACAAGGTATGATATACGTTACAATGTCAAACACATACGCGGGTGAATACAATAAAAAGTAATATACTATAATGCTGAATATCTAGTCTCCTCTAAAGCCAGAAAAATACATGCTAGTCTCTTAGTCCCTATACCTGAAATGTCTCAAACTGACTTAAACAGTATATAAATAATACACAGCTTAGACTATATCTAAATACACGAGTCAATACATACATAGATAAAGAATATACATAGTATAATGGTAATGACATACTAACCATAGCGTAACATAATAGCAACACCCTCAAAATCTAGCATAAAGATGTCATCATCCATATAAAATATGTCAAATCAGAATTCATGGATGAAACATCCATATCTTGAAATCACTATCAAATCTAGAAACAATCGATAGTGAGATATCCTTAAGTGAAGTTTGGCAATAACAAAGTAATGTCCAAAATACCTCTAAATCTCATACTATAAAATGTCATCATCAAAATAGTATGGATATAAGGGAACTGACTGCACTTTGGACTCGTCCAGTCTCTAGTATGGTAACATATTATAGGAAAAAGACATATATGCTAATCCACTATGCAAACATATGCCATGAATCTAACGAAAGACTAACGCCCGCCTACCGCAAGCCTGCACCAGGAACACAGGTCTACTCGCCAACTATTGAGTAACCGTCTATTCCTATAGCCTTTAAATTATATACCAATCTACTACACTCATACACCCTGAACCAAATAGGGAGACTAACATTCACCTACCACAATCCATCTCCAGAAACATAGGTCTACTCGCCTACTATAGAGTAATGTCTTTTCCTACAAACTTCAGTTACCACGACGGACATCGTGACCCCATTCACTAGTAGCTTATCTACATGTTGCCCCTGTTAGGACCTTGTTTTTGCCCTAATGGTAACTGATTGCTGTCCTAAGCAACACAAGGGGCTATGGGCAATAACTCATCTACTACTACCAATACCATAATGCGCATCAAAGGGACATATAACAATGGTGCCATGGATCTGGAGCACAACATCACGATCAGGCTGCCAGGGTGGGTATTGACCAATGTAGTTCACTCCGAAAAAATAAAGGAAGTTGGACACAATGTGGATGGTCACATAGTACTCATACCCTATGCTATGCATATCTCCAATAGTAGGCCGACACGCGGTTCTCATAAGCCAACATCTAATAATAAGATACTCTTCACCGAGTATCACACATACACATGAGCGTATTCCCCATTTGAATGACATTTACTTATAATGGATAATCAAACAAATAACATAACGATGTCGCATACCACTGCATGTTATTTGAATAATTATTTAACGTTCATAAACTACACTTGATCCACACTATATCTCTATATGACAAGTTCGATGAATAACCGAAAAAGTGATACTGAAAGTCACATACCAAATGGTATCACTAAACTGTTTATTCAAATTTCTCGTCACATAGAAATGAAATCTCAGAAATTAAATAGAAGGATATCATCACCATATCATATTAATTTCAGCAATCAAATCCATCTTAATGATGAATCATTCACAATATCAAAATCAACATGGTAAATGAAAATCAAGAATGTATAAAAAAGCCAAATAGAAAAATAAATAAATAAATTATATTGAAAGTCAATATTTAATAATAAATCAATTATAACGACAAAACTGACGCAAAAGAAAGAAGCCATCATAAAATTATAGTAATATATCATTATACACACATACAAACTTATTGTACTCTTAATTATACTTATCACTTGAAAAATAACTTTTAAAATTACTTAAATATTAAATAGAAAATATTCTAGAAATTTATATAATCTTTAAATAATTATTTACAACTAATTATAACTATCTTTTCAATAGATAAATAAATTTAAATTACTTTATAATAAAACCTCTTTTGATTAATAATATTTATAAAAAACTTTTGATATGATTTAAAATTTCCAAACTTTTCAAAACATCTTTTAAAATAAGAAATAAATAAATATCCAAATATATAAATTACAGAGTAAATTTACCCTAAAAGAATTTTATCAACCAATCAACATTTTAAATCTATCGTATGACCCGAGTCAAGTTCCATCGACTCTGGTCATCTATAAATACATACATATCGACGTATAAGTAGTATTTAAACTCAATCTGCAAACGGGTAGAGTTTCGTTTGTAAATTAATACTTTCAATCGACACAACCATCTAACATCCAAACAATAATCATTCTTAAACCAATTACCAATCAAATGATCAACCAATAATCACAATCAATTTGACCAAGCTATGTAATCAATTATCAGGACGAATATTATAAGATGTAAAAATTATAGATATAGCCCGGTTCCATCTTTCTCCAGTCCTAATTCCACATATATATTTTCGAGTCCATTAAAAAAAAGAAATCGGATGGGCTCAGGCAAAGACGCAAGGAAAAGAGGAGGCTGCGGTGACATCGCAAGTAGGGCTTTAGCACTGTGGATTGACGCTAGATGGGAGGTCGTAGGCACGACCTAGTGTGGTGGCGGGGTGATGGTGACACGTTGATGCTGGTGGTTGCAAGTTTGGAAGCGTGCAGACTAATGGTTGAAGGAGCGATAGGAATTGGCAACGTGGGTTGAGCGATTTGTCATGGCAATTGCAGTAGTGCTGTGGTGATGACCGGGGAAAGTGTGAATGCGTTGTAATGAGCTCGGTTAGACTATTTTAGAGGCTGTGGCTTGGGTGTATGGCGGCAAAGCTGTTGCTTGTGTGCGAGTATGTTGGAGGTCATGGTGATGAAGTTGTTGCTCGTATAATGCTAATGCGCGATGAAGACAGTAAATACTTCCTTCGATTTGTTGAGTTTATGCTCACAACTATGGGGCCGTTTGGATGGCAATAAATAAGTTGCTTTTTTGCTTATATAATGCAAAAGTTAAAAAGTCAATATGGATAAACAAAATATACCGACTTTTAAAAGTCACTTTTCAACTTATTGCAAAAGCAATTTTTTTTTGCTTTTCGACTTACATAAGTCGATTTTTTATATGAAAAAATACTAAAAAAATGCATTTTCAAATTTCAAATTTCAAAATTTCAAAATTTATAAATTTCAAATTCAAATTTTCGACTTACATAAGTCGGGCTTATTGATTTGGGCTTCTTTTAATTAATTTACTTTAGTTATTTATTCTCTTTCAACTTAATTGCAAATTTATTTCAATTTAATGTTTGATTTATTTATAAACTATAATTTTTTTTTATTTCAATACCCGTTTATTTAATCCAATATATTAAAAAAATATTCTTATTTAAATTAACTTTAGAATTTTTTTTTTCAGCAATAATAATTGTTAAAAATTAAATTTAAACATTTTTATCTTAATTAAATTTATTTATTTCACAGCGTATAAAATAGGGCCGTTATAGACTCCCCAAATGAAAACATTGTCCTCGTGATTTCTGAGACGACAGACAACTCACACCTTCACTTTCACACCTTCACTTTCTTCGAATTCAACACTCGTCCATCAATCTCAACTAAACAACCCTTTATGTGGCTTTTCTTCCAATTCTCTTATCATATGCTATAATTTAAATAGACACAATTCATGACTTTCTATTTTTTACATACGATAAGGTTAAGTGAAATTTTCGAGGTGTTGGATTTTTCAGAAAATTCAGCATTGTTTCCTTTGCACGGAAAGCATTTCAAAAAATCAAAACGCAATATAACTAAATGATATACATCTTCGAAGAAGCATTTCAAGACAGGGCATCCCAAAACATGGGAAAACAAGATAATATAACATCATATACCAATATATCGCAAAATGTACCTTTAGTGTTTTTAAGCAAGTTACTTGTTATTTAGAGCGCAAAAGCAAGGCAAAGTTGCCAACTAGTCCGTACATGCTTCAATTTTACCTATACTCAACTCAAGTTTAAATATTAGTCACATATGAAAAGTTATATCATATATTTATTCATTTACAATAAAACAACTTCACATTCACATTTGAACCACTTTCTAACAAATTTACAAATGGAAAAAGCCAATAAATCAAGTTACGATTTCTAAAAGTAAATTTCCATATAGCGTGTTAGCTTTTCAAAATATCTTTTGGATTGCAAAAATATTGAGCGCATCAAAATTTATGGTCATTTTTATAAATAATGCGATCTCAGAAACGATTATTAAAATGCTGGTATGCCAAAAAAATGTGCATTTTTAGTCTAGTAAACGCTAAAATTTTGCAAAATATTCGAAACAAATGTTGTTGTTTAGGCTCTTACTTTACGGAATGAGTAAAATTTTCGAAATCGAAAAACCGTTCAAAAGTTATGATCAAATGAAGTCAGCGCTGTTATGTAGTGTTTGTATTTTTTGAACAGCGACAAACTAAAGTTGTTTTTAATTCTTGTTTTACTCATTGTTAAGCTCAAAATTTTCCATTGCATTACAAACAAAGTTTGTTCTCGAATAATATAGTTTCCAAATTGAATTAAAATCGTCAAAAACGGATTGACCGATTAAAATCTATGGTCAAACAAATCTTCAACATAGAATATAACGTGTAACAAGGTTGTGAATAATTACAGTCAAAGTGGTTGCCTATTGCCATTCAGATTCTATATAAAGAATTTGCTATTTGATACCACACCTATCAACGAGATTTTTCTTGACTAGCAAGCTAATGAACTTAACAAATTGTAAAATCATTTCATCCATCTTACGAAAAACATGACCATGCACACCTGAACGCTATAAGATATACATAAATTTTCTTCAACCAACGTACTGAATGTAGTCGTAATTTAAAAGGTTAAAAAGAAATGCATACTAAGGATAGGTGCTTGAAGTCCAAGATGTAAAATAGATTAACCTGGTGACATCGAATTAGCAAGAGAAGAATCTTGAGATGTTCTTCCTCGATAAAAAATAAAGTATTCAATAAATTATCAATTCAACCTTGTGTAAGCTATCAGTATGTTTATTTGTTATGCATAGTATGTGCAGTGGAAACTTTATTAATACTCATCCATTATCTCATATTTGTTGGCTAAGAACACATTAACTGATCGCATGTACATATGCACTAATTATGTTCCTTTGAATTCTTATAGAACCTGTGTTTCAACTTCAAATTTTTTTTCCAGCCTATCATGGTTTCAAAGAAACTTTGGTCTACAAACTTGCTTACTATGCAATCAATGTAATATGATACTTTCCTCATTTCGACTCATACAATGAAGCCTGTAACTTTTAATATCAATGTTCCTAGTTATAAATAGATTTGGTGGCGAGGAACTTAAATTTTTTCTTCTGTAATCTACTGCTGGTGACACTGATACCTTAGGATGATTTATTTATTTATAATTCCAATAAAAAAAATAAACCTCTGCCAAATTGAGTACACTTGAGATTTGCTGCTATTGATCACCTTATAAACAGACTGCAATGTCCATTTGCCCCATAATATTATTACAATATCCTAGCATCCGGCTATAAGACAATGAAAAACACTGAACAAACTGATTCAAAATTTTCATTTTGAAATACATTTACGTATATTATCTGGTTGTTTATTGATCTACAAAATCTTCTCTTAGAATCAAAATAGAGAAGAATCATTTGAAGTTAAATACTGTACAGTAAGCATCTATCATAACAGTACAAACTAAACTTTTTAATTTAATTAAATCAATGAATATACACCCAAAACATTTAGGATACTTTAGCACCGATTCCTTAAGCATTTACTATTTTGAGATATGCCTAGACTTTCATTTTTGAAATTAAAACTCATTCAGACTTTATATCTTGTTCAGGCTTGATCCCACTAAAACTAATTTGGTTTATAACATTTCTAAAGGGAAATTCGATCCATTTAAACATTCATTCAGTATATAGTGTGCTGGTTTAGTTAACAAGTCCAGACTTCTTAAATGTTGATTCACTATATAAACTATTTGTTTAACAAGTTCCGAATGCTTTTCTTGGTTTAATCATATTAACAACAGCTACTAGACTTTCTAGAAGTTATAATCCAACATTATGTATTGCAAATAAATATGTTTGGTGACTACAGAACAAATCAAACATGATGTGCAATTTATATTAGATCCCTGGGCACCGCTTTTTCGTATTGAGAAAGAAGATAGGTTTGGGCTTGCCTTTTTTTGGATGAACTGCCGCGCATTGTAACAGCAGCCATCTTCTTTATATATACACCCAAAGTTTCAATGTGTGCCTACATATATATTACTATTTATTAATTTTTTTCCAAATCATTGGACCGAGATGTATCGTTTCAGTGTTTCGGAATCCCCATCGATAATATTAGCCAGACGCATCAACCAGGATTACACGATTCTTAAAGTACTCGACGGACAATTGAACACAAATTGTAAATTACCATAACATTTTCAATCACATTATAATAGTCAAATTCATATTTTATCAAATCACTTGCATGTTGGAATAAAAATATTTATTATTATTATTATTACTTGAAATCTATATATACATCTAATTTATCAATCATCTACAACAATGAAAATTATCACATATCGTCTATACAATCAAATAAACATTGAGGCAACAATAAATACAATTTCAAACAATCAAACAAACTTGGGATGTGCATTGACCACACCGATAAATGGTAACCGTCTGAACCAGACAGCAAAAACAGTGCGGAAACCCGCACCGAATCTTCTAACCGAAGCAAACACTCTAAACCGGACTCAGTCACATCTATGTGGTTCGATTAAGGTTTGAACAATTGAACCGACTATATTAAGCTGATCCAAACCGAACATTTACACTAGTAAATTTATGATAGGAATATATGCAACACGCATCTTATTTTATAGTCTATCGATGTATATTCTATTTTCAGTTTATTTTAATAATAATTATTGTCATAAAGGAAGAAGTTATAATTTTAGTATGATATTTTTCATCATATTTTTTGGATAAATGCTAATTATAATCTTATTCTAGTCCTTTTACTTAGTGATTATGCATTGATTAATGATGGTGATTGGTTAGTCTACTAAAAAATCTCACTTGTATCCAAATGTCAAATTGAAATATTCACACAATTAAGAACCAATCTTTCATTTCTTATAACATTGTGTGTTTTAATCTTTAAATATAAAGGTTTCACACAGTTGCCATCGTAAATTTGTTGCCGATGAAAGTAATTCTCTTATTTCATATTTAATATAGGTTTAATTGGACTAGACCAAAACTATATCGTATTATATTAAAACGAACCGAAACCAAACCTTTTAAATAGTTAGTATATTGGCTTGTGTTTTTATTAACCGTTTGGTGCGATGCGGAAGCTGTATGATCTAGATTAACCCTAGGGGGGGGTGAATAGGGTTATAGCAAATTTTCTCGAATTAAACACAGAAATAAACTGCAGAAATAAATATGCTGAAAAGTAAATCACACACAAAATTTACCCAGCTTCGGCAACCCCTGCCTACTGCTGCATTCCCAGATTTCTATTAGAATTAAACAGTATTACGCTTACAAACAATCTACTAGACTTGCAAACATTTGCTCCCGCTCACAAACACTCTACTAGACTCGCAAACATTTTCTCCCGCTCACAAACATTCTACTAGACTCGCAAACATTTGCTCCCGCTCACAAACACTCTACTAGACTCGCACACCCTGCTCCCGCCTATAGAGTTTCGTTTACTCGCAAACTCTGCTCTCGCCTATAGAACTTTGATTACTCGCAAACTCTGCTCCCGCCTATAGAGTTTTGCTTACTCGCAAACTCTGCTCCCGCCTATAGAGCTTTGCAAACTCGCACACCCTGCTCACTGAACTAATTCTAACTAGACAATCTGACACGACCTAATTCCTAGGTGGTGATTTACAAATTCTTTGATTCGAAAAATAAAAACAACAATTAAAAGACAAAAGAAAATAACCCTAAACCCTAATTAAAAAATATACTAAAGCCTTTATAATAAAATAGGCCGGCCCTATTTTCTTCTTTATATTCTTGAATTTTGGCCTGTTGTTTTTGAGATAGCGGCCCCGTTCGAATTTTATTTGCTCTGTTCCTTTTCGGGAATAATGGCGGCTTGTATTCATCTGTGCAAATTAGGGCTTCTGCTCCTTCGATCCAATTTAGGGTTTTTGAAATTCGAAGCTTGCGACTGTGATTGAATTATTGATTCGGCGTTCTTTTGTCAATCGATGATTTCCTTTGTGCACTTCAACTGCTTCAAATTGATCGAATTCGAAAAGCTTCGTATGTACTTTCTGCTCATTTTGCTTTTCTGTTTGTACGCTTGAGTTCGATGGATTTGAAAGCCGATGATGAATTGGTTTATATAGGATTCGAAATCCTATTTTTGCGTTCATATAAGTTTTGTTTGAATTCCTCTTCACTGTGCTTTGGCCGCTTGATAAAGTTTTGATGCTTGAGATGATTTCGAATTGTTCAAAAGGCGTATATTATCATAACTTGATGGTCACCGCTTTAACTTGGTCAATTATGACTTGTACATATGCGTATATATTTTCATTGCTTGTACATTACGGTGTTGATTAATTTCGTGGTTTTCTCTGGTTGACTTAGACTTGGATTTTGTGATGACCACCGGCTTTGACTTGGTTATATATTTTGATTTATCGGCTCAGTCATTGATACTTTTAGTGGCTTGTCGAAATCACAGTGGCATTTGGTGTTTGATCTGTACATTTGCCTGAGTCACCTTGTTTCACTGGCACATGTATGTAGCTTTGAGTACATTTACTCGGCTTGCTTTTGATGTATTCTGTTGCGGCTTTTACTTGTTGATCTTCATAGTTCACTCTGATATATATATGCATTTGCCACTATCTTGTGTTCCCTGTTGCACTTTCACCTGTTTACTACTCTTCATTCACTTCAGTATTCTTCACTGCCTATATTTGTGTCATTTACAGCTTCAACTTGAATATGTTTTGACTTTTGTGAAGTGGTTATCGTCTTTGTATATTTGTTATTTCTCTCTGTCCATTTGGCTGCACATGTGAACTTGTGTATTTGGTCTCGTCTCCATATAGTTGAAGCTTGGTGTCATATTTGCTGTGCTCGAGCTCTTTGCACACTGATGCACTTCTTGTTGTTTCCAGTTGCACTTGGTCATTTGTTCACCTGCATGTAGTTGGTCACTTGGTCTTTGCTTGTGACATCCATGTTCCCTGTTGAGTCTTTGGTGGTGCTTCCACTTTGAATTTGCTTCTCTTTTGAACTTATGCCTGGTTTGCGTTGCAGTCCATGTTTGTTGTGACATTGTTCACTTCATGTTTGCATACTGTACTGATTGTTCTTCACCTCTCTTGTATCATTGAAGTTTCTTGAGCTTCTGGCCTGAACTTGACTCACTTTAACTTGTTGTTGCCGGTTTTCATTTGTAGTTGTATTCCCTTCATGTGTTTGTACTGGGCTCGACATTGCTTCATGTTGCCTTCATGTAGCTTGTTCTATTTACTTGATTGTTGACACTGTTTCTAGCTTTAGTCTTGTTTCATGTTTGAGGCTGTGTCATGTTTGAACATAGCATTCATGTGTACTTTTGATTTGCACTTGAGTTGAATCCAGTTCTAAAACTCGGATTTGACCTTGTGCTGAGACTTGTGACTTTTATGTTATTGCACATGAGTTGAACCGGTTTTTTATTTGGGTTTGACCTGTGCTCACCTGTCCCTGTAAATCAATCAAGTGTATATCGGTGTGCACGGCCTTGTGGCATATACAGTGATACACTGTGTATGTCACAAGTTGTTCGTGTATGATGAATTCAAATTTAAATGATGATGAACAACCCAAATAACTGAGGCAAATTATATTTTCAAAAGTCATGTTTCATTTTATTTTGCAAAAATATTTCTTTTTCAATTTTACTGCGTTAGTTTACGTTTTTGCAGATCTCTCAGATGCTGGATTCAAACTGGAATGCAGTTGAAGATAAATACGAGTGTGAGTGATATGTAGTGAGGTGAACTGTAAATATGAAATGTGATGTAATTGTAATCAAAGTTGTATAGTTATAGTGAGAGCTTGAAATTGTACTATTCAAAATTGTAATAAATATTTGTTTGAATAAAATATCTGTTTGAATTCAAAATCTGTGTTATTTATTTTATTCAGCAAATATTTGTTTAAATTGTGAAAAAAATAAAATAGTATATTAACAAATACATTTAAATGAATGTATATATGTTTATTATGATGAAACAAAAATCATATAAGCGTAGAGCGCATATTCAAAATCTCCCCCTTTTGATGATAACAAACATATATTTAAGATTTTGAATGTATTAAATGTATTTGATCGTTCAATTTGCTCCCCTATTTAAATGCTTCCTCTCTACACGATACCCCCTACATATATGCATACAAATAAAATATGTAAATGAGTCTATATGCAAATGGAAAATTATTTGACCTTTGCTTGATTCTATTTGACAAAATCTTAACTTATCTCTCCCCCTTTCGTTATCAGCAAAAGAATAACAGTGTTATAAAAATAGGGATGAAGTGACAAACATGAATCAAACATTTAACTCAATTGAATATAAATATCAAATTTCAATAAAACTCAAACAAAAATCATAATTACCCTTGTCAGGCGCATATTCCACTTTCAGAAGTGATGGGGATAAAATCATCAAAAAATCATACAGTCCTGTCTATTTGTGGTATATTTATTTCAGGAAATTTGAATATCTACTAACCATGCATAACCGTTAGGACTTTTAAATGAGATTAGTAGTATTCCAATTTAATTTTTTAAAATGAATTCAAGTATCTTCTAACAACGCATAACCATGAGGACTTTTAAATGGGATTAGAATCAACTTGTCTATTTAATCAATTAATTTTGATATGCGTTCCATACATGCATAACTGTAAGGACTTTTAAATGAGCATGGAAGCACATAATCAAAAATCCAAGTAATTCACCCATGCATAACTGTGAGGACTTTTAAATGAGAGTGAATACTTTGGATATTTTTTTTTTCTAAATATAATAAATTGAAGCACAAATAATTTCCTTCACAGATTTAAAGATATTGAAGAACGAATGATTTTCTTTGTAAACTACCACAAATTTACATACTATATGTAATTTTGATGAGTGAATGTCGATAGAAAGATGATAGAAATAGATATGGTCATGGAATTTTTACCCAACAAAACGTTTTTATAAGTCTTGTTATGAAATTCTAAAGAAACTTTTCTAAATATACTGTCTTGAGTAATGTATGACAAATATCGACACTCATCACTTTTTTTATTCACTATTGATCTTTTCGAAAATTATTAGGGAGTTAGATTAGTCAAAATTTGTCATTTAAAATCAAATAAGAATGACTAATCTGAAAATATGGTCAACAATGATTTTCTCGAAGGGGTTATATGAAAAAAAATTCTGCTATTTGAAAAATTATTTCAAGTGAAATATATGCAGATATTTTCTTCGAAAAAATGATGCAGCAAATGAATGTTTCAAAAATTAATCACGTTACACTAATAATTTTTCTATCAACTATATTACCAGTGTAATCTGTATCTGAATTTAAATTTCACTCAATATTCACTTGTTGGATATCAAAGACCAAATTGTGAAGTTTTAACAAGTTATCTCAGAATGAAATTTGAAATGAAGCCATGATAACACTCAAACAAATATCATAGTGTTAATTTCAGAAACCGTAGGATAAACAATTATATTCATGAGCAATCAACAGTCAATCAACATCATAATTATTTCAAAAAAAATTTCTTGAAGTTCAATAATTTCTTAAAATCCTTTTTAACAGCTTTCACATGAAATCGAGCAAATTTACAAGCAGTGACCAAATATATCTACGTGAAGCATGAGTAACCATCATTTGACCGAACAAATTTATATGGATTAGTTCAAAGTTGAAAATCTGATTGGTCATCATTTAAGCACAAATCAAGGTCATAAATAAGAACAAGTCAAAAAATCATATCAATTAAGAATAGGTCAGAATTAAAGACATCATCACATTACTGGCTGATTTAATTCAGATTACGATGCAGATTATCACATTTAATATATCGTTCAAAATAGTTTTACCTGTTTTACCTTTACGATAATTTTTCGTGATTGCCCAATTGTGATTCTGTCACCTTTGTACTAGGCTAAGGAACTTTGCTTTGTCGCCCGTTGTATCTCTGGACCAGCCAAAATCCAGATAACACTATTGTTGTTCCTTAGCCTGCCACCACACCTACACGATGAAAGATTTATGTGACCTATTTGTTTTTATAGGTCTATGATTGTTAGTGGCAGAATATGAAAAATACGTTTGTGGAGACCCAAAACTATTTATATATGTTCCTTTTGGTACCCAAATTTGTTTGACTTTCAAAGATTTTATATTTATGCCTTTTGGAACCCAAATCGGTATAGTTTTCACATGTTTGGGTCTATACAAACAATTATTGTGATTGTGTCCATATTTTCTACAAATCGTGCACATCGAATTTTCATGATTAATCTTTTTTTCAACAATTTTAGATTGATTATATCCAAGTCCTTTTCTAACCGTGTTAATAGTTGGCTTTCCTAATAGCATATTCAATGATTTTTCGCTTTTTGAAAATTTATCTAAAGTCGTTGACAATTGTTGGACTTGTATTTTGAGAGATTCATTTTCGTTTAACAATTGTGTGCACTTTTTAATAGAATTCTCTCTTCTAGTATTTTCATTTTCTTTTAAAATCAGAATTTCATTTTCAAGTGATTTCATTTTAATTTCTGATTTTTTAATTTCTTCTTCAAATGTTGGACACTTATCACACTTAGGGATCCTACTTTGATAGGTTTTAACTAGTTGGTCAAGTTGTTCATTTAATTCTATCAAAGTGTCTTTTTGTGATTCAAGTTTAGCGTATTTTTCCCTAAGTCGTTCAAAACAGCCATTTACTTTGTGGAAATAAATAAGTAATTCAGAGTGAGTAAGTTTTGATACCTCGCTTGGCTCGTCGTCGTCGCTATCGGTTATATTCCCATGCAAGCACATATCTACTTTCTCACTTTCACTGCTATCGCTTTTATTCCACGTGGCTGCAAAATTCCTTTTTGAATTCTTCATTAGTAATGCCAGCTTGGCTGCTCCATCATCATCATCCTCATCACAACTGCTATTTACCAATCCTGTTAAGCATATTTCTTTAACTGAGTCGGTTGTGGAGGACTTCTCATTGCTGTTGACTTTTGCACCATATATTGCATCGAGACTTTTCCAAATTTTCTGTGCATTTTCACAATGAGAGACGAAATAAAAATTATCACGATTAATATAAGAATATAATATATGCATAGCAAGAGCATTAATCGAGATAATTTCCTTATTTGTTAAATCACACCCATTTTCAATAATATCCCAACATTTAATATTAACAGATTTTAAATATAATTCCATTTTTAATTTCCAATTCAAAAAATCTGTTCCATCGAAAATAGAAGGAATAATATTGAAACGACCCTCAACAAAAATATTATTTGGTGGATTCATGACTCTATAGTTAAAAAATAAAATACCTTGCTCTGATACCACTTGTAGGATCTAGATTAACCCTAGAGGGGGGGTGAATAGGGTTATAGCAAATTTTCTTGAATTAAACACAGAAATAAACTGCAAAAATAAATATGCAGAAAAGTAAATCACACACAAAATTTACCCAGCTTCGGCAACCCCTGCCTACTGCTGCATTCCCAGATTTCTATTAGAATTAAACAGTATCACGCTTACAAACACTCTACTAGACTTGCAAACATTTGCTCCCGCTCACAAACACTCTACTAGACTCGCAAACATTTGCTCCCGCTCACAAACATTCTACTAGACTCGCAAACATTTGCTCCCGCTCACAAACACTCTACTAGACTCGCACACCCTGCTTCCGCCTATAGAGTTTCGTTTACTCGCAAACTCTGCTCCCGCCTATAGAATTTTGATTACTCGCAAACTCTGATCCCGCCTATAGAGTTTTGCTTACTCGCAAACTCTGCTCCCACCTATAGAGCTTTGCAAACTCGCACACCCTGCTCACTGAACTAAATCTAACTAGACAATCTGACACGACCTAATTCCTAGGTGGTGATTTACAAATTCTTTGATTCGAAAAATAAAAACAATAATTAAAAGACAAAAGAAAATAACCCTAAACCCTAATTAAAAAATATACTAAAGCCTTTATAATAAAATAGGCCGGCCCTATTTTCTTCTTTATATTCTTGAATTTTGGCCTGTTGTTTTTGAGATAGCGGCCCCGTTCGACTTTTATTTGCTCTGTTCCTTTTCGTGAATAATGGCGGCTTGTATTCGTCTGTGCAAATTAGGGCTTCTGCTCCTTCGATCCAATTTAGGGTTTTTGAAATTCGAAGCTTGCGGCTGCGATTGAATTATTGATTCGGCATTCTTTTGTCAATCGATGATTTCCTTTGTGCACTTCAACTGCTTCGAATTGATCGAATTCGAAAAGCTTCGGTATGTACTTTCTGCTCTTTTTGCTTTTCTGTTTGTATGCTTGAATTCGATGGATTTGAAAGCCGATGATGAATTGGTTTATATAGGATTCGAAATCCTATTTTTGCATTCATATAAGTTTTGTTTGAATTCGTCTTCACTGTGCTTTGGCCGCTTGATAATGTTTTGATGCTTGAGATGATTTCGATTTGTTCAAAAAGCATATATTATCATAACTTGATGGTCACGGCTTTAACTTGGTCAATTATGACTTGTACATATGCGTATATATTTTCATTGCTTGTACATTACGGTGTTGATTAATTTCGTGGTTTTCTCTGGTTGACTTTGACTTGGATTTTGTGATGACCACCGGCTTTGACTTGGTTATATATTTTGATTTATCGGCTCAGTCATTGATACTTTTAGTGGATTGTCGAAATCACACTGGCATTTGGTGTTTGATCTGTATATTTGCATGAGTCACCCTGTTTCAGTGGCACATGTATCATTGTATGTAGCTTTGAGTACATTTACTCGGCTTGCTTTTGATGTATTCTGTTGTGGCCTTTACTTGTTGATCTTCATAGTTCACTCTGATATATATATATATATATGCATTTGCCACTGTCTTGTGTTCCCTATTGCACTTTCACCTGTTTACTACTCTTCATTCACTTCAGTATTCTTCACTGCCTGTATTTGTGTCATTTACAGCTTCAACTTGAATATGTTTTGACTTTTGTGAAGTGGTTATCGTCTCTGTATATTTGTTATTCTCCCCTTGTCCATTTGGCTGCACATGTGAACTTGTGTATTTGGTCTCGTCTCCATATAGTTGAAGCTTGGTGTCATATTTGCTGTGCTCGAGCTCTTTGCACACTGATGCACTTCTTGTTGTTTCCAGTTGCACTTTGTCATTTGTTCACTTGCATGTAGTTGGTCACTTGGTCTTTGCTTGTGACATCCATGTTCCCTGTTGAGTCTTTGGTGGTGCTTCCACTTTGAATTTGCTTCTCTGTTGAACTTATGCCTGGTTTGCGTTGCAGTCCATGTTTGTTGTGACATTGTTCACTTCATGTTTGCATACTGTACTGATTGTTCTTCACCTCTCTTGTATCATTGAAGTTTCTTGAGCTTCTGGCCTGAATTTGTCTCTTGTATCATTGAAGTTTCTTGAGCTTCTGGCCTGAATTTGACTCACTTGAACTTGTTGTTGCCGGTTTTCGTTTGTAGTTGTATTCCCTTCATGTGTTTGTACTGGGCTCGACATTGCTTCATGTTGCCTTCATGTAGCTTGTTCTATTTACTTGATTGTTGACACTGTTTCCGGATTTAGTCTTGTTTCATGTTTGAGGCTGTGTCATGTTTGAACATAGCATTCATGTGTACTTTTGATTTGCACCTGAGTTGAATCCAGTTTTAAAACTCGGATTTGACCTTGTGCTGAGACTTGTGATTTTATGTTATTGCACGTGAGTTGAACCCGGCTTTTTATTTGGGTTTGACCTGTGCTCACCTGTCCCTGTAAATCAATCAAGTGTATATCGGTGTGCACGGCCTTGTGGCATATACAGTGATACACTGTGTATGTCACAAGTTGTTCGTGTATGATGAATTCAAATTTAAATGATGACGAACAACCCAAATAACTGAGGCAAGTTATATTTTCAAAAGTCATGTTTCATTTTATATTGCAAAAATATTTCTTTTTCAATTTTACTGCGTTAGTTTATAATTTTGCAGATCTCTCAGATGCTGGATTCAAACTGGAATGCAGTTGAAGATAAATACGAGTGTGAGTGATATGTAGTGAGGTGAACTGTAAATATGAAATGTGATGTAATTGTAATCAAAGTTGTATAGTTATAGCGAGAGCTTGAAATTGTACTATTCAAAATTGTAATAAATATTTGTTTGAATAAAATATCTGTTTGAATTCAAAATCCGTGTTATTTATTTTATTCAGCAAATATTTATTTAAATTGTGAAAAAAATAAAATAGTATATTAACAAATACATTTAAATGAATGTATATATGTTTGTTATCATCAAACAAAAATCATATAAGTGCAGAGCGCATATTCAACAGAAGCGGGTTGGGCTTCAGACCGCAGCAAACCGTCCGCGCCCACCCCTAAATCAAATGCCTTCAACGAAAAGCTGCCTATTGATTTTCACCGCGCATCTCTAATCACTATTGGTTCATTTCATATTCAAGCCACACAGAGTTTTATTCACCTTCTCCAATGCCGACACTACTGGTCTGGCTAACAACTCTTTATTTCATTGCCTCCTTATACAACTACAATTCCACACGAAGATGAAAACACAAATACAATTAGAGAAAATAATATGAATAGTAAGAAAAATAATAAGTACGTCTCCAGATGATTACCCCAGAAATTATCATATACTCCTACTATTACTTTAATATAGTATAACTACGCAACACACCTAATGGGACGAGGACTCTATGTCTCTCTAAGGTCAGGACCTGTGTATCTTATATATAATGTAATGTTTTAAACCTACCCTGATATGAAATTTTAACACCCTGCATCTATACCTATGTTATCCAAGAGTATTACAAAGTAATACTACTAATACTCTTGGATAATACGAAGAGTAAGGAAATATGTGGTACATACGTGAATATTTCCTTGAACAAACATGGGTACATATTAAAATATAAAATAAATATGTTATCTATATGCATGCAGTATCGATAAAAAACAACAAACATGTATGCCTTCAGGATAGAA
This sequence comes from Allium cepa, assembly GCA_030765085.1. NCBI lineage: Eukaryota > Viridiplantae > Streptophyta > Magnoliopsida > Asparagales > Amaryllidaceae > Allium > Allium cepa. Next base: position 600,409,919 of record CM060941.1, read on the forward strand.
CAATGCAGAACATACAGTAAATATCAGAGATCACAGAGTCAGTCGTAGCGATAAGATATAATATATAAAATATACAAGGTATGTTATACATCAAAATTTAAAATACACATGCGAGTCAATATTGTACAAAATAATATACTACAATACTAAATATCTAGTCCCCTCTAAAACCAGAAAAATACACGCTAGTCTCATAATCCATGTATCTGAAATGTCTCAAGCTGACATAAGTATTATATAAATAACATACGGGTCAGACCATATCTAAACATATGGCTCAATACATATATAGATATAGAATATACATAATATAATGGTGATGGCATACCAACAATAGTGTAACATAATAGCAACACCATCAAAATCCAACTTAAAGATGTCATCACCCATATAAAAGACATCAAATTAGAATTCGTGAGTGAATCATCGATATCTTGAAATCACTATCAAATCAAAAAACAATCGATAATGAGATATCCTTACGTGAAGTCGGGCAATAACAAAGTAATGTCCAAAATATCTCTTAATCTCATATTATAAAATGCCATTATCAAATAATATGGATATAACGGGGACTAACAACACTTTAGACTCATCCAGTCTCTAGTCTAGGTAACTCATTATAGGAAAAAGACATATATGCCGATCCATTATACATACATATACCATGGATCTAGCAGGGGATGACGGAAGCCTATCGCAAGCCTACTCCAGGAACACATGTTAACTCATGGACCGTAGAGTAACCGTCTATTCTTATAGCCTTTAAGGTATATGCCAGTTTATTGCACTCACATACTCCGAACCAGATAGGAAGATTGACAACTACATGCCGCAAGCATGCTCCAGAAACCCAGTTCTACTCACCTAGAGTGGAGTAACCATCTAATCTTACATCAGTTACCTCGACGGACATCGTGTTCCCATTACTAGTGACTCATCTATGCATAGCCCCGATCACAACCTTGCTTTGCTCCTAACGGTAACAGACTACTGGCCTAGGTAACGTAAGGCCTATGGGAAACAACCGATTTATTACTACCAATATTATGATGCATATCAAAGGGACATCTGATGGGTGTCAAGAATCTAGGGCATGACACAACAATCCGGTCGCTAGGGTGGATACCGACAAATTTGGTTCACTTACAAAAAATAAAGGAAGCTGGACACAATGTGAATGATAATATATTACTCATAACTTATAGCTACGCATATCTCCAATAGTAGGCCAACATGCTGCTCTCATAAGCCAACATCTAATAATACGATACTCCTCACCGAGTGTCATATATGCACATGAGAGTAATCCCCTTTTGAGTGACATTTGCTTACAATAAATAATTAAACAAATAACATGACGGCTTCCTATATCACCGCATGTTATTCGAATAATTATTCAATGTTCATAAATTACAATCGGTCCATACTATATATACCTATATGACAAGTCGGATAGGTAACCGAAGAGGTGCAGCCGAAAGTCTCATACCAGACGATATCACTAAACTGTTCATTCAAATTTATCATTACATTGAAATGAAATCTCACAAATCAAATATAATAATATCACCACCACTTCATATCAATTTCAACAATCAAATCCATCTTAATGGTGAATCATTCACAATATCAAAATCAACATGGTAAATGAAAATTAGAAATGTATGAAAAAGCCAAATAAATAAATAGATAAATATATTATACTCAAATCAATATTTAATAATAAATCTATTATAACAACAAAATCGATGCAAAAGAAAGATGCTGTAATAAAATTATCAATATAATATATATATATATATATATATATATGTAAACCTCTTGTAATCTTAATTATACTTACCACTTGTAAAATAAAATTTAAAATTACTTAAATATATTAAACAAAAAATATTTATTATTTTTAGAAATTTATACAATCTTTAAATAATTATTTACAATTAATTATAACTATGTTTTAATAAATTAGCAAATTTAAATAACCTTTATAATAAAATCTCTTTTGATTAATAATATTTATATGACACTTTCAATATAATTTCAAAACCCTTAATAAAATTTCCAAACTTTTCAACATCTTTTAAAATAAGAAATACATAAATACCCAAATATATAAATTACGGAGTAAAATTACCCCTAAATATACTTTATCAACCAATCAACACTTTGAATCTATCATATAGCCAGAGTCAAGTTCCATTGACTTTGATCTCTATAAATACATACATATCCATATATAAGTAAGATTTAACACAATTTGCGAATGGACAGAGTTTCGTTTGTAAATTAATACTTTCAATCAACACAATCATCTAACATCCAAACAATAATCATTCTTGAACCAAGCTAATTTTGGGGCGGCTTTGTGATAATGGAACCAACCAGCAAAAAGCATTAACAATGCAAAGACCTAAGGGGACCGAAGTGAGGCGACCTAGGTCCACTTTCGTCCGAGCGAAGTGAGCGGGAGTTACAAAAACGAAAGCCCTTAGCGCCCCGGGACGGGAATGGGGGACGGCCCTACGCGCAGACAGCAGCAACACCGGCTCTACGAATCTTTCTGTTGGCTTTCCCGTGAATAAGAATTCATTGTTGGCGCTTAGAAGAACAGCGGATAGCGAAACGCTGCTAGTATCCGCTGCAACCGAGAGCTAGGAGTTCTTTGACAACCGAGAGTATTAAGGAGGATTCCCCGAATACCTAAAATAGAGATGATCATAGAAAATGTAAAATATTTGATAGGATCCGTTTCGGAAACGTGGAATATTTTTAAAATTCAAATTGATAGTTTGGACTTGGTATACTCATTTCCTTGCCGAAGCTTGATCCAGCTTACGCCAATTTCATGTGAATCAGAACGCTGCTTCTAGTTGGCTAGCCTTTGATTCTTGGGAAAGTCGCTATCGATAGATAGTCTGCAGAAAAGAAGCCTAAGTGGAGTCAAGAACCGGAAGCGAAGCGCTATGCCGGGGCGAGGTGGTGCATACCGGAAAAGAAACTGCTAATCAAATGATTCAACCAATAATCACGATCAATTTGACTAAGCTATGTAATCAATTATTAGGATGAATATTATAACATGTAAAAATTATAGATATAGTTGTGAGGATAAACTCACCGAATCGAACGAAGTATTTACTCTCTTCATCACACATTAGCACTACACAAGCAACCATTTCGTCACCATGACGTCCAACATATTTGCACATAATCAATAGGTTTGTCGCCATACACTTAAGCCATAGCCTCTAAAAAGTCCCTGAGCTCCTAACAACGTGTGCATGCTTTCCCTGGCTATCAGCATAACACTACTGCATTTGCCACTACCAAGTCGCTCAACATGCCAATCGCTTCCATATTGCCAACTCCTGTCGCTCCTTTAACCATTGGCCTGCATGCTTCTAAATTCGCAACCACTGGCATCAACGTATCTCCATCACGCCGCCACCACCCCAGGCCATCGGTATGACCTACCATCCAGTGTCCATCGACAACCGCTAAAGACCTATTCAGATGTCACTGCAGCCTCCTCTCTTCCTTACATCTTTGCCTAAGCCCATCCGATTGCTTGTTTTTTTAATGGATGCAAAAATATATTTAAGGAATTAGGACAGGAGAAAGATGAAAGCGGGCTTCATTTAGTTTAGAGAAAAATGAATAGAATTCCTAAAATTGAAAGAGGAAGATAGATTTAAATGAACTTGGCCTTATTTATTTAGGCATGTTCTAATTAATTTACTTTACTTATTTTATTCTCTCTTTCAACTTAATTGCAAATTTATTTCAATATAATGTTTAATTGATTTATACTTCATTCTGCAAATTATATTTCAATAACTACAAATATTTTATTGATTTCAATACCCATTTATTTAAGAAAAGACACAATGACAAACTTAGAAAAAAATTAGTCTGAAGGACAACAAGTTTTTTTTTAGGCTGAAGGACAATGCTAGTTATAACTAGCATTTTGTATAGTGTAAAACTGAATATAATGCTAGATACAACTAGCATTTTGTATAGTGTAAAAGTTGAATATAATGCTAATTATAACTAGCATTTGTCCTTCAGCCTAAAAATAAAACTTCATGTTCTTTGGCCTAATTTTTTTTCGAAGTTTGTCCTTTTCTCTAATTCTCCCTTATTTAATTCAATATATTAAAACATAATTGCTTATTTAAATTAACTATGGAAATTTTATTTCCAATAATAATAATTATCAAAAATTAAACTTGAACATTTTTATCTTAATTAAATTTGTTTATTTCACAATGTAGAAAACATGGTCGTTACATGCATATAGATGTATGAAGTTCAAAGTCTAATAATACCAAAACAGACCCACTTCTCACTTGCTTCGTTACATTAATATATGAATTATCATAGAAATGAACATGTTTATTTGTACACAAGTAGTGCATTCATGATAAGTTTGTTGTATATAAAATGGAAGTAGAAAGCATAATATGTAAAACGAATAACAAAATCAGATTTGATTGAATAAGTGAGTGTATTGTAAAAGGGTTCTAAAAGTACCTAATAATGCATAAGATTCAATCTCAAAAGTCACTCCTCTTAAGATACATAATGATGTATTGATAAGAAGCAATAAGATTTTATTGGACAAAGCGTGATTGATGATAAGTAAAGTTGAGTTAACTTTATTCTATAACGACGTGCACTTAAAAGTAAGTACATAAGGTTAAATTTAGTTTCATATAAAGTACAGTTTATGGGATCACACTAGAATGCTAGTAAGATTAGAAACCCCTATATATCCAAGGCCAAGAAGTTGACATATTATGCGAGTCAGGTGGCTACATTTGCTTGTAAGGGCTCTTGTGTGAAACATGCTAAAGGAATTTGGTGCCAACCCATATTGGTTGTGTAATGACCTCAAATTTTAATTAACATTATTCTTGATATTTAATTAAATAAATTAAATAGAATAATGTGAATAATAGGGAGATGAGATTAATAAATCCAATGGCCGTGTCTAAAATAATGAACGAAAATAAAATGACTTAAATAAATTAAGAAGGAGGAATTTTTTCCTAAGGGGTAAACTTAGAAATGGGAATACATTTCTTAGTAAATATATCACTTCCTCCACTTGAATAAATTTCCACTTTCTCATTCTTAACTCCTCATCACTTTAGCCGGCCATTAAAAAGCTCCAGGAAGAGTTTAAATTGAAGAATAAGCTAAGGAATTAAAGCTAAGAAATTATCTCATTCTCCAATCAACTAATCAAGATGAATAATCATGTTTATCATCTCATTGTTCTGTGTTTGGATTGGTTATGGGCTATACACGTTTTATGTTTGTGATTTTGGTTAGGATATAACCATTTAAACCTTTGTTTGGATAAGACTTATGTGTTTTAAAATGTTAATGGGTTAATTAACACATTTTCATTCAGATTTGATTAAATTCCAAGTTGTTTTGATCTTCATATGCTTTGAAATTTTAATATGTTGAATTACATGATTTTTCAAATATGTAGAGATTTTTGAAAATTTTTCCTTAGTGATTTACTAAGGTAATTAAATTATTCAAGCCCAAGGACTAAAATGAAAAATAGCTTCTGTGTTTATTTAAAACCGGAGGGAAATTCACTTTTGGGAATATTTGGGGAAGAAGTGTAGTGTTTTAATAAAAAGGTTGAATTTTGTAAAATTTTCACTATTCAAAAGTACATGAGAAGGTTCCTCAATCAATTAAAATTAGACAAACAAGAAAAAAACATCACTTCAATAGGCCCAGTTCTACCTTCGACTCCAACAAGCCCACTTTTACCCTTTCGATGAACTCGTAAGGTACCTTTCATCTAAAATGAAAGGTAAACAGTTACCTGCACCCTAAATTGGAAAGTTAGGCACGTGGTAGAAGGGAAGAAAAGGGTGAAGGGATGAGGAGGCTGCTTCTTTTGCTTTCGGATAGAAACAGAATTACTTTTGGATAAGTTGAAGGGGATCCTTTCACTCAATCATTTTATAAAAGAATAAACTTTTTATATATTAGAGAAGGATTTCGAAGGGGACCTTTAGAAGCTTAAACCTTCAAGAGTATTGTTTTGAGATGTTTTTTTAAAAGGTGTTTTAATACCTTTCGGTAAAGCCAAAGGGTAAAACCTTCCATTACAGTCAGAAGTATGGTTTCGAAAGGTTTTGAGTTTGAAAGGTTTGATTTCAAAATGTTTGGTTTCGAAAGGTTATGATTTCGAAAGGAATAATTTTGAATGGTTTTTGAAGGGGTTACCTTCCATGATTTCGAAAGGTTTATAAATGATTTTTTATAAGGGGATACTGTAGGCTTTCAACAGGGTCGAAAGGAAACCTTCCGTTAAGGCCGAAGGGTTGGACCTTTCGGCAAGGTCAAAAGGTATGATTTTGTGATGCTTTCAAAAGAAATATTTCCAAAGCGCCTAACTTTGGATGTTTATATGCTTTCGAATGGGAATTTATTCAAAGGGTTTTAAAGGACCGTTTTAGCCATTTTTCCTTAAGTAAAATTTTGATAATCTGAAGGGGGCTACTTCGAAGGGTTATAGCATAAAATAATTATTATGTTTGAATATGCAAAGGGGATCCATATATAAATTTGATGTTGCAAAACCTTGGGGATACTAGGATAAGGTTTACTATTTTCGATACATAGTTTGGGGTTACAAACGGAAATATGCTTTCGAAATTATTCATTGGGGCTATCAATGTGTTTTTATTAAATTTAACCTAATTTGGGCAACTAATGGGAATAAGTTGAACATGTTGTATAACTGGGGAAGAAATAATCATGGGGATCATGATTTTTATAAATAATCATGGGGATCATGATATTTCTGGCTAAGTGTTGGGTTCTTGGCTAACCTAGGAAAATCATGGAATGTGCGATCGATAGCCCACATCAAAATGTTTTTCCAGAGGTGGTAACCTTGGGATTTGGCTCCCAAGGGTTCATATTCATCCTACGAAAGCTATGGAGTATGCGGTGGATACCCCACACCATCTTTTATAAAACAATGTATGATTGATATTCTACATTTATTTTGATGGGATTTGGGATGGATAGTCCTATTAAAATATGTCGGATAGTCATTTTAAAGATTTTAGAGGGGAACTCGAATAAATTGATTTTAGAGGGGAACTCTAATAAGTTGATTTTATATTAGAAATCTAATAAATTGCTTTTAGATGGAATATCCAATAAATATGAGTTATGGCTTTATTTCATATGTTAAGACTAATCATTTTGGGTGCAAGGGCATAGTAAATGATTTGCATGTTTATTTTGGATACTAGTGAGGGAAAAGCTCGTTCCGCTAAGCGGTGTGGTCTCACTAGATACCTATTTATGATAAGAGATGATAGGAGGTTATTCATACTAGACTTATTGTCTGACTCAAAGTTTGTGTTTCTTCATAAACTCTTAGGTACTCAAAATTAATTTGAGTAGTCCGAGAGTGGGAGACTTTCTGGTTTTGGATGAATAAGCTTCCGGTGACGTGCAGGAGGCAGTGTTAGCTATATAGGAGCTATTTTGTGTATTCCACTGTGATGTACTAAGAACTGTAAAGTTCATATATATTAGTTCTCTGATCATCATAAGAGGTTATCTTCATATGTCGCTCTTATCGTATTTTGTACATGTATATGTGATCTGAACGTGGTTAACGTTTGGGGTTATGTGATTAAAATTGAAATTCATAAGAAATGAGAAATTCTGTTTGGTTGAAATTTAATTTTTTTTCATATTATTATGTTTCCGCGTTGCCAACAGTTTCAAGATTCCAATTTTGGTCATTAAGAAATAACACCTATGGATGACTGCAGCATCCGTAGCAGTTAGTTTTGAGCCTCCGAAAGCGGGATGTTACAGGATGGTATCAGAGCATGGTTTATGTACTTAAAAAGGAATTTAAACCTTAAAAGATCTTTAAAGCATAATCTAATGAATCTAAAATATGGTTGGGCTTGGGTAAGCGTTATAGTAACATATCTGTGCTTTATTATAAATACCTAAGTATGTATTCCGCACTCTCTTAGACCGTTCTTCTATATCTTACTAAGATTGGATTTCAGGTATTAGGGAAGTAAGATATGGAGGTAGGAAACAGAAGAGTGAATCAAGGTTGGAGACGCACTATAACATGTGGAAATGCTCGACCCAATACTAGGAGCAACCAAGGTCGATAGGCGAATGCAAACCCAAATGCAATCGCCAATGTTGGTGCCGAGATTCCACTGGCTGATATGGGGATGATGTATCAGTTCTTCGTGAATATGATGCAAGCTGCAGCATCTACGGGAGTGGCTGTAGGGAATAATGGAGGAGCTAATCCGGTGGCTCTAGTTGGCAATAATTATTCCAAGTTGAGTAGGGATTATGCTAGCCTTGGAGGGAAGCCTTTTATGGGAAACAAGGATGCAGTAGAAGTGGAGAACTGGCTACTGCATTGTTAAAGGATATTTGCATATCTTGGCTTAATGGATTTGCAGAAGAGGAGACTTGCTTCTAGGAAATTACAAGGAGCAACATTGTTTTGGTGGAACGAAGTTACCATGGGAGAGCCAGAGGAAGACCTGACTTGGGTTGAATTTCGAAAAAGGTTCAGAGAAAGATTTCTATCAGAGGTTGCCAAGTCAGCATTGGTAAGGAAATTTGCAGGTTTAGTCTAGGTGGATAGATCAGTGATTAAGTATGCTATAGAGTTTGATGAGCTATCCCATTATGGGTATGCTACTGTAGATACTGTCATTTGGAGGAATAATAAGTTTATCAGGGGGTTGAATCCTGAGATCGCCAGAGCAACCATGCCAAACCTTTGAGATCCATGTCATATTGTTGTTGAGATGGCTATTCGGAATGAAGAGATGCTTTCTACTTTTGTAAAGGAGAAACCAGTTGAGGTTTAGAATTTTCAAGGTAAGAAGTGGAAGTTCTTCAGGAGGAATGGTGCTCAGTCGGGGGTAGCAGCTAAGAAGAGCAAGGCTGATATTGTTTATTACAAGTGTGAAAAGAAAGGGCATTACGCTAATGAGTGTCGCTCGGGTAATGGAAGGGAAATTGCAGTGATGCCGAATGTGAAGTGCTACAATTGTTGTCAGATGGGGCATTACAAGGACAAGTGTCCCGAGGCTGCTAAAGCTGGAAAGGGAAGGTCTTTGCATTGGAACCATCATCTTCTAGACCAACGACTGCTGAGAAAGGAAAAGCTGCAATGGAAGGTAGGCTTATGATTCATAGTACTTCGGTTAGGATACTATTTGATACCGGTGCATCACACTCATTTATATCTCAATTTTTGGTAGATTTCTTATGTCTGGAACCTTTATACCTTATTACTCCTTTAAGGGTTGCAAATTGTATACAGTGGTATGCAACTCTGGAAATGAGATATGACCAGTTAGAACTTTATTTGTTAGGTCATATGTTTGCATGCAGTTTATATGTTTTTAATTCGTGGGTTTCGGGATCATATTGGGTATGGATTAGTTAGATAGATATGATGCTAGGATATTTTGCTAGGAGGGGGAAATATACTGAAGACACACTAATAGCCATAACCGAGTTATTTACTCGGTAAGGAGTTTGAATAGAAATTCTTATGCGTTATTAGGTGCTATGGGAACGGAAGCAGAGTTGAAGAAGGTTTATGTAGCAAGAGAGTTTGCGGATGTGTTTGAACTACTTTCGGGCTTGCCGTCGAAAAGAGTTATCGAGTTTCGGATAGATCTCGTATCGAGAGCTAAACCCATAAGTAGACCACCTAACAGGATGTCACCAACAAAGATGAAGGAATTAAAGGTGCCGCTAGCGGAATTGAAAAGAAAGAATTTCATCAGGCCAAGTAGTTTGTCTTAGGGAATGACCGTAGTATTCATGAAGAAGGCAGATGGGTCATTAAGGATGTGTGTCAACTATAGTATGTTGAACGAGAGGACGATCAAGAATACGTATCCTTTGACGAGGATCGATGATTTATTCAATCAGTTGAGTGGATCCACAGTGTTTTCATAACTGGATTTGGCGGTAGGTTTCCATCAACTAAGGGTGGCAGAGGACAGTATTCCTTTGACATCGTTTAGGACCAGATACGAGTCTTATGAATGGTTGGTTATGCCATTCAGGCTTACTAATGCACCGACTTTCTTTATGGATTTGATGAACTGTGTTTTCCGAGAGCACTTGAATAGGTTCATGTTGATTTTTATTGATGACATTTTGGTATATTCTAAGAACGAGAAGGATCATGCAGATCATCTTAGAATAGTGTTGGAGATGTTAAGGCTACATCAGCTGAAAGCGAAGTTCTCAAAGTGCCATTTCTGGAAGAAGGAAGTGAAGTTCCTTGGTTATGTAGTTTCCGAGGAAGGTTTAGCAATTGATCCAGATAAGATTGAAGCTGTACCAATTGGAAAAGACCAGATATGGTCAGTGAGATTAGAAACTTTCTTGGACTTGCAAGTTACTACTGAAGGTTCATTAAGGATTCTCGTAGATAGCAGCATCCTTAATTATGCTGACCAGGAAGGATATGAAGTTTGTTTGGTCTGACAAATGTAAGGAGACATTACTTAAGTTGAAATATTTGTTAACTAGTGCACCCGTGTTAGTAGTTCCTAATGGGAATCAGAGGTTGGTAGTTTACACTGATGCATGTGGTACGGGGTTAGGTGCTTTGCTAATGCAGATTAGATAGGTTATTGCATATGCTCCTAAACAGCTTTGACCGCATGAAGTAAGGTACCCAACTCATGATTTGGAGTTGGCAGCGGTAATCTTCGTACTGAAGGTGTAGAGACATTACCTTTTGGGAGAAAGATTTGATCTATTTATGGATCATAAGTCTCCACGATATTTAGTCTCTAAGAAGGAGCTGAACATGAGACAGCAGAGATGGCTGGAGTTTGTTGCGGCTTTTGATTTTAGCATCGAGTATACACCAAGAAAAGGAAATAAGGAGGCAAATGCGCTTAACAGGAAACATCAGAATGTTGTGTTAGCTATATTGGCGGAATGGAAAGACTTGGAAGCATCGGTTGCTTGCAGTGTGCAGTTGAGGTCGACTGCTAGATCTAGTCGGAATATCGCCATGATGTCCTGTTTGGAAGTTCGACCTGTTCTGATCGAACAAATTGCTTCTAGGCAGAAAGAGTATCCAGTGTTAGCCGAGAGGATTAGAAGGTTAGAAGCTGGAACCTAGAATAATGATTTAAAGGATTGTATTCTTGATCGCAAAGGTTGGCTGAGAAAGAAGGAATGGTTATGTGTTTCGTATATTGGAAACCTTAGGAAGGAAGTTCTTAGGGAATGTCATCGATCAATGTTTACGATTCATCCTAGGGGAACAAAGATGTATCAGGAAATGAAGATAAGTGTCTTCTAGGAAAGAATAAAGAGGGATGATGGCTTATGGGTAAAGTACTGTTTGAACTGTCAGCAAGTTAAAGACGAATATCATAAGCAAAGTGGTTTGCTTCAGCCTTTGGATATTCCAGTTTGGAAGTGGGACTCGATATCCATGGATTCTATTGACGGGTTGCCATGCTCAAACTCGGGTAGTGAAAGTTTATGGGTCATAGTGGACAGATTGACCAAAAGTTTCCATTTCATTTTGGTAAAGTCAACCAGGACGACACCTGTTTTGGCTAAGTTGTTCATAAAGAACATTGTTAGACTGCATGAAATTCCTAGTAGTATCTCAGTGGTAGAGATTCTTTTCTTACTAGGTAATTCTGGAAGAGCCTACAGAGTGTGCTATGCATTAACCTCGATATGAGTACCGCATACCATCCTTGGACGGATGGGCAGATAGAGAGAGCCAACAAGGTATCGAAGGATCCGTTGAGAGCTTGTGTGTTGGATTTTAGTGGTTCTTGGGAAGGTCACCGGCACTTAGTTTGGGTTTCCTATAATAATAGTTATCAGAATACTATAGGAATCGTGCCTTTTGAAGTTTTGTATAGAAGGCCATACAAATCACCAGTATGTTGGTTAGAGACTGGAGACAGGTTAGTCCTTGGTCCAAATTTGGTGGGAGAGGGGACAGAAAAGATTGAGTTGATACATGAAAGAAAGAAGGAAGCTCAATCTCGGTAGAAAAGTTATGCAGACTAAAGGAGTAAGGACCTAGAGTTCTTATTCGGAGACAGATTTTTCATCAAAGTATTGCCGCTGAAAGGTGTGGTTCAGTTCGGGAAGACCGGGAAGCTAGCACCGAGATATGTTGGACCATTTCCTATATCAGAGAGGATTGGGAGACTTGCATACCGAGTACATTTACCGAGCAGTTTGGTTGGGATCCACGATGTGTTTCATGTATCTCATCTTAGGAATTATGTTCATGATCCGGCTACTATTGCTCCGACGGCACTGGAGGACTTAGTGGTGGAACTGGATATGATTTTTGTGAGGTAACGAGTTCATATTGTGGCAAAAGATGAGAAGGGGCTAAGGAACAAGACGGTCAAGTTGGCAAAAGTTCAGTGGAGCGACAACTTGAAGGACTTTACTTGGGAGACAGAAGACATGATTAGGGCTACTTTTCCTGGGCAGTTTTAGATGGTATGTTCTATATAGGGTTTATATAGAATTTGGCTGGTAGGTTATACTAGCTTTGCTTGCAAGGGCTATATGCTTATTGTGTGTCCTTATTGAAATTTCAAGGACGAAATTCTTTAAGGGGGGAGTTTTAATGCCCTTAAGTATTAGTTAATATTATACGGAATATATAATTGGATAAATTAAATAGAATATTGTGATTAGTAGGGAGATGAGATTAATAAATCCAATGGTCGTGTCTAAAAGAATGAACTAAAATAAAACAACTTAAATAAACTAAGGAGGAATTTTTTCCTAAGTGGTAAACATGGAAATGAGGCTACATTTCTTAGTGTATATCTCTTTCTCCACTTGAATAAGCTTGCACTTTCTCGTTCTTAACTCCTCATCACTACAGCCAGCCATTAAAAAGCTCGATGAAGAGTTTAAATTGAGGAATAAGCTAGGAAACTATTTCATTCTTCAATCAACTAGTCAAGGTGAATAATCATGTTTACCATCTCGTTTTTCTGTGTTTGGATCGGTTATAGGCCATACCAGTTTCATGTTTATGATTTTCGTTAGGATATAACCATTTAAACTTTTGTTTGGATAAGACTTAAGTGTTTTAAAATGTTGATCGGCTAATTAACACGTTTTCATTTGGTTTTGGTTAAATTTTGAGTTTTTTGATTCATATGCTTTGAAATTTTAATACGTTGAAGTATATGATTTGTCATATTTTTGGATATTTTTGGGAATTTTTCTTAGCGATTTACTAAGATAACTAAATTATCTAAACCCAAGGAATAAACTGAATAATGTCTCTCGTGTTTATTTATAACCGGAGGGAAATTCGCTTTTGAAAATATTTGGGGAAGAGGTATAGTGTTTTAAGAAAAAAGTACTTTTGTAAAATTTTCACAGTTCAAAAGTACAGGAGAAGGTTCTTCGGCCAATTAAGTTAGGCAAACAAGATAAAAACATCACTTTACTGGGTCCAGTTCTGCCTTCGACTCTAACAAGCTCGCTTTTACCCTTTCGATGAAGTCGAAAGGTACCTTTCATCTAAAACGGAAGGTAAATAGTTGCCTTTCGCCCAAAGTCGAAAGGTAGGCACGAGGCTGAAGGGAAGAAAAGGGAAAAGGGATGAGGAGGCTGCTTCTTTTGCTTTCAAATAGAAATAAAATTACTTTCGAATAAGTTGAAGGGGGATTCTTCAACTCTATCATTTTATAAAAGAATACATACTCAGGAAGGGTTTTGAAGGGGATCTTCGAAAGCTTAAACCTTCAATAGTATTGTTTCAAAATGCCTTTCTAAAAAGTTGTTTTAATACCTTTTGGCATAGCTGAAGGGTAAAAGCTTCCATCACAGTTGGAAGTATGGTTTTGAAAGGTTTGAGTTCGAATGGTTTGATTTTGAAAGGTTTGGTTTCGAAAGGTTATGATTTCGAAACGTTCAATTTCAAAAGGTTTTTGAAGGGGTTACCTTCCATAATATCAAAAGGTTTATAAATGCTTTTTTTATAAATGGGGATCCCTAGGCTTTTGGTTAAGTCGAAAGGTAGCACCTTTCGACTAGTTCGAAAGGAACACCTTCTGTCAAGGCCGAACGGACGGACCTTTCGGTTAGGTCGAAAGGTACGATTTTGTGATGCTTTCGAAAGAAAGATTTTTAAACGGGCAAACTTTGGATGTTTATATGCTTTTGAATGGGGAATCTTTCTAAGGGTTTTAAAGGGCTGTTTTAGCCACTTTTCCTTTAGTAAAAATTTTCTAATTTGAAGGGGGCTACTTCGAAAGGTTATAGCATAAAATACATAATATGTTTGAATTTGTAAGGAGGATCCTTATGTAAATTTGATGTTACCAAACCATGGGGATACTGGGACAAGGTTTAATGTTTTCGAAACATATTTTGGGGTTACAAAAAGAAATATGCTTTCGAAATTATACATTGGGGATACTAATGAGAATAGGTTAAAAAGGTGGTATATCTGGGGAAAAAATAAATAATCATGGGGATCATGAGTTTTTATAAATAATCATGGGGATCATAATATTTCTGGGCAAGTGTTAGGTTCTTTGTTGACCTAGGAAAACCATGGAACGTGTGGTGAATAGCCCACATCAAAATGTTTTGCCAGAGGTGGTTAACCTTGGGATTTGACTCCCAAGGTTTCATAGTCATCCTAGGAAAACTATGGAGTGTGCGGTGGATAGCCCACACCATTTTTATAAAAAAATGTGCGATGGATAATCTACATTTATTTTGAAGGGATTTAGGATGGATGGTCCTATTAAATTATGACGGATAGTCATTTTAAAGATTTTAGAGGGGAACTCTAATAAATTATTTTAGAGGGGAACTCTAATAAATTGATTTTTGTTGGAAAATCTAATAAATTGCTCTTAGATGGGATATCCAATAAATATTAATTATGGCTTCATTTCATATTATGTTAAGACTAAACATTTTTGGTGCAAAGGCATAGTAAATAATTTGCATGTTTTTTTGGATACTAGTGATGGAAAAACACGTTCCACTAAGCGGCGTGGTCTTACTAAATATCTATTTATGATAAGAGATGATAAGGGATTATTCATACCAGACTTATTTTTTGACTCGAAGTTTGTGTTTCTTCACAAACTATCGGGTACTCAAAATTAATTTGAGTAGCTGAGAGTGGGAGACTTTCAGGTTTTGGATGAATAAGCTTCCGGTGACATGCAGGAGCCAGCGTTAGCTATATAGGAGCTATTTTATGTATTCCGCTGTGATGTACTAAGAACTGTAAAGTTCATATTTATTAGTTTTCTGATCATCATAAGGGGACATCTTTATATGTCGCTCTGATCATATTTTGTACATGTATAGGTGGTCTGAACGTGGTTAAATTCTGGGATTATGTAATTAAAGTTGAAGTTCATAAGAAATGAAAATTTCTATTTTGTTTATGTTCAATTTTTTTCATATTCTTATGCTTTTGTGTTGCCAATAGTTTCAAGATTCCTATTTCATTCACTCAGAAATAATACCTATGGATGATTGCAATATCCGTAGCAGTTAGTTTTGATCCTCCAAAAGTGGGATTATAGAGGTTGACTAATTTATGTTATAGTATAAATGTCAAAAACTCAAAATTAATTTAGTTTTATGCCCAAAGGTAGTTCATAAAATGTTTTTGAATGTCTATTTCGTCATATTAAGAAACTTTTGTTTCAAGAAATGCCAACTTCAAGACGAAGGATTTTTTTTGAAATTATTGGTAGAAAAATGGATTTAGATACAGTCTAAAGTTAAAACTGATTATGTAAGATGAAATAAAATTAGTTCAAGCCAAGAAAAATACACAACTCATTCGGATGTTTAGTGTAAACATGTAACATCCTAGAAATTTTCTGGAAATAAGTAAGAAATTAAGATTAAAATGTTAAGAACGAACTTAAAAGTAAAATTTTCACAAACGTCCGAATCTTCCTATGAGATTTGCACTATTGTGTCCAAGGAAATTCTCCAAAGATTTTCAAACATAACTTATCATGATCCGAGTTAGTATGAGAGAGTTATGAAAATCAGAAGAATGAAAAAAAATTGTTAAAAGGGGGGGGGGGCAGGTGGGCCAAGGGCAATCAACCATGACCTTGGGCAATCGACTAGACCCAAGGCAAGAAATCAAGGTATGGTCCTGCATGTCGCTTCATTTTACGATCCAGATTAGTTGCATGGCGGCCAATTTTAGAGCATGGGCCGGATTAAAAAGGGTTTTAATCTGATGGCTAAGAGTGGCGAGTTTCCCCTATAAATTAGCAGTTAGGGTTAACCTAAATCACTAATTTTCCACCATTGTAGTGAAGATCTGCTAAACTCAACTCTAACTCAATCCTGATTCCCAAATTAAATCCTATTTCTCAAATTAAATCCAATTCTCAACCAGAACTAAATTAAAGAGGAAATTAAACAATTGGAGGGGAAGCAAATCAAGCTCTAAGGGGGAGTATATAGATTAGAGACCAGATCAAAAGCTTAGGACAAAGGTGAGTGGGAACATATTTGATTAAATGGTTAAATCAATTAGTGTTAAATTTATTTTAAGTTTATTAATTTGTTAAACACCCTAATTTAAACAATTAATCTAAAACTGAGATCTGCTATCTTGTATACCCAATTAAGGAAACCCTAATCTACTACTGAAATTGTGAGACCCTAATCTAGACCCCAAATTGAAATATTAAAATATGGCTTAGGATAGAAGTAAAAACTAACTAATTATTGATACTAATCACATCTAGATTAATTAAATCAAATTAGTTTGATGAGAAAATTAAGTATGCATGAGCACTAGTACCTTAAAAAGATGACCCGAACGATCGATCATGAGGTTCCCGGTCAACCATTGGCCTTCCAAGTCGACCATCCAACCCATTTAATGAAGGAATTTGACTTTGGGCTTAAGGCTCGTTTAGTGAATGAATCCAATTAATTGTAAAGCTGTGTACTGTTTTGAGGTATGTGTGAGAGAGTAGGGAATTTAGTTCCATATCTGAGTTGTAGTGCAGATTTACTTCGCTAAGTGGGTGAGATCCAAAAGATTCGAAAACGTAGGCAATTGGATGGTCCGTGAAGAAGATGTAGAAACTGGATTTGCTAATATGAAGGTGATTTATTCGCATTAGTTCTAGGGATTGTTACATACCGGTAGGTGCAACAATGGGGGGACACTTCCTAATGGGGCCCGATCCTAATAGGTGATTCGGGCATGAAACATCCTCTTACGCTACGTGGTACTGGTGGAAACTGGAGCTAGACAATAAGTGACAAAAGCATTCAAGACAGTATTTGGTGGAGCCTGGTCCTGGTGATAATTCACGTGCGGTGAACACCTGGGTAGGCAAGAAGAGGCAATTTGCCATTACGATTGAGAAATGAACACGGGGCGTGTTCGATGAAATTCTATATAACAGTGCATTTCATGTTCTCCCTCCCTAGGAGAAGTGTTGTAGATAAGGGACAATAGATCCTAGTTTAGCTGATCGATAATATGAGATTGACTTATATATTTGACATAGTGAGTTAGATAACATCCTTAGGTACATGACCTTAGGAGTACACCAACACACTATGTACACTCTATGACACTTTGAGTAGATTTGGAACTAATTTTATTCAATCATTTTATCAGTGTTGTTCTCATCACAAGACATATGTCAGACCCATTTCATTTTCCCCTTTTTTCCCACCACATGTGGATAGGACAGCAGGTGATTGGCCCATTGCTTTCAAACTATCTTGCTTGAAGTCTAGCTTTTCAGTTTTATCCATTATCACTTATTTCCTATCATCACATTTATTTTAGTATTTTCTTCTAAAGGATTACTTTTATGATATACTCTAATTGTGGGATCATATACCAATATCTTATGGGACTATGATATTATGTTGTTTTGAGACTCTTATTACTGCTTTTTGAGATTATTTATGTCTATCTGATATTACATTTTTGCTATTATGATGTTTTGATAAGATGTTTATCTCCTTTTGATATCTTAGTCTCTGTGATAATATTTTTACTACAAACTGACGATCTGCATTTCTTAATGTGATGATATTTGGTCATGTCAAGAAGTGTAGATTATCACAAAACACTCTTACATTAGAGAGAAACTATGAGTTTCATATCATTGTCAAGAAAAGAATTTCCACAATTGTTAATAACTCATTAAGAGAATTGACTTTCTCAAATGACACTATGCGCAAATCCATAATGGATTCCAAGTGATTATCAAATTCGACTTTGTTAGTTTACCCAAAGGGATATGATCCATCACCCACATATGTGTCTTCAAGAAGAAGCCCATTGCATTTTGAAAATAGTCAACGATGTTGGTAAAAATAACATCATAAATTTCAATTGTTAAAATTAATGCAATAAATTCATCATTCAGTGTGTTAAAGTTGATTCAGATTTTACTCAAAACTTATAACCTAGTATGATTTTGAATTTTGGCACATAATTTTGAATATAAATCCTAAATACCGATTTAAAGTAGATATTTGCACATAATAATCAAAGTGTCTTGAAGTCAGTGGGAGCGATAAGCGAGGTTTTGAATTTTGAATAGGATACCAGAAATGGTACAATTCATTCGATAAGCATAAGAATTTAGATAATATTTTGATAAATAAATCAAATAGTTAGATTTTAAATCAAAATGCAGAGGCGCGTATGTCGTAAGAAAGAATATTATAAGGTACTAACATACTTCCAAACTTTAAGTAAACAAGATACTATTGATTTTTAATGATGTACAAATGTTAAAATTAGTTCTAGTTTGGTTGATTAGTTCTCGATATAGGATTAGAAAATGCATCTTTTATAATCAGTATAAAAGAATGTTGAAATTGTCCTAAATGATATAAATAAACATCATATTAAATTGTTTAATATGCAGCACGTGAGATGAATTCTATATTAATTGGTAATAAAATTATCATATATGCAATGTTTTCAATTATATCACATTTTGTTTATGTACTTGGTACATTAAGCGAATATCAAATCTGAGTTAAAATCACTAAATGATAATTAAGAGTGTTCTCAACTATTTAAGAAATACCATTGAAGTGTTTATGGAAACAATTAACTCCTTATGAATGAGTGTTCGGACTTAAAATCGTAAGTGATATTGAGCATTGTTTGTCAATCCTAAATCTATGTTCAACGTTAGTTAAGGAGCTTTAAGTTTGAAATGCTACAAACAAAAGGTTATGGCTAGTTCACCCAGGTAGCTAAGTACCTCATCTTGAATAGTGCCACCGCTAAAGATGCATATTTAATGCACAAATTTTAAAAAAATTACTTCCTAGAAAGTAGCTTAAGAGAGTGACTTCTCAAAGGAGAGGGAGCTCTATAAGAGCTAAAAATCGAAAATGTGCTAAGTCAAATGGATAACTCAAATGCCAAATTGATATTTTTTTTGAAAGATCTAAGAGAGCATGTGACAAACCGCATCCTAGTGGGCCGGAATTTTTGCTAAATCGAGAACCCAAGTCCATTAAAGTACGAATTGTTGATTTGGTATCTTACAAATATGTAAAAAAATGCATATCTCAACGCTATCGATATAACTCACAGTGGAATTATAACGTCCCTATTTTGAGGCTCGAAAATAAGCATATTGATGCTATAGTCCTCAATAGTATCATCCTCCGATGAAAAAATGATGCCAGTTAATAGTATCATTAACATCAAAGCATAGGAATATAAAATATTTTCAAAACATAGATTTCATTAATGAATTTCCTTATTCATTACATAATCCTAAACATTGCCAAGGTTCAGATAAGATATAATTATTATAAAATACTCTAAGAGTGACATATGAAGATGCCCCCTTGGTTGATCAGAGTTTACAACTAGATAGATACAACTTCTGCCATTACATAGGTTTAAACAAAATGATAGCACTGTAGACATAAAGGGACTCCTATATAGCTAGCTTTTCCTACTACATGTCTTCAAAAGCTTTATACGACAAACCTAAATAACATAGAAACCTTACCGTCGAATTACTCAAATGAGTACCTGAGAGTGTAAGGGGAAAACCAAAAACTTGGGTTAGACAAAAAAAAATTGTGTGAATAAAAGTGTGCTATCTCAGTTAATAGAGATCTATGAGACCATGCCGTTGAGCAGAATGAGTTTTTCCCTTACTAGTATCCTCTAAAAATATGCCTTTTAGAAATCAAGCATCTACAACCAAATGGTTAAACTAGACAATATAAACAATAATATGCGTGCATGCAACCTTGGTAATCATGGCCAATCAGTCTAAATAAATGTACTATCTGTCCCACATCATAGTTTTCTTAGGGTAACTACAAACTTATATGGCTGACTTGGGCCTATTAAATATATCAAATTATCCAACTTTCTGTTGAAATGAAACTGGACGGCCTATCCGAAACTTACTATTCCTTGGGTCCTCTGATCCTCATGGTTTTACTGGCAACCAATAACCTATTTCATTTTTGTGTATTCCTTTATCGCATAAACCTACTTTTAGTCTTACCTTTAAGAAAGCCCTGTGCACTGGATTTTTGAACTAATACAGCTAGGGGCTAACAACTTAAGTATATGGCACGACCCTACACTAGTCCCATCTGATTTGCTAATCTTCGAGTCAATTCATTCTATCACAATTTAGCTAAAGGTGATAAGAACAACAATCTTTTTTTTGTAAAATTCTAGGCTAAATATTCTTTTATATTTCCTTGAAAAGATAAATATTTATAATTGATTTACCCTTTTCAAAACATGGAAAATATAGCCCTTTACTTCATCCAAATATTACGCTAAGATACATGCTTCTAAAAAATAACCTTAATGAATTTCGAAATCACTTAAAGGTTGTCGACTCAACACCATAGGCTAAGAAGCAATACATAATAAAACCATTAAATTAATAGTGCGGCATTGATATTGCCTCTATGGGATTATTGCACCCCCTCTATATCGAAACTATGTTAAAGCATCTAATTTATAAAACGTAAGTCCATAAGACCAAAAACATTTATGTTGCATATCATATATGAATATAGGGTGCCAACTATAAGAGGCATAATTATGGATTTGCACAATATAAAACTTTAAAACGTAGAAATATGGGAATGTTGAAATTTAGGTTAGATGGTATCGTTACCGTATAAATTAGTGTCAAAAATGTTTACCGCGGCATCATGGCCAAAATATGGCGGTGTAAGAAACTAGCGGCATAATTGCCTCTTTATAATAAATGCCAAAATTCATATATGCGACGTCAATGCCATAACATAGCTTATGTTGAATATATGCTTATAGCAGCATTGTTGCCTTTTTGGAGTTGATGTTTGTATAGAAAATATGCAACATTGTATAATCTCATATTTGGAGGCTAAAAGCTAAGCGCTGCAGATGGGCAGTCATCTATAGTATTAACTTCTGGTGATAAAATATATTAATGCTAATGATATCCATAATATCAGAAGCACTTCAATATGAACAAAATCACAGATTTCAAAATACAACGTTTTACTAATTACGTTCCAAAAAAATAATTCATTTCTAAGTTACATAATCACTTAACGTTTTCCAGGCAATGATCAAACAAATCAATTACAAAATAGGCCAATAGTGGCATATGCGATGACCCCTTGGTTGATCTGAGTCAATATAGTCATATTTAACTTAATACACACAACGAAAATAAAGAGAATAAACTGTAACTCCTTGTTAGCTACCCGTCAGCCACCTACTTGTCTTAGAAAGCTTTATTTGCCAAAATTACTAAAATATAAAAACCTCAACCCTCAGCCTACTCAAATCAATTTTTTCGAGCACCGAAGGGCTGAAGGGAAATAGAAACTTCAAGTCAAACATAAAGCCTGGTGTGAATAATGCTATACATCTCGGTTATTTAAGGCTAAGTGAGACCATGCCGCTTAGCGGAATAGGTTTCCCCTCACTAACATCCTTTTAAAACATATCTTTCGCAATCTTTCCTGCAACCAATCTGGTTAATCAAATAGATAATAATAATACTAATAACAACAACAATGTCTGTTAAGCTATAATGAGGCAACTAATGGACTATTTGTCCACAAGTAATAAATGGACCATCTGTCCGAATCATTTTCTTAGGATTAACTACCCTTCATCTTTTTCCTTGAAACCTTTTCAAAATGATTTAACCTTTCAAATCATACTTATACAAGGAAAATATATTCTAGCTTTTTCTCTAAGCTATTTTACCATGTTTTATATACTTTACTCGAAATAATATTGATGAATTTTAATGAGGATTACCTATCCCTTCAGAATAAGTTAAAACCCTTTTTAACTTAAAAACACTTAGGCTATGCCGCCCAAGTTAGCAAATTTGAAACCTTTGTTTAAAAACTTTGAAAAACCTTTCAAAACCCTTGAAAGTAACCCTTTCAAAACAATTAAAAATAACCCTTTCGAAACCATTAGAAGGCCTTTCCTTCGAAAGCTTTAAAACATTAGCCATCCTTCTTTACAACCTTTAAACCATACCTTTCGAAAACAGTGGAAAAACCTTCCCTCTTAGACCTTTCGAATTCATTGGGGAGCCACCCCTTCGAAATCAGCATTTAAAACCCTTTCCTCAGCCTTAAAACGCCATACCTTCCGAAAGCCATTGGGTTCAATTTAAAACACGTGGAAACCTTTCGAAACCATTCAAAAATTTACTCCTTCAAAACCATTGTAAACCGTTTTGGTCGAAACCATTTGGATTATGCCTTCAAGTGAAGAAAAAGGATCATAAACTATTAAAGTCGAAAGTATTCCTTTCAAAATCATTCCTAAGTAAAGAAGTGATAGTGTGGAAACCATCCCTTTGAAAGCATTGGAGAAGTGGTCAAGTTTAAAAGGAAAAACAAAGCAAAGCAACCCTTTCGAAACCTATCTGGGTCGAAAGGTAGAAAGAGGCAGTCATGGGTTTCAACTCGTAAAAGCATTTATTTAAAAACAAAGATGCAACCCAATCGAAACTCTTTCTTTAAAACCATTTGACATGGTCGAAAGCAAATCAAGTCGAAAGCTATTTAGTTGAAAGCAAGCAGACACATTTTCATTTAAAACCAAAAGTATCCCTTTAACCCTTCGGACCCTTAAGTTTCGACACTAAAACTCCCACCTATATCCAATTCACTACATACCAATAATCTGATAACATGTGCATTGATTTCGATGGAGTTGGAGGCAAAGGTAAGGAGGCGAAAACCTGGTGCCAAAAGCATCAAAACAGTAAAAAGCATGTAGATTTGACCTTTTTAAAATATTTCTTTGTACCTAACCTGCCTTGTTTGTCGAATTGTGATTGGTTGCAAATTTCTCTTTTCTAAACATAATGCCAGTTTCCAAATTATTTTTTTTAATAAAATGCCCCTTCTCCTTTTTATAAATACATAAAACATTTAATCCTCATACCATAAATAATTTTATATATCCATTAAAACACTCAGAAAAATTCTACTAAAATTCCAGAAAATCACTTTTAATGTGTTTTCTAACGTATTTCGTTTTCAGACCCAAACCATTAATTATTTAACCATAACTAAATAATTTTTAACCCAAAATAACATTTTCTTCCCCATAAAATTCATATAAAATCCAAATAAATTTTGAAAATTCTGAAAATTGAAACCCATCTCTAAAGTATAATTTTTGTCTATATAAATATTCACAAGGCATTTGGATGTCATTTGATTGGGTTTTCACCTTCAAACATGTCATAAAGCCTATATGAATAAACTTAAATCATCAATAAGTATGTATAATCATTCCATCATTCAAAAACATGGAAACTCATTGCAAATAGGTTTGGATTTCATCTTAAAATCGAAAACAATAAGAAATTTGAGATGTAGTCACTATTCACCTTAGATTTGGAGATCAATGAGCTTGTGATTTGAACGGATTTGATTTGATTTAACTTCTTCCGTTGCTTTTCTTAATCTTCTTCCTCTTTTTCTCGTTATGGTGGCCGACCTCAAGTTATAAAAAAAATTTAATGGATGAAAAATTAACGTGCATCCTATGCACGGCCAAAGTTTAAGGGTATAAGAATGGCCTTTTCCTTATTTTACTCCTCCTCTATTTCATTTTAACTCTTATTTGAATTCATTGGTTAAATGGCACGACTACTCCTTAATTAAAATCAAATCTCAATCCCCTAATCGACATATTATTTTATTTCATTTAACTAACTAAAAATCCTAATAATATTACAAAAATAGGGGGCGTTACAAAATCCCCTCCTTAAAGAGTTTCATTCTCAAAATTATGATAAGGCACACACAAAACGAGTCAATCAAAGAGAAAAAACATATCGTTAAACAAATTAGGATAGCATCTCTCTTCCTGCTTTCAGTCTCCCAAGTATAGTCTCTCTCATCGTCACTCCATTGGACTTTAACTAATCTGACTGTCTTAGTTCTAAGCCTCTTCTCATCTCTTGCGACAATGCAAATCTGCTTTCTCACTATAGTCAAGTTTGGTTCTACCACCAAGTCTTCTAGCATAGTCGGTGCAATAGTAGCCTTCGGATCTCTAACACATTTTCTGAGATGAGAAACATGGAAAACATCGTGGACCGCAGCCAAACTGCTCAGTAACTCGACTCTATATGTGAATTTCCCAATCCTCTCAATAATACGAAATGGTCCGACAAATCTTGGTACCAACTTTCCTCATCTTTTGAATCTGATCACACCCTTCATCAGTGACACCTTAACGTAAAACTACTCTCCAACCGAGAATTATAAATATTTCCGTCTTTTATCCACATAACTCTTCTGTTTAGACCGAGTCTCCATTTTCATAGCTCAAATGACCTTAATCTTTTCTGTTGCTTCTTTAACCAAATCTAGACCAACAACCAAGCTATCCCCGGTCTCTAACCAACAAACGAGAGATTTGCATGGCCTTCCATACAAAGCTTCAAGCAGTGCCATCCCAATACTAGTCTGATATATGTTATTATATGAAAACTCGATTTAATGCAGATGGTCTTCCCATGATCCTTCAAAATCTAGAATACAAGCTCTTAACAAATCTTGCAAGACTTCGTTAACTCTTTTCTTTTTCCCATATGTCTGCGGTTGGTAAGCGGTACTCATCTTGATCTTGGTTTCCAAAACTCTTTGTATACTCTTCCAGAACTCGCTAGTAAATAAGGAATCTCTATCTCTAATTATACTACTAGGGATTCCATGCAGTCTACAACATTCTTCATAAATAACTTCATCAAAACAGGTGACGTCCTTGTTGATTTAACTGGAATGAAATAGGCACTCTTGGTCAGTCAATCCACTATGGACCATTGCTTTCATTTCCTCTACTATATCTTGGCATCATGTCAATAAAATCAATAGAAATAGAATCCCATTTCCAAACAGGGATATCTAATGGTTAAAGCAATCCACTTGGTTTCTAGTGTTTGGCCTTTTCCAATTGGCAATTTAAGCACTGCTTTACCCATAAGCCAATATCCTGCTTCATACCTTCCCAATAGAAACTTCTCTTCATATCCGGACACATCTTATTTCATCCCAGATAAATAATGAATCTCGAATGATGGCATTCCTCCAAAAACTTATTTCCTTATGTTTCCTACACTCGGAACACATACTCTCCCTTACTTTCTCAACTACCCATTCTGGTCAAGACTGAAATCCTTTAAGTCATCGCCCTCGGTTCCATCTCTCGACTTCCTGATCCTTTTAGCTATACTGGATCTTCCTCCTATTTAGAAGCAATCCTTTTGATCATAAATGGTCGAACCTACAAACAAGATAACATAATAGTCTCTCCACTAGACCCAGCCATGGATCTCCACTGGACTCTACAAGCTGACAAGGCTTATAAATTTTTCTACTCAGCAATCATCGGTAACACTGCATTCTAATATTTCCTGCTAAGTGCATCTGCAACCTTGTTGCATTTCCCTAATGTGTACTCAATTTCAAAATCATAAGCAGCGATAAACTCTAACCACCTCTGCTGTCTCATGTTCAGTTCCTTCTGAGAGAACAAATACTTCAGCAACTTATGTTCTGTATATAACTCAAATCTCTCCACCAATAGGTAATGTCTCCACACCTTCAATGCAAAAATCACTACAGCCAATTCTAAATCATGCGTTGGATATCTGACCTCATGCGGTCTAAGCTATCTAGAAGCGTAGGCAATCCCCTTGCCTCTCTCCATCAGCACGGCTCCTAATCCTGTTCCACATGCATGAGTATAAAACACCAAATACTAATTTCCTACCGGAACAACCAACACAATCGCATAGGTCAATAAGTGTTTCAAACTCTGGAATGTTGCCTTACACATATCGGTCGACACAAACTTCAGACATTTCTTGTTAGCTTGGTCATTGTTGCTTCTATCCGTAAAAAATAATTTAAAAACCTCCGATAATATCCAGCCAATCCAAGAAAACTCTTTATCTCATTCATTATCTCGGGTCTCTTCCAACTATTCACCGCTTCAATCTTAGTAGGGTCTGGTAACAACCCTTTCTCTGAGATCACATGACCAAGAAACTTCACTTCATTCTTCCAGAAATGACATATTGAAAACATTCCCTTTAGCTGATGCTGCCTTAGCATCTCAAGTACCACTCTAAGATGAACTTCGTGCACCTTCTTATCCTTAGAATATATCAAGATATCATCTATGAAAACCAACATGAACCTATCCAAGTGTTGTAGGAAAACCTGGTTCATCAAATCCATAAAGAATGTCGGCGCATTAGTAAGTCTGAAGGACACCATTCGTATGATCCATATCTAGTCCTAAATGCGGTCAAAGGTATACTACCCTCTGCTACTCTAAGCTGATGGAAACCTATCGCCAAATCCAACTGGGAAAGTGCCTTGGCTTCACTTAACTGATTGAACAAATCATCAATCCTCAGAAATGGATATTGATTCTTTATCGTCCTCTCATTCAACTTACAATAATCGATACATAGCCTTGACAATCCACCCGACTTCTTAGCAAACACTACGGCTGCTCCCCAAGGTGAACAACTCAGTCTGATAAAACACTTGCCTTCCAGATCCATTAACTGCACCTTCAACTCTTGCATCTCCATATGGGTCATCCTACTTGGCGGCCTACTCATTGATTCTGCTCCCGGAACCAAATCTATCCGAAACTCAATGACTTGTTTCGGTGGTAATCCAACTACAGGTACAAAAACATTCATGAATTCTCTGACCATGAAAATTCAATTCAACTCATCTTCCAATTCCATAACACACAACAAGGCATTCACCTCATTGCTAGAACCTTCTATGGCATAAAGAATCCTGTTGCTACAATCAGCGTGCCTATGCAATATTTTTCTATCATGGCAAAATTTCCTAGTATCATACTCAGTGAACCAATCCATACCAAGAATAATTCCGAACCACACAGAATCAAACACATGCAAACTGCAAACAATAGCATGACCTAAGAAGTCAAACTCTAACGGTCACATCTCAACCCTAGAGTTGCTTACCCTCTTATTGGATTCACAACCCTAAGGAAGTAACTAAATATGTGGGTTCTAGGTTAAGCTTATCTATAAAATATCTAGATATAAAAGAATGCGATACACTAGTATCAAATAGAACGCAAACTGACATACCATGAAACTAAAGTGTACCTCCCAAAACTGCCTTTCCTTTCTTCTGAGCTGTTGGCTTCGAAGTAGTAGGCTCTAATGCATACACCTTTCCCTTTCAATCCTTAGAGGGCTTCATGCACTGATTCTTATAGTTACCAATTTGTCCATAGTTGAAGCAACGGGAATTCTTCTTCCCAGCCAACTCCTTTGCCTTTCCAACATGACACTCGTTAGAAAAATGCCCCTTCTTATTACACTTTAAACAAACAACCTCAGACCTCCCTTTCTTAGCTGCTCCACCCTTCTGAGCACTTTTTTGGGAAATAATTTCCTCTTTTGACTCTGCCCAACCTGGACCTCCTTAGTCTTACTCTTCTCTAGAGAATCAAGCATCTCCTTATGCCTTAAGGCTATCTCCACAAAAAAATCAAAAGGATCTCTAATATGATGTAATGTAGCCCTTTCTAACTCATGCTTCAACCTATCAATAAACTTCTCATTCCTCTTCATCACTGTATCCACTACAGCATACCCATATCTAGCCAACTCCTCAAACCTTTTAGTATACTCCAGAATAGACATCTCTCCCTGCTCTAACTCGTCAAACTTTTAGACCAGAGCTGACTGTGCCATCGTAGACATGAACATCTCCTAAAACCTTCTTTGAAATCCGCGAGAAATGCAGACTACGGATCTTAAGGCTAAGATTAACACTAGAGGGGGAGGGGGTGAATAGTGTTAATAAAGAATTACTAAATCTTTTTAATTTATGTTAATTTAGACACAAAAGTATGCAATATACAGACGCAGATATGATCACAAAAACAATCATAGATGCAGAAATAAAATAAAAGCAGTAAAGGAAAGAACACACTGGATTTTATACTGGTTCGGAGTTACCCTACATCCAGTCCTGCAACACAAGTACGGATTTCCTTTCAAAAGCACTTGTACAATTACACCCTCGGTTTCAAGGCTACGAGGTATACCCTCCGGAATTTCGATCCTCTGGGTAGAGATAGTTGATTTCTTGGCGACTAGTTTACCCAATTGATTTACCAAGGCTACAATCACACATTTTCCCTTTTGATTGATTTCCAAGGCTACAATCACACATTTTCTCGCTTAATAGATTACAAAGAAGTATATAACTCCGAATAGCACTGAGAATCTTATAGAGATAGTGATAGAGAATCAAACTAGAAGTAATCGAGTATGATTCAATTTTGATTTCGGCAGAGTAACGATAATAATATGTATTAAGAAATTAGAAAGAAGAAGAGGAGTGAAAACCAGAAAAAAGTGATTAAAAATTCGTTGAAACTGACCCCTACTTATAGAAGAACAACAACCATGACCATTCATGAAAAGTTATGGCGAATAGACACTTCTTTTGAAATTTGAATTTTTGAATCAAACTGTCACCATGTCGACATGGTCATGCTAGGCATGTCGACATCCCAAAGGATTTTTTTGGTGATTTTGATTTTCTTTGAAAATAACCTTTATCTTATTAAAAACCATTTTAAACTGTATAAATATACTTGATTATAGTAAAAATTCATTAGTAAATATAAAGAATAATATATATATTTTAACTATAATTTTATATTTAAATCTAAGTATAAATATTTAGAAGTTAAATATATTATTTAAAAAGATAGTTTGAAATCAGGAGTAATTTGACTTTGAAAATAAAGATGTTTTTGAGGCTAAAATTATTTAAAATCAGGATCGAGGATTTTGAATCTTTTAAAAGCAAAGTTTTGAAAACAATTTGAAAATAGGATATAATTTTGAAAAATCATTTTGAATAAAAGTTAGCGGATACAAAACAATGTTCCACTAGATTTTTCATAGGTTCCATCCTACTTAGGGTTCCATCCCTTTAACGGGCTCGAAGTGGATTCCATTCCACGAATAAATTGGATTTTAAGATGCCAGTGCTTTTCTACGAGTTTTAACGAAAATTCCTAATAATAATAAAAAATACTTATCCTTGAAATCTTGAACTCTTGATAATCTCGATGCTCATGAATCTTCTATCTTGATATCTTGAATCTCTATACTGTACGGTCTTCATTCTAAGTACATGCATGGTTAAATCCTGCATATACATATAAATCTAAACTTATAATGTTAGTATTTATATTTTATAATCTATTCTAAGGTTGTTTTCATCAAAACCATCATCTCACGGACTAGCAAAATCTACCCATGCCAAGGTTTCCTCATCCACACCAGCCGTTACACTGTTCCACCATAACAAAATTGCTCCCTAAAGCTTTCTCAAAGCAACATTCCTCTTTTGCTCATCATTGATCCCCAAGTCTGCAAAGATTCTTTCATAGTACAACAACCAATTGTCCACCTTTATAGTATCCTCTATTCCAAGAAATGGCTTCCCTCCAAACTTAGTTCAATCTCCACTTAGCTTAGTGTAATGGTTAACTGCCAAAACTTCCGGAACTCCTGCTTCTGCAGCATCTCCTTTTACCACTCCAGCTACGATTCTAGCTTGCATCATATTTACAAATAACTAATACATAGCTCCCATGTCCACTTGCAGACTCCAGCACCTGCATTCTCTACTTATGTCAGACCTTGGGTCCTCCTCGTACTAGATCAGACATTTCCAGCTATGCCCTCCCCTCCTGGGTTAAATCTTCCTCTTTTACCATCCATATCTGTATTTAAACCTCAAGAGATATAGAAAAATAACCTAACAAAGATAGGAGACTAGAGATAAAGCTTTTACTTATATATAGCAAATACAAGTACTTTATTATAACATTATCGCATACCCCAATCTTACGCCAAATACTTAGGATTATGTTTTTAAAACCATTTTTAGTTTAAAGCTTTTTTTAATAAACCTATGCTCTGATACCAAGTTGTAACATCCTGTATCGGAAGGCCAAAACCTAAGGGCTATAGATGCTGCAGTCATTTGTAGTATTAACTTTTGCGGACAAAATACCGTAATGCTAATGACATCCATAATATCAGAAGCGCTTAAATATGAACAAAATCACTTATTTCAAAAAACAACATTTTGCTGATTACATTTCAAAACAATAATTTACATACAAGTTACATAATCCCTTAACGTTTCCCAAGTAATGATCAAATATATCAATTGCAAAATACACCATAAGTGAGATATGACGATGTCCCCTTGGTTGACCAGAGTCAATATACTTATAATTGACTTAATACACACAGTGGAAACAAACAAAATAAACTGTAAATCGTAGTTAGCTATACATTAGCCACTTGCTCGTCTTCGGAAGCTTTATTCGCCAAAATTACAAAAAACTACAATCCTCAACCCATAGCCTACTCAAATCAATTTTTTTGAGCACTCAAGAGTTTAAGGGGAAATAGAAACTTTGAGTCAAACATAAAGCCTGGTGCGAATAATACTATACATCTCGGTTATTTAATGTTAAGAAAGACCAAGCTGCTTAGCAGAACGGGTTTCCCCTCACTAACAGCCTTTTAAATTATATCTTTTTCAAATCTTTTCTACAACAAACTGTTTATCAAACTGATAATAATAATAATAACAACAACAACAATAATGTCTATTGAGCTATAATCAGGTAACTAATGGACTATCTATCCATAAGCAATAAGTGGATTATTTGCATGAAAAATTGGCTAACTACCTGCAAACTAGACAGACTATTCGCAAAGTGGACTAACTATCTGAATCATTTACTTAGGGTTAACTACCCTTCGTCTTTTTCCTTGAAAACCTTTTTCAAATGATTTAACCTTTTAATTTATACTTATACAAGTAAAATACTATTTTTCCATGTTATATATGTTTACTTAAAATAATGTTGATGAATTTTAATGAGGATTACTTATCCCCTCAAAACAAGTTAAAACTCTTTTCAACTTAAAAACACTTAGGATATGCTGCCTAGTCAATATTTGAACCATTATTTTAAAACTTTAAACAACCCTTTCGAAACCCTTGAAGGTAACCCTTTCAAACCATTGAATATAACCCTTTCGAAACCATTAAAAGCCTTTCCTTCGAAAGCTTTAAAACATTAGACATCCTTCTTTACAACAATTAAATCTTGCCTTTTGAAAACACTGGAAAAAACTTTGCACTTAGACCTTTCGAATTCATTAGGGAACCACCCCTTCGAAACCGACATTTAAAATCCTTTCGAAAGCATTTGGATTCAATTTAAAACATGTGGTTTAGAAAGAGGTACTTTCAATGGTTTTAAAAGGGGTACTTTCATTAGAATCGAAAGAGGGACATTGAAAGGTTTAAATGTTTTCATCAACTAAGATTTGAGTAAAGGATATATATATATATATATATATATATATATATATATATATATATATACATATATATATATATAATATGAAAAGGTGATTTTGAGTAAAGCATAGAATATATATATATACATATATATATATATCGATTTTCGTTGTCTAAGTTTGATTTAAAGGTTTTTAATCATTTTGAAAAGGTTTTCGAGGAAAATTATGGGATGTGATCCCTAAGTAAAATGACTCAGATATTAGAATACCAAATAGGATTGTTACATGGCCTTGCTTTAGACATTAGCCATTAGGCTCAGCTAATTTTGTCCAAAATTCCAGTGTGTAGGGCTTTATCATGGGTAAGACTAAAATTATGATTACACATAGAAAGGAATATGTTTGTATACAGATATGTTACTGTGAGCCTGCAAAAACATTATGATCAGGTGAGCCTAGGAGATGTTAAGTAAGGGACAGATCATCCATAAGAGAAGTATTTAGCATATAGTATAGGATAGACTGTCCTGAAGATGAGTTTTTAACAATTTTTAGATAAATTTTGATATATTGTCTGGTAGCCCGAATCAGCCGAAGGTTAATAGTTAGCCAAAGAAAACTATAATGTTTGAACAAATAGTTCATTTATTACCTGATATGTATGTTTATATAATATGTTTATATAATAATGCTTTGCAGATTTAACCAGTTTTGGTTACAGGAAAAGATTTGTAAAAGATATGTTTTAAAATGATGTTAGTGAGGGGAAACCCATTCCGCTAAGTGGCGTGGTCTCACTTAACATGAAATAATAGAATTATATAGTATTATTTACACCAACCTTTAGTCTAACTCAAAGTTTTTGTTTCCCCTTCAACTCTCGGGTGCTCAAAATTGATTTAAGTAGGCTGAGGGTTGGGATTTTGGGTTTTAGTAGTTTTGGCAAATAAAGCTTCTAGAGATGAGCAGGTGGCTGTCGGAGAGCTAATTAGGAGTTGTAGTTTATTCTGCTTATTTCCACTATGTATGATGTCAGATACACTGTATTTCTTTAATCAACTAAGAGGGCATCATCATATGTCACCCTTGGTGTATTTTTGTAATGATTATAATTGATCTTTACCTGGGAACCATTATGGGATTATGTAAATTGGATATGAAATTGTTTGGAAATATAATCAGTAAAAGTTGTTTTTGAAAATATATGATTTTGTTCATATTCAAATGCTTTTGATATTATGGATACCATTAGCATTGTGGTATTTTATCACCAGAAGTTAATACCATGGATGACTACAACATCTATAGCGCATAACTTTTAGCCTCTAGATATGAGATATTACAACTTGGTATCAGAGCATAGCCTTATGAAAAACTTC
Source organism: Allium cepa (assembly GCA_030765085.1). Classification (NCBI taxonomy): domain Eukaryota; kingdom Viridiplantae; phylum Streptophyta; class Magnoliopsida; order Asparagales; family Amaryllidaceae; genus Allium; species Allium cepa. The sequence continues at coordinate 600,443,328 of CM060941.1, forward strand.
AAATTAAAAATGGTTTTTAAAACATAATCCTAAGTAATTAGAGTAAGAATGGGGGTATGGGATAACGCTATAGCAACATACTTGTATTTGCTATATATAAGTATACGCTTTACCTCTAGTCTCCTATCTTTGTTAGATTATTTTTCTATGTCTCATGAGGTTTGAATATAATTGTGGATGGTACAAGAGGAAGAGTTAACCCAGGAGGGGTGGGCATCGATAGGAATGCCGAACCGAATGCGAGGAGGACCCAAGGTCAGGCACAAGCAGAGAATGTGAGTGCTGGATTCCTGCAAGTTGGAATGGAAGCTATGTATTAATTTTTCATGAATATGATGCAAGCGGGAATTGCTGCTAGTGTAATGGGAGAAGGCGTTCAGGGAGCTCCAGGTGCCAATGATTATGCTATGTTGAGTGGAGATTATACTAAGCTTGGTGGGAAGCCATTTATTGGAATTAAGGATGCTATCGAGGTGGAGAATTGGTTACTGCAGTATGAGAGAATCTTTGTAGAGTTGGGGCTTAATGATGAGCAGAGGAGGAGGCTTGCTTCTAGAGAACTTCAAGAGAAGCCTTATTTTGGTGGAATGGTGTGACTACTGGTGTAGATGAGGAGACAATGACATGAGCAGAGCTTAAATGGAGGTTCTAGGAGAGGTTTATGTCAATGATGGCGCAGTCTATTTTGATCCGGAAGTTTGCTGTGCTAGAACAGGGAGAGATGACTGTTTTGGAGTATGTCAGCAGGTTTGAAGAGTTAGCTAGATATGGTTATGTCACTGTTGATATAATGATGAAGAGAAATGAGAAGTTTATCAAGGGATTGAAGCTTGAGTTGGCTAGGTCTACCTTACTGCGTATTAGAGATCCATGTTATGTGGTTGTGGAGATGACTTTGAGGCATGAGGAGACGCTTGTGTGTCAAAAGAGAGTAAGATGAAGGAGGTCCATGTTGGGCAAGGCCAAAAGTGAAAATTCTTTCACAAGAAGGGTGCTGAGAAGGGTGGAGAAGCCAACAAGGGGAAGTTCAAGGTGATCTATTTTAAGTGCGACAGGAAGGGCCATTTCACCAATGAGTGCCATATTAGAAAGGCGAAAGAAGCGATTAGGAAGAAGAACATTATGTGCTTCGACTGCGATCAGATAGGCCACTATAAGAATCAATGCAAAGAGCCCGCTAAGGATGGAAAGGACAAGGTGTATGCATTGGAGCCTGCAACTTCAAAGTCAACAGCTCAGAAGAAGGGAAAGGTAGTTTTGGGTGGTACATTTTAGATTCGTGGTATGTCTGTTAGCGTTCTATTTGATAATGGTGCACATTCTTTTATATCTAGATGGTTTATAGATCAGCTTAACCTAGAACCCACATACTTAGTTACTTCCTTACGGGTAGCGAATCCAACGGGAGGGTATGCAATTCTAGGATTGAGATGTGACCAGTTAGAGTTTGACTTGTTAGGTCATACTTTTGTTTGCAGTTTGCATGTGTTTGATTTTGTGGAGTTTAGAATTATTCTTGGAATGGATTAGTGATATGAGTACGATGCTAGAATAATTTTCCATGATAGGAAAATATTGCTTAGGCAACCTGATTGCAGCGACATGATTGTTTATATCGTAGGAAGCCTTTGCAGTGAGGTGAATGCTTTGTTGGGTGTTATGGAATTGGAAGATGAGCTGAATCGAGTTTTCATGGTTAGAGAATTCGCGGATTTTTTTGAGCCTATAGTTGGATTACCATCGAAATGAGCCATTGAGTTTGAGATAGATTGGTTCTAGGAGCAGAACCAATTAGTAGGCCTCCAAGCAGGATGAACCCTATGAAGATGATCGAGTTGAAGGTGCAATTAGTGGATCTGGATGGCAAGAGTTTTATCAGACCAAGTAGTTCACCTTAGGGAGGACCTATAGTATTTCCAAAGAAGCCAGATAGATAATTATAGCTATGTATCGATTGTTGTAAGTTAAATGAGAAGACGATAAAGAACCGATATCTATTACCGAGGATTGTCGATTTGTTTGATCAGTTAAGTGGAGCCAAGATATTTTCCCAGTTGGATTTGGCGACAAGTTTCCAATCATCTTAGGTTTGCAAAGGATACCTTTGAGGGCGTTTAGGACCAGATATGGATCATACTAATGGTTAGTTATGTCGTTCGGACTGACTAATGTGCCAGAATTCTTTGTGGATTTGATGAATCGAGTTTTCCGTGAGCACTTGGATAGGTTCGTGTTGGTTTTCATAGATGATATTTTGATGTATTCTAAGGATGAAAGAGAGCATGAAGTTCGTCTTAGAGTGGTGCTTGAGAATCTAAGACAACATCAGCTAAAGGAAAAGTTTTCGAAATAACAATTTTGGAAGAAGGAAGTGAAGTTTTCTGGTCATGTGGTTTTAGAGAAAGGGTTGTAAGTAGATCTGACTAAGATTGAAGTGGTGAATAGTTGGAAGAGGCTTCAGGCAGTGATGGAGATAAAGAGTTCCTTAGGTTGGTTGGTTATTATCGGAGGTTCATTAAGGATTTTTCGCAGATAGCAGCACTAATGACCAAGCTAATGAGAAAGGATGTGAAGTTTGTGTGGATCGATAAGTGTGGAGAAGCTTTCCAGAGTTTGAAACACTTATTAACCCATGCACCAGTTTTGGTTGTTTTGAAAGGGAATCAGGATTTTGTGGTTTATACTGATGCGTGTGGAACAGGGTTAGGAGATGTGCTGATGAAGAGAGGTAAAATTATTGCCTATGCTTCTAGACAGCTTAGACCGCATGATGTCAGATATCCGACGCATGATTTGGAATTGGCTGTAGTGATTTTTACATTGAAGGTGTGGTGGCATTACCTTTGAGGAGAGAGGTTTGAGTTATATATAGATCATAAGTCATTGAAGTATTTGTTCTCTCAGAAAGAGCTAGACATGAGACCGCAAAGGTGGTTAGAGTTTATTGATGCTTATCATTTCGGGATCGAGTACACAGGGGAAAGGCAACAAAGTTGCAGACGCACTTAGAAAAAAGCATCTTAATGTAGTGTTAGCAATGATTGTTGAGTACTCGAAGGATTTGGAAGCCTTAACAAGTTGCAGAGTGCAGTGGACATCCGAGGTTGGGTCTAGTAGAGAGACTATAATACTATCTTGTTTTGAAGTTCGACTAGAAGGATTTTAGTCTTGAATAGAATGGGTGGTTGAGAAAGAAAGGATTTTAGTCTTGACTAGAAGGATTTTAGTCTTGCTTCTAAACAGGAGGAAGATCCAATATTAGCTGAACGGATTAGAAAGTTGAGAGATGGAACCGAGAAAGACGACTAGAAGGATTTTAGTCTTGACCAGAATAGGCGGTTGAGAAAGAAAGGAGTTATGTCTTCCAACTATAGGAAACATAAGGAAGGAAATTTTGAAGGAATTCCATCATTCAAAGTTCACTGTTCATCGAGGAGGAACTGAGATGTATACGGATATGAAAAGAAGTTTCTTCTAGGAAAGTATGAAGCGGGATGTTGGCTTATTGGTAATGCAGTGCTTGAATTGCCAATAGGCAAAGGATGAACACTAGAAGCCAAGTGGATTTCTTCAGCAATTGGATATTCTAGTGTGGAAATGGGATTCTGTTTTTATGAATTTTATTGACGGGTTGCCAAGATCAAGCAGAGGAAATGAAAGGATATGAGTCATTGTGGACAGACTAATCAAGAGTGCCCATTTCATTCTACTTAAGTCTACTAGGAAGACACATGTTTTGGCGTAGTTATTTATGAAGAATGTAGTTAGACTGCATGGAATTCCTGGTAGTATAGTTAGTGATAGAAATACCTTATTCACCAGTGAGTTCTGGAAGACTCTACAGGAAGTTTTGGTAACCAAGCTCAAGATGAGTACTGCTTACCATCCACAGACGGATGAGAAAACGGAAAGAGTTAACAAAGTCTTAGAATATTTGTTAAGAGCTTGTGTGTTAGATTTCGAGGGATTATGGGAAGACCATCTGCATTTAGTCGAGTTTTCGTATAACAACAGTTATCAGACTAGTATTGGATGGCGCCATTTGAGACTTTATATGGAAGGCTTTGCAAATCTCCCGTTTGTTGCTTAAAGCCTGGGAATAGGTTGGTTCTTGGTCCATATTTTGTTACGGAAGCTGCAGAAAAGATTGAGGTCATTCGGGCTAGAATGAAGGAGGCTTAGTCTATGCAGATGGAAGATGGAAAGATTTAGAGTTCACAGTTGGATATCAAGTTTTCGTCAAAGTGTCACTAATGAAGGGTGTGATTAGATTTGTGAAATCAGGAAAGTTGGTACCGAGATTCGTTGGACCTATCCATATTGTTGAGAGGATCGAAAACTCACATATAGAGTTGAGTTGCCGAGCAGTTTGGCAAGAGTCCATGATGTTTTCCATGTTTCTCATCTCATAAAGTGCATTAGAGACCCGGAGACCACTATTGCATCGACTGTGCTAGAGGATTTAGTAGTAGAATTGCACTTGACTATATTGAGAAAGCCGATTCGTATTGTTGCGAGGGATGAGAAAAGGTTTAGAACCAAGATGGTCAGATTAGTCAAAGTCCAGTGGAGCGACGATGATAGGGACTGTACTTGGGAGATTGAAAGCAGGATTAGATATACATATCCCTACTTGTTTGATGGTATGTTTTACCTTTTTGATCGATGTGTTGTGTACCTTATCATAATTTCGAGGATGAAATTCTTTAGGGTGGGGAGTTGTAACACCCTATATTTATGGTAACATTATTTAGGATATATAATTATTTAAATTATATAAAATAATGTGTTGATTAGGGGATTGAGATTTTATTTTGGTTAAGGGGTAGTCGTGCTCTCTTACCAATGAATTAAAATAAGAGTTAAAATGAAATAGAAGAGGGGTAAAATAGGAAAGATGCCATTCTTATACCATAAACCCTTGGCCGTGTATCTCCATGCAAGTTCATTTTTCATTTATCAAAATTAAAAAAAAGCTTGAGGCCGGCCACCATTAACAAGAGCAAGAGGATGAAGATTAAGTAAAGCTAAGAAAGAAGCTAAATCAAGTCAAATCCATTCAAATCTCAAGCTCCTTAATCTCTAAAGCTAAGGTGAGTAATATTTACATCTAATATTTCTTTTTTTCTTCAGTTTTAAGACGAAATCTGAAATATATTACACTGATTTGCCTTAGTTTTGAATGGTGGAATGGTTATTTATACTTGTTGATGATGCATGGTTGTTCATATAGATATCATGACATGTTTTGATATGAAAACCCTATTAAATGGCATCCAAATGCCTTGTTTATTTTTATATAGACCAGAAATATTATTTTGGAAATGGTTTTCAATTCAAAATTTTCATAATTTTTGTGGAATTTATATAAATTTTCCAGTGAAGAAAATGTGGTTATTTTAGGCCATAAATTATTTGCGGTTAAATAATAATTGGTTTGGGTCTGAAATTAATATATGTTATAAAACATATGAAAAGTTATTTTTAGGAATTTTTTTAGAATTTTACTAAGTATTTTAATGAATATATAAAATAATTTAAGGTATGGGACTTAAATGTTTTATATATTTACGAAAGGTGAAGGGGCGTTTTGTAAATAAATTCAAATTGTTATTTCTGGAAAGTCACCAATTTTTTTTGGAAAAGAGGAACTTACAACCAATCACAATTTGACAAACAAAGCAGGTTAGGTTTAAAGAAATAGTTCAAAAGGACAAATAAGCATGTTTTTCACTGTTTCGATGCTTGCCACCAGGTTCCGCCTCCTTACATTCGTCTCCGACATTGTCGAAACCAATGCACATGACATCGGGTAACTGGTACGTCTTGTTATACATCTTAACTAGAGTCAATATATATATATACATATATATATATATATATATAGTGTCTAGTTTAGAGCTTTGTTAAAATATTTCCTCAAGGTTCATTACTCACAAATTCATATAAAACTTGCATTTGTTTTATATATTTCACATACACACATAAATAGTTTTATAGCACACAAAAAACAACACTTAGTTGACTGACCTACTGTAAAAAGTCAACTGAGTCTGTGTAAAATTTTTTTAAAAAACACTGACCAGTCAACTGAATACACCAGGTCAGTCGACTGAGTCTATGAAAATTTTTGTGGATGTTTTGAATTCAGTCGACTGGCCTAGCATAACCAGTCGACTGAAAACTACCACTGCCAATTTTTTGAATAGTCACTTCCTTTGATCAAGAGTTTTCTTCTTCCTGAATGGATGCATCTCTTAGCTATTAATCGACACCTATTACCAGAAGTCGTAACTCTTTATGCACTATATAAACACTCAACAATCATTGGTCAAATCACCTAATTTTCTAACCTCCCATGATCTATAGTGCTTTGCAATCTTGAGTTCATTATTCATAAACTCTCATACGATCATTGCAACTTGAGTTCATTATTCACAAACTCTCATACGATCAATGCAATCTTAATCTATAGAAAATTCAAGTGCATTACTACAACGTTATCCCATACACCAATCTCGTTTTTTGATTCATTTGGATTATGTTTTAAAAATTCTTTTAAGTTCAAAATTCTTTTAGCTTTATATAAATATTTGCTCCGAAACAAAGTTGAAACGTCCTTCATTCTGAGGTCTAAAAATAAGCGCTATTGATTCTGTAGTCACCAATAGTATTATTCTCTAATGAAAAAAAGATCAGTTAATAGTATTACTAACATCAAAACATAGGAATATGAAATTTTTTAAAAAACATAGGTTTCATTGACTGATTTCCATATTTATTACACAATCCCAAATGTGTGCAGGTTCAGATAAAATATAATTATTATAAAATACTCCAAAAGTGTCATATGAAGATGACCCATTGGTTTATCAAAGTTTACTACTAGAGAAATACAACTTTTTCCATTACGTACATTTAAAAAAAAGATAACACATCAGACATAAATAGACTCCTATTGTAATGGCCAGTAATTTCATCATTTTGAATCAGAAAGTTTAATTAATCTTAAATATTTAGATAATTGTTCTAAATTATGAATAATTCATTTTAATTATTATATAATGATAATAATAAGTGATATATAATGGTTTTGTAAATATATAAACTTGTTTTAATAAAGATATATCAACTTCTTTGCATTTTGGTAGATCGACGTCGTATTTTTATAAATGGATTTTAATATTATTTAATATGGTTTTATAGTATAAATAATATTATTTTAATTATTTAAAGATGATAAGAAATTTATTTTTAAGTTTTTCTTACATAAATAAGTCGTTTGATTGAAAACTGAAAATGTGACTGACATTCAACATTCAGATTTTCGATTTTTCGTCGAGCGGAAGTTGTTTCAAATAATTGCAAAGTTATTTGATACACATACACACATGCATGTACATACATATACATAGATATATGTATATACAATCGGTCACATCAATGGTTTTTAAATATCTAAATATGTATATACATAAGCTTCCTAATACGTATACAAATAAAAGTTTCATCCTTAAGAGTCACAAAGCAAACTTACAATCAACTACCCATCACCTTACACACCTACAACATGAAATGATGGAAGGCGCATGGAGAAGGCGTTCGATTGAAAGTTAAGGAGGGGAAGGGGTTATTGTGGTAGTTTCGTAGGACTTCTACCCTATAAATACACATGCATATCATCTTTCTTTCTTCACAAATTCACTTCACTTCACTTCTACTTCGTTTTCTTCTTGAGCTCTCTAATAGCTCTTCTTCAATGGCTTCGACCTCAAATCGCTTCAAAAAGTTGGCCAAACTCTAACTTTTCCTCATTAAAGTGCACAACCCATACCATCACCATCTCAAAGCTGAGCTTCCACCTCCAAATAAGATTAGCCGAGCATCACTAAGGTCTGGGGGAAAGTTCTATAAGCTTTGGTGTAGAGAAAGAGAAAAAACACATAGAGTCGGATAGCATGAAAGTAAGAACGATGCTTCTATCCTATTTCAATTTATCTTAAAATTATCTATGGTTGGTGCTATGAAAGTATACTTGCTTGATTAGCATAGTTTGGATGCTAAAATTATTGATTATTGGATGATTGCTTGCTTATGTTAATAATATGTTGACTTGGTTGAGTTAAGTAGAATTATCTTGATATTAATGTGAAAATAATATTCATCATATTTAAAATGATTGCTTTAAATATCCATGGTTAATTCATGAGAAATAGTCTTACTATATTCCGAAAATAATATGTGTATAAGGAGTATCAAACCTCTTTTGAATTTTAAATAAAAAAGATATCATTTTGGAAAATAGAAATGGTTTTGGAAAAGTAAAGAGGAGTAATTAATTTATTTGAAAAAAGTAAATCAAATTTTTTTGTTTTGAAATAATAGTTTAAAAGGTAGAAAATACATGGAATAATATCATATGGTTTAATACAAATTGGAATTAAAAAAAGGTGGAAATGGAATATTATAATAATACGATATTAAAGATAATGAATAAAGTGAAAATGAGATTTTAATGAAGTAAATAGTGAAAAATTGATTTAATATAGTTTAAAATGGTATTAAAATGATTTAAAAGCATTTTGGACAAGTTTTATGAAATTTGTCTAAAAGGTGAAAAGTAAGTCGTTGTGTTTCGACAGTTCGCGATTTCGCGACCTGAAAAGTTAAATGGATGTGTAGGATAAAATATGAGTTAGAATTCTTTGAAATAAGAATTACAGAGCCCTATGATCATAGTTTTGCAAATGAAAAAGAAAAATCAAAGATTCCATTTGGTACAGTTTGAAATATATCCAAATCAAGCTTTTAAAATCGTCAGGTTTTGGAAGTTTGTAAAATATTGCTTTCAACTATTTAAAATGGATGTTTTTAAAACTTTAAAAATATGAAATAAATTCCACAAACATGTTAAAATATCTTAAAAGGAATTTGAATTATAAAAATTGGCATATATGTAATGAAATTGGTGTTTTAACGTATAAAACTTTAATATCACTATTCACCGATAATTTAGCCATGAAGTTTGGTAATTGTTGAATAAATGATTTGAACTTGGGTTTTCTTTCAGAATTTGCTTAAATTTTTTTCAAATGATAAATCAAATATTTTTAAAAGTTTAAATTTGATCAAATAGCTTGACCGCCTTACGGGTGACAAAGAAAGGTAGTCTTTAGGCTGGTGTTGGGAAAACCAATTGTGTGCTCCCTCTGGCTATACGGACGGGCCTGACGGAGAGGATAGTTAATTTTATTTACTCTATTTGTGTTTTCTTAAGATAAAAGAAATGAGATTTGGATTTTCCAAAAAAGTTAGATAAGATTTAAAATAGGATTTTAATGGTAAAGAGAATATTCTAGTTGAACTCTATATTAAATTAAGAGGATGGAACTTACACTATCTGTGGAATTTAAAAGGTGATTTCACAGTTAGTCGACAAATAGTATAGGCTAAATGCAGAAATTAATAGTGAGTGTAATTAATCTAAAATTTATGAATCAATTTTACTTAGTGCTAATTAGTTTAGATATACATTAAAAGATGTCTTAAATAACATTATTTTAACCCATTAAAAGATATGTTTTACAAGTAAGTAATCTCCATTGAGATTGGAATTATACTAATAATAGAATATGAAAATATTTTCCTAAGTAATTAAAAGGAAATGATTTGGTATTTCCAAAGTTAAAAAGAGGTTTAATAATTCTGTATATCCCGAAAATACAAATAGTATAAAGACATATATCTCTAAAAGATATTTTATTGGATAGAAAGATATTGTCAAAAAAAATAATATTTTAAGAAAAAGTAGAAAAGAGGATTTAATGAAGAGGCTTAAAAAACTGTATACACATATACACATCTTTTTATCGATAATTAGCTCGGGGAGATCATGATCGGATTTGAATGATTCTTATTGTTAACGCTAAAAATTGAACGCTAACACCCCGGTGTGTAGAGTGTAGTTGTGAAAGCACCACCCGCTGGTACGGGAACCAGAGAAAAAGTAAGAATCACAGAAAAAGTATTAAAAGACACGATATTTATAGTGGTTCGACTTAAGAGAGAGCCTACGTCCACTTTAAACTCCTTTATTGCTGATATTATTACAACCCTTTACAAGATTCATCGATTACAACACACTTTGAGTTTGAAGTCATTTAGAACAAGTAGCCTCAACTTCAATGTCGATCAAAATCTTTGAATTCATGTTGAACATGTATGATTTCTTTGTGAAGTTCCTTGAAGCGTTCTTTGTATCTCAAAAGCTTTAAGTGTTGAAGTAGTTCGGAATGCAGCAGAGTAACGGCACTTGAAAATGAATGAACCAAAAGTCCTTTGCTAGTTGGAACTAGGGTCGTATTTATAGGCATTTTTCGGAGTTAGGTCGTAGGTCGTGACCGACCTAAGTTAGGTCGTAGGTCGTGGCTGACCTAAGATGCACTGATTTCTCTTTCACAAGAACACGCATGCTGATTTGTACAAGTCCTAGGTCGCGAGCGAGCTATCCCCCTGCGGCACAGTATAGGTAACTTCTTTACTCAGGTATTTAGGTCGTCAGCGACCTATCCTAGGTCGTGAGTACTTTTCTTACAGTTATAACTGAAGTCTTTAGGTCGCGACTTCCCTTAGGTCGCGAAGTATTCCTACTTCTTAGGTCGCAGCTCTCTGTTAGGTCGCGAAGCTTGATAGGTCGAAACATCTTCTGAGTCGCAGCCTTCCTTAAGTCGCAGCTCTCTGTTAGGTCGCGGAGCTTCATAGGTCGCGGCCTCCTTTAGGTCGCGATGCATTTTTAGGTCGTTCTCCTTTTTAGGTCGAGCCATTTTTAAGTCGTAGCCTTTTAGGTCGAGACATCTTCTAGTTCGTGGAGTCTTCTTAGGTCGTTATAACCTTTAGGTCGCCGCTATTTTTTAGGTCGTGGCCTCCTTAGGTCGCAACTACTTCTAGGTCGCTTCATTAGTTAGGTCGCTAGTAGTGGGGAGTTAACATTTGCCCCTCGAAGTATGTGACCAAGCTATAGGTCGCGTGCTTCGATTTCATTAACTCGTGCTCTGGAGGGTCGTTAGGTCGTAGACGACTTAGAGAGAGGATTAGGTCGCATGCTATCGATTCGTGTTCCACTGCCCCTGAATATAAATACCGTAGGTCGCTCCTTCCCTTCTTCATTTGCTTCAGCATCCATTCTACCATTAACAAGCTTTTGAACTTCTCGAGGGCGATTCCGATCAGCTCAATCTTCATTCTTTTCCATCATCAGATTGCGTAAGTGAATTCTATCAACATTCGACCACATCCATCATCAAACCACGAATATTCCACTTGTCGTTCTTAATACATTTCCGTATGCTGTGTTTTCCCATAAGTCACGATTCGATTAACCTTTTGATTGAGTTATCGTGGTGATTCTTGTGAATATGGCAATACATCAGATGTACGGTGGATTTGAGGCAATTTGAATTGGATTTTCGGGTGATTTGAATTAGCTGGTTTGTAAATTTGGAAGAGATGAGGAAGGCTCTAATGGGTTAACGAGTTAATGGAGGAGATGATGTGGCAACGTGTGAGTGGGGAATCGACCTTAGGGGTGTCTGTTTGAATGTGAACCATGCGACCTAATACTAGCGATCTAACTTTCTCTTGAATGAGATAAGACTTAAAGCAGAGCGACCTAAAGACGACATAAGAAAGTAACGACCTAAGTTTAGTGATGATTGAAATCTTAGGTCGCGGCCGACCTTATACTTTAACAAATCTGGACCATCTTAATCTGAACCAAGGTGCGACTTAAGAACTTGTTGACCTAAATCCCTGTGGCATAGAAATTAGGTCGCCGCCGAGTTAGGACATGAACAGATTTGCATTGAGCGACTTAAGTTAACCCCGACCTAGGTTAGGTCACCAGACGACTTAGGACTTGACAAATTTGCACATGAATTCCAAGAAGCACGACTTAACAAATTAACGACCTAACTCTTTCGCGGCATAGGCTTTAGGTCGCGGCCGAGCTAGGACTTGAACAAATTTGCATTGCTTTGGACCTTTTTAATTTGCACAGTGCGACCTAAAGGAGCTCTGACCTATGCTAGGTCGTTGGACGACCTAGGACTTGTGAAATTTTTTCTGTTAAATATGACATTTACAGAAGAATGGGACGAATATACTGTCACTGACCGCCCACATCGAATGACAGATTAGTCGATAAAGAATAATCAACTTAAATGAATTGTGTGAGTGAAATGTTGTAACTCAACCGACTCAAATGAAGCGTTAAAGCAAAGCTAGAATTTTGTTTGAATTAACACTGCACTTGAGTTTTAAATTAACAAGTCCTGAAATCTCACAATCGATCAGTTGCTAACTAGTTTAATTCCAGTTATTTTGCTTGTTATTTTTATTAGTTTTGCACAACACTTCACACTTTTAGGAAACGTGCACCTTCACATTTGAACATCCAGTTGCTTATATAGAATGACGTCTCAACAAGAAGAGATGATAGAACACGTCGAAGGGGCTTTCCCGATTGCTATTCCACTAGAGAACCCTCCGGAAAGAACTCCTACCCTTCTGAAACAGCGGGTGCTTAATCAATTATGCGTTCAATTTGGCATTGCCGAGGCAGAAGTTTTACTCCCTGGACCAAATGATTTTGCTGATAGACCACCTTCCGGTTTTGTTGCCATTAATCGCCAAATGTGCTTAAGTGGAGTAATTCCTCCCTTTAATGAATTTCTTCAACAAATCCTTCTTCGACTAACGATCTCTCCTTTCCAACTGCATCCCAATGGCTGTGCCATTTTGATGGGATTGTGCGTTCTGTTCAGGAGAACTCTTGACCGTCTTCCGAGTTTTGAGGAAATTTGTTACCTGTGCACTTTTGCGAAGAACAAGGACCACCCTTCAATTGTACTTGTAAGAGGTGCGAGGAACCGTAAACTAATTTTGGATTTGCCGGAGAGTGCACATGGTTTTTTGAATCAATTCTTCTATATTCGTTGCCCCGCAGGATTTTATGCAGACTGGAGAATAGGAAGTGAGATCTTCTTTCCCTTCTTTCTTCAATTTTATTCTAAGTTTTTCATGGTTCGTATTGCTAGATGCTGATTCCATTCCTTATTTTTACAGCACTTCCTCCTCCTTCTAGAGATTCCAGTCATAAGCCAGTCTTTGAAAGGCTAAGCATTGTGGCTGCTGAAGAGAGGAGCGCAAAATTTCTATTGACAGATGAACTTCTTCATCGGTTTGAGCTTTTACATTCTTCTCGTTCTACTAAACTTCATGAAGTTCCGACTGAAGTTCCCGATTCTCCGATGAAAACTCCTGATGCCCTGGTCTCTATTAAAGAGCACATGCGGGGAGGAACCTCTATAGAAACTTCACTAGTAAAATGTTCCACTCCAAGGGGTGATGCGGAGCCGTCTGAAAAGCCTGCACTTGCCCCCATAACTGAAGAAGAGGTGTCCCTTCCTCATACTGATAAGAACGTTGATCTTGGAGTTGATATTTTTGGGAGTTTAAGTGACATAATAGTCACTTCTCAAGAACTTTTTAGGGATGACCCTGTCATTACCAAAGTCACATCTCCAGCTATTGAAGCAACTTCTACTCTCAAGCACACTTCCACAGCCCCGGAAGTGCAATTTTCCACAATAACTACCACTACCCCTCAGTCGATGACTGGTTTGTAGTCTAGTTTGCCACGAGTAGTTTTACACGTCACACGCACTTAGGATGCACCTGACCTTCTTATTCCTGGTAGATTCTAAAACCTTGTTTTTAATTTCAGGTTCTCCAATGGGGCGGAGCGGCTCCTATTATGACGACTTTAAACAATACAGGAGACGTAGCCAATTCGACTATAGACGTCATCTCCCCGCTCGAAGAGAAACCGATGAAGAGAGGGCCATCAGAAAAGCAAATGAGAGACGAGCATATGAAGAACGTCACCGAAGAGAACAAGAAAGACATGACCCTCCTCACAGAGATGATGATATCCAAAAACGAAAGACTCGCGATGAGAGAGGTAAAGGTCACATGGACGATTCTTCTAGCAAGCGAGCTAAACTTACTGAAGAAACAATGCCGACAGTTTCTGAAAATGTTCCTGCTCAATCTCCTGCCCCCGTTCGTTCCGACATTCAAACAATCATCAACCGACCCGCATACCAAGCTGGGCAAGGTCCTTCCACTCTTCAAAGTCGATTCCCTCAGTGGTGCTTGAAAGGGGTTCGATTTGATCTCGACTTGGTTCCTCTTGACAAATTGGCTATGCTGCGAAATCTTGATACTGTCAGGACCGATATTGAAAGAATGTCGAACTGGCAAAAACTTGTCGATGAACTTCAGAGGGTTAACCGAGCCAATCTCGAGGCCATGCTCACAATGGAGAACGATAAGACTGAGTGGCAGAAGACTCTCGAGCAGCATGACGCCGAAATGAGAAGTATTGCTTCCTATAATGAAAAACTGGAAGCGGAAGTAGAAAAGCTTAAGGAAGAATTAGCTACTTCATCTACTTCCTATTCTCAAAAGGAGAGCATGCTTCAGCAACAAGTACGAGATGCGCATGCCAGTCAAAGGGCAGTCGAAGATAAGCTTGCATACAAAGAGAAGGTCATAGAAGAATATCGCGCTAAAACTTTATAGCTGCGAGAACAGACCGGCTCTCAAAGCTTGGAGATAGAGTTGTTAAAAACTCGACTTGCTATGGCCGAAAAGGAGCGTGACGAGGCTGTTGCCGGTAAACTCGCGGCCGAAGAGGCCCATCAAGCAACCAAAGCTGACATTGGCTCCACATTATTTGATTTTTATCTTCAATGTATCTTGGGGCGCGGCAGCCTTTCATTTCTGGGTACCAAATATGAGATTACATTGGCTGAAGTATGGGAGGCTGCCGTAGATATGCTTGGAGGCGCTGGTTACTCCGAAGATCATCTTCAAGAATATTATTTTGATGAGGCAACTCGGGAAGCACTAGCTAGGGGAAAAGAGCAGCTTGCTAAATTTCGAGCTGAAACGACAGGGGAGGGGTGCTCAGAGAAGGAAACGCTTGTAAATGCTCCTGTTCCTCCTTCGGTTTCAGCTGATGTTGATATAGCTGGCCCTAGCTCATCTTCTATTCCTCAAGATAAAACCGATCTCGGAGTTACAAGTCCCCATGTTGTAGAGAAGCCTCAGGAGAGCACCGAAGCCCAGGATTATGAGATTGAAATGATAAAGACAACCGCCGCAGGTAACTTTATTGCTGGACCAGTTCAAACTGATTGCTTGTTCACTTCCCACGACCTTGATGAATTTTTTGACTATCTCCTGAATATTAATGAGCCTCTATCTCCTCTTTTTACTGACTTTAACCTCTTTTCTCCTGTAGAGAAAGCATCGAGCATCGTTCAGACTTCGTCTTCTCCGGTGATCCCTCTTCCTTCTCTTCAGGTGACTCCTCCTTCTGCTTCACAGCCCGGGTCACAAGAGGAGCAAATAGAGGCTCTTCATGGCAAGAGCAGAAAGACGAGGGACTTGAGGGAGGTGAGATATCTCCGGAGCGGACTCCTTCTGATGACATAATTTTGTCTGCTCTTGCTACTCCAGGGAGTGAGTCTTCTTCGAAGAGGAGAAAGAAGCACGGAACGTCGAAGAGGAGGGGGAAGAAAATCATTGCTACTGAAGACGAACCAGAAGTTGCACCGGTTGCACCTCCCTCTCCTTCTTCCCTTATGCCTACAGATAGACTTGAAAAGCTAATCATTCGGCCGGGAAAAGGGTCCAAAGGTGGTAAGAAGAAGTGAAGAGTCGGGCTTCGGGATTTTTGATTCCTTTTTTGTGTAATGGTCGGATGTTGTGCAGGCACCGGCCCCTGCTTTTTTATTTTGAAACCTGTATCTGCAATTGAATAAAATGATCCTTTATTCGTACAGACTCTTGTTTGAATTTAAGAATGCATTTATTATTCATTTTTGCACAAGTTTATTTATATGATATTGCGGTGAGCTTGTGGTATGTTGTTTGAGCGTACTTTACCGATGTAGCTATACCATTTTGTATGTAACTATACTATACCATGTTGCCCCCATACCATAAGCTTGCTGCAATATTTTATACTTTGAGGGGACTTGCACTCTTATTTTCTGAAGAATAATTACTTCATTCTTGAAGAAATTTTTCGTAGAGTACAACTTCCTTCATATAAGTTTTTACGCTTTGTCCTTCGAAGAAATCACTTTTTTCTTTCGCTTATGTACGCATTTTGCCAAGTGAATTCTTCTATGTGGTAAAGCGGGCCTCTGAAGGGTTCTTTAACTTTCTTCCTTTTTTTTTGAGGAAGGTTATTTTCTAGAATAGGTAAATCACTCTTCCTTTGAAAGTTAAAGCAAGCTCTTGATGAGGATTTTTTTTTTAAAATAGAAATTTGTACCTCTGAGGAGGGATTTTTCACGTTTCCACACTTGGAAGTTTTATTTCAATCTTGGTGAAACGTGTACCTCCAAAGAGTTGTGCCTTTGAAGAAAGCCTTTTCACGTTTCAACACTTGGAAGTTTTATTTCAATCTCGGTGAAACGTGGGCTTCCGAAGAGGTCTTTCTTCTTGATTGTGTCTCCGGGAGGGGTTTGTACCTCTGAGGAGGGATTTTTCACGTTTCAACACTTGGAAGTTTTATTTCAATCTTGGTAAAACGTGTACCTCCAAAGGGTTGTGCCTTCGAAGAAAGCCTTTTCACGTTTCAACACTTGGAAGTTTTATTTCAATCTCGGTGAAATGTGGACTTCCAGAAAGGTCTTTATTTTGTTTTGCATTTCAACTTTGGTGAAGTGAAATTCCGAAGAGCGGCTGTTACACTTCAACTCCTGGTGAAATGTGCCTCCGAAGAGGTCTTTATTTTGTTTGCATTTCAACTCTGGTGAAGTGAAATTCCGAAGAGCGGTCGTAACGCTTCAACTCCTGGTGAAATGGGCCTCCGAAGAGGGCTTTTATTTTGTTTGCATTTCAACTCTGGTGAAGTGAAATTCCGAAGAGCGGTTGTTACACTTCAACTCCTGGTGAAATGGGCCTCCGAAGAGGGCTTTTATTTTGTTTGCATTTCAACTCTGGTGAAGTGAAATTCCGAAGAGCGGTTGTTACACTTCAACTCCTGGTGAAATGTGGCTCAGAGAGGGTTTTCATCGCCTGGAAGTTACTCTCTCATGGTTGGAGGGTCATGACTCCTCCAATCTTTTTTGTTGAGTAGAGAACTTTCTTTTTTGTGGCGTATGACCCATTAGAGGTCTTTATCCTCCGAAGAGTTGTGCCTCCGAAGAGGACTTGTGCTGCCGATGATGGCTTTGGTTGTTCCCTTGTCCACTTGCTTATGCCTTTTCAGCGATCCTCTTTTTTTTTTTTTTTTTTTTTTTTAGCTTTCATTCCCTTTGTTTAATCCAAGGAAGTGTTCTTCATTGTCAGGCAAGTTCATGAGAATGGGCATTAGCTTCTTAATTGGATGTTTGTTTGTTCAAACGATCTCAATTTATTAGCAAAGGCCCATTTCTGTCGAAATCATAGGCCGTTCAATTGAAGTACTTCCTATCTAGGATTTGAATTCGGGGTTTTTGTGACTCGAAATTTGGCGAGAACCGCTTGGTCTTATTATGTGCAAGTTTCACTTCTATTGTCTGCAAAAATTTAAATCGACATTTCAGCAATACATTCTATGTACTTTTTATATCGAAAATAAAGCAAACATGTAATAATAATAAGGAACACAAGATTTATAGTGGTTCGGCCAGGAAATTGGGCCTACATCCACTTTATATTCTTTCATTATTTACTTGCATCAGTTTTACAATTGCCTTTAATTACAAGAATCATACATTCATAACTCTTTTTACAATATTCCAACAAAATTTTCAAGTAAAGTATGGACGCAAGTGGTTTCTGTTCCATGCCCTTGGAATTTGATCTCCTTCAACAGTAGTGAGTTTGAATGTGCCGTCAAGAAGCTTCTGACCTATGACATATGGTCCTTCCAAATTTGGCCCAAACACACCTGTCGCTGTCATAATTCTCTTAAGGACTAGGTCTCCAATCTCAAAGCTGCGTTGGCGAACTTTGGAATTGAAATGTCTGGCTATCCTTTGCTGATGAGCTGCAATTCTGAGATTAGCCTCATCTCTTTTTTCATCAAGGAGATCTAGCGCTTCAAGCTGTAGATTTTCGTTTTCTGCTTGATTGAAATGGATTCTTCTATGTGAAGGGACCTCTATTTCTACCGGAATCATTGCCTCTGACCCGTATGTCAATGAAAATGGGGTGTGTCCAGTCGCAGTTTTGTGAGTGGTTCTGTATGCCCATAGTGCCAGTGGTAGCTTATCGACCCAACCAACTTTTGCTCTTCCAAGTTGCTTCTTGATGGTTGACTTAATAATTTTGTTCACGGCTTCCACTTGCCCGTTTGCCTGCGGATGAGCCACTGCTGAGAAGCTTTTCCGGATTTTGAATCGCTTGCAAAAATCTTGGAATTCTTCACTTTCAAATTGAGTACCATTATCTGTAATTATTTTTTGAGGCACACCATATCTGCAAATGATGTTTTTAGTCACAAAACTTATCATCTTCTTTGAGGTGATAGTAGCCAGTGGTTCAGCTTCTGCCCACTTAGTAAAATAATCTACAGCAACAATGGCATATTTAATTCCAGATTTGGCAGTTGGTAACGGTCCTACAAGGTCTATCCCCCATATTGCAAACGGCCATGGACTGACCATCTGTGTGAGTTCAATGGAAGGAGCTCTAGGAATTTTGTTGAATCTTTGGCATCTGCCACATTTTCGGGAATACTCTGCTGCATCTCGATTAATTTCTGGCCAAAAATATTCGTATCGGAGAATTTTCTTTGCTAATGTTTGGCCACCTGAATGATCACCACATTCTCCTCCATGTACCTCCGCTAGGATTGTTCTGGACTCTTCCCTGGATACACATCGAAGTAATGGCATTAAGAATCCCCGTCTGTATAATCGGCCATCCTGGATTATATATCGAGAGGCTTTTCTCAGTAGCTTTTGTCGTTCTTTTGAGTTCCCTGGTAAAGATCCATTAAGCAGATATTCTGTTATCGGAGTCATCCATGATTCTTGCTCTTGAGACATGCTCATGATCCAATCAATATCCATCTCATCAATACTTCGAGTCGACAGGACCTCCACTGGAGTTAACCCCAGAAATTGAGCTTCGCCTGTGCTAGAATACTTTGCGAGAGAATCTGCTTTCATGTTTTCTTCTCGAGGAATGTGACTTATCATGTAATGATCGAAATCACCCAGGAGTTCCCAAGCCTTTGACAAGTAGGCGGGCAGATTCCCCCCTTTTGCCTGGAATTCCTTTTTGACTTGGCATACAATAAGCTGAGAATCACTGAAAATCTGTAACGCTCGGATGTTTAATTCTTTATCAATCCTTAAGCCAGCGATAAGGGCTTCGTATTCTGCTTCATTTTTTGTTGAAGGAAATTCCAATCTTAGTGCATAGCATAATGATCGTCCTTCAGGGGTCTCAAGTATAACTCCGGCCCCAGAACAGTAGTCATTTCTCGCGCCATCGACATATAACTTCCATTGTATTGGGGGATCGTCGATCGTTTCCTCCTCACCATTACCCTTATCCGTGAATTCTGCGATGAAATCTTCTAAAGCCTGTCCATTGATTGCTTTTCGGGGATGATAAGTGATGTCATACTGACTGAGTTCAATATTCCACTTTAGAAGACGACCCGAAGCCTCAGGGCGAAACAGGACTTGCTTTAAAGGTTGATCAGTGAGGACTCTGATAGGATGAGCTTGGAAATATTGCCTCAACTTTCTAGATGCAATTAGTAGGCAATAGGCGAGTTTTTCCAACTTAGAGTAATTCATCTCTGCCCCAGCGAGTCTTTTGCTGATATAGTAAACTGGATGTTGAATCCTCTTGTCTTCCCGTATCAGCGCTGCACTTAAAGCATGAGATGATACTGCTAAGTATATAAGAAGATCCTCGCCATCGCCAGGCCTAGAAAGTATTGGAGGCGTTTCCATATGGCGAATCAATTCATCAAAGGCTTTTTGGCATTCGGGAATCCAATCGAAGTTTTTCTTTCCTTTCTTTAGGGCATCAAAGAATGGGATGCATTTATCTGTGGCTTTGGAAATGAACCGACTCAAGGCCGCGACTTTTCCATTGAGACTTTGCAATTCCTTCTTTGTTCTAGGAGCTTTGATTTCCTTTAAGGCGGTAATTTGAGATGGACTAGCCTCGATGCCCCTTGCGCTCACGATGAAACCTAGAAACTTGCCGGATTCCACTCCAAATGAGCATTTCAAAGGATTGAGCTTCATTCCGTATTTTCGGAGGACTGCGAACATGTCCGCTAAGTGTTCTATGTGATCCACTGCTTTCGTAGACTTTACTAACATGTCATCGACGTAGACTTCCATAGTCTTGCCTAATTGCGGTTTGAACATAGCATTAACAAGTCTTTGGTATGTTGCCCCTGCATTCTTCAACCCGAAGGGCATAACTCTGTAGCAGTAAAGACCAATGTCAGTGATAAAGCTTGTGTCCTCCTGATCTGGCTTATGCATCATGATTTGGTTGTATCCGGAGTAAGCATCCATGAAAGATAACAATTCGTGTCCCGCTGTTCCGTCTACCAGTTGATCGATTCTGGGTAATGGGAAGCATTCTTTGGGGCAGGCCTTGTTTAGATCTGAAAAATCGATGCATACTCTCCATTTTCCGTTGGCTTTCTTAACCAGCACTGGATTCGAAACCCAATTCGGATAGGTAGATTCTTTGATAAAATTATTTTCCATGAGTCGATCAACTTCTTCTTTTAATGCTGCCGACCTTTCTGGACCTTGAGTTCTCCTTTTCTACTTCACAGGTGTAAATTTTGGATCAACATTTATAGCGTGTACTGCAACTTCTGGGGATATTCCGCACATATCTGCATGAGTCCAAGCAAAAACATCCAAATTTGCCTTTAAAAAGATATTAAGATATTCTGAATTGACGCATTAAGTTGTGAACCCACATTCAACACCTTGTTTGGGTCCTTTGGGTCAACAGGTATTGGTATTGTCGTTTCCACTGGTACCACTCTATTTTCCCCTGCACTGACTTTTCTAAGATCCATCTCATTCCTTGCTCCGCTGTGCTCGCCAGTGCAGGGTCCGCCCTGTAATTGCTACAAGGCTGGTTCTTTGATGCGGACTGGGGCTGCCGCATTCTTTCCCATTTCTCTTTTTCTGGTCTCTCGTAGCTCTGTTAGATAACATTCCCGCCCCGCATTTTGATCTCCTTTTATAACTCCCACTCCATTATCTGTGGGAAATTTAATGGTGAGGCACCATGGGGCCAGAACAACTTTGAATGCTGCGAGAGTTGGACGGCCAAGGAAAGCATTGTAAACAGAAAATTCGTCGACAATCACAAAAGTTTGCTTGCGGACCACTTTTCTCTCTCCTTCTCCAAGTTCCACAAACAAATCAATGGTTCCTACCCGCTGCTTTGGCTCCCCAGTGAAGCCAGCGATTTTCTACGATGAGGCTTGCACATCAGCCATGGGGATCTTCATTTGGTCGAATGTTTTCTTGAAGAGGATATTGCAGGATGCGCCACAATCAATGAGAACTCTTCTGACAATAGCTGGCCCGATACCAGCCGAGATGACTAAGGGATCCAAGGTAGGAGCTTCAATACCTGCGGAATCCCTAGCTTTGAACACAATATCATCATCGAAAGTTCTTTGTTGTTTCAGGGGCATAGCACCTTCCAAAACGAATACATCTTCCTCGGTCGGAATATACTTCGAAGCTCGGGTATACCTTTCCATCTCACCCCAGCTTCTGCCTGCTGGGTGAGGTCCTCCTGTAATGACATTGATAATGGGCCTTCCAGATTCATGCCCTGCAGCCTTCTCACCTGTCCTAGGCTGATGAGCAGGAGCTTGTTGCCCCTGACTAGACGAAGCAGGATTGTTGCTATTCCTTTTCACAAATTGCTGCAGCTTGTTTTCCCTTAGCAACTCTTCAATTAGATTTTTCAACTGGCGGCATTCGTCGGTCTCATGACCGGGTTGATTATGAAAGCGGCAGAACTTGCCACTCTGTATAGCCTTTTTCCCGGTTCTCAGAGGAAGAGGTTTAGGAAAATCAACAGAATCTTTAGTGGCAAGGTAGTACGCTCCGGCGTGTCTGATAAAGGAGTATACTCTGATGGCTTGAAGGATCGGGGCTGCTTCAGATTAATCTGTTTCTTCCCATTGTTATTTTCCCTTTTTTGCCCTACAGATTCATTCTTGCGTGGAGCAACAGTGTTATCTTCAACGTTTTCCAACACTGCCTTTACCGGTACGGGACGGCTTTCCAAGCGTATGAATTCATCTGCTTTTTTATAGAATTTTTCAAGGGAATTTGGTTTCTTCATGTTTAGCCATTTCCCAAATTCGCTCGACTTGTCAATAGCCCTCATCAGATAAGTCAAGATCATCCGTGGTTCTGCATTGTCTACCTCGGCCAGCGCTATATTAAAGCGATTCAAGAAAGATCTGATAGTTTCACCCGGATTCTGTTCTAAACTTGACAACGACATAATATCCTTGGCTTTTGAAGCGTATAGTCTGAACTGCTCCTTGAACTTCCGGGTTAAGTCAGAAAACTGATCGATAGATCGGACTGGCAGCTTGGTGAACCAAAGCAGAGCTACACCTTCCAGGTATACAGGAAAATATCGGCACTTTATTTCATCAGAAGCCCTGGCATCTGTCATGTGCCAATCATACTTATACAAGAATTCGTTCGGATCACTTGTTCCTTTGTAAGCTGGAATGGCTGGAGGGACAAACTTCCTTGGGAATTCAGCCTTTAAGATTTTCTCTGTAAATGGAGTTTTACTTGGGGCAAAACCCCATTCTTTCTCGTCTTGAACCCTCTGCATACTCTCTTTCATGATTTGTCGGACCATTCCAGAAAGATACTCCTCATCATGCCGAGTTCTAGATCCACCAACCTCAGGGAGTGTTTGTTCAAAGGGGCTAGCAGCCCTTTCAGGAGCATTCCTTTCTTCAGCTTCATGAATGTTGCCAGCAAAGTTCCTTTCATTACCTGCCGGTTGACGGTTTGCCCCAAGCAAATCGTTCAACCTATTCAGAATTAGGGCATTTTGGGCATTATGAGCTTCGAATTGTGCATTTTGGGCATTTATCCGCTGGTTCAGCCCTAAGATTGCAGCATCCAGCTCTGCCTTTGTAACTCCGACAGTTGGAGTTGCTTGATTCGATACAGGGGAAGCGGAGGTTCCCTCTTGAGCATTTCCAGATCTTATAGATCTACTCTTTCTACCCGGAGCCATGATTTCGGATAAACTTCTAGTCTTTAGAGAGGTTACTTCGACAAACTTTCGTGGAGCAATGATGACGATTTGCCTGAGTTCAATTCTCAGTGAAAGCACCAAAAATGTTAACGCTAAAAATTGAACGCTAACACCCCGGTGTGTAGAGTGTAGTTGTGAAAGCACCACCCGCTGGTACGGGAACCAGAGAAAAAGTAAGGATCACAGAAAAAGTATTAAAAGACACGATATTTATAGTGGTTCGGCTTAAGAGAGAGCCTACGTCCACTTTAAACTCCTTTATTGCTGATATTATTACAACCCTTTACAAGATTCATCGATTACAACACACTTTGAGTTTGAAGTCATTTAGAACAAGTAGCCTCAACTTCAATGTCGATCAAAATCTTTGAATTCATGTTGAACATGTATGATTTCTTCGTGAAGTTCCTTGAAGAGTTCTTTGTATCTCAAAAGCTTTAAGTGTTGAAGTAGTTCGGAATGCAGCAGAGTAACGGCACTTGAAAATGAATGAACCAAAAGTCCTTTGCAAGTTGGAACTAGGGTCGTATTTATAGCCATTTTTCGGAGTTAGGTCGTAGGTCGTGACCGACCTAAGTTAGGTCGTAGGTCGTGGCTGACCTAAGATGCACTAATTTCTCTTTCACAAGAACATGCATGCTGATTTGTACAAGTCCTAGGTCGCGAGCGACTTATCCCCCTGCGGCACAGTATAGGTAACTTCTTTACTCAGGTATTTAGGTCGTCAGCGACCTATCCTAGGTCGTGAGTACTTTTCTTATAGTTATAACTGGAGTCTTTAGGTCGCGACTTCCCTTAGGTCGCGAAGTATTCCTACTTCTTAGGTCGCAGCTCTCTGTTAGGTCGCGAAGCTTGATAGGTCGAAACATCTTCTGAGTCGCAGCCTTCCTTAAGTCGCAGCTCTCTGTTAGGTCGCGGAGCTTCATAGGTCGCGGCCTCCTTTAGGTCGCGAAGCATTTTTAGGTCGTTCTCCTTTTTAGGTCGAGCCATTTTTAAGTCCTAGCCTTTTAGGTCGAGACATCTTCTAGGTCGTGGAGTCTTCTTAGGTCGTTATAACCTTTAGGCCGCCGCTATTTTTTAGGTCGTGGCCTCCTTAGGTCGCAACTACTTCTAGGTCGCTTCATTAGTTAGGTCGCTAGCAGTGGGGAGTTAACACTTATCTTAAAGCCACTTCGAATCAATATGTGTGTTTAAACGTAAAGACATATTTAAGGCAATGATCTTGAAGAAGAATATCTTCATAATGTAGAGCTGCTTGACACTAACTTCATGATTCACATATTACATACATATGGTGGCAGTAGTCCCTTTATTTTGATATCTCAATCCAAGGGCTACGCGGTACTAATCCTAGGGTTAATTCCCAAACATGATGTAGTAGGAGTACCTTCAGTTTGTCCTATTTCTGGACAACTTGTATGGATGAATTTCTAATATTGCATTTCTTAGACCACGTATATTGTTTTTTACAAATGTACATCTATTTGGTGGTATAGGATGTAACCCCTCTTATACGCAACATCCTTCCCCGAGACGTATGATTTTGAGTGTTGTATTTTTGTGGAAACTAATTAGTGTGTCATCGAAAATGGTAATATAGCATTCAAATTGGCAATTTTCATGTGAAAGGTAAAACGTTACCTCAAGCTTTACACATTGGCTATGGAAAAAACAGGGTAGATACAGTATGGCTAAGCGGGTCGCTTTTATTAGGAGATATTCATCACCTTTCTAGATTACCCTATATATTTTAGGTTTGTTATGTATGTGGTACCATGGATATGGCAGAAGCGACTAAGATGATGACGTATTCAGTCCTATTTATGGTAGAGGTAGACCAGTTCTATGTAGGTAGAGGGCGGCGAGGCTGTGCATCGATACATTCCTCTAGAGATGTACCGTTGGAAGGTAGTCCCTTTCCTTGTCATTGTTGGAAATCCATTATGTAATAAATGCCTTTATTGTTTTAATTGTAGAACGTAGTATGATGGAAATTAATTAATGTAACAATTTTGACTAGGATGAATATGTTATTTAAGGGTCTTTAAAGATTGTTTAGAAATAATATTAAATAATTTGATAAAAAAATTTAGTTATCATAAGGTAAAAACCCGTCTGTGTTTTTATGCACCGTGGTCTCATGAGATACTCTTCTTTTTAAAGGTTCTGCTTGACATCAAAGTTGATCTATAACATTGTCTATATATTTATGATTTTTGTTTCTCACACTGGTTTGCCGGACTAATCCGGTTATTTTTAATTCTCGGTTCAGATCCGAATAGTTTCAGGATTAGCTAAAGACACTTGGATTTTCCAAAGGATAGTAGGAAATCTTCATCAACGTATGTACGTAATTTTTTCCATAGTGGTTATTGTTTTTCAACATCTTTAAGGATGGGTATTTATAAATGTCTAGGCTGATCCTAAAGTAGTCTCTGATATATGTATTTAAAAATATTTTCCACCTTAAAGATTATGAAAATAATATATGTTATTCCATTTGTTTGAGATTCTATTCTATCGGTAATTTCTTTTACCCTTAACAATCGGTTTTTCTAGCACTTGAATGCTCGACACGCAATATTATGGATGTATTAGTGTCAGTTGTCGAGGGTCGAAAATCCTGCGTCACATTTAGTATCAGAGCTTAGGTTGAGCAAACACCTGAGCCTGGTAGGTGTAAAGTCCTATCGAAGGTAGGGTTAGTTGTATCCTATGATGAGTAACTCATTAGAGATAGAGTAAGTGATACCCTGGAATTAGTTTGAGCGTAGTAAATATAAGTGCGTATTTGTTAATGCTATATAAAAGTGATTTTCTTTTTGGAGAATTGGTAAATGAAATAATTTTACTTAGAATTATATTTTGAATATAAAGTAATATCCTTCAAATGATATAGTTATTTGTGCAATGTTTGGTTGTTAAGGAAATAATAATATTTAGTTATTACCATGAGTTGGTTAAAACACATAAATTATTATAGGAACATCTTCTGATTAGAATTTCACAGTTTGATTATAAGATGTTTCATAAAGATGATAGTTTAAGAAGTTAAGCTAGTAGGAAACTTGTTAAAATATGACATTAGATTCAGGTTAGAAAGCTAAAAAGCTTAGTATATGTTTCTAAGTGTTTCGTTGTCTATTATAGAAGCCATCTAATTATGTTAGGAATTATTCCAAAGGAGAATCCTCAAGAGCAAATTGGGAAGAAAAGGATGACTTAATAATCCTTTCTAGTGACGACAATGGAATAGAAAAAAGGTCACCTGAAATCCATATTCCACAGTTAAAGGAAGAGTTTGATAAACATGCCCGTTATGATGAGGATGGGTATCCCATGGTTACAATGCTAGTAGAACCTGAAACTCTAGAATTAGTATTATTATCTAGTTACAAAGAAGTGATCCAATTAACAAATGATGTATATTTAAGTTAGGGATTGCAAGACAAAATGATGTGGGCAACAGATCCCGAAGAACCTTAACCTGAAGAAGTTCTAGAAGAGAACCCCAATATGATGGTGGAAAGGAATAGCATAGATTCAGTAGCATACGATGCATAGATGGATGACATCACTAACGAATCAGAAGACAACAAAGACGACCACATTATCTGGGAGATGGGCATTCCCATATTCGAGGGAGTGTCGTGCATTACAGGTATTAATTGTGAAGGAATAATAGAGAATGAGGAAGAAGAAAAGGTTTCAGACAACCTTCTGGGAAACCTTGTTTCTTAACCTTAGGTTCCCTTGGGATAACCTTGGCATCCTGTAGGATGGAATCTTAAGAACAAAGAAGATGGCATATATGATGATGAATAGAAGGAAGGCGAGTTTGAAGTAGTAATATTCTTAGATTCGAATGGCCTATCGACGTCCGAATCTGATTGATTTGATATGCCTTTTAGTAAGGTTGGAATTTTTAATATCAAATCCAAACTCAACTGTATGTTGGAATATGATTCCATATTGTGTTTGTGAAGATAAAACGCAGCATATATCATGGCCAAAATGATTCACAAACTCTGACAAATCAAATTGAAAAATATATCGATACACAAAGGAAAATAAATGCTTGTGTTACTGATATTAAATTTTTGATTAATTAGATAAATATCCTATTAATTAATAATTTATTCTAATACTAACTGTCTTTTTTGCAGTCGTGGAACTGCGAGAAAACACAAATTTTGAAATCTTCAAAATTGCAATACAACAACTCATATCCCTTGGCTGGAAAATGGGATATATCAAAACTCAAGCAAATAATGCTAATGAGCATTGAATATAACTCTGTAATTATAACTGCAATTTAATTTGTACAATCGCTAAGCTACAGTACAAAAATAACCAATAATCTAGTTTTTTGCAAACTTATCTACAACAATTAATAATAGTTATAGATATATCTGCAATTATTAGCAGCATTTGACCATTTTTGGTGCACTTATTCACTACATATGGTGAATTATCGGCAATTATTAGAAACAATTACATATTTATCTGCAGTTAAAATTGGAAAACTGAACATTGGTCTACAATTATTTACAATAATTGAAAATATATCTACAATGTTGCATAATACTTGCAAATTTTTCTACCATTATTTAAATATTCTAAAGATTTTATTTTGATTCAATTCTTTATTTCAGGACTTTCAAGGAAAGGAATTAAAATTGGTAAAAGAATCAGTTGAAAAAAGATGAAGAATATGAAGTGTTATACAAAAAAAGAGAAGAAAAATATATATAAATAATAAGAAAACTTGAATTGGACAATAGAAAACTTCAAGCAGAAAATACACTACTAAGAAAGCAATTGAGATACAATGTGGAAACATCATCGTCCACAGAATCTGAGAATGTAGGGCTACCAATAAAAGAAATAAGTGGTAGCAAACTAAACTCCTCTGATGAAAATGAAAGTGAAGAAAATGAAGAAAGTGAAGATGAAAAAACAGAAGAGAATATGTCATTTGGTAATACTTTCAATATTATATTGTTTTCCAACAAGAAAATAAAAATTTAAAATATTTGATGATATATCTGCAATTATTCTTACTATAAGACAAAATCATTTTTAAAGAATAAATGCAGATATTATTGCAAAAATTATTAAAAAGTGTAGCACATTCTTAATTTTTTACATAATACCTTGCAACATAACATATAAAATACATAACTATTTCGAAAATTCCAAAGTCTTGAATTGCAAACATATATTTCAGCTCAAAGGACAGAAGAAAAAGAAAATCAAACAGATGTTCAAATTGAAGACCAAAATGTTGAAGATGAATCTAAGTTTTTGGAGGAAGACAAAGATGAAGAAAAAGAAGAACAAGATGTAGACAATGAGGAAAAATAAATTTTGAAGAAAAACATAAAGATCCAGATGATGATAAACAAACAAAAAACAGCTGAGGAAAATAAAGCAATTGAACTAAATCCTTTATTTGGTAATGCTTTGAATAATTATAGTTTTCAACAAGACTGTAAAAATTAAACAAATAAATTGATATATCCGCAAATATTCTTCTTATTATAATAAAAGTATGAAGAATAATTGCAGATTTTAATGCAACAACTGTTGGAAAGTGCGGCATATTCTTACTTTTTCACAATTATTCACAAAAATTATATTAGCCAACAACCAATAATTGTATTCCAAAAACCAATAATGAAATATTAACCAACATTCAAATAAATTTCAGGTGAAAGCATTCAAAATTATCCACAGTTACAAGGAAAACAAGCAGAAGTTGAAATATCTACTTCAGCAGAAAAAAACTGAAGAAATCAAAGAAAAAACATTGGAAATTGAAAAGCAAAAAAGGTATAAATCAGCAGAAGAAGTGGATTTCCAAACCAAGAAGAAAGAAAAAAAAGGAAAAACAGCAAGTACAAGTCCTACCAATAATAGCTGAAGAATATGAATCTGAACCTAGATCAAAAGAATTATCTACTAGTACGAAGATAAATGTCAGAAAAAGATCAAATGTACGAACTCTACTTGAAGAAAAAATCAAGCTGCTTGAAGACTTCTTTAGTAACTCTGACCTCAGGTAAAGCTGTATAATTCTTTTAATAGCCAAGTATACCAATAATTGCTCAAATAAAAGTAATTATTTAAATTTCCTAATGACATATCGACAAATATTTAAAAAATGCAAACATTTAGTAATATTGATCATTGTATCACATCAAAAGTGCATACTTAAATGGAGACGATGACATTATTATAAATGGAACAGCACTTGGTGAACTTATTATAGGAAGATTTCTTGAAGGCCAGGTAGAACTTTACTAAAAAAATTCCATTTATTAGCAAATTTTCATTGGACTTGCTGTTTTATCTGCAAAAACCCATTCATCCACAACAACTCCATTTATCTACATATTTATCAGCAATATTTCTTTAAACTTATTGTTTTGTCAGCAAAATTCCATTTATGCAAAATAAATACATTTATCTCCAGATTTTCCAGCAAAATTTAATCAAACCTGTTTTTTTATGCAAAATTCCAAGAACTTATTATTTTTTCGCTAATCATATTATATTCTTCTGTCAACAAATATAATATCTCTATTTCCATATAATAATTTTTGTAGATCTTTGACTGGTATTCACATGAATTGCATAAAGTTCATGCAGAAAACTTGTACTTCAAAGTTTACGCTACTATAAGTTTTATAATCTTCTACTGAAGAATTTGTTTAAATGTTCATATATTCAATTGTCTAATATATTCTCCTACAAACATTTCTACTGAAAAATTCAAAGAATGTAACACAAGCCCTAATTGATAATGTTGTAGCTAAAATTTTTGCAAACTGCAATAAAATGTTCTTCCCTATCCACCGAAAATCACATTTTACACCGTTGGAGTTTATTAAACAAGATAGAATATTGATTCACTACGATTCCATAAAACTACAACATGAAGGAGAACATCAGAAGGCAGCAAGAAAGCTGGTATGTAAATTAAAAAAAATGAATAAATCAGAGAAAAATAAATTGTGTAAAAAAATATTTGTTTTTTATAGAGAGTTTATATCTCTGCCTTACTAAAGAAATTGGAAAAAGCAAAGCATGAACCATCAAAGCAAATCACTTTTGCTAACAGCCTACAAGAACATTCTTATATGTAAGTACACAACAAAAAAATTTACAAATATTTCCATATCATAGAACATTTCTTTTAACAACTATGTAATATTTGTTAATCATTGCAGAGTTGACTGTCATGTTTGTGATGAATATTATGAAACAAAGAAGTGAAAGCAAAAAGAAATCAACAATGATGACCCTGAATTCACATATGAAGCTATGGATTAACAAAGAGCTGAACTAGCACATCAAATTCTTTCTTGCAAACCTTACAGTTGGAGCTTAGAAGAAAGATTGACACAAAAGTTTTACTTTGTGAAGAAAACCAAAATATTTGATGTATCAAACTATAATATTTTCTGTAAGAATACTTAAATGTATGTACATATTTTAGCAAAATTGTGTAGTTGAAAGACAATATTAAGGTGTTAACAAAATAGTAGCCTTCATTACCAAAAAATTTACATATAAATTTCTTACATTTGTATTCAGCAATAAATGACAATATCTGCAGATATGTCGACAAAATTTTAGCTATAATAAATACTTGCTCTTAATTATTGTAGAAATGTCAGCAATAAAAGCATATATCTGCAGATATCTCAGTAAATATTTATTTATTCTAAATTCTTGCTTATAATAATTTTAGAAATGTTAGCAAAAAAGCATATATATGCAGATATCTCCAAAAATATTTAGCTATTTGAAATTCTTACACCAAATAGTTGTAGAAATGCCAGCAATAAAGCATATACCTACACATATCTCCACAAATATTTAGATATTGGAAATTCTTGAACCAAATTATTGCAAAAATGTCAGCATAAGAAATAGATAGGTGCCTCCCTCCATATTTATTAACAAAATTTGCACATACTTATGGATACATCTTATTTATTTCGTGCCAACAATTATAAAATTATCATTTTCATATAAAAAGCAGTGTTCACAAAAGAGGGTATAAAAAGTAGACAAATATTCAGAAAAACTGCAGAAATATGTGCAATTAATTGTAATAATTGCAGAAAATACCGCAACAATGATTAATTAAAGCATACCATGATTAATACATTACAAACATTAAACATCCAACCTAAGGACAGAGAAAAACCGTTAAAGTGAACAAGAAAAACATAAACTCAACTCCATACATTTTAGATTTCCTAAATAAAAGA
Organism: Allium cepa; assembly: GCA_030765085.1. Lineage (NCBI taxonomy): Eukaryota > Viridiplantae > Streptophyta > Magnoliopsida > Asparagales > Amaryllidaceae > Allium > Allium cepa. The sequence goes on from CM060941.1 coordinate 600,474,986, forward strand.
AAAAACTACATGTGTTTCAGTGAACAAGTCCTTTTATTATGACCAAAATTCTTGCATAAACTGCATCTGATATCTTTGAAATCTCACCAGCAGATTTTATCCTCTTAAATGCTAATGGTTGACCAGGCATTCTTCTACCTTTAGGAGGTGCTACAACCTCAAAACATCTTCTTTCACAAAGTTTGTAATAGGATTGATTGGATGAGAATATGCCGATCGAAAATAAACAACTTTGAAATAATCTTTAATGTAATCATAAACATTTAGCTTTCAATAACTCAAAATACATCTAACAGCATGAGCACAAGGAAAATCATAAATTTGCCACAAATTACAAGAACAAATCCGATTATTTAAATCAACAGATTGACGAACAGGAGAATGAACTTCAAACACATGATCACTTGATTTTATAACAAACCTTGAAGCTCCTTCCAAATGAAGATTTTTCAACCGATTTTCGCTCACTAGACATACAACGCTATTCCAACTATTAGCAAGTTCTCGACGATCAGAAATTAGCTTCATCAACTTAACTCTAATGTTATCCAAGCATGCAGTGATTGGTAAATGTCTTTCTTCCACAATCCATTTATTGAAACTCTATGAACAATTTGATGACATTTCACCATAATGACAAACAGGGAATTTTTTTTAGTAAACTTCTCAAAGGGAATTCCATTCAAAAAGTTTGCCACAGCAGAACCACCAGCATCTTTAAAAATCTTCAATACAACATTGAAATCATCCAAATTAAAAGCATATGCAACACGTCCAAACAAATCTATCAACCATTTCTTTTTTTGATTTGGAAAATTCGGACATTAAAGCAACTTTAAAATTATTGTTTAAATGATAAAAATAGGAACCATGAACTGAATTTGGAAACACTTTGGGAATAGCAACAATAATACCAGGATGAAGGTCATAAATGAAAACAAACTTTCTACTATCATCTTTTAAAAAATCTTTAAGCTGTTCACAATACAAAATCCAATTATTTTCAGCTTCACCAGACACAATTGCAAATGCTATAGGAAAAACTTGATAAAATAATAAATGTATAAATAACTGAACTAATTGCTTAATACTATCCACTTATATTGAAAAAGTGCAGAGATAACAACAACTATTACCAAATATTACTGCAGAACAATTTTTCACTATTTCAAAAAGATTGCATACTTTCCACCAATTTTTTATGTAAAATTGCTTCGATTTCCACAGTTATTTCTGTAACCAATTTTTTTCTTTTTAATAAATACTGATGTTGCAGCAACATACAACAATTATTGTAGATATTGATGCAATTATAAATTAGTGTACAAACAATCAACATACCTTCATTGCCATTTTCACCAGTAGCAGCCATCAAACAACCTTGAGCTCTACTCTTCATAAAAGTAGCGTCAACAAATATTAAAGGCTGACAAAATTGAAAACCATGTGCACAAGCTTTAAAACCAATAAAAGCCCTCTCAAATTGATGAGTTTCATGATTACACTCCAAAACTACTTTACTACCAGGATTACTTTCGATTACAACATCACAAAAAGACTTCAAATGGTGATAAGACATCATATCACTTCCATGTAATTCTTCGAAAGCCAATCTCTTCCCACTATAAGCAAAATAATACTTCAAAATGATATTATACTTTGTTTGAAATAGTTTAATAATGTCCTTTATCTTCATTAACGGATTAACTTGAATATGATCATAAACCAACAACTTAATCAATTTACTTGAAACAGGAGGATCATTAATATCATGAATTCCAGCACCACAGTATGATCAGGATGAAATCTCTTTATAACAAAATAGCCAGGAAGATTAAACTTGACAGAAGCATGAATCCTGAAAGTACATTTTGTTCGAGAACAAACAGCCGTAACTCTTTCCTTATCATTCTTAACCAAATCAAGCTTATACCCAGTCTTAATACTATATATCATCAAATTGAGCCTAAATTCAGTAACACCGCCTGGGAATTTGTTACGACCCTAGATTTTAATTTAATTTAAATTGATAATTTATTGAATTTTTGAATTAAAATTGTAAAACTAATGGTAAAATAAAGCGAGTTTCCCCGAAGACTAATAAATTTTGTATAAATCATTTAAATTTAAAAAATATTGTAAATATTGTATATATGTGAATATATATGTAAGCGCACGTATATGAGGAAAAATTGAATATATATGTATTTGATTTGAATTTAAATCTCAAATAAATGGTTTAATAATAATAAATGATAATAATAAATATTAGAATTTATGGTTCATAATGGTTTGAGTTTATAAAATAATATAAGACAATAAATATTAAAGTATGATAACAATAAATATTTAAACTAGAAATAGAAAAATAATATGAGATAAATTTTAATAAAAACAGGAAGTAGAACATTTGCTAAATTCTAACAACATGATAAAATAGGAATTTATTTATATTACAAAACAAGAAGATTTAAAGAAAATAAAATACATTTAAATATGAATAAATGTAGACAAAAATAAAACAAACAAATAAAATACAAAGGACTAAAACAATGATAACTAATGCCACATCTCAGCCGAGACAAGCAAGCATGGGCTAAGCAAGGGAGCAAGGTATCAAGGCAATTAATGCAAGTCGTTCTTTGATTTCACACCAGCCACTAAGTAATGAAAAAGATATCACTGCTTGGTTGTACTAAAATAATATATATCCCTGTACAACTCTTCCTATATAGCAGCCTTCCATTCATTTCAGTTCGTTCCTCCAAAAGCTAAGTAATGTCTAAAGTAATACTGTCTTAAACTTAAACAAAGATTCAAAATTTAGACAATAATTCAATCAATCAACCAGAGAATCAAGAGGAAGGGTTTTCAGCTTGTATTTTCAAAACTGTTTCAATATGATGAGCTCTGTTCATCTTCTCCAACAAAATGTGAGTAACTTAAATTTTAAAATACTTAAGTATATATGTTGCTTAATTATTGTCTGAGATGTGTGTGTGTTTATATATATATATTTATTTATTTATGCATTCCTGTGTATGTATGTTGATGTTTAAATATATATATATGTCTGCCTGTACAAATTTAGTTACCTCTGTTCTTCTTCTGGAATGCATCAGTGAGTAACATCCACCTTTTAAAATTTTAACAAACTTGACTTTGTTGCATTTACATCTAGAAACAAGTATAGTTTTATATATTTGAATGCTCTGAGAGTACACATAAGTTTATAAACAGTTTTATTTTGATCTGTGTAAATTTACTTATGTGTTCATTTTCTGGAAACACAAGTGAGTAGCATATTTTTCATAAAACTTAAAGGTGTATATATATGGTTTCTCTGGACAAATTTAAAAGCTGGAAGTATTTATACAGGCTATTGTTGTATAGGTTCTCTGTGTTGTGGTTTTAAACTCAAAATTCCTATTGAAGAAAATAAACTATTTACTCTCGTTCTATGTATTGTTTGGGCTTAAGTTTCAAACAAAAATCGTTTTTATATCATAAATTAAAGATTAAAAATTTATTAAAGAAAAACACACGGGTTAATAGCTCTGGAAAGCAAGAATACTGAGCAAGCTTGAAATATGTTGAAATACAAATGTTTTAATTCATGATTTCAAGCATATAAATTGAATTCTCTTACTTAAACTTGGTTTTTAAAACAAAAATTGCAATTATTCATTGAGTATATCAACAACAGCCTGTAGATGAACTAAAAATACATTTCTATCAATCTCTGTAGTTCAACAAATTTTTAACTGTTGAAATTTGTTGAGGAGTTAGTATGACCATTTTCAAATCTAGGAAAAATATTGGAAAAAATTTCTAATGCGAGGATTTTGGGGATGAGAACGATTTAGGGTTCGAACATTGCTTTCGGGTCGCTACGTTTGTGAAGCCGCCGCGATTTGCCTAGGCGACCGAGTTCGCCGTGACTTCGCGTGGGGGTAGAGGAGATATTGGAGAGTGGGTAGCCGGAGTTTGAAGCTTCCTGGTGGTCGACGCTTCGTGAACGAGTCGTGTTTCCAGGTTGAGGCAAAACCTGATATTGTTTTCCAGGTTTCAATTTTTTTTAGCTTGTTTTCGTATTCGAGTTGATGACGAGTTTTGGGTGGACGGAGATTGGTTAGTAGGCGATAGTCGACTCGCTCAACAACGCGGGGTCACCTGGAGATGATCGCTGGCGACGTGCACGTGCACCGTGCTCGAGATTTTGGGAGATCTGGGAGATTTCGCTAAACTCTGGGTTTTGTTATGTTCGCATGATTTACTCGAGTATTACTCGAAGTAAAGAGGTTTTGGACTCGAAGCTTATTTGTGTTGGGCTCGGGGAAATCATGAAATGAGCTCGAGTATAAGTTGTTTCCAGGTTTTGATACCTGAACCTGTCTGTTTAACTTTTAAAACAGAATTGGAATTTAAACCAAATTTTTATATAAGTCTAAAATCAGAATTTGAAAGGTGGAATTCAAATTAACTTTTGAAATAAATGAAGTTTTATAAAATTTAAAGTATTTAAACAACTTTAAATTGTTCAAGTATATGAATTGTTTAAAACTTGAATTTACAAGTTAAATAATTAATTAATGTATTTTAAAATGTGAATTTACATAGTTAAATAAGTTAGCTTAGAAGAAAAAAACTTTTTCTTATATAAGTTTCATATGTAAGCAATAAATGTTTTACATTTATTTTAAAAGTTTATAAATTGATATTTGAATTTGGTTAATGCTTAAATGGTAAATCATTTTGACTCTTGAATTCGAAAATGGAATTCAAATTAAAAAAAAATTCAAAAGCGTAATGTTCTACACCTTAATATTAATTAACTTATTAATTTAACCATTTAATTACCTTAAAAATTAGATGGATTATAAATCATTAAACCTTAATTTGGTTAATTCTTATGCTAGGTGATATGTTGTGGGGGGTTCTCGCTTCGCGGTTTGGTGGCGAACGGGAGACTCTTACCCCCACACGTCCTCTTTACGGGGTTGGTTAGGCGAAGTCGTGACATTCGAAAGGTTGGCCGTAAAAGCAAGTTTGGGATATCAGTGTAAGCCATGGTGGGGCTGGGATGGTTGAAAAGCCTACCGGTTGTGACCACTGAAACGTCACATTTGGTATCAGAGCTAAGGTTGAACTTTAGCTCAGGAGTATAACACATTAAGTAACTCATTAGAGATAGGGTGAAGTAAACCCTAGAATGAGTAATCCCTAAGATATCCGTTTGAATGTCTTAATAAATTCTCTTACTATCCACTGATAGCAAGTATGAGTGTAAGAAGAGAACAAGATAGGGGACAGGGAAATACGATTATAAATGGTCAATGCTCTGTAACAACAGTGGAAACAATCTTTCTCTATCAATTTTCTTTGATTCGTCTTTCCAAATTCTTTTGATTGCTTCATGACAGCTCCAGAAAGAAGTTTCGGTGCGATGATGGTCCTATGAATTGTTGTAGCAAATTCTTATTTCGTATCTTCATCGATTTCTTTTCAGTTTTTGATTTAAAACTTTAATGAATATGGATTAGAAAATTGAAATTGGAAATTTTAAATGAATTAGAAATTTTAAATTGAATTAAAATTGATTAATAGAATATGAAGGATAAATTGAATTGTATCGATAAAACGATTTCGTTTAAAACTAAATTTGAAATTCTATTGTAGTTTATTGTGAATACCAAAGTCCGAAGAGGGACCAGTTATGTATATTTTGAGATATTTCGACTTGTGTTTGGAATTCATATCTTAAGTTTGAGGAATTATAGAAGATCGAATCTATCTATCTTTGTTGTTTTCGTGCCTACGAATTTCGAGGATGAAATTCTTTTAAGGGGGGAAGTCTGTAACGACCCAAGATTTTAATTTAATTTAAATTGATAATTTATTGAATTTTTGAATTAAAATTGTAAAATTAATGGTAAAATAAAGCGAGTTTCCCCGAAGACTAATAAATTTTGTATAAATCATTTAAATTTAAAAAAATATTGTAAATATTGTATATATGTGAATATATATGTATGCGCGCGTATATGAGGAAAAATTGAATATATATGTATTTGATTTGAATTTAAATCTCAAATAAATGGTTTAATAATAATAAATGATAATAATAAATATTAGAATTTATGGTTCATAATGGTTTGAGTTTATAAAATAATATAAGACAATAAATATTAAAGTAAGATAACAATAAATATTTAAACTAGAAATAGAAAAATATTATGAGATAAATTTTAATAAAAATAGGAAGTAGAACATTTGCTAAATTCTAACAACATAATAAAATAGGAATTTATTTATATTACAAAACAAGAAGATTTAAAGAAAATAAAATACATTTAAATATGAATAAATGTAGACAAAAATAAAACAAACAAATAAAATACAAAGGACTAAAACAATGATAACTAATGCCACATCTCAGCCGAGACAAGCAAGCATGGGCTAAGCATGGGAACAAGGTATCAAGGCAATTAATGCAAGCCATGCTTTGATTTCACACCAGCCACTAAGTAATGAAAAAGATATCACTGCTTGGTTGTACTAAAATAATATATATCCCTGTACAACTCTTCCTATATAGCAGCCTTCAGTTCGTTCCTCCAAAAGCTAAGTAATGTCTAAAGTAATACTGTCTTAAACTTAAACAAAGATTCAAAATTTAGACAATAATTCAATCAATCAACCAGAGAATCAAGAGGAAGGGTTTTCAGCTTGTATTTTCAAAACTGTTTCAATATGATGAGCTCTGTTCATATTCTCCAACAAAATGTGAGTAACTTAAATTTTAAAATACTTAAGTATATATGTTGCTTAATTATTGTCTGAGATGTGTGTGTGTGTGTGTATATATATATAATATATATATATTTATGCATTCCTGTGTATGTATGTTGATGTTTAAATATATATATATATGTCTTCCTGTACAAATTTAGTTACCTCTGTTCTTCTTCTCGAATGCATCAGTGAGTAACATCCACCTTTTAAAATTTTAACAAACTTGACTTTGTTGCATTTACATCTGAAAACAAGTATAGTTTTATATATTTGAATGCTCTGAGAGTACACATAAGTTTATAAACAGTTTTATTTTGATCTGTGTAAATTTACTTATGTGTTCATTTTCTGGAAACACAAGTGAGTAGCATATTTTTCATAAAACTTAAAGGTATATATATATATGTTTTCTCTGGACAAATTTAAAAGCTGGAAGTATTTATACAGGCTATTGTTGTACAGGTTCTCTGTGTTGTGGTTTCAAACTCAAAATTCTTATTGAAGAAAATAAACTATATACTCTCGTTCTATGTATTGTTTGGGCTTAAGTTTCAAACAAAAATCGTTTGTTATATCATAAATTAAAGATTAAGAATTTATTAAAGAAAAACACACAGGTTAATAGCTCTGGAAAGCAAGAATACTGAGCAAGCTTGAAATATGTTGAAATATAAATGTTTTAATTCATGATTTCAAGCATATAAATTGAATTCTCTTACTTAAACTTGGTTTTTAAAACAAAAATTGTAATTATTCATTGGGTATCAACAGCAGCCTGTAGATGAACTAAAAATACATTTCTATCAATCTCTGTAGTTCAACAAATTTTTAACTGTTGAAATTTGTTGAGGAGTTAGTATGACCATTTTCAAATCTAGGAAAAATATTGGAAAAAATTTCTAATGCGAGGATTTTGGGGATGAGAACGATTTAGGGTTCGAACATTGCTTTCGGGTCGCTACGTTTGTGAAACCGCCGCGATTTTCCTAGGCGACCGAGTTCGCCGTGACTTTGCGTGGGGGTAGAGGAGATATTGGAGAGTGGGTAGCCGGAGTTTGAAGCTTCCTGGTGGTCGACGCTTCGTGAACGAGCCGTGTTTCCAGGTTGAGGCGAAACCTGATATTGTTTTCCAGGTTTCAATTTTTTTTTAGCTTGTTTTCGTATTCGAGTTGATGACGAGTTTTGGGTGGACGGAGATTGGTTAGTAGGCGATAGTCGACTCGCTCAACAATGCGGGGTCGCCTGGAGATGATCGCTGGCGACGTGCACGTGCACCGTGCTCGAGATTTTGGGAGATCTGGGAGATTGCGTTAAACTCTGGGTTTTGTTATGTTCGCATGAGTTACTCGAGTATTACTCGAAGTAAAGGGGTTTTGGACTCGAAGCTTATTTGTGTTGGGCTCGGGGAAATCATGAAATGAGCTCGAGTATAAGTTGTTTCCAGATTTTGATACCTGAACCTGTCTGTTTAACTTTTAAAACAGAATTGGAATTTAAACCAAATTTTTATATAAGTCTAAAATCAGAATTTGAAAGGTGGAATTCAAATTAACTTTTGAAATAAATAAAGTTTTATAAAATTTGAAGTATTTAAACAACTTTAAATTGTTCAAGTATATGAATTGTTTAAAACTTGAATTTACAAGTTAAATAATTAATTAATGTTTTTTAAAATGTGAATTTACATAGTTAAATAAGTTAGCTTAGAAAAAAAAACTTTTTATTATGTAAGTTTCATATGTAAGCAATAAATGTTTTACATTTATTTTAAAAGTTTATAAATTGATATTTGAATTTGGTTAATGCTTAAATGGTAAATCATTTTGACTCTTGAATTCGAAAATGGAATTCAAATTAAAAAAAAATTCAAAAGCGTAATGTTCTACACCTTAATATTAATTAAGTCATTAATAAAGAAATAAATTATCTTATAGATAATTAAGGTTTAATGATTTATAATCCATCTAATTTTTAAGGTAATTAAATGGTTAAATTAATAAGTTAATTAATTTATGATTTGAATTAATTAAGTTATTAAGGGATGTTTATTAATTTAGAATTAATTAATCTTGTTATAATTTAAAGTAAATAAATGGTTGTAACAAATTAAGATGACTAATTGATATTGATTACTTAATTTGGAAATTAATTAAGACGGGTTACTTTAAAATAGTAATCAGAGTTTGAATTAATAATGTTTAAGTGATTGATAAATTTGTTATTAACTACTTAAGTTAATTTGAATGATTAATTATGAAATTGGTTTAAAGATTAAATTTATTAAATATGATTAATTAAGAATAATTTAATTAATTAAAGTGTTAGATAAATAAATTTATATCAAATGATTTGTAAAATAAATCAGGAATGGATAATTAAATTCATAAGTAATCAATTTACTTGGAAATAAATTGTATTGATTAGGATTAAACGATAAATTAATCCTGTTTATAAATGATTATTAGATACTTGACCTTACTTATGAATGATTGTATTGTATAAAATACCTTGAATTGATTGCCCTAACTGATCTGTGACATTTTGTTCTGTGGATTGAAGTGAGTATTTTATTCATTTATTGATGATACATCTGCATATTATCTGTGAATCTGTGAATGGGCGATAAGCTTTATAGTTATATCGCTTATCAACTATATTTCTGTGTTTGATCTGTGATGATTGAATGATATTGCACTATTGTGTAAAACCCCTGGGCCACACTTATACACACACATATATGGATTTCACGAGGAAATCGATTAAGTCACAGATTTTAAAATGATTTATAAAATTGAATATTTGAATTCAAATGTTTTGAAAATGGATTGAGATTAAAGTGAAAAGCTTTTGAAATGGAATTTCAAAGATGAAATATAGTTTGGATAACTTGATTGAGTTTTGAAATTTAAATATTTTGATTTAAATTTGAATCCAATATTTGAAATTGAATTCTATGATCATTTGTTGACCCAAAGCACGGCTTTTGTATAAAGTGTGTCTTTGTAGACGAGACTTCGTCGAGCCTCACAAACCGGAAATGGTCGAAACAGGAATCGTGGCGGCAAGGTTTCAGGGATCGCTTCCCTAGGGTAGGACCATTCCTTCTGGAAAGGGGTAGTATCATGGTATGGAGCCCAGATACTTACTCATGTGGATACACTATATCTATTACTGTGCGGTGTTGTTGGAATCGAGGCCTCGTATAAAGGTCCAAAAGGACCGGGGGTGGTATATCTGAGGTTTCTTACTCCCTGGGAAAGGGGTAGCCGGCCTTGTTTGGCAGAGATCCATTTGGGATGCCCGGGGACGTCCTTCCAGAGGCGTTTCATTTCGGGGTTTGGGAAGTTCCTTTGCCCGACCATTTGTTGGAAATCCATTCTTTAAATACGTACCCTGTACGGTTTTAGTTGTATTACCTACCATCTACTTATGGTGGTGCCCCATTGTTTGGATGGTAGCTATAGTAGGCATAGTTCGAAATGTCTATGTTGGCTAAGATTTATATCTTTACTTTCGAAATGATTTTTTACTACACTATGCACTAGTAATAATATCAAATGTTTTTTTTAATGCGTATCAAGCATCTTTGACTATCATAAGGAGAAATCTCCTCCGATTCTGCGTTTGCATTGTGTGTGTGCGGGAGGCCTTATGGTAGTCTCATTTCTAAAAAGCATTTCGAATCTATTTTAAAATATTTCTTTGTTTGTTTTTGAAGATAAACTGTTTTTGTTGCTCATACCAGTCCCACGACTGATTCGGAGTTTATTGTTTCTTTCCTAAACTCTGGGTGCTCAAAATTTTTCTACACGAGCAGTCTAGAGTTGGGTTTTTCAGATAGTCAGGTTTAGTAGGTTATCTGGAGCTAGTTCAGTCTTTGGATGTGGACGAGACTTGCTTATCTTTGTGCATCGTTATTAGGAGTTCGTGCTACTGCTGGAGTTCTTCCTTGAAGACTATCTTAGAGTTATATTGTTCCGCTGCTAGATGTTATCTATTTTTCTTTTCCGTTGCTATTTTATTGTATCATATCTCTGATGTATATTGATATTCATCGTATCACTCTGTTGTATCAGATATTGTATATCAATGTATTATTCTTTTATTCCGCTGTGTTGTTTACTTAATGTTGTTATAAGCTCCGGCGAATCGGATTTGAATGGTCGAATCTATGATATTCGAATACGATATGAAGTATTGTAACGATCCTAAATTTTGAACAATTTAAATTGTGAATATTTAATTAATTTTAAGTATTTGAATGATAATTTAAATTGAATTTCCAATATAACAATGAAATTGGTGATTAAATTTTAAAATTTAATCTATAAAGAGTTGAATAAAAATTTAAATTTGACTTTGGAGTTGAGATTGAATATGGAATTTGTAATTGAAATTCAAACTAATAACTTAAGAAGATAATTTGGATTTAAAAATTTTTATTTTTGTAAATTAGTAAATTAATGGTTAAATTTTAATGACATTTATTCTTTAGCTTAGATAAAAAAAAATTAAAATCAATACAAAATAAAATAAACAAATATACTTAGTAAAAGAAAAAAATTTAACAACATAATTTAAACAAAAGTAAATATCTACAAAAAACAAAACAAGGTATTTGTGTACAAAATAAAAAAAATTGATGTTTAAAGTAAATTGAATTTAAAATGAAAAATTATATATATATAGATAGAAGGAAATAATAAAACAAAATAAAAATATAAGAGGAAAAAAAATTGTTGATTTGTTGTTTGGGCTTTGAAAATTTTTGTTGGCCCACGTTTGATACTAGTGCCATGATTAAGTACCGATCCCCTTTATTCCACTTTCTCGTTCATAACCCTACACCCAAAAAGAAAAAAAAAGAAAAAAAATGGCGGCCCTGTCTCTCTCGTCTTCCTCTTCACTTCCAAACTAGGGCTTCAATTTCTGCTTCGAGTTCGATGCTTCAACTCGCTCGCGGCATCTTCAACAATTAGGGCTTCAGCTTTTCGTCTCTAAATTAGGGCTTGCGATCATATTTGGGGCTTTCGTTCAATAGCGTTCGTTGTTCCAAAGCAGGGTTTTTGCGAAGCTCCGGCATCGTCTTCTACCCAGCTAGAAAAGGTGAGTCTTTGGCTCACGGTTGATTTTAATGCAAGTGTTTGGATTTGTTGACTTGAATGCTTGGTTGCATGATATGATTTGTGGTGTTATTCGTTATCATTTGCTCGGCTAATTTACTTTAAAACTGATAAGGACATATAAGTCTTTGCATGTATGGTTGTTGGTGTTATTTGCTATCGTTTGCTCTGATAATTTGATTTAATCTGATAAGAACAGATGCTATTAAATTTGTTTTAAACTGATAAGAATAGATGCAATCAAATCTTGCTTTTAAATCTGATGAGAACAGATGCTATTTAAACTTGGCCTTAAATCTGTCATGCGTGGATGCCTGCATTTATTTTCTTCTCTGATATATGTTATTGCTTGCATGTGTTTATTTGTGAGAAATCCTTCATCCTCTTTATCTGATGCATATATAAAACTCTGTTGTTAATTGCTTCTCTGTTTTCATGCTTGTGAGCAAACTCATTTATCTACCTATATGTTTCTGATTTTATGGTTGACCCTTGAAGTATGATGGTTTAGATGACTGCATGTTTGAATTTACATATTTTTATGGATGTAAATGTATGAGTATGTATAAATGCATATCTCTGTTGTGAGTAAGCGGGTCGTGACAAGTGGTATCAGAGCTTTGGTTTACACAAAGCTTAGTTTATGGCATTTAATATGAATAGTTACTAGAATCACTTTAAAGAAAGTGTTTTCAAATCTAAAGAAGTATAAAAAAAAAAAAAAATTTAAAAATAAAGGGTATTTTGAAAATTAGAATCATTTTCGGAGATTCCCCTCTCTAAATTTAGGTTTGCGACCGTTTCTCTTCGGTGAGGTCTCGTTAGACTTGAGTTTCGATCATTCGGAAACTCATTATCGAATTTTTGAGAGTTATGGAAAATGAAACATGAGTTAAGAGAATTAATGAATTGGTTTAAATTGGCTTAAATCAAATATTTTGAATATCTTCAAAGTAGTAATTGGAAAATAAAATGATATGTCAATTTGATTATAATCAAATGGATTATTGAACTATAACTTGGAAATTTAATTTTGAATTCTTTTGAAAATTGATTTCAAATGTTGTGAAGAACGATTTAGTAAATAAATGGATTATAAGTATTTAACTTATAATATGGATTTTGGGTATATAACTAAGTTATATGAATTGAATTGAATCAAATTAGTAAAGGAGATTATAAAACAAAGTTTGTAAATAGAAATGTAATTTCTAAAGATGTTTATAAAATCCGCAAATGACTTATTTTGATAAGTAAATTATTGTAACTTATTAAAGGTGTTATATCTATGGTTTTGGACAATAAATGAGATATAAAAAGAGATATGAATCTAATGAAAATTTATAAGAGATTTAAATTGATGCAATGAAGAATTTGAATTTGAATGGGCATGGAAATAAGTTAAGTGGAAAACTTAATATTGGAAATTTGAAGTTGGTTTAAAACCAATATTTTGAAATGTATGCAGAATTCAAACTATGAATTAAGTTGAAGTTGAAAAACTTAAATGGGAATGTTTTTGGGAAGCAACACTATGAAATGAAGTAAATTCATTTTAAGTTGTTTTGAAATGTGTTTAAAAGAATGATTTCTTTTAAGAATGAAATATATATTTGATTTTGGTTTAAGTATATCAAATATTTTCAAAATGTTGAAAATAAATGGATTTGTAAATTACTTATTATTGAATAAGTATGGAAATATTTTCCAATATGAAATGAAAGGTTTGAAATTTTATCTTTTCAAGATAAAGTGAAAAGTAAATGTTTTGAGATTTTATCTTTTAAAGATAAATTGAAAAGTGAATATTTGAATTTGTTTCAAATGGTTAAGTGTGAAAAATTATATATCTTGTAAAGATATTATTTTGAGAAATTTGAACAGTTAGTTCAACTTGGAAAAATTTCAAAAAGATTGAATCTTGAGTTAAATGGAGTTTAACTTTGACACCCAAAAACAATGTAAGTTGAACTTTGAATTTTAAATGGATGATTTGGATTGTATGTCTAACATTGTGAATTGACGACATATCAATTGATCTCTATTAAATATATATCTGCGGTGGCGGAGAATTTATTCTCTTAGCTTAACACCCTTCTCTGAGACGTACGAGCTCAGAGGTTATATATCGATAGACATCAATTATGTGTTGAGGATTGACGATGTAACCTGAAATCCAAATCGAGTGTGAAGTCGATAATAAATTGGATTATGAATGTGAATTAGGTTTGAGATAACCTTAAATTTCCAAATCGGCTTAGAGGAAAATTTTAAATGGATAATGAAATGGAAATTTGTGAAACCTCTATTTGTTATGGGTATGAAATATTGTGGTTTTCATAACGTATATTTGTGAATACGATTAATTCGAAAACCAATTAGTTTGGAAAAGTAATTGTTGTGGAAAACTTATGTAAGTACATGAGTATGATATGTACTAAATGTGAAATGAAATATTATATATGTATGTATGATATTATGTTTTCCAAATTGAGGATATGGAAAAGTACCTTCCATTTAAACTTTGTGAAGGTTGTTGGAACTCGAGAAGAGTGTCCATTTGAAAATCGTAGCTACGTAGTATTTCCATTAGTTGGAATGTCCTTTTGGACTGGTATAGTGTGCTAGCGTAATTCGAGGGGCGAGATGCCTACGGTTACAAGCGATTCCACTGGGATAGTGGCGTAACCGCCGTGTATACCGCGATCTAGTTACACTTGGGTGGTAGCGTAATTTGAGGGGCGTGATGCCTACAGTTACAAGCGATTCCACTGGGATAGTGGCGTAACCACTGTGTAAACTGCAATCTACAAACCAAAGCGTAATTCGAGGGGCGAGATGCCTACGGTCACGAGCGATTCTACTGGGATAGTAGCGTAACCGCCGTGTGAACCGCGATCTTTGGCAACAACCATGGCGAAATTCAAGGGATGAGATATCCACAGTTACAAGCGACTCTACTGGGATAGTAGCGGAACCGCCGAGTAAACTGTGATCCATGGGGGAATGTGCTTTCCATATCCATTTTTAAAAGAATTTTTAAAAGGTATTTTCACTGGGAATTGAAGCAAGTATATTTAGTACTTGGAGATTGTTAGACTTGCGCCTGGCCAGCGTATGCCTAATGTCTTTAAGAACGACAGTAGACTTGTTAAATTTCGAGTTAGCAAGTATTTTCAAACTTTAAATAGAAAATCAATTATCTGAAATTAAAGTGACATAAATTCTAACTTAATAAATTAAGGGAGAGGATTTTTGGAATGTTTTGAAAAGTCCACAGCTTTGGAAAAGTTATACTATGTAAATTTCTTAAATGAAGAAGTTCAAATTTAAAATTTGGGTTTTTGTAAGTTGGAAATTTTAGTAAAGATTTTTGTGTCTTGATTGTAGAAAATAATAGACAAATGAGTTAATAAACAAAGCTAGTGAGATAAAACAAATAGAATGAATCCTGCATTCATTTATTTTTAATAAGTTTCGAACTTGATAAAAATGTGTAAAATATAAATATTAGTGAAATTTCAACAATCATTTCTCCTTACTTGTAATTCGGGACGAAATTCTTTTAAGGAGGGGAGATTGTAACGATCCTAAATTTTGAACAATTTAAATTGTGAATATTTAATTAATTTTAAGTATTTGAATGATAATTTAAATTGAATTTCCAATATAACAATGAAATTGGTGATTAAATTTTAAAATTTAATCTATAAAGAGTTGAATAAAAATTTAAATTTGACTTTGGAGTTGAGATTGAATATGGAATTTGTAATTGAAATTCAAACTAATAACTTAAGAAGATAATTTGGATTTAAAAATTTTTATTTTTGTAAATTAGTAAATTAATGGTTAAATTTTAATGACATTTATTCTTTAGCTTAGATAAAAAAAAATTAAAATCAATACAAAATAAAATAAACAAATACACTTAGTAAAAGAAAAAAATTTAACAACATAATTTAAACAAAAGTAAATATCTACAAAAAACAAAACAAGGTATTTGTGTACAAAATAAAAAAAAATTGATGTTTAAAGTAAATTGAATTTAAAATGAAAAATTATATATATAGATAGAAGGAAATAATAAAACAAAATAAAAATATAAGAGGAAAAAAAATTGTTGATTTGTTGTTTGGGCTTTGAAAATTTTTGTTGGCCCACGTTTGATACTAGTGCCATGATTAAGTACCGATCCCCTTTATTCCACTTTCTCGTTCATAACCCTACACCCAAAAAGAAAAAAAAAAGAAAAAAAATGGCGGCCCTGTCTCTCTCGTCTTCCTCTTCACTTCCAAACTAGGGCTTCAATTTCTGCTTCGAGTTCGATGCTTCAACTCGCTCGCGGCATCTTCAACAATTAGGGCTTCAGCTTTTCGTCTCTAAATTAGGGCTTGCGATCATATTTGGGGCTTTTGTTCAATAGCGTTCGTTGTTCCAAAGCAGGGTTTTTGCGAAGCTCCGGCATGGTCTTCTACCCAGCTAGAAAAGGTGAGTCTTTGGCTCACGGTTGATTTTAATGCAAGTGTTTGGATTTGTTGACTTGAATGCTTGGTTGCATGATATGATTTGTGGTGTTATTCGTTATCATTTGCTCGGCTAATTTACTTTAAAACTGATAAGGACATATAAGTCTCTGCATGTATGGTTGTTGGTGTTATTTGCTATCGTTTGCTCTGATAATTTGATTTAATCTGATAAGAACAGATGCTATTAAATTTGTTTTAAACTGATAAGAATAGATGCAATCAAATCTTGCTTTTAAATCTGATGAGAACAGATGCTATTTAAACTTGGCCTTAAATCTGTCATGCGTGGATGCCTGCATTTATTTTCTTCTCTGATATATGTTATTGCTTGCATGTGTTTATTTGTGAGAAATCCTTCATCCTCTTTATCTGATGCATATATAAAACTCTGTTGTTAATTGCTTCTCTGTTTTCATGCTTGTGAGCAAACTCATTTATCTACCTATATGTTTCTGATTTTATGGTTGACTCTTGAAGTATGATGGTTTAGATGACTGCAAGTTTGAATTTACATATTTTTATGGATGTAAATGTATGAGTATGTATAAATGCATATCTCTGTTGTGAGTAAGCTTCTTATTTTTTTAAAAACAGTTTTTTTTGAAATCAAAATCAAACAATAAACTACATAGCTTATGTTTATTTATAGAAATCAAATGGTTTAAACAAAACTGTTCTGTTTGTTTTAAAATGACATGAGTAAACTCACATGCACTAAAAATTATGACATCTGAGCTTATGAAGTGAGAAAAATAAAATAAAATGATGTAGTGATTGCTTATTCATGAATGTTCTGTGTATGAATATATATATGTGATGATTTCTGTAGATGCAGATCAAGTTAGTCTGTAAACTAGAATATTCTTAAATAAAAATCTTTATCATTTGTATTGTTACAGTTAGAAATTTTATGTACAAACAGAATATGTTTGTTAATACAAAGTTAGGTGCTGGAAATCATGAATTAGTTAAAATAAGTTAAGCCCAAACCTGATACTTCTGAAATAGTTATAGCAGGGAGTAATTTTTAATATAAAATCAGGATACTAACATCATTTTTTTTACAAGATTATAACATTGATGCATGTTAAAAATCAGAAAGTATAAAACAAATTTCACTTTTAAAATAAACTATGTAAAGTAGTATTCTGTTTGAACGGAAATAGAATTTTAGAAGCATTTGATAGGCTAGTGGAATTATGGGGTTAGGATACTTCCAGTAGGTTGAATGTTGATGTGAGAATGAAGGAATTTGGTGATATTTGATCAGTGAGAGAGAGAGAGGAGGGGAATTGAGTGTTTCCAGGTTTCAAAACCACTGTTTGAGAGTGCAGTATTGAAATTTTTGAGAGTCTGCATCTTCTCTCTGTTGTATCGAGTGGGGAAAGAATTTGAGAGGTTGTTTAGTAAGTGCAGAGGTAGCTATGCCAAGGTCGTGTCGATGATGGTGGCTGGAGATGGTATTGCTAGGTGTTGACAAGGGGTCTTGGTTGCAGTGTGTACTCAGGGAACTACTGGTTGTGTGCAGGGTTTTGACTCGAAGCAAGCCTCGGAATTTTGTGATGTTATCTTGAAGTAGTGGGGAGGAAAACTCAAAGTAAAATCATGGTGTCTCGGGTTTTAGGTTG
This sequence comes from Allium cepa, assembly GCA_030765085.1. Classification (NCBI taxonomy): domain Eukaryota; kingdom Viridiplantae; phylum Streptophyta; class Magnoliopsida; order Asparagales; family Amaryllidaceae; genus Allium; species Allium cepa. The sequence goes on from CM060941.1 coordinate 600,493,058, forward strand.
CAGGTTTTAAATCTGTAATTTTACAGTTTTAAATTTTGATGAAAACTCATATTTTAAAAATTATAAATTGATTCAAATGTAAGATTGAACTGAATTCAAATGGAGTTTGAATTCAAAACTTTTAAAAATGAAATATTTTAAATTTAAGCAAGTTTTAAATTTTGTTTTAAATCAATATTAGAACTGTTGCAGGTTTTAGAACCTGTATTTTTGCAGTTTTGAATTTTTATGAAATTCATATTTTTTTTAGTTGAAACTTGATTCAAGTAATACTTGAATCTGAATTCAAATGTAGTTTTGAGTTCAAAAGTTTTTAAAAATGAAATTTTAAATTTAAACAAATTTCAGATTCAGTTTTGAAATTTAGTTTAAAAACTGTTTCAGGTTTTTAAAGCCAGAGAGTAATTTTGCAGTTTTAGTTTAAATGAATTCATATTTTTCTTTAATAAAATCTGATTCAAATGGAAGTTGAATCTTAATTCAAATGTAGTTTTGAATTCAAAAGTTTTAAAAAATGAGAATCTTAAATTTAAACAAGTTTTAAATTCTGTTTAAACCAAGACTAAAAACAGTTCAGGTTTACTTTTAAAACCTGACCTTTGAATTTAAACAGGTTTGTATGTTTTAAATATTGAGCAAATTTAAATGTTTAAACCAGATTTAAATTGGTTTTGAAATTTAGTTAAAAACAGTGTATGGTTGATGAGACCTGTTGCATGTAAGTATATAATGTTTGCTTGTGATTTAATGTGAATGTGTGCCTATGAGCATGCAATCTAGAAAATGACCAGAAATCATATTTTTGAGGTGGATCTGAACATTTAGATAATGCTGTGTTTTTATAAGTATGAATGTGATGCATGTTGGATTTCCTAAACTACTTGATGTTGCCTGATTTTCGTGGATCGTTACTGTTGTTAGATTTTTATTTCGATATTTGCTTTAAACAGTTAGTCAAGCACTATGCCTATGCATTAACTTATTTTGTCCTTGTTGCTTTATACCTTGAAATTGAACATATAGCCCAAAGTATGTTACTTTGATTTGCACGTCCCTGTAGTTTGGCTTGGTTGACTGCCCAGATTTGTTCTTGCTGGTTTGATATAAGTGTACTCCTGTACACCCCTTATGCTCATTTGTGGGAATTTATATTATTTACATCCTCTTTTATTTGGACTAATCCAATTTGTTCATCATCTCTGTTACCATTTTATTCAGTTCATTGCAAATTTAATTACTTGAATTAAGATTAATCCTGACTCGAGTGTTTTTGTGTTTTGCAATTAACGCTCGGGTCAGACCGAGTATTTTTGCAGCTTGAAGATTTTCAGGCAGCGAAGTTTGAGAGAGGGGGATTAAAGCACTCCACTAAAGCTTTTCAGAAATTTCTTGTTTTGTACTTAATAAAATAAATTGTTTCCGCTGTATAAAATGTAATGTATTGTATAACTCTGTTATTTGTATACAAAAGAAAAGTTTATTTATAAAATATATGATTATTCTGTGATTCTGTGGCTGATTCTGTTTAAATGTTATAAACTAAATAACAATCCGTCATCTTGAACGTTTCTAGTTGGTTTAATTACCGACTAGAGGCGGTCAGGGCGGCGGGTCGTGACAAGTATGGATGTCGATTTTCGAGCGCGAAGAATCCGAAATGTCACAGAATTGCTGACCAACACTCGTAAAAACAGATTGATTGGAATCATTTCTCAATAACTGCCTGAATTGAATATTAGAATCACCGGTACTAACAAATGAAGAATCACTGCTACAAGAAACAACATCTGATCTAATATTGGTAGCTGAAAAACTAGTAGGAACAACATCAACAAAAATAACAAAGTAATCCTCATGGTTATGAGCAGCCAACAACAAAATAGATTGAAGATCAAAATTAGTTTCAATATTCCTTCTCAATCCATCTCTAACATAGTATAATTCAAATGACAATGAGCTCAATTATGTCCATTTATTACAAATAGCACTTCTCAACATAGAAACCGAACTATCAAATTGAAGACGTAACGAAAAGCTATTATATCCAAACTTAAACAGCATAAGCACTCCAGCATCAACAGGAACACTTCAATTTAAAAACAAAAGAGAATTACAATTACAAAAAAAATAAATAAATAAAAAAGGATATATATATATATTATATACCGATATATAAGCAATAATTTTAAAAAATTGCACATGAATTAGCACAAAAATTAATATGCTAATATATAACCAGTATCATTTGCTGATATGTAAGCAATATTTCTAAAAACATGCAGATAAATAAGAAGAAGTCCGAACTTAATTGAACACAGCAAAAAACAAACATTACTTGCTGATATGTAAGCAATAACTGTAAAAAAAGTGCAGATAAATCAGCAACTATTAGTAATTTGTACCTTTTTCACTATACATTTTCAAATTATTTGCGGAGAAGTCTATAAAATATTTAATAATAATTCCAGACAAATCTGAACTTAATCAAAGCAAACAAAATATATGATGTGACGCCCCACCTCTATACCCACGCTAGCCAAGAACACTACGGAGTAATGCTGTCGACTAGCACGGAGAATAAGGCTGTTGAGGAGCGACCATCTGTACAATTGCTTTGTGCGAGTACCGATATGCCAGATAAAAATATAACTTTTCATCTCAAGAGGAAATCCGACATATCGACACAAACTCAAAGCTACTACACAGTGGCTATAATATCTTCGGAAACAAATATAGAAATAAACGTAACATAAATCAGTCACAGACAATTCATATCACAAAGGAGGAAATAGATATGAATATTATACTAGGAAGTGTATATCAGAGTAGCGGTCTAAAAAGATCCACAATATCACAAAAAATAGATACAAGTGCAAGCCAAACGAATATGTGTACATCAAGGAGTCAATAACTTAGATGTATACAACAAGAACTACCCAACTAAAGTAGTTAGCCAAAAGATCATATGATGGTCCGATAAGGTGGCAAGCAGAAGTACCTATAAAATCTCAGTCTGACCCGAGTATTATTTATAAGAAGAAAATAATAAACGGATCAATCTAGCTATAAATATGAGATGAAATGATATAGAATAAGAGATATGACTAAACTTATAATAATCACAATGCCAAGCTGTGATAAAATAAATAATTGAAAGTCAACAAGAGATTAATCAATATCACAAAATATACACAAGAATCAAAGAAATGTCATACTCCTAATTTCCTTTACCGAGCCTCAATAAATGACATATATATCAATGCCAATCGTAAAAGTTGGTGAAACATAAATTCCAGAAATCAACACAAGAAATCCAGAAATCAAATAATTCGGGGCATCGACGTCGTACAGCGTGACATCCAATGAACCAAATCACAATCAAAGGGAACAACGACGTCGTACAACGTGACATCCGATGAACCAAATCACAATCAAAGGGAACAACGACGTCGTACAACGTGACATCCGATGAACCAAATCACAATCAAAGGGAAGAACGACATCGTACAGTGTGACATCTGATGAACCAAATCATAATAAAAGCGAACAACGACGTCGTACAGCGTGACATTCGATGAACCAAATCACAATCAAAGGGAACAACGACGTCGTACAGCGTGACATCCGATGAACCAAATCATAATTCAAAGGGAACAACGACGTCGTACACCCTGACATCCGATGAACCAAATCACAATTCAAAGGGAACAACAACGTCGTACAGTGTGACATCCGATGAACCAAATCAAAAAGACATCGCACAATGCTAGTCTAAAACATAAAATGATCGTCATGATCAAAGAGAAGTGTCAATTACAGTTAGCTAGTAAATATATGAGCTTAGCTTCATGTCCCATAACCACTAGCTTAACTTAAATATTTACGAAAAAACTGTAGATCTCCACTAGAAAATTGTCACAAGAGATTCAATCGAACAAGTCCAAGAATTAACCGACGAAGTAAACACAAGCGTTTCATACCACTCGTTTTACTAGGTCGTTTAATTAGATTTCTCATACGAGTGAGGTAAAGGCTTGTATATACTAATAGATTGGAAAACGGTTTAAGAAACGGGCTTTGTAATAAAATAGTGTTGAAATCGTTTTGATGAAAGAATTTTGATATTTACTACTAGTATAGAAAACCTTTATATTTTTAAAGTGACAAATCACAAAGAAGACTGTAGGAACAATCAATCACTAAAATTCACATATGAAGATGTGAGTTAATTCCAAAGAAATCGATATCAAATCCATCAAAATGGATACTTACAAAAATCCCAAAGAAATTGTCATCAGAGTCGAGAATAGATGATAACAACAAAAGGGAATCAACACGAATCGATTAAAGTTGGAAATACACTCTAAAATTGCCAAAATAGGCAAATTAAACAGTTCCAGACGTCTGGTAGGTGTTCCCAGACGTCTGGCCCCAGTATTTGGAAGTATATGTGTTTTCTCCCTTCTATTTTTAATTGCTGGGCCATTTCAGACGTCTGAAATTTTCAACCAGATGTCTGAATTTGATTTCAGACGTCTGGATTTAGTCTCTGCCTTTTCCAGACCCCTTTCCAGACGTCTGGATTATTCAACCAGACGTCTGGATTTGGTTTCAGACGTCTGAAATTAATTTCAGACGTCTGAAATCTTCTGCTAGGCAAAAAAAATAGCCTAGACCAAAAAGGGCAAATCCAAACCGAAATGCGACAGCGAGCGATGGATGCAAAGGATTTATGCCAATCGACAACCCAGCACTATAGGCTCTTCGATGCATCACCAAAAACATGTTCAAACATCAAAGATTGGATTTTTAAAGATTTGACTACAAAACACCAAAAATTGGAATATTCACCAATTCAATCCAAATCAAAAGCAAATGAACATAAATAAGTGTTAGGAATTCATACCCAACAATCAAAGATAGATATAGACATAGATGTGAGATAAAAATCTCACCTTTGAACCCAAACAAATGAAGAAGAAGAAGCTATGTAGAAATGGCAAGTGCAATTACTCTCAATTCCAACTCAACAAGCTTGGAAAGCTTAAAAGAAGAACATTCCCAAAGTTAGGTTTAGGAATTTTCTGAAATCAAAGAGAGAATGAGTTGGAGAAGAAGAAGGAGTTGCTTACCAAAGCTTCTACTATGAATTTGGAGCTAGAACTTGAATTTGCAAATGGAAACTAGGGCTTAGGATTTCCTAATTCTTTTTCTCTTCCCTCATTTTTGATGAAGCTTGAATGTATTAGGAAATTATGAAGGAATGAAGAGAAGAGGGTTGGAGCTAGGTTGATAAATGGGGTTAATGGGCTGAAACCCAACCAAAGGCCCTAAGTGAAAAGTAGCAAAATTCCACTATCTCCAAACATATCGAAGTTTATACTCAAAAAGGTCGCAAACGTCATTTTGAACTCAATGGGGGTAGTCTCGAGTCCCAATTTGACTGTTTACAAAAAGTAGCTTTTCGGACCAAAATCCGACGAACGATAAAATATTTAAATATAAATTCGATAAATATGCGGGTTGTTATAGACTCCCATCCTTAAAGAAATTGCATCCTCGCAATACTTAAGAAGAAAATAAAGAGTAACAACCATAAAACCATATCAACACCAAAAGAATTTTGAAATAAGAAGTTCACCATAAAGAGCACGAAAGAGTAAGTCCGAACGGGTTCGCACGATGAATTCCCAGGATTCCCAAGAGCAATCCTTAGGATCTGAGAACCATTGAACTTTCACAAGGAGAACATCATCATTCCGAAGGCGCTTAACCTCCGAAGCAATGATGTGAATGGAATGTTGCTCATAAATCAAATCTGGTGAAACTTCAATTTCTACAATATCACCGGGCACAAGAATAAAAACCGAAATCCCTAAGGCATTTCCGTAGATAAAAGATGTGGAGAACGTCAAGAATAGCAGAAAATTGAGCTGGTGCAACGACGTAGTATAATAACAGTACGCCCGAGAAACTAGAAACTCAAATAATTTGGAACATCAGCGTAGTACAAAAATGGTACGCCCAATGAACCAAAGCCCGAATAATTTCGGAACACCGACGTAGTACAAAAACGGTACGTCCAATGAACCGATAATCCGGAACAACGATGTAGTATAATAATGGTACATCCATTGATCCAGATAAGACGGAACATCGACGTAGTATAATAACAGTACATCCGATGAACCGAACACCATAAAAGAACATCAGACGCAAGTCCATAAAAGAAATGAGACGAAACTCAATAAAACGAAGTACATCAAAACGCTCGATGAACTTGATAAAAATATAATTCCATTCCGACATCATCAAAGAATCAACACCTTGTTGCCTATGACAAAACGTATTGGCAACACGATTTCCCCTTCGGGAATAAAAAGAATATCAAGATCATAAGATGCCAGGAACTAGAGTCAACATGAAGTTCCCTATGAGAAAATAAATATTCCAAAGATTTATGATCGAGGTGCAGAACAAATTTCTCATCCAAAAATGGTGATGCCAAATTCTAAAAGTAAAAACAATAGCCGCGAGCACTAGATCATGAGTGGCATATCTAGTCTCGATAAGCTATAATGATTTAGAAGCACAAGTGATAGCACGTTCTCCTTTGCAAGAGAATGGCATCCAAACCAATACGACTAGTATCGGTACAAATAGCAAAGTCTTGGTTCCCCTTCAGGAATCACAAGAATAAGAGTATCTAAAGGAAGAGTTCTTTTTAAATAATCCTCTTTCCCGAAAAACTAAAACTTTCAAAATTACAATCATCTTTAAGTAATTATCCTTCTAGATAAATTTATGTTTTACAAGTCAATATATCATGTCTGACTGTCTCATCAAAGCGTTTAGGAGATTCTTATCGATAACATTGATCAAGCGCGTCGACCAGAATTCTTAAAACACTAAATGGGCAATACAATCACAAAATCATATTCTATAGGATAAGTAAGTTTCTAAAAAACTTCTAAGTATATTCTTTGATCGTTTTAAGAACAAAAATCCAGTTATACTTCTAAATAAATCTTATGATAAAGATTTTGCAAAATTTTAAATTGCTATTTTCATCCAAAATCAATAAATGCAAAAAATGGAATCATCGAGATATTCTATAGAATGCTCGATACCTAAAATGGATGAAATAAGCTAGACAAACTGAATGACATAATAATTCATTCATACGAATCATAACAAGTGCGGAATGCGGTAAGTGAAATGCTAACTTCCGCAACTCGTAGCAAATTAAAACCGGTGGTAAGGTCAAACTAAAAAGACCTTAGCACCACACAAAAGATTACTTAGGTGATAATCCTATGACAAGCTCAAAAATACCGGAAAATTTCTCAAACTACATGAATGAGAGAAATAACACTTTCCTTATAAGTGGGCTTAAGGAATAAAATGATGCCATCAAGTTGGAATCAAAATCATAAAGGAAAAATAGAAATCTGCTTAACAGATTGAAAATGTCGAAGATGAATAGTCCACTCGAGAAAATAGGTTATAGGCTTCATTAATGATTAAACCAATTCTATCGTACAAATCAATTCCGGAGCCTAAGTAAAAATATCGGCTCGGAAAGAAAAATCACATAAAATGATTTCGACATCAATAAAAAGAAAATTGAGTGTTGCGGATCCACCAACCGGATTCGCAATTCTCAAAGAAGTCATCAAGCCCAAATCATTTAAAGAAAAAGAATCAACAAGTCCTTTTGATATAAAATAGTGAGATGGAACCCATATCAAAAAGAACACGAACAAGATAATCACAAAGCAAATGTCATCAAGGATTGAATGAGAAATACCTTGACCACGAGAAGTGTTACCAGGAGCTTGCACAATATTCAGCTCTCCCTCTCTCCTACTTTGAAGAATGGGACATGTAGATATAAGATGACCCGAACTTTTGCAATAACGGGAAAAGAGAGCTTTCGGGCACTCCCTTGCATAGTGGTCCGTGGAACCACAATTGTAGCATCGTCCATGACTAGAGATAGGAGACTTTGCTACCAGAGTTTGTTGCTTCCCTTTCTTGATGGGATTGGGGCCTTCGAATTTAATAGGCCTCTTCATGTTCTTTTTGAAGATCTGTTTGGCACGCACAACTTCAATATCGCTTTCTCTATCGGCCTCTTCAAGACGAAGAGCGATATCAATAAGCTGATCAAATGAAACCTCAAGTTTCAAAAGCAATGGCTTCTTAAGATTCTTATTCAAGCCATAGACAAATCTTTGATTTTTCTTCATCGGGGTATTAATATACTCAACCCCGTATTTCGAAAGAGATTCGAAAGATGCGACATAGTCTGTCACAGAAGATTCACCTTGAACAAGGTCAATAAAACGCCAGGCCAAAGTTACTTTTTCAGCCTCCGGCACAAATTTCAATTCGAATCTTTCCCGGAATTGCTCCCAAGTGAGATCCGCTTCAACGATTTCAGAAATTAAAAGCTCATACCAATCTAATGCTCTTTCTTGGAGCATGCTAGAAGCCACTTGGACTCGATGAAGGTCAATAAGGTTCATGCGAGAAAAGATGCGATCGCATGATTTGAGCCAAGCTTGAATTTCTATAACACTCTCGGATCCTTTGAATGGCCTTCCACCCAAATCGATATAGTCTCCGCACAAGCGTGCAAAACCGGATCTAGGACGAGTAGGCTCTGGAATGGGTCCTGCAGCTTGAGCATTATTCACGAGATCTAAAAGCTGCTGAGCAGACATGAATACTCCATCTTGGGGAGTAGCACTAGATTGACCGGCCCTGGGACGGCCTGGTCTAACCATTTCTCTTCCTTTAGAAAGAAAGAAAGAAGAAAAAGGTTATTCACCAAATGAGTATCAAGCAATCTTCATAGATAAAACAAGGAATCATAAAGAAAATAGGATGAATTGGTACGAAGACTCGAATTAAATCCTAAGGCACAACTCCTAAGAAAGACTTAGGACATGATCCTTGCAAGATTATTCTACATTGTTCCGAAGTTTGGCGCTAATACCAAGCTGTGACGCCCCACCTCTATAACCACGCTAGCCAAGAACACTACGGAGTAATGCTGTCAACTAGCACGGAGAATAAGGCTGTTGAGGAGCGACCATCTGTATAATTGCTTTGTGCGAGTACCGATATGCCAGATAAAAATATAACTTTTCATTTCAAGAGGAAATCCGACATACCGACACAAACTCAAAGCTACTACACAGTGGCTATAATATCTTCGGAAACAAATATAGAAATAAACGTAACATAAATCAGTCACAGACAATTCATATCACAAAGGCGGAAATAGATATGAATATTACACTAGGAAGTGTATATCAGAGTAGCGGTCTAAAAAGATCCACAATATCACAAAAGAATAGATACAAGTGCAAGCCAAACGAATATGTGTACATCAGTCAATAACTTAGATGTATACAACAAGAACTACCCAACTAAAGTAGTTAGCCAAAAGTTCATATGATGGTCCGATAAGGTGGCAAGCAGAAGCACCTGTAAAATCTCAGTCTGACCCGAGTATTATTTATAAGAAGAAAATAATAAACGGATCAGTCTAGCTATAAATATCAGATGAAATGATATAGAATAAGAGATATGACTAAACGTATAATAATCACAATGCCAAGCTGTGATAAATAAATAATTGAAAATCAACAAGAGATTAATCAATATCACAAAATCTACACAAGAATCAAAGAAATGTCATACTCCTAATTTCCTTCACCGAGCCTCAATAAATGACATATATATCAATGCCAATCGTAAAAGTCGGTGAAACATAAATTCCATAAATCAACACAAGAAATCCAGAAATCAAATAATTCGGAGCATCGACGTCGTACAGCGTGACATCCGATGAACCAAATCACAATCAAAGGGAACAACGACGTCGTACAGCGTGACATCCGATGAACCAAATCACAATCAAAGGCAACAACGACGTCGTACAGCGTGACATCCGATGAACCAAATCACAATTCAAAGGGAACAACGACGTCGTACAGCGTGACATCCGATGAACCAAATCAAAAAGACATCGCACAATGCTAGTCTAAAACATAAAATGATCGTCATGGTCAAAGAGAAGTGTCAATTACAGTAAGCTAGTAAATATATGAGCTTATCTTCATGTCCCATAACCACTAGCTTAACTTAAATATTTACGAACAAACTGTAGATCTCCACTAGAAAATTGTCACAAGAGATTCAATCGAACAAGTCCAAGAATTAACCGACGAAGTAAACGCAAGCGTTTCATACCACTCGTTTTACTAGGTCGTTTAATTAGATTTCTCATACGAGTAAGGTAAAGGCTTGTATATACTAATAGATTGGAAAACGGTTTAAGAAACGAGCTTTGTAATAAAATAGTGTTGAAATCGTTTTGATGAAAGAATTTTGATATTTACTACTTGTATAGAAAACCTTTATATTTTTAAAGTGACAAATCACAAAGAAGATTGTAGGAACAATCAATCACTAAAATTCACATAGGAAGATGTGAGTTAATTCCAAAGAAATCGATATCAAATCCATCAAAATGGATATTTACAAAAATCCCAAAGAAAATGTCATCAGAGTCGAGAATAGATGATAACAACAAAAGGGAATCAACACGAATCGATTAAAGTTGGAAATATACTCAAAAATAGCCAAAATAGGCAAATTAAACAGTTCCAGACGTCTGGTAGGTGTTCCCAGACGTCTGGCCCTAGTATCCGGAAGTATATGTGTTTTCTCCCTTCTATTTTTAATTCCTGGGCCATTTCAGACGTCTGAAATTTTCAACAAGACGTCTGAATTTGATTTCAGACGTGTGGATTTTGTTTCAGACGTCTGGATTTAGTCTCTGCCTTTTCCAGACGTTTGGATTATTCCACCAGACGTCTAGATTTGGTTTCAGACGTCTGAAATTAATTTCAAACGTATGAAATCTTCTGCTAGGCAAAAAAAAACAGCCTAGACCAAAAATGGCATATCCAAACCGAAATGTGATCGAACGAGCGATGGATGCTAAGGATTTATGCCAATTGACAACCCAGCACTATAAGCTCTTCGATGCATCACCAAAAACATGTTCAAACATCAAAGATTGGATTTTTAAAGATTTGACTACAAAACACCAAAAATTGGAATATTCACCAATTCAATCCAAATCAAAAGCAAATGAACATAAATAAGTGTTAGGAATTCATACCCAACAATCAAAGATAGATATAGACATAGATGTGAGATAAAAATCTCACCTTTGAACCCAAACAAATGAAGAAGAAGAAGCTATGTAGAAATGGCAAGTGCAATTACTCTTCAATTCCGACTCAACAAGCTTGGAAAGCTTAAAAGAAGAACATTCCCAAAGTTAGGTTTAGGAATTTTCTGAAATCAAAGAGAGAATGAGTTGGAGAAGAAGAAGGAGTTGCTTACCAAAGCTTCTACTATGAATTTGGAGCTAGAACTTGAATTTGCAAATGGAAACTAGGGCTTAGGATTTCCTAATTCTTTTTCTCTTCCCCCATTTTTGATGAAGCTTGAATGTATTAGGAAATTATGAAGGAATGAAGAGAAGAGGGTTGGAGCTAGGTTGATAAATGGGGTTAATGGGCTGAAACCCAACCAAAGGCCCTAAGTGAAAAGTAGCAAAATTCCACTATCTCCAAACATATCGAAGTTTATACTCAAAAAGGTCGCAAATGTCATTTTGAACTCAATGGGGGTGGTCTCGAGTCCCAATTCGACTGTTTGCAAAAGTAGCTTTTCGGACCAAAATCCGACGAACGATAAAATATTTAAATATAATATCGATAAATATGCGGGTTGTTACATATGATCAAATAGTACCCTATACCAATGCATTAATTTTCCAGCTATAATAAACAATAGAATACTTAAATAACAAAATCGAATACAAATCCAAACAATATTTTACTTGGAAGAAGGCAAAGCCATAAATTCGAAATAAACACTTAAAATAATGATCGAACTAAATCAGAATAAAAAACTTGCAATCGAAAACACAACCACCATTAAAATGTGCACGACAGATAAATAGGGGTATTTATGGAATAAATTTGGCCACAAATAAAAACAGGAATATAAGTTTTCAAACGGGAGGAGTTTTCATGGACTAATCTTAATTAAAAGTACATGGGCCTAATTTTCACTTAATTTAAGGTATATTAGTTAATAAAAATCCTTAAATAATATGTTAGTGATAATTGGTTCAAAGAGTTGTAATCATGTGAAAATTTCAACAATATATAGAGTAACATACTATTTAAAATATTCCTAGTCAAGATGATTCAAGAAAGGATATCGACACATCCAATTGGTGTAAATAATCATTACTAAAAGCTACCAATTAAGTTATGAAATTGGACTTTACCTATGAAGATAATAAGCGATAAATTAAGCTAAACTACCACAACACCAGTTAAGGTTACGAGTGAACATTGATATTTGAATTACTAAATAATAATCACTGATTGAATTTACACCTATGAGCTGCACAATCACATTATTGATTTCTCTAAAATACAATAAGATATATTTGATTTCTAATTGGTATAAGTTAAATAAGATAATATTTATGAAATATTAATTACTATTTATTTGATGTGTTGATTGCCATTAGTATTTTCTGAATGTCATTAGTGAATAATTGGTTGCGGTTTTATGTTATGTATGTACCGATATACAATATCGATGCCCGTTTAAATACAATTTCAATGGTATTGATTACTAAATTGGTTTGGAGTTTTTGTTGCCCCATAATGCCTATAATATGGCTGGCCCTGACTTACAAGGGGAAGTGATATTTTTGGTTTTAATTCTAGATCTTTGTAACATACCTATCTAAAGGTCCAAAGCTATGCGCAACAGATGCATTAGTCGTTTATATTACTAACTTCTGACGACTAAATACAACTTTTTAATGGTATCAATAATATCAGAAGCACTTGAATATGAAACAAATCACAGATTCAAAACAACATTTTTTCCATTACATTTCAAAAAAGATGTTCTATAATCAGATTACATAATTCCAAATCTTTCCTAAGCAATGATAAAATATACTTATTACAAAATGTGCCAAGAGCGACATATGAAGATGCCTCTTTGGATGATCAGAGTCATATAGTCATAATTGACTTAATACATACATGGCGGAAATAAATAACAAAACAAAGAACTGCAATTCCTAATTGCTTTCCATTAGCCTCCTGTTTGGCTCTGGTAGCTTTATTTATCATCCTACTAAAAACCTAAAAGAATCTCAACCCTCATCCTACTCAAATCAATTTTGAGAACATGAGAGTTTAAGGAGAAAACATAAACTTCGAGTCAGACATAAAGCCTGGTGTGAATAATACTACACATCCCAGTTATTAATGCTAAGTGAGGCCACGCCGCTTAGCGGAACGTGTTACCCCTCACTAACGTCCTTTTAAAACATATATTTTGCAAATCTTTTCCTGTAACTAAAACTGGTTAAATACTGTAAAGCATCATTATGTAACAAACATATCAAGTAATAAAAGAACTATTTGTTCAACACTTTAGTTTTGTTTGGCTGACTATTAACCTTTGGCTGACCGAGGCCTACCAAAAAAATAACAAAATAATCTAACATCTGTTAGACATTCCTCTTCTAGGCGGTCTATCCTTAACTATCCGTTAAATACTTTTCTTCTGGAGTGTCTGTCCCTAACTTAACATCTCCAAGGATTACCCGATCCTAATGTTTTTGCAGGCTCACCAATAACCTATCTATATAAAAATATATATTCCCTTTTGTGTGTAATCATAATTTTAGTCTTACCAGTGACAAAGCCCTACAAACTATAATTTTGGACTAAATTAGCTGGGGCCAATAGCTAATGTATAGGGCACGACTCTATACCAGTCCCATCGGTTTCTAATATCTGAGTCATTTTTGCTTAGGGATCCCTTCCCCTAATTTTCCTTGAAATTTTTTCCAAAATGATTTAAGACATTTAAATCAAACTTACACAAGGAAAATATGTATACTCCATGCTTTACTCAAAATCACCTTTCCATGTTATATACATATATATACTTTACTCACACCTTTGTTGATGAAAATCTTTAAACATTTGAAAGTACCCCTTTCAATCCTATTGATAGTACTCCTTTCGAAACCATATAAAACCCTTTCTTTCATTTAGGCTAAAGGACCTCCTTCTGAAACCATTGAAAAACCTTTTCTTTAGAACTTTTGAAAACGTAGGGAAACCACCCTATAACGATCCATAATTTCGCTACTTCGAAAATGGAAGATTTTACTTATTTTTAAATTTAAAAGGAATTTAAATCTAAAAATAAATATGTTATATATAATAAATAATTATCTATTCTTATAGTTAATAAATTAAAAAGTATAAATTTGGATTTTAGAACAAATTGACAAAAGTTATGTTTTGTTAGTAATAAATAAAGGCTTAAATAAACGAATTTAAATATTTATTTAAAAAGATAAATCTTATTCAAAACATCTAATAAAGATAATAAAAGTATATTAAAAGATTTAAAAGTTTGTTAATAATCATTTTACAAAAATAACCAAAATTTGTCGCATTTTATCAGTTTTACATACACTGTAATAATAGAGATTTTGATATTATTTAAATATGATTTTAAAATATAAAGTGTCTTGTTTTAATCTATTTAAATAAGTAAAAAAGTTCATTTTAAAGTTTGGTTTACATCAATATATAGCTTAATAAAAACGTCAAATTTTGACTGCAAAATTTGTCGACAAAAACACCGTTTTTAACCAAAACAAGTTGTCGACAAGTTGCTGCAACTTGATACATTTTCTAACTTATAAATACAAATTTGCAAACTATTTAAACACTTTACATTTAGCACTAAAAGAAAAAGGAGTTTACTTTTGAAAAGTTTAAATAAATTTATAAAGGGTGAAAAGACATGATTTGACATAAAAGCAACATCATTAATAAACCATCTTTTCTCATTAATGCACATCCTTTCTCATTTTGTAAAGAAAAAAAAGTAAGTTGAAAATTCAAAAAGTAGAAGGGTATTTTAGTCATTTTGGCTAAGGTTAAAAATGTAATTTACATAGGAAATTTTGCTATAAATACCACTACACTTTCACTCCTTTTCTTCACACCTCTCATTCTTGTTCCTCTTCTTCTTCATTTTTGAGCTTTCTTTTGCTCATTAATGGCTTTTCCTCTTTAAGAGAGGTAGGAGGGTTAAAAATAGTGGAGTGCTTAAGCACTAATCCACTTGTTACTCTCTAACCTCTTCTTAATTCACTTCTTCTTCTTCTCTTCTTAACAAGGGCCTTAGGCCGTGAGTTTGGAAGTTGATAAGGGGAGGGCATGAGCAAAGCAAGTAGAGATACAGATGGTCGAGCACTTGGAAGCATGGTTATGATAAGGTTTAGAAAGGTTTAGTGAAGCGTTGATTTAAATGAATGTTGGTAGGAAGTTAAACGTTTTGGTTGAATGTGAGAAATTCTCATTGCTTTTGAATGTATATTTTAGTAATGTTAAAACAATCACATTTACACCCTTATGACATATGAATGTTTATACCAAATTGATTGTTAATATGGATAATTTGATAGTTGGTAAATTAAGTGAATTGTGATAATATATCCCGTTATGATATTAATAGTGAATGTTGGATTTGAAATCATATGTATGTGATTGGTTGAATGGATGTTATGTTAGTGATAAATATGAATATTGGATATGTTCATTTTGATTAAGTAATCCCTTTGTTAATAAGACCATATTTCAGCGATATGAGATTTTTTGGAAAAATAAGTCTCTTTTCATCTAGAAGTGAAATCAAAGTTAAAATGAAAGAGAAATTGAAATTTGAAGTGAAACGGATTTGAAAAGGATAGCTAAATGGAAATTAAAATTGAGATGAATAGTGAAATTAAAATTGAAATCGATTTTGAAGAAGTGAAGTTTAGTTTGAGGTTGAATTGAAGTTTAAATTGAAATCTAAGTTTTAAATAAGTTTAATTTGAGATTAGAATTGAAATTGAGTTAAAATTGGAATTTAAATTTAATATTAAAATAATGGGAATATAATAATATTATAATATGGTAATAGTGAAAATATTGATTTAAAACGATTTGTAACGATTTTATAAGTGTTGAATCCAATTTGAATAGATTATTTCAAATATTGAAAAATAAGTTAAGACTAGATGCATCGCGCAACGGTAGTTCGCGATTTCACGCCGAAAAGTTCAAATGAATGTGTAGAGTGGAATATGGCTCGGAATTCTTCTAAGAAAATTCCGGACTATTACACCCATATCTTCTAAATGAAGAAAGAAAATCAAAGTTTCGTTGAGAAGATTTTGAAATAAGTCCGAATCAATTTTCCAAAAAAATCGCGTTAGTGCAGTTAAGTGACCATAACAGGGAATCTGCTTAAATGAACGTTTTTAATTATGAAAAAATATGGAATAAATTTGATAAATCTATTTAAATGATTTAAAAGAGATTTGGATTGGAAAATATGAGTTATCGAATGTTTAAAAGTTGATTCAATCAATTAAGCTTATATAGCACTTTCCACATCACTTTTCTGCTGTGAATTTTATAACTTTTGGAATACGAGTTTAAATGTAACGACATATCCCAGAATCAATTATGAATGTTTTAAAAAGGATAATTAAGTATTTATGAAGACAATTTGGAATATTTATAACCAATTTCAAAATTAAGTTGGAAATCTGAGTATGCGAAAACGACTAGTACATTTGTCCCGCCTATGAGATCTGGGAAGATAAAACAAGATGTTTAACTAAGGTTAAGGATGGAGCAACCGGTATCCTGAACTTACCGGGCATATGCTTTCTTTTTTTAGGCGAGGGGTGGAACAGATCGAAAGGAAGCCCGGATGCTCTTAAATAAAAAGTATGTATTAAGTTTTTGAATTAAAAGAAGATTAGTATTATCCAAAATTTAAACAATTTCCAAAATGAATGATTTCTATGATTCCCGTTTACTAAAAAAAATGTTGCTAAGACTGATTTAGGGTTTATCGTAAACGATGTCTTAAATAACATTGTTTTTGACCCGCCTAAAAGTTAAAGAATTTGATCAAGAATTGAGTAAGGAAATTTGAGATATTTTCTAAAGAAAAAGAATGAATTTCTTAGAAATTATCCTAAGTCAAAAGAAAGAACCTCGAAATCATCCGAAAAGAATTAAAGTGAAAAGAGACTTAATAAATTATATATACTCATATTCACTTTTTATCGATAACTGGATTTCGAAGGAACCGAGGTCGGATTTGGGTAATTCCTATCCAAAACCACTTCGAACCAATGTATACATTCGAACGTGAAGATATGTTGAAGATGATGATTATTGAAGACCGTGGATCTTTATAGCGTGAGGAATGTTAGGAATGCGGATTAAGGATCTTAAGGCAGAAATAACACTAGAGGGGGGGTGAATAGTGTTTTAAAGAATATATGAACTATATGACTAAATTAAAACTTTCAGCACAAATCTAAACAGAATTCTAACACAGAATGATCACAGAACATATAACAAATGCAAATAGTAAAGTAAAGCAAGTCAAAGGAAAGAACACACCGGATTTTATACTGGTTCGGAATCCTCCTACATCCAGTCCTGCACCAAGGCAATATCCTTGTACAGATTTTTATAAGCCAATATCTAAATTACAACCCTCAATTTCTAAGGCCTTGAGGAACCCTCCTATCTCCAAGTCTGGGGTAAACTCTCTTGATTTACGGGACAAAAGATCACCCTAACACTTCTTAACAACAATCCTTTTGAATGGATAGACTCTATGGACTTTTTGAATACAAATTAATCCTATAACTCTGAATAGCACTTTGATCTTTAGTAGAATGATGGAGAATCAAATAGAGAGAGTATCTAAATGATTTCCTATTGAGAATTTGGCAGAATGATGGCACGATCTTGAAAATATGAAGTTTTATGGATATGGAATGGTGGAGAAGAAAGGGTGAAGAAAATAAGAAAGTAGTTGTTAAAAAAATTCGTTTTGGAAGCCTTTATATAGAAGCATAACAGTCATAACCATTGGCGAAAGGTTTTCGAACGAATGGACACTTCTTTTGAAAATTGAATTTTGAATCCAACTGTCACCATGTCGACATGGGGTATCCCCTTATGTCGACATCCCTTAGTTCAAAATTATAGAGATGTTGTTTTCTAAAGACAATTGAATTTAAAACAAGTTGAAACTTCTCTGAAGAAAAGTAAAGTGTTTAAACAATATTTTGAGATAGAGAATGAATATAAAACATTATTTTAAATATATATATATATAATTGATATAGACCGTCAATTATATAAGTAATATTTAAAATCAGAATAAGTTTTGATGTTTTGAAAATAGAAGTTTTTAAAAATCAGAATAGATGAATATTTCAAGGCTAAAACAAAGTTTGAAAACATTTTTGAAAACATGATCTTGAAAGCTAAAACATTTTGAAAACAGATTTAAAAACATTTTGAAAAATCTATTCAAACTGAAATTGCAAGAACCTTCCTACAAAGCTCCTCCATAGGACTCGAGAACTTGTACAAAGTAGTTTAAATGATTTTGATTTTCGTGGGTTTGTAAGCCACTTGTCCTAGGTTTGTAAGCTACTTGTCGTGGGTTTGTAAGCCACTTGTCATGGGTTTGTAAGCCACTGGTTTCGATAGAAATTGGGTTCCATCCCAAAAGAAAATTGGAAGAAAGATGAGAGTGCTATTATGAAGTTTTAACAAAATACTAGACACTTATCTTGAGATCTTGAAATCTTGATTCTCTAGAGTCTTGAATCTTGAATCTCTAATCTTCATCTTGATGCTTGAGTCTTTATACTGATCAGTCTTCGATGATACCTGCATATACTTCCTATATGCATACATACATACATATATATCTATATGGAAATGTTAATATATATTTTATAAAGTAAAGTATAATAACTATATAAGGTTGTTGTCATCAAAACATCATCAACTCAGTTCCTAACAATCTTCCCCTTTTTGATGATGACAACCTTTATTTATAAAATATTCTTACCATACCATAACTCCCCCTTACTCCGTGATTTCTCCTTAAAACTACAACTCCCCCTTACTCCATGACTCCCTCTTACACCAAGCACATATATTTTTATAACTTTCTCCCCCTTTGTCATCAACAAAAACTATTAACTACTTAAGAATTCAAGAATGATTAGTATGAACAAATAATATGTATAGAACAAGCATGAAACAATGAGTATAAGTGAACACATTTTAGTTATTACAACATATATAAGAACATACACAAACACGAACAAACAAAACAATTTAAAACAAAGAATAAAATGAAAGTACGCTTTAATGGCGATCCTTAACTATAAGAGACTTATGAATCGAACAATTGGGGTAGTGGAGACAAAAGTTTCCACGTTGTTCAATTATGTTTCCATTAGTATCAACAAGGATCTCACCAACGCAAATAACGCTCTCGTCCGTATTCATAGGGACTTCGGGTTGAGGTAAAGGTTGATCTTTCTCTTGGTCTTCTTGTGGTTCTTCCATAGGTTCTTCTTCCTCGGATTCCATGGCTTGTGAAGAGTCTTCAATATTAATAGGATTTGTACGGTTATCCATAAGGAATTTTTGTACATTCCTAATAATATTCCCTTGCCTTTGTTGTTCTCTAGCCATCCTAAGTTGACATACTTGAATTTCAGTCATCAATTGAAGGATATCTTTCATCTTCTCTTGCAATTTGATCACTCGAGCGTTCGTAGTTCGTTGAAATGGACCAGAATGAGGAGATGTGGGCGAAGTGGGTTCATTAGTAGAAGAGGAGGCCATTATTTTATCATTTCAGAAGTTATTTACAGAGAATATAGTGAAGAAAGAGGAGAGAAAACGAAATAAATAGATAAATAACCAAATAACCAACTTTGGAGGGAAATTCAATTTTTAAATTTTTGTTGGGTATGTCTACATCATGAGATGGGGCATGTCGACATGTTCTTCGAAAAAAAAGTGTAATTTTTATTTTGAATTTTTATTGATTATTCTATTATATTATTTTATATTTCAGATTTTGAACAAATACCTAATTCTCTTCTAAATTTAGTAAAATTTTGTTCGGTTAATGGTTTAGTTAATATATCAGCAATTTGTTTTTCAGTATTTATATAATCTAGACTTATTATTTCTTTAGTTATATTATCTCTAAGAAAATGATGTCTTATATCAATATGTTTAGTTCTAACATGATGAGTTGGATTTTTAGATAGATTTATTGCACTAGTATTATCACAATATATTGGTGATTTACTCATGTTAATTCCAAAATCTTTTAAAGTTTTTTGCATATATATGACTTGTGAACAGGCTAGAGCAGCAGATATATACTCTGCTTCAGTTGTTGGCAAGGAAACAGTATTTTGTTTCTTGCTGAACCAGGAAACCAGTGAATGTCCTAGAAAGTGACAAGTTCCACTTGTACTCTTTCGGTCTGCAACCAGCATAATCAGCATCACAATATGATATTAAATCAAAAGTATTATTTTTAGAATAAAATAAACCATAATCTAAAGTGTATTTTACATATCTTAAAATTCTTTTAACAGCTTTTAAGTGAGTTTCTTTAGGTTGTGATTGGTATCTTGCACAGAGACAAACACTATGCATAATATCAGGACGACTCGCTGTTATATAGAGTAGCGAACCAATCATTCCCCTATATAAAGTTTGATCAATATCTTTTGATTTATCTTCTTTACTTAAACCTACATTTGTTGACATTGGAGTTGGTTTCCCACTAGAGGTGCTTAAACCAAATTTATTGATTAAATCTTTAGCATATTTTTCTGGACTTATGAAGATTCCATTTTCTAGTTGTTTAATTTGAAGCCCTAAGAAGAAACTTAATTCTCCCATGTGACTCATTTCAAATTCTTTAGTCATTATATCTGAAAATTCTTTATTCATTATGTTATTAGTTGATCCAAAGATTATATCATCTACATATATTTGAACCAGTTGAATATCTTGATTATTTCTTTTAATAAAAAGTGTTGTATCTACTTTACCAATTTCAAAACCAGATTGAAGTAAATAAGATCTTAGTCTTTCATACCAGGCTCTAGGAGCTTGCTTTTGACCATATAGAGCTTTCTTTAACTTGTATACATGGTTTGGAAATTTATTATCTTCAAAAAGTGGAGCTTGTTCAACATAAACATCTTCTTTTACAAAACCATTTAGAAAAGCACTTTTAACATCCATTTGATATAATTTGAAATTATTATAATTAGCGAAAGCAAGTAGAATTCTTATAGCTTCTAATCTTGCTACGGGGGCAAAGTTTTCATCATAGTCAATTCCTTCTTCTTGACAATAACCTTGCGCGACTAAACGAGCTTTATTTCTCACGACCTCACCGAGTTCATTCATTTTATTTTTATAAACCCATTTAGTTCCAATTATATTTTATCCTCAGGTTTAGGAACAAGTTCCCATACATCATTTCTGGTAAATTGATTCAATTCTTCTTGCATAGCAAGAATCCATTAATCATCAGACGATGCTTCCTTTGGATTTTTAGGTTCAATTGTGGATATAAAGGCTACATTACTCATACTACTTAATTGATTTCAAGTTCTTACTACAGATTCAATATTTCCTAAAACATTTTCTATAGGATGATCTTTTGATATTTTAAATCTCTTATTAGGTTGATTTATTTCACTAATAGTTTCATTAGATTGATTTAAATTTATAAAATCTTCATCATCATCTATTTGTACAATATCTTTAAGATTTTCATCAAAAGATACATGCATAGTTTCTTCAATAGTATTAGTTTTTAAATTAAAAACTCTAAATGCTTTGCTTCTATTAGAATAACCAATAAAGAATCCTTTATCAGCTTTTGGTTCAAATTTATCTAAATTATCTTTTGTAATAAGTATAAAACATTTACTCCCAAAGACTTTAAAATAAGAAACTATAGGTTTCTTATTATAAAGTAATTCATATGGAGTTTTATTTGTTAATGGTCTAATTAAAATTCTATTTAATATATAACAAGCTGTAGCAACTACTTCAGCCCAAAAATGTTTAGGTAAATTACTATCAGAAAGCATTGTACGAGCACACTCTTGAATCGTTCTATTCTTACATTCTACTACTCCGTTTTGTTGTGGATTTCTTGGAAATGAAAAGTTGTGAGTAATTCCCTTTTGAGTATAGAAATTCTCAAAATTTTCATTTTCAAATTCACCACCGTGATCACTTCGAATAGTTTTAATTTTGAAAGAATGTTGTTTTTGAATTCTTTTGGAAAAGTTTTTAAATATTTCAGAAGCATCACTTTTATGTTTTAAAAAGATTGTCCAAGTATATCTTGAATAATCATCTACTATAACAAAAACATATTTACTATGGTTAATTGATTGAACTTGAGATGGACCAAATAAATCTAAATGAAGTAATTCTAGAGGACTAGAGGTAGAAATAGCATCCTTTAATTTAAATGAACTTTTCTTAAGTTTTCCTAATTGACAAGCATCACAAATACTATCTACTTTAAAGTTTAACTTGGGTAGACCTCTAACTAAGTCAAGTTTTGATATCCTAGATAATAATTTGAAATTCAAATGGCCAAATCTTTTATGCCAAATCCAAGGGTCACTTGTATTAGCCAAAAGACATAGATTATCATTTAAAATTTTCATACTAAGGATATAAATATTTTTCTTCCTAATACCTTCAAAATTATATTAGACTTATCATCTTCAATGTGACATTTGTCTTTTACAAATTTAGTTTTAAAACCTTTATCGCAAAGTTGACTTATACTAAGCAGATTATGTTTTAAGTTCCTAACTAATATAACCTCAGAAATAAGTAAAGTTTTAGAGTTACCGACATTGCCGACGCCAACCACATATCCTTTAGAGTTGTCACCAAAATTGACTAATCCACCATCTTGATAAGTAATGTCCTTGAGTATCTCGGGATTTCCAGTCATGTGCCTCGAACAGCGACTATCAAGTATCCATTTATCTTTCTCAATTTGCACAGTTTGTCCATTGAGTGTTGATTCGTCAAAAACCATATAACATGTCTGTTCCTGCATAACACACCAATTCGATAGATAACTTGATTTTTCAAAATAACTATATGCAGACTTACGAAACTTTGATGAAATGCATAGATTCAAAAAAGTTTTAACACAATTTTCCAAAAATGCCATTTTTATATTTTTCAAGTTTCAAATTATGAAAACAATGAAAACCAATGCTCTGATACCAATTTGTTAGGGATGCGGATTAAGGATCTTAAGACAGAAATAACACTAGAGGGGGGTGAATAGTGTTTTAAAGAATATATGAACTATATGACTAAATTAAAACTTTCAACACAAATCTAAACAGAATTCTAACACAGAATGATCACAGAACATATAACAAATGCAAATAGTAAAGTAAAGTACGTAAAAGGAAAGAACACACCGGATTTTATACTGGTTCGGAATCCTCCTACATCCAGTCCTGCACCAAGGCAATATCCTTGTACAGATTTTTATAAGCCAATATCCAAATTAAAACCTCAATTTCTAAGGCCTTGAGGAACCCTCCTATCTCCGAGTCTGGGGTAAACTCTCTTGATTTACGGGACACAAGATCACCCTAATACTTCTTAATAACAATCCTTTTGAATGGATAGACTCTATGGACTTTTTGAACACAAATTAATCCTATAACTCTGAATGGCACTTTGATATTTAGTAGAATGATGGAGAATCAAATAGGGAGAGTATCTAAATGATTTCCTATTGAGAATTTGGCAGAATGATGGCACGATCTTGAAAATATGAAGTTTTATGGATATAGAATGGTAGAGAAGAAAGAGTGAAGAAAATAAGAAAGTAGTTGTTAAAAAAATTCGTTTTGGAAGCCTTTATATAGATGCACAATAGTCATAACCATTGGCGAAAGGTTTTTGAACGAATGGACACTTCTTTTGAAAATTGAATTTTGAATCCAACTGTCACCATGTCGACATGGGGTATCCCCTTATGTCGACATCCCTTAGTTCAAAATTATAGAGATGTTGTTTTGTAAAGACAATTGAATGTAAAACAAGTTGAAACTTCTCTGAAGCAAAGTAAAGTGTTTAAACAATATTTTGAGATAGAGAACGAATATAAAACATTATTTTAAATATATATATATAATTGATATAGACCGTCAATTATATAAGTAATATTTAAAATCAGAATAAGTTTTGATGTTTTAAAAATAGAAGTTTTTAAAAATCAGAATAGAGGAATATTTCAAGGCTAAAACAAAGTTTGAAAACATTTTTGAAAACATGGTTTTGAAAGCTAAAACATTTTGAAAACAGATTTAAAAACATTTTGAAAAATCTATTCAAACTGAAATTGCAAGAACCTTCCTACAGAGCTCCTCCATAGGACTCGAGAACTTGTACAAAGTAGTTTAAACGATTTTGATTTTCGTGGGTTTGTAAGCCACTTTTCGGAGGTTTGTAAGCTACTTGTCATGGCTTTGTAAGCCACTTGTCGTGGGTTTGTAAGCCACTGGTTTCGATAGAAAGAAAATTGAAAGAAAGATGAGAGTTCTATTATGAAATTTTAACAAAATACTAGACACTTATCTTGAGATCTTGATTCTCTAGAGTCTTGAATCTTGAATCTGTAATCTTCATCTTGATGCTTGAGTCTTTATACTGATCAGTCTTCGATGATACCTGCATATACTTCCTATATACATACATACATACATATATACATACATACATACATATATATCTATATGGAAATGTTAGTATATATTTTATAAAGTAAAGTATAATAACTATATAAGGTTGTTGTCATCAAAACATCATCAACTCAGTTCCTAACAAGGACTGCTTGTTGACTTGCTGTGGGTAGCTCTCGAGTTATATATAGCAGTTGTCTCCTCGTTGTGGAGATTTTTGCGGATTGCAAGGGCTTCTCGCCTAGTAATGGCCGAGGAAAGCGCCTTCGGTTTGTCCTGTTTCTGGATAACTTGTATGGACGTTTGTCTGACATTGCATTTCTAACGATTACGTACATTGGTTTTTACAAACGTACATCAGTGGTTGCGGAGAAGGCAACTTCTCTTAGCTTAACACCCTCCTTGAGACATATGAGCTCAAGGGTTGTATTTTTGTGGAAGGCAATTAGTAGTCAACGGAAATGGCAATGTGGCATTCAAAGATGTTATATGTAATTTGTGAAAAGGTAATCGTAGCCTCAAGCCTCATCAAACCGGAAATGACCGAAATAGGATTAGATGCAGCAAGGCTAAGTGGGTCATTCCCAAGTAGGGTATGATCATCCCCTTCTAGATATTTCTTCCTGCTATGACGTTCGGGATGTATATTAATGTGGTGTATGGAAAACGAGCGCTCGTTAAAGGTCGGTAACGACCGGGGGATGACATATTCGGTTCTATATCGTTACAGAGGTAGGCCGGTCTTGTGTTGGTAGAGGAGCTTTGTGATAGTTCCTCGGGACATCCATCTAGAGGTGTACCCATTCGGAAGGTGGATCCTGCGCCTGGTCATTTGTATGGAAATCCATTCTTCAATAAGAACCTACAGTTTTGTTTGTATTGGCGTAATGAATAGCCTCGAAATGCTATATGGGTAACCATTTCGGATAAGATTAATAAGTTTATTTGAAAATGTTTTCAAAGAGATGTCAATAGAAATAATATCAAATGTTTTGATATATAAGTGTTTTAGTTATCATAAGGTAAAAACCCATCCGTGTTTATGTGTGGGCGTGGTCTTATGAGATACACTTTGTTTTCAAAGGATTTTATAAAAAGGATGATATACGAAACTGTCATTTATTATTGAGTTTTTCTCACACTGGTTTATCAAGCCTGATCCGGGTATTTTCAATACTCGGGTCAGATCCAAGTAGTTTCAGGATAGTCGAAGACGGCTGGAGTTTTCAGAGGAGAGCTGGAGATATTCATCGACGTATGGACATATTCTATTATCCGCTGTACTTAGTGAATTTTGTTTGATATTTTTCAGCATTTGTAAGGGCAGGTTTTATAACCGTCCAAGCTGAATTTAGGTTAGACTCTGATATATTTATTTAAAAAGTTTTCCGCTGTAAAAATATTTGTTCAATATTATATGTTATTCCATTCGAGTGAGATTCTGTTCTATCTACTTTTCTTTATCTCCCTTAAAGATCCGTCTTTTCGTGCAATTTGAGCTGGACATGTGTAGTTTATTGTCGATTCAAAGGGTACGGGAAAACGGGCCTTTACACACCCCTTCAAAACCTTCTTTAAAACCTTTCGAAGACCCTAAAACTTTAAACCCTTCAAAAGAATTTGGGTTCAATATTAAAACATGTGGAAAACATCTTTTGAAATCATTAAACACTAACTAGTCGAAACCTTTGGGTTATTCTTTAAAATCACTAAGGGTCACATGCAAAGGGTTCAAAAGCTTACTATTTCGAATGTTATAACTAAGTAGAGAAGTGGTGGTGTTGAAACCACCCCTTTCGAAGGCATTGAAGAAGCGGCAGAGTTTTTATAAAACAAAACAACTCCTTTAAAAGCTCTATTTCAAAAGGTAAAAGATAGCAGTAAAGGCTTCGACATAGTCGAAAGAAATTATTTAAAATCAAAGGTACAACTATTCCGAAATCAGCCTTTAAAACCATTGACTTAATCATAGGCACTAAGTCGAAAGAAATTACTTAAAACAAAGGTACAACCTTAAAACCTTTCTTTAAATCAATTGACCAAGTCGGAAGCCAACCAAATCGTAAGCTACTATGTCGAAAGCAAGCATGCGCTTTTCTTATTTAAAACAAAAAGGCGCTTCGACCCTTTTCGAACCTTTTAGTTTAGTCTCTTACCTTCCGGCTTTGTCCAATTCACTATGTAACAGGATGTTGATACTACGTGCATTGGTTGTGGAAGGAGGCGGAGGGTTTTAGTCGAAAGCTACCCAGGCGAAACCAAAAGAGGCGAAACATGCTTTTGGCACGAATTTTTGATTTAAACCCCTTTTAAGTAAACTTTTTAACTAACTTGCCCAATTTGTCAAACGCTTACTAGTTGCTTATTTATCTTTTCTAAAAGTGCTGCCATAATTTTAGAATTAGTTAATTTAAATCATTTGCAAAACACCCCTTCTCCTTAATTAAATATATAAAACATTTAAGTTGCATAACACTTAGGAAAATTCTATAAAAATTCAAAAAAATTCTTTTCAATAAGTTTTCTAACATACATAAATTTCAAACCCAAAATAATTAGTTATTATGCTGTAAATAATTTATAACAAAATAAATCATTTTCTTCACCAGAAAATTAATATAAAATCCACATTAAGTCAGAAAATTATGAAAATAAAAACCCATCTCTAAAATATGATTTCTGGTCTACATTTAAATTCGCAAGGCATTTGGATGTCATTTAACAAGGTTTTAATATCAAAACATATCATAAAAATTTGTATGAACATGCATAAATCACCAACAAGTATATATAAACAGTTTTTCATCAAAACCATGGCATTATAATGTAAAAACATTTTGTAACACTATTAAAACCGAAAACTATAAGAATAATGGGATGTTGTAATTATTCACCTTAGCTTTGTGATGAAAGATGTGAGATTTAACGTTGAATAAGTTGATTTACTCCATCCTTTTGAAAATCCAAGCTTTATCTTCTCTTGAGATTGAAAATAATGGCCAACCTTAGATTATTTCCTGCATGAGAAAAAATGAAATGAACATGCGTCCATTTTCCTAAGGGCTTAGGGTATAAGTTCATCCTATTTCCCATTTCGCCCTTCCTTATTTCCTAACACTTTTATTAATGTAATCTTGTTTTGATTTACATTTAACATGGCATGGCTACCCTTGGTTAAATCAAATCTCATCCACTAATCACCTTACATTATTTTATTTTAATCAGCTAATTAAATATCACAAATAGTGTTACTGAAAATATGGATGCTACAATCCCCTTCCTTAATGAATTACGTCCTCGAAATTACGATAAGGTACGCAAAAGAACAGCCAAAGGTAAAACATACAATCAAACAAATCAGGATAAGCATCTCTAATCCTACTCTCAATCTCCCAGGTACAGTCTCTAGCATGGTCACTCCATTGGACTTTCACTAATCTGATTGTCTTGTTCCTCAACTTCTTCTCATCTCTAGCGACTATCCGGATAGGTTTCCTAACTATAGTCATGTCTAGCTCCACTACAAAATCTTCTAACACAGTTAGTGTTAAAGTAGTGTCTGGATCCTTAACACATTTACTCCAATGAGATACATGGAAAATATCGTGGATTCTTGCCATACTACTCGGTTACTCTACTCGATATGCGAGTTTCCCGACTCTTTCTTAAATAGGAAATGGTCCTATGAACCTTGGTGCTAAATTCCTATCTTCCTGAACCTGATAGCAACTTTCATCGGTGATACTTTGACGAAAACATGATCTCCAACAGAGAACTCTAAGTCATTTTTCCTTCCATCTGCATAGCTTTTCTACCTAAACTGAGCTTCCTTCATTCTCGCCCTTATCATCTTAATCTTTTCTGCTACTTCTTTTACCAAATTAGGAACAAGGACTTGTCTATATCCGGTCTCTAACCAAAATGTAGGTGATTTGCATGATCTTCCATACAAGGCCTCAAACTGTGCCATCCCCATGCAAGTCTAATAACTATTGTTATACGAAAACTCGAAAAAGTGTAGGTGGTCTTCCTATAATCTCTCGAAGTCTAATACACAAGTTCGTTACAAGTCCTCCAAGATCTTGTTAACCCTTTCTATTTGCCCATCAGTCTGCTGATGGTAAGCGGTACTCATCTTGAGCTTGGTTCCTAAACATTCCTGCAGCTTTCCAAAATTTGCTAGTGAATAAGGAATCTCTATCACTAGCAATACTACTATGAATTCTGTGTATTCTAACCACATTCTTCATGAATAATTTAGCCAATGCAGGTGCCGTCCTATTTGCCTTAACTGGAATGAAATGGGCCCTCTTGGTGAATCTGTCCACTATGACCCATATACTTTCATTCCCTCCATTAGATCTTGGCAACGCATCTATGAGATCCATGAAAATAAAACCCCACTTCCATACTGGAATATCCAATGGCTGAAGTATTCCACTTGGCTTTTGATGCTCGGCTTTCCCTTGTTGACAGCTCAAACCCTGTTTTACGCATAAGCCAAAATCCATCTTCATGACTTCCTAGAAGAAACTTTTCTTCATATCCTGATACATCCTCATTCCTCCTGAATGAATAGTGAACTTCAAACAACGACATTCCTTTAAATTTAATTTCTCACGTCTCCCACATTTAGAACACATAATCTACCCTTCTTTCTTAATCTCCCTTTCTAGTCAAAACTAAATACCTCCCTTTTTGGTAAAAACCAAAATCCTTTAAGTCATCAGTCTTTGTTCCTTCCCTAAACTTCCTGACCATTTCAGCTAACACTGTATCTTCTTCCAATTTAGAAGTAATCTTCTCGATCATTACTAGTCGGACTTCTAAACAAGATAACATAACTCTTTCTTCACCAAAATCAACCTCGGATCTATACTGCACTTTATAAGCTGATAATGTTTCTAAATCCTTCGACTCAGCAATCATCGCTAAAGTTGCGTTCTGATGTTTCCTGTTAAGTGCATCTGCCACCTGGTTTCCTTTTCAAAGTTTATACTCAATTTCAAAATCATAAGCAACAACAAACTTCAACCATCTTTGCTGTCTCATGTTCAGCTCCTTCTGAGAGAACAAGTACTTCAACGACTTATGATCGGCTTAAAGTGCGAACCTCTCTCCCAAAAGGTAATACCTCCACACTTTCAACGCAAATATAACTGCAACTAACTTCAAATAATGTGTTGGATACCTAACCTCATACGGTCTAAGCTGTCGAGATTCGTAGGCAATCACTTTAAGCCTCTGCATTAGTACAGCCCCCAATCATGTTTCACATACAATAGTATAAACAACTAAATCTTAATTCCCCTCTGAACCACCAATACTAGTTGTAACGGCCCAGATTTTTCGACATTTGATTTAGAATATTTAAATTGTTTTACACATTGAATTTGAATTATAGACTTATTTTAAATGTTTAAAAGATTAATATTTTACTTGAATTTCAAAAATACTGATTTATTGAATAATTTAATTATTGAATTTTACAATTGAATATTGATTAAATTATTGTATCTTGAGTTTTGGGCTGGATAAAAATAATTAAAGGCTTATAAGATTTACCTTAATAACAATGAAGATAATAAAAGTTTTAAAATTAAATTTAAAAGTGATCTGTTCAATTTTAAAATTAGTTTGTCCAAGTTGACATTTAAAAATAGCCTTTCAAGGGACAGCCTTGGAGTTCGATGAAACCAATTCTATTGGATCCATAATAGTGTATTATTATCGAATTCCAAATTTCATAGCGTGTGGAGTTATCGTTTGGTCGTACGGGATATAAATGCGCTGAAATTTATATCGAAGATTCAAAACGATAATTAGGTCCAAAAGACCTATCTTCTCCATGCAATCAAATTAGGACTCAAAACCTTATCCATTACATTCGAAATAGGGGTACAACATTATAAACGCCTAGCGGCATGCCTCGATAGGGGTTCGAGGTTTTGAGTTGCGAAAATCGAGACATTTAAATAATAAATTTATATTCATATATTAGTCAAGCTTACTTTTAAAACGCGACATTTATTTTCACTGTATCTTTCCCTCGTTAACACTCCACCATCATGTATATCATATCCATTTCTACTATATCCTTCCACAGAGCTCAAATTCGAAATTTCAAATAAAATTAAAATCAAAATGAAAACCCGTTCGTATACAAGAAAAAAATATCAAAACCACCATCACGATAATCTTTTCCCTTCAACCTATAGAAGAAAATTGAAATCGCTGTTTCACCTTCCTTTTCCCAGTCGAATCGAAATAGGAAAAAAAGATGGGGATGGATATCGAACAACGACTGTTCGACATCGTGCTATCGCGATCGAAGCCTGCGATCTAAAGTGTCGCAATGTAACATCCCCGAATTTTTAACAAGTTTAATTTGACAATTTATTTTATTCTGAAAATTAAATTGTGAATTTAATTATGAATTAATTTGAAAATTCTAGAATAAATAAATAGATTGGATTATAAATAAACTTTAATTTGAAATTTAAGAACAAGTATTTACAAGAAGATTTAAAATGCTTAAAGTTAAATATCTTTGAATTATTTTAATAATTGGATTGTAAGAAATAAAAAAAATTATTGCTTAATTTCAAAAGCATTAATTTATGAAATAAATTAAATATTAGAGTAATAAATTAGAGGTTTATTTATCAATGTATAATTTTATTTTAAATAAAATTTTGTTTTGGAAAGATTATGCAAGTATAAGTTATACGTATATATATATACAATATCTAAGTTTAAAAAAAAGGTTAATGTTGTTTCTTTTAAATAAAAAAATAATATATACATTTGAACAAAGGTGTATATGTATGTAAAAGAATTTATACAAAGTTTAAAATATTTATATATATCTTCTAAAATGATAAATAATTTAAACTAAAACATGATTTGTAAACAAAATAAAAATAAAATAAGGTTTAAATGCAAATTCATGAATTAATTTAAAACAAGGGTTTAAAATAAAAATTCTAAATTAATTCAAGACAAGGTTAAAAACAAAAAAAGTTCATAATTCAACAAATGTTACAAATAATAAGACAAGTGTCCATCCATTTAAACAAGTGGCAAACTTGGTTTTATCTTCATTTGAAAAGAAAAGAAAATTTATGTAAAGAAACAAAACAATTGGGTTTCTCATTTTCTTTCTCAGTTCATACTTCCCAAAACCGAGGAACAAAATATAAATCAAAATCCGAAAGCTCTTAACCCCAAATTCTTCAACCTGAAATGATTTACTCAAGTATTCAAGCAGAGACTAAAAACAAATAAAACAATAACTAGAAAGCAAATTTGTTTCAAAAGACTGAGATCAACAAAAACAAACTTCAACAACCAGGTTTCAAAGAATAAATTAGTTCTAGATGTCAAGTTGCAAATCAAATCTGGAAACAATGATCTGAATCAAGCACAACAAAATCAGGACAAAGATGAACCAGATCTATTTGCAAAACCTATAAACAACATCATCAAGTCTATAGCCATTTTTCAAATATGAGATTGGCAATACAACCTGAAGCTATGCAAAACAAATGCAAGCCTGTAAACACAACAAAGGAGCAAACCTGGAAAACACATAAGCAAGCAAATCAAAGTCCAAGTTCAACATCAAAACAGATGCAAGTGAATCAGGTTCAAGTCACAAAATATCAAAGCCAGCCTCTGTCCAGAGTTTAAAATCTATGAGCAAACTCACCTAAACCTGTTTCTTATCTGATTTTTGGACTTAAACTTGAAGTGTGCTATGAAAATGTGTTTGTTTTGCTAGCATGTCTAAATACATGGGTGATATGTAGGTCTGTATGGATATATAAATCCTGTTATAAGTTACAGGCTCTTACACATATTTTTAAAATCCAAATCATACAACCAAATGATTTTTAGGCTATAACCTTTTAATGAAAAATGTTTGTATGTATGTGATATCATTTTTAAAATTAAAATTCAAGTATTTGAAGCTAAGTTATTCACTTTAAAAATAGTTAATTGTAGAGACGGTTTTCATTATACTGTCTCTGTTTCAAACGTTACAAAGGTGAGCAAACCCACTTCCATTTACTTATACTCTTTGATATCGTATTGATGATGCTCTGGAATGATGGTTAATATGCCTTCATGTTGTTTTATGTATGTATATATGAGTATGAAATTGATTGTATGTATGGTATATACACAGTGCACTGCTGTGTGTTAACAGGTTTCAGAATTTGTTTTAAAAAATTAAAATTTTCCTCAAATCTTTGGTATATTTTAGGCATGAATTAGACGTATTTATCAAAGTGAGATCCAAGCTTTAAATATACTTTTAGTGGAATTGGAAGGAAAAAAAATTATATCTTACTGGGAAAGAAATATATACAGGAGAAATTGAAATTTCATAAAATTCGAATGTTTTAAAATCTTGATTCAATTGCACAATATAATTTGTCTTCGAAAACCATGATTTTTAAAGTAAAAATCAAGATTTTTAACTCGATTGATCGAGTGGCATTTCGAGTTGAACGAAAATTCAATTTGTGAAAAATTCCTGTGACCTCTAGATCGTATGATCTCGAGCTTGGCGTCAGGGTTAGCATGAGCGCTGATGATCATCAGAAAAATGGACGCAACATTTTTAGATCATCGGAGAAGCTATACGATGAGGATTTAGGGTTTGTGGGCATGTTTGAGGTGCTCGCGTTCTCAAGCAAACCGCATCATCGTCGAGGGGTCTGAGATGATCGGTCCCAGGGGTAAAGGTTCAGGGGTCATTGAGGCATGGACGAAGTTAGTTGGGTTCTGGTGGCGTTAGGCGGCGGAGCGAGGTGAATTAGTGGGTAGAGTCGATTCCAGTGTGGGTTCCAGGCAAGAGTTGATCGGCTAAATTTCGAATTGGTCCCTGACTCGTGGTGTTGGGTAGTCTGGTAGGTAGAGTTGGCTGCCGATGACTTGTCGACAGTCGTAGGATTGACCGGAGGTTGTCAGAGCATTGTGCAACGTGCACGTGCATGTTTTGTTTTCTGGTCGTTCCAGTTTTGGAAAGAGAGAGAGGGACTCGAAGTACTACTCGTGTGAATCTGCGTAGGTACTCGAAGACGGGCTCGTGTTGGTTGGGGGTCGTATCGGGTTGATTGTAAAACTTAAACAAATTTTTGTGAAAAGGAATTTACTCGGGTTAATTTTTGGGAAAACCCGAACAAATGGACTAATTTGCTCGGGTTCGACTCGAAGCAAGTCTCGAGTCGGCAGGTAAGTAGTTTTGAAGTTTTAAAGGAATTCAAGTTTTTGAAGATAAAGTTTGTTAAATTTATTTTCTTTCAATGTGTAACGTTTCCTAAGTTTTTAAAATAGTTAAGGAGGGTTTTAAATAATTGTTTTAATTAACCTAAATTTAAATGGTTTAAAATAATTTAACTTTAATTTGAAGGTTATCTTCTTATTAATGTATAAAGAAATGATCATTATAAAAGATGTTATAAAATGGTTAATTAATTTTTCAATGTATAAGTTAACGTATTTGTTAAAGGGAAATTATTATTAGGAGTGAATTACTTAATGAAAGTAATTAAAGTAATTAAAGAAATTGATTAATAATTCAAGTTAAATTAATCAAGTAATTAATGAATGGTTAATATAAATAATAATTACGTAGTGAAAGTGATTCAAAGAAGATAACTAAAGATTAAAGATGGATTAATCTAATATTTAGGGTCAATTACATTAAAGTATAATTAATTAATATGGTTAATTAATTAAGGTAATTAAATTAATAATAATTAATTAAAGCTTAATTAACTAAAGTGATTAAGAAATTATTATTAATTAAGGAGTAATTAATTTTTGGTAATTAATTAAGGAATAAAAATAAATCTATTAATCAATTAAGAACAATTAATTATAATTAAGATTTAATTAATAATTAGGGGTTTATTAATTAAAGTAATTAATTAAGTAATAATTAATTAATAAAAGTAATTAAGATTTAATTAATTACAATTGAGGGTTAATTGATTTGGTAATTAATTAAGAAATGATTCAATTAATGAAGATGGTTCAGACTTAATCAAATTGAAATTAATGATAATTTATCATTGAAGAAAAAAAGAAAGTAATTATGTGGGTAATAAATTTAAAACCACACGATTTACTCACCTAAATCAAAGATGTTTGATTGTTATTGAATGCTGTGTGATGGATTGATATATTTGATATGCGATGTGATGCTATGTGATGCTTTGTGCTGAGCTGTTATATCTGTGATGTATGAATATGCAAACCCTTTTACCCGTAGAACGACATTTAATTTCGATGCGACAGGGAGTCGGATTCCAGTTGGTTATCCGAAACCCACATCGAATCATATTAGTGAATCTTTGTGATTGATAATTTACTTTATCTATGAATCTTTGAATATAGATAAGCGTTATGGGTTATACCGCATATTGATATGATTGAATCTATGATGATGATGTTGTGCACTATTGTGTTAAACCCCTGGACCACACTTATACACACACAAATATGGGTTGCACGTGGAAATGGGTTAAGTCACAGATTTTGAAATAGTTTTTTCTAAAAGATTGAATCTTTGAATCCAAAATAGTTTTGGAATTAGAATTGAAAGCTTTTGAAAATGAATTTCAAAAATAAAAGTTATTTTAAATAACTAGATTGAGCTTTTGAAATTTAAATAATTTGATTTAAATTTGAATTCAATATTTGAAATTGAATTCTATGATTTCGGAACTAGGGTTTATAAAAGTTATTCAACTATAAATGGGTTTATGTGGGTTTGTAAACCATTTTTAAAAGTATGGTTTTGAGAATTTGAATTTAACTCAAGTTATATTTGAAAGGCCTTAACGCATGCAGTTATAATCGCGTTTTTCGAAACGGAAACAGGTGATTTCAAATAATAATAGCTTTTATATAAGGAAGGAAGGGATTTTCCAAATTTTGATGAAAAGATTTCAAATTTGAAATTGAATGGTTTTGAAAAGCTATAATTGAATCTTTGTGAAAGGTAGTTGGACCTTATTTTGAAATTGGAGAAGATTTTAAATAGTATATCTTTTATATATAAAAGATTGAAACGGAAATTGTTTTGCAAGTTACGAATGAATCTTTGGAAATTGTGTTTTTAAAGCTATAAATTAAATCTTTAATTTAAAGGTTTAAATCGAGTCAATCCAAACTGAAATGGAATTGTTTTGAAAGGTTATAAATGAATCTTTGTCAAAAATTGGTGAACCTTGTTTAAAAATTTAAAGGGTCTTACAAGTGAATCTTTTGTTTAAAAGATTTAAATGTGGAAATTGTTTAAACCATTGAAGGTTTCTGAAATGAATCTTTTTGTTAAAAAGATCTAGAATGGTAATTTGTTTAACCATTTGAAGAAAAGCTTTAGATTTTTATAAGTTATGACTTAATTGAAATCCCATTATCCATATGATTTTAAATATTGCGCTCACTATTCGGTTTAGCCAGGAGAGGACCTTTGTGTCATATAACCCATTCCGAATATGTGATACGGTGTAAATGGATAGCAATTGAAGACGGTGGTGAAGACCGGGTGTCTTTGAGAACGATAGGATAACCTATCGAATAACTCTGCACTGAGTTGCTCCGGTATAGAGATCTCCATATGTGATGTGGAGTCCGATGAGGATTGAGGATGCCCGGATTGCAAGGGCTTCTTCGGAAGTGCCTTCGGTTCCGTTCGAACCCGAAACAGACTTGTATGGATGTGTGTCTGACGTTACACCTTGGGATGTAAAACCAGTTTCTATCAAATACATTTCTGTTTGGTGGCGGAGATTTATTCTCTTAGCTTAACACCCTTCTCTGAGACGTACGAGCTCAGAGGTTATGTAGTTGATGGTTATCAGTGATACATTCCCAATTTGGTAATGTGGCATACGAAGTGCTGCTGATCAGTTGTTGATCAAAGCATGGCTTTCGTGTAAAGCGTACCTTTGTGGACGAGACTTCGTCGAACTTCACAACCCGGAATGGTCGAAACAGGAAGAATGCAGCAAGGTTATTTGGGGGTAGCGCCCCTGAGGGTATGTTCATTTCCTTCTGGATAGAGGTGGTATCATGGTATGGAGCCCAGATACTTAACCTATGTGGTTGCTGCAAATTTATTACATTGTGGTTGTTGGTAAATCCTGGGATAAAGGTTGGTTACGACCGGGGGATGGCATACTCGTGTAGTAGTTACCTAGTTACAGAGGTAACCCGGCCTTGTGTTGGCAGAGATCCGGTTAGGTTCTCGGGGCGTCCCTCCAGAGGCGTACCCATGTGGCCCAGGAAGTTCCTTAGCCTGACCATTTGTTGGAAATCTAAAGAAACAATACGAACCCTTTACGATTACAATTGTATAACCTGCCTCCTCGGGAGGTAGCTATAGCTGGCATAATATAATGGTACCTATGCTGGTTAAGATTAATATTATACTTTCAAAATGTTTTCCACTATGCACTAATAATATTGTCAAATGGTTTTCATGTATCAAGCATATTTGACTATCATAAGGAGAAATCTTCTCCAAGTCTGCGTTTGCATTGTGGTTGTGGCGGGAGGCCTTATGGTAGTTTCATTTTCCAAAAAGCATTGCGGTTTTCAACTTAAAATTTCTTTTGTTTGTTTTAAAGATATAACTGCTTTTGTTTGCTCACACCAGTCCCACGACTGACCCGGAGTTTATTGTTCTTTTCCTAAACCCTGGGTGCCCACAATTTTCTACATGGGCAGTCTAGAGTTAGGTTTTTCAGAGAGTAGATATAGATATCTATTCGGTAGCTTTCGGCTTTCTCTTGGCATTCTCTGGAGATCTTGGATATTGGAGTCTTTGGATTCATGGACGAGACTTGCTTAGCTTGGTGAAATGTGATGGGGGTTCGAGCTATTGTTGGATTGGTGCTTTTGGAGTTAGAGTTGCTATTGCTGTTTGGGTTATCTCTTGGCTATTCGTTTTCTGCTGCTGTATCATATTGTGTTTTCCGCTGTAGCATTTGTTATCTTGTCTATGATATTCTTTGATCCATATTTTATCATTGTTGTATCGAATATTGTATATCAATGATATTCATTTCTTTTCTTCCGCTGTGTTGTTCTTAATTGTGTTATAAGCTCCGGCACAATTCGAATTTCAACGATTGAATCTGCGGCATTCAAGTACAAGTGGAGTACGGATGTCGATTTTCAAACACTGGAATTTGGATCGTGACATGCAAGCATCCTGTTGGTATTCGCGATGGAGTGTCATGTTTGGTGGCGACGTATTGGGAAGCGCGAATTCAAGTTGTCATTGCGGCCTGGTCGAGGCATGGTCGAAGGAGGTTGGAGCTCATTGATGAAGGTGGCTACAGTTCGTGTTCGTGAAGGAGATTCAGGCCATCATCGGTGTCATAATTAGCTTCGTTAGGAGGGTCTCGATGAGGGGTGGACTCTGTAAAGTTTCGATGGCCTCCGATGCCATGTGGAGGAGGCAATGGTCGATGGGAAGATGGCCATGTGCTCTAGTCTAGAAGGTAGTATCGTAGTGGAAAGGTAGTTTAACGACACAGATCCTTTCCTTAAGTTAATTATAAAAATTTAGTTGCAACTTAAGGAAAAGTTAATTATATTATCTAAAAATAATTCTCATAATGGTGTAACTATTTTATACGAGGTCCAAATTTACAGGAAATGAGTCGCTCGGATTCATGTTGACAGAGTAATTTCAATGGATTTAATTTGGAAATAAAAAATGGAATGGATTGTAAAAATAAATCAAGCTGAGTAAATCTCGCTCTTTTTGGATTGCTAGATATAAATTTTAAATAGTTAAAATTAAGTATTGGATGCCCGATTGATTTAATAATTATTATCGGATGAATGATATATTATATGTACATATAGGAGTATATATATTAGTATTTGCAGTGATATTCCCGCACATTATAGCGGATGAGACTGTATGTGTCCCGCATAATAGCGGATGGCCCTATATACCACGATATCCCCCTCGAGGTAGGATTGGTATAATTTTTATAGTGTATTGACATCTATGGATGCAGGGAAATAGGTTGGACGTATCCAACTGGATTTCTAAAATATATTGTTTATTCACATATAGTGATATATGATTTATGTAGAATAATCTATTATAGATTATTATAGTGATTGGAATTATTGGATTCTATTATAGCACTGGCATGAATTTTGATAATTTAAAATTAAAATTTAAGTAATTAAAAAGAATAAGATATATATATATATATATATATATATATATATATATATTGGAATTGGAGTTATTTTACAGAAAAATGAATTAAAAAAATAAAATTGATTTCGGCTATACTTAACTATTGCGAATAAATAAATGTAGATTTTTTTTTAAAATGAATTCTACAAGAGAATTTCTAAATGATAACCTAAAAATATAAAAAGGAGTTAAAATCAATATTTAAATTAGATTAGAAGTATAAATGGGAATTAGAAGTAAAGAATTTACTTAATGGAGTTTAATAAATAAGATTTGTGTATAAACAAATTAAAACCAAAAAGGGTTATAAAATTTATAAATAATGTTTATAAATAAAGGAATTCGATATCAGATGATAATTGGGAATATAAATTTATAGGGTGAGTTTATATTAGAATATAGAAAATAGGGTTAGGAAAAATTTTACATTCTATTTTGAAATGGAAATGGTTAGGGGTCGAAAATGAATCGATATGTTGTGAAATCGAGAGGAAATTATAAATTAGATTAGTTATTAAGATTTAAAATATATTTTTAGTTTTAATAAGCTAAGTTGGTTTTTCAAAGGGAATCCTTATTATTTAAACTATGAAATTTTAAACTAGTTAGTATTGGTTAACTCCGAAAAATGGATTTTTAAATATTTATTACTGAAACAAAAATTTTAATTTTTTTAGAATCAGTTTTGTAAATTGATTTGTTTCATTTAAATGAGTTATTGATGGTTTACTAAAATGTTTGATATTTTAAATAATAACTTAAAAAATATTTTAAAATAAAAATAAAGTACTATTCTTTAAAAATGCATTATATATATATTGTTTGGGATGATTGAAAATTTATTTATAAAATTCTCTCAAGACGTGTAAATTGGTTTTAATTTAAAGATGAGGTTTTATGAAAGAAACCATATAAATGGAATCTTAGAAATTTAAGAAATTTCATATGATTAGATGTAATAACTTCGAAAAAGAATTCGAATTCATTTAATGAAGTTATAAATAGTTGGTTGAGGTTATAATTAAGTATAATCGATTTGGAAATCGCAGAACGGATTTGTTAAAATTATGGAGACTTAAGAGATATGTTATGTAATATTTCCAAGTGAAATATTGAGAGGATTTTAGGAATTATATGTTTAAATATTTTCCTAAGCATTGAAAGGAAGGTTTTCAGAAACATTTTTAGTGGGAAATGATTTGGAATAGAAATATTTTTCCGAGTGTTATAAAATGGAAGTTGGAATATGTTTCTAAGTATTAAAAATGGTGAAATATCCTGTTATAGATTCAAGAATTTGAAATTGTTTTCAGATATTAAAATATGGAAAGGAAATTGAATATATACCTGGGTAAAGTTATTTGAATGGATATTTTTAGAGAGAAAATATAAATTGGCCCTAGTGACTGCTTATGGATGTTTAATTGATAGTTAAATAACAGACTATAATTATTTGCCAATTTCGTTAATCGTTTCAAAGAGACAGGGATCAGATTTAATTATCCAAAAACCAGTTCGATCCAGTGTGAACGTTATGAATGACTATCGTGAAGATGATGAAGACGGTGATTCGGTTTGTCCAGACTTAGGACAACTTGTATGGACGAATGCTATCAGAACATTGTCATTGGAGGAAGATGAGCATTCTAAGTAATATTTGTTCTTGAAAGGTAATGCTTAGCCTCGACTAAAATAGGGAAGATGTAGCAAAGCTAAGTGGGTCGCACCTAAGTAGGATATGTTATCACCTATATAAATGTCCTCAAAAATTTTTATATTATGGATATGGTTGTGCATGAAAGAAGGAGCTCCCGATAGTAAGGGTGGAAACATCCAGGGTGATAACGTATTCGGTCTATCCAAGTTTGAGGCAGGCTGGTCTTGTATAGCAGGTGATCCTAGCGTGGTCCTCGGTAAATTATTCTAGAGGTATACTCTGGTAGGCGGTACCCCAACGTCCCAGTCATTTGATGGAATCCATCATCCAATAAGCGCCATACAGTTTTGATTATGCCCAACTATGCTGAAACGTGAGATGCAAGCATTATAGCTATTTTTTATTTACTTTCTATAGGCACTATTATAATATTAGATGATTTTGATAAAAATTGTTTTGGTTATCGTAAGGTAAAAACCCATTGTGTTTATTTCTGGCATGGTCTTACGAGATACCTTTATTTTCAAGGATTTTTTAGAAAAGTTAATAAATCAAAATGAGTGCGTTTTCTTCACATTGATTTTCCAGACTGAATCAGTTGTTATTTTATTATAATGCTTGGGTTAGACCGAGTATTACAGATATAGGTTAAAATGTTATGGAGCTTAGGAGATGAGCTGGATGATAGAGACTTATCTCCGTACCTGGCTTATATTCCGCTGTGTAAGGGCAAGTTATATATTGTCCAGTTGATGTACTGATTGTTGTACTCTGATGATTGTAAGTATAAACAGCTACAGATTCTTTTGTACAAAAATCTGTTATCATATATTATATTTTGTTCCACTACCTTTGTGAGATTCTTTATTTGTTGTTATATTTTTATCCTTACCCTAAAGATTCATATTTTCGTCCAATTTGTGTTAAGATGATGCGAAATATTACCGACTCAAAGGGGTACGGATTTGCAGGCCTTTACATTTGGTACCAAAGCTGAAGGTTAAGCGAGAATCTTAGCTTTGTTAGGGATTTCTCCTTAGAGACAGGGTCAGTAGTACCCCAAGATGAGTTTGAGTGTATTAATATATATGAGCGCGTAATTATTAGTGAATATAAAATGGTTTTCTATTGTGTTAACGTTTTGGCTGAGTGGTATATAAAATCTTGTCAAATAATGGGATGCCTCTAAATCAATAGGAGTTTCTAAACACTTGAACGCGATAAACTGGCACGGTGTGGTTTTGAAGCGGGTAAATGAAAT
Source organism: Allium cepa (assembly GCA_030765085.1). Taxonomy (NCBI): domain Eukaryota; kingdom Viridiplantae; phylum Streptophyta; class Magnoliopsida; order Asparagales; family Amaryllidaceae; genus Allium; species Allium cepa. The sequence goes on from CM060941.1 coordinate 600,535,041, forward strand.
AATTCTACCCAAATTATATTTTTATATAAAAGGAATAATTTTCTAAAATTATTATGGTATATTTAGAGTATTTGGATGATAATATTATAATCAAAATAAGATTATAAAATCCGGAGTTGGTTATATATAACCAAATGGAAATTGTATAAGTATGGATTATACAATTGAATTAAAACTAAGACTTGATTAAAACCATAGTTTGGAAAATTTTAAGTTTCGGAGATTTTTGGAAGTGTTTTCCAAAGTATTTTGAAATAACTAATAGTATTTTTTTTGGAGATCTTTTTGAATAGGAAAATGTTTTAAATGGATTTTGGATGTGGTAATAGCACTGAACTCACTTCAGTCATTGGAAAATAATCTTGGTGATGACTGCGCAACATCATTAGTACTCCTTTTCGAGTTTCTAAATGACGAATTGTTATCGTAATTGATTTGTTTAGATTTTTTGGGAAAACCAATTTTGTTTGGTAATTCCTAAGGGGATTTGTTTGGATAAAAATGGGAGTCGGTTAAAAATAAAAAAATTCAAAAAGTGTGATTTGGAATATTGAGATTTCAAAATGATTGGAAGTAAATGCCAAGCGTTTGAATTCTAGAATCCATATTTAAATAATTTAGAGATTATCAGGAAATAAGTTATAAACATATAAATTGAGAATGATTCTAAATAAGAAAAGAAAAATATGGAAATTGAGTTTTGGAAATCAATTTTTACCTAAGAAAGATAAAATCGATGAAATTTAACATAAGTTAAGTTAAATAAAATTGAGTTGAATCTGGATTGAATTGAAAGTAAAATTGAATTGAGTTGTAGATGATATTGAAAGTCTATGTGGATCATATACTATGTATATGACAAGTAATTATTATATACATAATGAATTAAGATAATGAGATAATAGTAAAATAAAAAGATCACACCAGAAATTTTATACTGGTTCAGGCCTCCCGTCCTACATCCAGTCCCGAAGCTCCTCTTCAGAAATTCACTAATCAATAACCCTGGCTTCACCCGGAGGAATAGGCTTATTACAATAGAAGTCTTTCATCAAGAATGTGCTCTGATTAACATTGATATTGACAATACGTACAAGTCTTCCGATAATCTTCACTGGATATGTATATATATGAATTTGTGTGTGCTTTGGAAATATGGAAAAAAATTAAACCAAAGTTAATGATCTTCGGTTGAAATATTAATAGCAAAAATAAGTAATCTTGAATTTAAATGCAAAGTATATATAGAGAATAGAAATCAGAAAATTAGTTACTTTGATTGTATAATCTGTGATGTATTTATAGTTGTGAAAAGGTTGATTTGAAGTGTTGCTACCATTTCTCTTCGTTTCAGGAGATGCTTCTATTTGAAAAGAACTGAATTGGAGAAGAGATGCACAAAGTAGTCTTTTAGATTTTGACAGTTGCATTTTAAAAAATTCCCCGAGCCAAATCCAGACATTTGGATTATGAGGACCAGACGTCTGGTCATGTGTTGTTTGGAAAAATTCCAGAGGCTCAGACCAGACGTCTCGAGTAATAAACCAGACATTTGGTATAGGTTGAATTCTGTTCTAATTGAAAGTATGTATATTTTTCAATATATAAAATCCAGGGAGATTTTTACATTCTATTTCTAGGATTTGTATACAATGTTTAACTTTCCACTGCCATGATCTATGTTCCATACTTTGATTTGTATTCTTGAGACTCTACAAAAACTAAGATACAATATATATAAATGAATATTATGATGTGGTTTGTCATCATCAAAACTTGTAGATAGGAGTTCCTAACAGATATTGAATGGAAATGAATTATTACTTAAATTAATTAAAAGAAATGGTATGAGATTTAAATTTAACGTAAGTTTAGTTAAATAAAAAATTGAATTGGAATAAATACAAAGGTTTATAGAATTTGGAATTAATGAAGTTGAGGTACATATTAAGCTACTATGTGATGTAGATCTCGAGTTAAGTAAGAATAGTTAATATATTCGAGTATAGAATTGATGGAAATGGAAAAAATAAGTTGTGTGACGTATAAAATTTAAAAGTGGAGTAGTTAAGCCAAAATTAAAAGAGTTTGATATTTTGGTAATGAAATAAAACCCAAACTTGAATTGTAAATAAAGTTGAACTCAAAGAACTAAGTAAAGTGAAATAAAAATCATGTATTGAGCTATAGAATGGAAGTGGACTAATTAGCTAATTTAATTAGTTAACAGAATACAAAATGGATAAAAATTTGGGTGAAAAAAATTGGATTGTAAGTTAAAAATGGAATTTGGAAATGAAACTTGAGTTATAAATAAAATTTGACTTAAATGGTGAGCGAATTAAATATGATTGGAAATGTGTCAAATAAAATGGAATTTGATTGAAATGGAAATGGCTTAAGTTACAAATAAATCCAATTTGAATATAAATGAATTAAATATGGCCTTAGATATTATTTTACTAAGTTGAGTTCGGAATTAAAATTGAAGTGGATTGGATGAATGAACTAATTAAATTAATTAGTGAATGGAACAAAATTTGATTGAATAAAAATCAAATCAGTAATTTGAATGGAAATTGTTTACCAGAAAAAAATAAACTTAAGTTATGGAGTTGAAATAATTTGATGTAAATAAATGAACTTAAGTAAATATTTTGAAAAGCTTGACACAAATAAATTTGTAAAAGGACAGTTAATCAAAATAGCATGGAATGTTTCCGAGCTAAATAAAAACGGAATGGAAAGCAATGAAGGTGGATATGAATGGAATGTGTATAAATTAATTGAGAATAAATTTAAAATGAAATAGAATTAAAAATAAATTGAGTTGGAATTAGTAGTTATAAACTAAAGTGGATATTTTATTAAGCGAATATCGCCGAATTTTCATAGAAAATTGGTCATTTGACATAAACGAAAATAGATTAAATTCTGCAAATAAATGAAAGGTGAATAAATTGATTTTTAATCAATTTGTAATGAATATGGGTTTATTTGAAATAAAAATGAATTGTTCGCATGTAAAGTGAGTTGTACATCATTCCGAATCGAAGGAAATGATACATGAATGGATTGGAAGTAAATGAATTAGTATCGGAACCTTATAACTGCTTATAAATATATGTTTTACATGTCGTTTATGGAATTCATGTGTTTAAGTGGTTAAATGAATGAAATATTAGTGAATTTCATATTTTTTTTACTTACTTGCTTAAATTAAGTAAGTACAGGTACACGAAGGCTATTGGGCTAGAGTTGGGTTGTGTATTTGCAAATAAAATAAGCCGTCTTCTTAAAAGTGCTAAAATAAGTTACGTTTTCAGATTAAATACTGCAAAAAAATATATAATATTGTTATATACTTTGTTTTCCGACCATTTGTGTAATGACCCGTAAAATTTTAGTAGATTTTATAACGAAATTAATTGAAATTTTGTGAAATTTTAAATGACAATATTTTGAAATAAAAATTTAATATTTGGAATTCGTCTATTTAAACATAGCTAATGGTAAATTTTCATCAGAAAATATGAAAGTAAATTTTATTGTATACTTCTACTCAAATTCAAATCAATTAAGAATCAATGATAATAAAATGTTTTCCAAACCCGAATATTTTTACATAATAAATTTGTAAATCATCTTCTGAGTGAGATGTCATATTTTGTTTTCCTAAATTTGGACTGCTATTGCTTCGTTTATCTTATTTTCGGCGTTTTAGCAGCAATATTCGGTACTGATTATCGACTTTTGATACCATGATCGTACAAATGATATCTGTATACCATTTTGATCGTCGCGTCGTGCTGATCTCTGTAGTATATTCAATCGTGTGTTTCGGAGTTCGGAACACGACGAAATCGGTAAATTAATCAATCGTATCAGTTTCTTAATTGGACTTACGCCTTTTCATTGCTCCTTCAGTCAACCAATAGCCAACAGATATTATTGTTCATTGAATTCAACACATATGACTGTTACTACTCTAACTTTTGTTCTTATTTTTTTTTCTTGAGAATGAAAATTTGGTAAAAATAAATAAATAAATAAAGAATTCGAGTAGGTGCTTGTTTCCTCTGTTTGTGTTCATTCGTTTCACCTTGTCTCTTCTTTAAAAAAAGAAATCAGTCACGCCATGGCCAAAGCCACGACTCCCCACCAAAACGCCGACCAATAACTCGAGCCCGCCTCTATGAACTTCCTCTGCCCTCGGCTCTCCTTACCACCGCCTTCCTATCAACCATCAACAAAGCTTCTCTGTTTTTTCCTCTCATCGCCTGTACTGAAACACAGCCACCCCTTACTGAACTTGGTTCTTCCCATCGGCCTATGCCGCTCCACGTTCCACAGCCGGCAATCAGCACCCCTTTGTCTACCTTCTGGCCATCGCTCTCGCATTATAAAGTAAGTGTGCCTTTTGAGTGATATATATATATTATAAAACTATGTTTGTTCTGTTTAAAATTTTCGTGTATATATATATATATGTTTATGATATCTGACATATGATATAAAAGATTGCTTATACTATATATTTTACTGTTTTATATACATGGGTCGGTTGTAGCTTTTTGTTTGTTTTATAGTGTTAGCTTGTCTGTATATATATTTGTTCATTAATGGGTTTTGTTGTGTTTTAAGTTATATGTTTATATGTATTATTGATGCAGCGGATTATAACGGATGACGATGAAATGAAGATTTCGTGTCAAACTAATCGATGAAACGATTAGATGAAACAAGATAAATCGATGGATTGAAAAATACTGAATGCCCAAATTCGTTGATCTCGAAAGATACCGAATTCTAGCTATCTCCAACACGTTGATCGCGCACGATACCGTGTTAAAAGATCTACGATTCTTCTACGTTGATCTCGCGCACGAGATTTCGTGAATCGGCTTCAAATCCGTTGATTCGAGCGCACTCGAATACCGCAAATGGAGAAAGAAGACAACGCTCAACTTCCAATTTCAAAGTGGCACAAAGCACACAAACACAAAGTTTTATTCAAAATCGACCTAGTTTTACAAATGACACGACCCCATATTTATATGCAGTTACAACACACATCCCACCTTAGCCGACCTAACACACGGCCGACTTAACAGATGCGACATACAACTCATCACTTCAAGCGACCTACCATTACAGACGACCCATGACCTAACAGGCAAACGACTTAACAAAATACGCGACTTACGACTTAACATATATACAAGTTACAACATATTATGTAACGCCCCACTCCGAGACCCACTCTAGTAAAGAGTATTACGGAGTAATACCGTCTACTAGAACGGAGAATAGAGTATAATGGAAGCGACCATGTGTAATCAAGCTATAACTAACTACTGAATACGTCGAATAGGTGGTTTTCTTTTCTCAAGTGGTTCGACATATCCAATAGATATTTATAACGAAATTACAATTGCTAAGGAAAATAGGTTTAGATCAAACATAATACTAAATGATAACATCATTATCACAGAACAGTCACATAATAGTCACAGAACATAGGTACAATATATCGTCAATACAGATCCAAATATGAAAAGGTGGGTACAAAGCCACCGCTCACACATGTGAGTCAAAAATATATACATAAAAGACTGAATAATCAGAGCATCATAACAGTGGACAAATATAAAGAGCTATCTATCAGCATAGCAGATAATGTCCAAGCGGAAGCACAGAAAGCTATGTCCAGAGACCTAACCTGAAACAACTCGGTCCGACCCGAGCGAAAACACTCGGGTCAGGCTAGCTAAACAATCAGTAATAACCGAGATATATAATAATGCAGTACATAAGTAAAACAGTACTTCTCCAAAGAGAAGAGTATAATGGACCTCATGAACATAATGACGATCCCTAATCATCAATAAACAGTAAAAATCTCCAAAGAGAATATCAACACCAAAGTGTTAAATAAATAAAATCGCCTCATATCATCGGCGTTGCCAAAGCTATATAAAGTTGCCCATAGGCAATAATCCCAAGAGTGACCAGAGTCTGTAATCGATGCCCAAGCAAAGATCGATGCTCTAAGGAGCAATAGGGATATACTGAAAAGTCAATGAAATCGAATACTAAAAAGCGGTGTCCAGAGACACTGTGAATCCACAAGGTAATCTCACTTACATCGTATGGTTCCATAGAACCAACACCGAATGGCGGTACTCGAATGGATATAAAAATCATCAGATAATACAAGTATAGCACGTGGACCGACCAGAGTCGTTATTGCCAAGTACTGTAGAGTTGTGATCGATCACTCGCACAGATGCGAAACGCGCGAGACGGCGAGATCCTTCCCAGAAGGATAACTGCCCAGAGGCACATTTCGAAAAACTGCTCCATAGAGCAGGTGTCCAGAGACGGATGCCCAGAGGCGTGGTGACTCAAAGGTCCAGCACTGGCCGCCTAGAGGCTAATGTGTCACAAACTTCTTGGAGAGGAACCCGTAAAGTGTTAATAATGAGTCCCATACCCCACGTTCGCACTAAACGGTTTACTAACCAATACCAAGCTTACACTCCAAACAATAAAAAGTCCACCTCGTATCATCGGTAAACTAGACCCAAAGGTCAAAACGATCAATCGAATAGGTCGGGGATTAACCGGAAAGAAAATACACACGGTTCCATAGGTCGGAGATTTCCTAACCGTTTAAGCACCTTTCCACTTCGCTCCACGTGCTAAAAGTGAGTGTGAGATTTTTATTATAGAAAATAATGGTGCGAAACGGATTTATAATTGATCTTGAAATCACTTTAAAACGGCTTTTGAAAACTCTCCTATTATGGAGTAATTAATTTAATAATTAAAAATAATATTATATAATAATTTCGAACGCCATTTAGGAGTGAAAAATCCTTTTAAAATAGTTCATAAAAACCCGTGTACGAAATCCAGAGACAAATCTCAAAGAAATCGATAAATCAGAAAATTACTGAAAACCAATATTCGCGTTGGAAAATATTCCAAATGATTGTGAACCAAAGTTCGACAAATTTTGATTAACAATTGAAGCCCAAAGGTTCATTGCAGAAACAATCAATTTGAAGCGGTTGCACCAAAATGGTGCAACCCGAACTCGGTTGCACCAAAATGGTGCAACCGGTGAGTCGGAACCCGGCTGCACCAAGTAGGTGTAGCCTTTTTTTTTTTTTATAAGCCGGCTGCACCGCATGGTGCAGCCCGTTTCTGTGAACCAGGCTGCACCATGCGGTGCAGCTGGTTCAGACCAGCCCCAGCCCGCATGGGCTGGGAAGAAACATCAAGCCCCAGCCCGCCTGGGCTGGGGAAGTATGGATTCGGCCCCCCAGCCCGCATGGGCTGGGAAGAAACATCAAGCCCCAGCCCGCCTGGGCTGGGGAATTATGGATTCGGCCCCCCAGCCCGCATGGGCTAGGGAAAAATAATGGTCCCCAGCCCATGCGGGCTGGGGGAAATAACAGTCCCCAGCCCGCATGGGCTGGGGAAAATAACGGTCCCCAACCCATGCGGGCAGGGGGAATTAACAGTCCCCAGCCTGCATGGGCTGGGGAAAATAACGGTCCCCAACCCATGCGGGCAGGGGGAATTAACAGTCCCCAGCCCGCATGGGCTGGGGAAAATAACGGTCCCCAGCCCATGCGGGCTGGGGGAATTAACAGTCCCCAGCCCGCATGGGCTGGGGAAAATAACGCTCCCCAGCCTATGCGCGCGGGGGGAATTAACAGTCCCCAGCCCATGCGGGCTGGGGGAAGTAACAGTCCCCAGCCCGCATGGGCTGGGGAAACTAACGGTCCCCAGCCCGCATGGGCTGGGGAATTTGGGGTAAGCCCCAGCCCGCATGGGCTGGGGATATGGGTACGTGCGCGCCAGCCCGCATGGGCTGGCCTGCTACCGGCTAGCCCAACCGTGCTATTCTGCTGCGCCCGGGCTATAGCCTGGGTGCAACCCAGGCCTGCCCTGGTGCAGTCAGAGCCCTATTTCAGCCTGTTTTCAGGATGAAACATTTCAGCCAGCTGATTTTGGTGATTTTGGGGTGTTTTTTTTCAAGTTTTTGGCATCAAATTTCACCAATATCAATCACTAACTACCATATAATTATTAATACACTATATTGAAGGAAACAAAGGGCCAAAGCTTAGCATTACCTTATGAAGCAATATCACAAACACCTTATGTGCACACCCAAAATGAAAGCAAAGATGATCAAAGAGCTATGATTCACATGTTACATAATAAAACATGTGTTACTAAATGATTACTGAAATCAAAAGAGGATTAAACACATTTTAGAAGAGGTTTTTAGCAATATACCTCTCTAGAAATCAACAAAGACCACTATAGCATCAACCCAAATTAGCAAAAGATGATTAGGAGGCTATAAGATCAAAAAAACACATAAAACATGTGTTACCAAATAAATTTCAGAAATTAGAAAGATATAAAAATGGATTTGAGGTGGGTATTTGCATTATCTTTGCATAGAATGACTTGCATAAGCTACAACTAGAAGGAGATGAAGGTAGATGCCATTTTTATTAAGAAAGCTTTAGGAAATGATTAGAGTTTTGATTAGGGATGCATGAATGAGGTTAGGAGAGTTTGAGATAATTTATAGAGGAGGTTTAGGGTGGGTTATTGGGTTAAGTTTAGTAACCCAATAAGAAGAGGGTTATTTACATGTTTCCAAAAATTAGTCTAAGTGTTCATGTATGTTTATAAAACTCATTTTTCTTACCCAAACCCGTTTTAAAATCTCTCCTAAAATATTTAACTTTCCAAAAATAACATTTTATCCTCATTTTAAAATCCCATATTTCCCATTTAATTAAAATAGCCTTTTTCAAATAAATTTTGTTATTCCAAATCCTTTTACGCTTCATTAAAATAAATAAAAATCCTAACTTTTATTTATTAATTGGTAATGCAAATCCCGGGTTGTTACAGTCTCCCCCCTTAAGAAAATTGCGTCCCCGCAATTCCTTAAGATAGATGTCGTCTATAACGTCAAATCCACAAAAGAAGTGATAGAGATAAAATAGAAAATTCTTACCCGTAGAAGAAGATGGGAGAAAGCCAGGATAAGAGCGCTCGATAGATTCTCTGGTCTCCCAAGTGCAGTCCTTAGGATTCGGTGACCATTGAATCTTCACGAGTGGAACCTCTTTGTTGCGAAGGCGTCTAACCTCCGAATCAAGCACACGGAGAGGTTGCTGCTCCAAAGATAAGTCAGGTAAGATCTCTAAATCAAGCACGACATGCGGCTCAATGATAGATTCAGGATCGCGAACACACTTGCGAAGCTGAGAAACATGGAACACGTCATGCATTCCGGAAAAATGAGCAGGTAGAGCCACACGATAAGCAACGGGGCCGATGCATTCCGTAATAGGAAATGGTCCAACATAGCGAGGAGCCAACTTCCCTGTAGAGCTGAAACGCACAACCCCCTTCATAGGGGAAATCCGAATGAAGAAAAATCACCAATGGAGAACTCAAGAGGCTTCCTACGGTTGTCCGCGTAGGATTTTTGGTGGTCCTGTGCCTCCCTCATTCTCTGACGGATAATATCAATCTTTTTAGAAGATTCCCGAACTGAATCTGGACCAAGAACGAACTTCTCGCCAGATTCTAACCAACAAGCAGGAGAGCGATATGGCCTTCCGTATAGGGCCTCGAAAGATGCCATGCCGGTACTAGACTGAAAGCTGTTGTTGTAGGAGAACTATACAAGCGGTAAGTGATCCTCCCAACTACCTCTGAAATCCAGAATACAACAGCGCAAAAGATCCTCTAAAACACGATTCACCCTCTCCGTCTGACCGTCGGTCTGAGGATGATAAGCAATCGAGAGATTCAGCTTTGTGCCCAAAGCTGACTGTAGGCACTTCCATAAGTGACTAGTAAAGATAGTGTCTCGATCACAGACGATAGAGCTAGGAATGCCATGAAGTCGAACGACTTCCTTCACATATAGCTTGGCAAGCTGAGGAGCAGTCCGAGTGGACCTAATAGGAATGAAATGGGCCGATTTGGTCAAGCGATCAACAATAACCCAGATAGAAGTGTGGCCTGACCTCGATTGAGGCAGACCGTCAATAAAATCCATGGATATCTGATCCCATTTCCATAATGGAATCTCTAAAGGCTGAAGAAGACCAGATGGACGTTGATGCTCGGCCTTGATTTGTTGACAAGTCTTGCAACCACTCACATAACTTGCCACATCTCTCTTCAAACCCTCCCAATAATATGTCAGGCACATATCGGCATACATCTTACTCGAACCGGGATGTATAGTGTACATAGTGCGATGGCACTCGTCCAGAATGTCACGCCTAAGTGATAAATCAGATGGTACAACAATATGGTTCTTCCTACGAAGACACCGATGAAAATCAAGAGAATAATCCAGCAATGTCTCATCACTGGATCCCGACTCGAGAAGGTGAATGAGATGCAATAAGTCTGGATCCTGCCGCTGAGCATGGGTAATGCGATCCAATAAGATAGGACGAGCTTCTAAGCTGAGTAGTAAGACCGGAGAATCAGAAGATGGAGCTCGATCTCTAATATCACACAAAGATAGGGTCTCAAGAATATCCCACTCGGCAATCATCATAGAAACTACCGCCGAGTGCTTGCGACTGAGCGCATCTGCAACACGATTACCCTTGCCAGGGGTATACTGAATATCTAAATCATATGAGGCGAGAAACTCAAGCCATCGCTGCTGCCTCATGTTGAGATCTCTCTGGCTGAAAAGATAATTCAGAGACATGTGGTCGGTGTAGAGAGTGAAGCATTCGCCTAATAGAAAGTGACGCCACGTCTTCAAGGCAAAGACGATAGCTGCTAACTCAAGATCATGAGTAGGATAGCGAACCTCATTCGGACGCAGTTGCCTGGAAGCATAAGCAACTACCCGATCCTTCTGCATAAGCACAGCACCGAGCCCGCTACCACAAGCATCGGTGTAAACAACCAGATCCTGGTTACTCTCAGGAACCACAAGAATATGAGTATGAGTGAGAAGTTCCTTCAGTCGCTGAAAGGAAGCTTCACACTTATCGGACCAAATAAAGCGAACACCCTTACGAGTCAACGTCGTAAGGGGAAGTGCAACTCGAGAGAAATCCTTGATAAACCGACGGTAATAACCCGCCAAACCAAGGAAGCTGCGAATATCATGAACGTTCTCGGGCCTCTTCCAATTCTGAATAGCTTCGATCTTGGCAGGATCGACAGAAATACCCTCAGATTATACAATATGGACCAAGAACTTGACCTTGCTCTCCCAAAAATGGCACATGGAGAGATTGGCCTTAAGATGATGCTGACGAAGAGTATCCAAGACGATCCACAAATGATGAGCATGCTCTGCCTCGGATCTGGAGTAAATAAGAATATCATCGATGAAAACCAGAACGAATCTATCGATGTATTCCCGGAACACTCGATTCATAAGATCGACGAAGAAAGCCGGTGCGTTCGTCAAGCCGAATGGCATGACCAACCACTCTAAAGAACCATAACGAGTGTGGAAAGCGGTAAGAGGAATGCTATCGTCCGCAACTCGGAGCTGATGAAATCCAGTGGCAAGGTCGAGCTGTGAAAAGACCTTCGCACCACTCAACTAATCAAACATATCGTCTATCCATGGCAATGGATAACGATTTCTGATGGTCAACTCATTAAGCTTGCGATAGTCAATGCAAAGCCTAAGAGAGCCATCGGGCTTCTTAACGAAGACCACAGCAGCACCCCATGGTGAAGAACTGGACCGAATGAACTGCTTCGCCTCGAGCTCTACTAACTACTTCCTGAGTTCCTCATTCTCCTTAATAGACATTCTCGTTGGAGGACGCCTAACTGGGTGGGAGCCTGGAATGAGATCGATGCGGAACTCAATGGCCCGCTTTGGCGGCAGGCCTGATACTGGCTCGAATATATCAGGGAAATCCCGAACAACAGGAATACGAGATATGTCCAAATCCTCATCTCGTGAATCAAGAGAAAATAAAGTAATATCAGAAATCCCAACATCCTGAAGAGCAATAGCTAATGGAGCGGACGAGTCAGGATGACGAAGAAATAATATCCGCTCCGAACAAATGATTTTGGCGTCGTACTGAGCGAGCCAATCCATGCCAAGAATCATGTCAAAGCCCAAATACTCCATAACGTGCAGATTCGCACGGAAAGAAAATCCACAAAGATCAATATCCATATCCTCACAAAGAAAGCTAAGGGTCATGGATCCACCAATGGGATTCACAATCCTTAGTGAAGAAACCAGACAAGTAACATCCAAGGATAAAGTATCAACTAGTTCCTTTGATACGAATGAGTGAGAGACACCCGTATCAAAGAGATATCTACAAGATCTACCATGAAATAAAATATAACCTTCGAGAACGGAAGGATGCGTACCTCGAGGCTGAGCTGAAGATGTAGGAGCCTTGGCAGCTTAAGCTTGCCAGGCTTGGCACTAGCTGGAGAAATAGGACAAATGGAGATCCTGTGTCCCTCCTTCTTGCAGAAGGTGCAATAGAGAGGTTTGGGACACTCTCGAATAAAGCGATCTGGAGAACCACAGTTGAAGCATTTCTTCGGAGGACGTGTCCCACTAGGCTGATCAGGAGTCTGGGACTAAGAACGAGTCTGAGGCCGAGTCTGAAAAGTAGAACTGGCAGTCTTCTTCTTCTTGTTCCAAGGCTTGGTCTTCTGAAATGGACCCCGCTTCTGATTGGGGTTTTTGGAACCCTCACCGTCCCCATCACTGTCTCTCTCACGTTCAACCGCTTCAAGGTGAAGCGCTGCGTCAACTAGCTCATCAAAAGGGAGCTTAAGCTGAAGCATAAGCTGTTTCTTCAAATCTTTCTTCAGGCCTTCTACAAACTTGAGATTCCTCTTATAAGGAGTGCTGATGAACTCGAGGCCATACTTGGACAGGGCCTCGAAAGATGATGAATAGTTAGCAACAGAGGTCTTTCCTTGCTTAAGGTCAATAAAGCGGCGTGTAAGGGCTATCTTCTCGGACTCGGGGACAAACTTGAGCAAGAAGCGCTCTCGGAACTGATCCCAAGTGGGAGTGGCCTCATCGGTCTCAGAAATAAGGAGCGCGTACCAATCCAAGGCACGGCCCTCAAGATTGCTAGAAGCAACTAGAACTCTGTCATGGTCAGGAAGGGTCATGCGAGTGAAATTACGCTCGCAAACTCTGATCCAAGCCTGGACCTCAAGAACAGTCTCGGAGCATTGAATGGTTTTCCTACAAGATGAATAAAGTCGCCGTAGAGGCGCGCAAAAGCAGATTTGCACGGTGCATCAGAAACTGGTGCAGGAGACTGAGAGTGCGACTGAGAGTTACGATCCAGCTCCATGATTTGGTCCATGGTCATGTATACGCCCTCTGGGTGAGGGTTGCTGGACTGTCCAACATCAACAGAATGGAGGTTCCTACCTCTACCAGCCATACTGAAAGATAAGGTGAGATTTAGTTAAGAACGATTCAAAGATAGATAATTCATTAAGGAATATTACGGAATATAATAGATTCCTACACATATTCCTACCTTATTTATCTAGAGGTGGATATGTTCAATTTGGATCGTATTATAACGTATTATACTACGTGTCTATTCTGTGTTTGTTATGCTCAATTCTGAACCTTAGCTCCGATACCAAGATGTAACGCCCCACTCCGAGACCCACTCTAATAAAGAGTATTACGGAGTAATACCGTCTACTAGAACGGAGAATAGAGTATAATGGAAGCGGCCATGTGTAATCAAGCTATAACTAACTACTGAATACGTCGAATAGGTGGTTTTCTTTTCTCAAGTGGTTCGACATATCCGATAGATGTTTATAACGAAATTACAATGGCTAAGGAAAATAGGTTCAGAACAAACATAATACTAAATGATAACATCATCATCACAGAAAAGTCACATAACAGTCACAGAACATAGGTACAATATATCGTCAATACAGATCCAAATATGAAAAGGTGGGTACAAAGCCACCGCTCACACATGTGAGTCAAAAATATGTACATAAGAGACTGAATAATCAGAGTATCAAAATAGTGGATAAATATAAAGAGCTATCTATCAACATAGTAGATAATGTCCAAGCGGAAGCGCAGAAAGCTAAGTCCAGAGACCTAACCTGAAACAACTCGGTCTGACCCGAGCGAAAACACTCGGGTCAGGCTAGCTAAACAATCAGTAATAACTGAGATATATAATAATGCAGTACATAAATAAAACAGTACTTCTCCAAAGAGAAGAGTATAATGGACCACATGAACATAATGACGATCCCTAATCATCAATAAACAGTAAAAATCTCCAAAGAGAATATCAACGCCAAAGTGTTAAATAAATAAAATCGCCTCATATCATCGGCGTAGCCAAAGCTATATAAAGTTTCCCATAGGCAATAATCCCAAGAGTGACCAGAGTCTGTAATCGATGCCCAAGCAAAGATCGATCTTCCAAGGAGCAATAGGGATATACTGAAAAGTCAATGAAATCGAATACTGAAAAGCACCGTCCAGAGACACTGTGAATCCACAGGGTAATCGCACTTACATCGTATGGTTCCATAGAACCAACACCGAATGGCGGTACACGAATGGATATAAAAATCATCAGATAATACAAGTATAGCACGTGCACCGACCAGAGTCGTTATTGCCAAGTACTGTAGAGTTGTGATCGATCACTCGCACAGACGCGAAAACGCGCGAGACGGCGAGATCCTTCCCAGAAGGATAAAGGCCCAGAGGCACATACCGAAAAACTGCCCCATAGAGTAGGTGTCCAGAGACGGATGCCCAGAGGCGTGGTGACCCAGAGGTCCAGTACTGGCCGCCCAGAGGCTAATGTGTCACAAACTTTTTGGAGAGGAACCCGTTAAGTGTTAACAATGAGTCTCATACCCCACGTTCGCACTAAACGGTTTACTAACCAATAGCAAGCTCACACTCCAAACAATAAAAAGTCCACCTCGTATCATCGGTAAACTAGACCCAAAGGTCAAAATGATCAATCGAATAGGTCAGGGATTAACCGGAAAGAAAATACACACGGTTCCAGAGGCCGGAGATTTCCTAACCGTTTAAGCACCTTTCCACTTCGCTCGACGTGCTAAAAGTGAGCTTGAGATTTTTATTATAGAAAATAATGGTGCGAAACGGATTTATAATTGATCTTGAAATCACTTTAAAACGGCTTTTGAAAACTCTCCTATTATGGAGTAATTAATTTAATAATTAAAAATAATATTATATAATAATTTCGAAAGCCATGTAGGAGTGAAAATCCTTTTAAAATAGTTTATAAAAACCCGTGTACGAAATCCAGAGACAAATCCCAAAGAAATCGATAAATCAGAAAATCACTGAAAACCAATATTCGCGTTGGAAAATATTCCGAATGGTTGTGAACCAAAGTTCGACAATTTTTGATTAGCAATTGAAGCCCAAAGGTTCATTGCAGAAACAATCAATTTGAAGCGGTTGCACCAAAATGGTGCAACCTGGACTCGGTTGCACCAAAATGGTGCAACCGGTGAGTCGGAACCCGGCTGCACCAAGTGGGTGTAGCCCTTTTTTTTTTTAGAAGCCGGCTGCACGCATGGTGCAGTCCGTTTCCGTGAACCAGGCTGCACCATGCGGTGCAGCTGGTTCAGACCAGCCCCAACCCGCATGGGCTGGGAAGAAACATCAAGCCCCAGCCTGCCTGGGCTGGGGAAGTATGGATTCGGCCCCCCAGCCCGCATGGGCTGGGGAAAAATAATGGTCCCCAGCTCATGCGGGCTGGGGGAAATAACAGTCCCCAGCCCGCATGGGCTGGGGAAAATAACGGTCCCCAGCCCATGCGGGCTGGGGGAAATAACAGTCCCCAGCCCGCATGGGCTGGGGGAAATAACGGTCCCCAGCCCATGCGGGCTGGGGGAAATAACGGTCCCCAGCCCATGCGGGCTGGGGGAAGTAACGGTCCCCAGCCCGCATGGGCTGGGGAATTTGGGGTAAGCCCCAGCCCATGCGGGCTGGGGGAAGTAACAGTCCCCAGCCCGCATGGGCTGGGGAAACTAACGGTCCCCAGCCCGCATGGGCTGGGGAATTTGGGGTAAGCCCCAGCCCGCACGGGCTGGGGATATGGGGACGTGCGCGCCAGCCCGCATGGGCTGGCCTGCTACCGGCTAGCCTAACCGGGCTAGCCTGCTGCGCCCGGGCTGCAGCCTGGGTGCAACCCACGCCTGCCCTTATGCAGTCAGAGCTCTGTTTCAGCCTGTTTTCAGGCTGAAACATTCCAGCCAGCTGATTTTGGTGATTTTTGTGATTTTGGGGTGTTTTTTTCAAGTTTTTGGCATCAAATTTCACCAATAACATTCACTAACTACAATATAATGACTAATACACTATATTGAAGGAAACAAAGGGCCAAAGCTTAGCATTACCTTATGAAGCAATATCACAAACACCTTATGTGCACACCCAAAATGAAAGCAAAGATGATCAAAGAGCTATGATTCACATGTTGCATAATAAAACATGTGTTACTAAATGATTACTGAAATCAAAAGAGGATTAAACACATATTAGAAGAGGTTTTTAGTAATATACCTCTCTAGAAAGCAACAAAGACCACTATAGCATCAACCCAAATTATCAAAAGATGATTAGGAGGCTATAAGATCAAAAAAATACATAAAACATGTGTTACCAAAAAAATTTCAGAAATTAGAAAGATATAAAAATGGATTTGATGTGTGTATTTGCATTACCTTTGCATAGAATGACTTGCATATGCTACAACTAGAAGGAGATGAAGATAGAGGCCATTTTTGTTAAGAAAGCTTTAGGAAATGATTAGGGTTTTGATTAGGGATGCATGAATGAGGTTAGGAGAGTTTGAGATAATTTATAGAGGAGGTTTAGGGTGGGTTATTGGGTTAAGTTTAGTAACCCAATAAGAAGAGGGTTATTTACATGTTTCCAAAAATTAGTCTAAGTGTTCATGTGTGTTTATAAAACTCATTTTTCTTACCTAACCCCGTTTTAAAATCTCTCCTAAAATGTTTAACTTTCCAAAAATAACATTTTATCCTCATTTTAAAACCCTATATTTCCCATTTAATTAAACAGGAAAATAGGCACACGGAAAAAGTTCCAAAAAAATTTAGTCTCAAAGACAGCAAGTTTGTTTTTTAGTCTGAAGGACACTTTATAGTGTAAACAGAAAATGATAGTTGCAACTATCATTCTGTGATTTACATTATAAAGTGTCCTTCAGACCAAAAAACAAACTTGCTGTCCCTGAGACTAAATTTTTTTGCAACTTCTTCCTTGTGCCTAAAAACCCCTTAATTAAAATAGCCTTTTTCAAATAAATTTTGTTATTCCAAATCCTTTTACGCTTCATTAAAATAAATAAAATTCCTAACTTTTGCTTATTAATCGGTAATGCAAATCCCGGGTTGTTACGTATTACAACACCAAGGGACTTAACCACAACATACGAGTTACGGCCTAACACCAGGAACGACCTAACCAACCCAGCAGCAGGGACTCTTCACGCGACTCGAGAACCACGGTGACTCCAGAAATCAGCGGCCATGGATGAATGACTTAAGGAAACAACACAAACGACCTAAGGCTCTCGCGACCTAAGTCCATGCGGCATATGTTGATAGCATGCGGCATTGGCTTGTGCGACCTAGCCCTTCACGCGAGTTAACTTCCATAGGTCGTTGAGCGACCTGTTGCATTGTTGTTTGGCAAGTTTGCTTGTTAGGTTGGTCATCTCGACTCGTTAGGTCGTTTGGACGTCCTACCATCATACTAGATCGCTGCCCACCTAAATCCAACGTAGATTGCACTCGCGAGCGACCATCACTAGGTTGTGAACGACCTAAGACCCTTGAGCAATTCAACTCCATTGAGTTTGTAGATTGCGCTGCATCATCACGAGATTTCGTGAATCGGCTTCAAATCCGTTGATTCGAGCACACTCAAATACCGCAAATGGAGAAAGGAGACAACGCTCAACTTCCAATTTCAAAGTGTCACAAAGCACACAAACACAAAGTTTTATTCAAAATCAACCTAGTTTTACAAATGACACGATCCCATATTTATAGGCAGTTACAACACACACAACCCACCTTAGCCGACCTAACACACGGCCGACTTAACAGATGCGACATACCACTCATCACTTCAAGCGACCTACCATTACAGACGACCCACGCCCTAACAGGCAAACAACTTAGCAAAATACGCGACTTACGACTTAACATATATACAAGTTACAACATATTACAACACCAAGCGACTTAACCACAGCATACGAGTTACGACCTAACACCTGGAACGACCTAACCAACCCAGCAGCAGGAACTCTTCACGCGACTCGAGAACCACAGTGACTCCAGAAATCAGCGGCCTTGGATGAACGACTTAAGGAAACAACACAAACGACCTAAGGCTCTCGCGACCTAAGTCCATGCGGCATATGTTGATAGCATGCGGCATTGGCTTGTGCGACGTAGCCCTTCACGCGAGTTAACTTCCATAGGTCGTTGAGCGACCTGTTGCATTGTTGTTTGGCAAGTTTACTTGTTTGGTTGGTCATCTCGACTCGTTTGGTCGTTTGGACGGCCTACCATCAAACTAGGTCGCTTCCCACCTAAATCCAACGTAGATTCCACTCGCGAGCGACCTTCACTAGGTCGTGAATGACCTAAGACCCTTGAGCAATTCCACTCCATTGAGTTTGTAGATTGCGCTGCATCATCCTCCCTCGGTTGACAAGAATTCGACCTCGAATTTGCACTTTCCTCTTCCTTGACAATCTCATTACCATGAAATGGAATTAAATGCTTGACGTTAAAAACGCCTGCAGTATGAACATAATCTGGCAACTTTACCTGATATGCATTATCATTGATTTTCTTTAAGATTTCCAAAGGACCAATTTTTCTAGCAGCTAGTTTGTTGTAAGTACCAACAGGAAAACGATCTTTAGTCAACACTGCATACACAAAATCTCCTTCTTTGAATTCAACACTTCGTCGTTTAACATCTGCTGATTGCTTATATTTCTCATTTTCCTTAAGCAATCATTCCTGTACAGCTTTGTGGCATTCTTGCAACTCATTCATAAATTCACTAGCTCGTTTAATAACTCCTTTCTGAATTGGCACTGTCGTCAAATCCAACGGACCCTTTGGAATTGCTGAATAAACAACTTGAAACGGACTGAAACCAGTACTTCGATTAACAGCGTGATTATGTGCAAACTCTGCTTGACATAACTTCACATCCCAGCTTTTCAAATTGTCTTTCACAAGACATCTCAATAAGTTTCCCAACGATCTATTCACCACTTTCGTTTGCCCATCTGTTTGTGGATGATAAGCGCTACTAAAATTTAGTTTCGTTCCAACCATCTTCCACAAATTCAATCAGAAATGACTTAGAAATCGCATATCCTGGTCAGAAATAATGGATTCAAGAAGTCCATGTAGTCGATAAACTTCCTTAAAGAACAATTGAGCAACACGAACTGCATCAGCCGTCTTCTTACAAGCTATGAAATGTGCCATTTTCGAAAATCTATCCACCACCACATATATAGAATCATTCCCTAGCTGAGTTCTTGGCAAACCCAAAATGAAATCCATGTTGATATCAACCCATGGTCTAGTAGGAATAGGCAACGACATATATAATCCTGCATTTGTAGCGGTTCCTTTCGAAACTTGACAGATATGACATCTCTCCACAAACCTTTCGACTTCTTTTCTCCTTGACGGTCAAAAATAAGATTGAGAAATCGACTGCAATGTACAATCTCCACTGACATGGCCTTCCTCATGTAATTCCTTCACAATCTTCAGTCGCAAACTACAATCTGTAATACATAATCGATTTCCTTTGAAAAGAAACCCATCTATCATCACATATTCGTCCATCTTCCCTTTATTGACTTCATCTACCATCTTCGCAAAGTAAGGATCTTCAGCAAACAATTCTGGAAGTACTTCAAACCCTGTCACTTCAACCTTCATTGTAGTCAACAAATGATTTCTCCTGCTCAATGCATCTGCCACGCGATTCGTAATTCCCGAATTATGTTTCACTACAAATGTAAATTGCTGCAAGTATGCAATCCACGATGCATGCCTAGCTACTATCTTGTCCTGCCCTTTCAAATGCTTTAACGCCTCATGATCAGTATAAAGAACAAACTCCTTCTGAAACAGATAATGCCTCAAGTGCTTCACAGCTTGAACAATCACGTAAAACTCCACGTCATAAGTGCTATATCTCAACTTGGCTCCAAACAATTTCTCACTGAAATAAGAAACTGGTCTTCCATTCTGACTCAATACTCCACCAATTCCAACCTTCGAAGCATTAGTGTGTAACTCGATCAATATCTGAAAATCCGGCAGTACCAGAATGGGAGCTGTCGTCAAAAGTGTCTTGATATTCTCAAAAGCTAACTCTGCTTCCTCTGTCCACACAAACTTCTTTCCTTTCATGCAATCGGTTACATGTGCCATCACACTGCTAAAATGTGGAATGAATCTTCGATAAAAAGATAACAACCCATGAAAGCTCCCCAGTTCAGTAATTGTCTTGGGTTGTGGCCAACTCCTGAAAGCTTCCACTTTGCTTTCATCCACTTGAATGCCCTCCTTTGACAGAACATATCCCAGAAACAAAACACTGTGCGTCATAAACACACACTTCTTCGCTGCTGCATAGAATTGCTCCTATCGTAGAATAAACAGCACTTCTCGCAAATGCTGGATATGCTCTTCCATACTCCCACTATAGATCAAAATATCGTCAAAGTAAACTACTACGAACTTACCAATAAATGGTCTAAAAATCTGGTTCATCACTCTCATAAAAGTACTAGGAGCATTTGACAAGCCAAACGGCATAACCAGCCATTCGTATAGACCTTCCCTAGTTTTAAAAGCAGTCTTCCACTCATCACCCGGTCTAATACGAATCTGATGGTATCCACTCTTCAAGTCAATCTTTGAGAACACAACATCCCCACTCAACTGATCAATCAAATCATCGAACCTCAGCATAGGAAACCTATATCTCACAGTGATCTTGTTTAGAGCCCGACTGTCCGTACACATCCTCCACGAACCATCCTTCTTCGGTACCAATAAGGCTGGCACTGCACAAGGACTCAAGCTCTCCTGAACACGCCCTTGTTCTAACAACTCCTCCACCTGCCTTCTCAGTTCCTCATGCTCCTTAGGACTCATCCTGTAATGTGGCCTGTGAGGTAATGCCGCTCCTGGCACAAGATCAATCTGATGCTGAATATCTCTCAATGGTGGTAACTCCTTTGGCAACTCTTTAGGAAACACAACTCTGAATTCTTCCAATACTGGCTTTACTCCCTCTGGAATTTCAACAGATTCAGTAGTTTCATGTCCAATCAACAAGAACACCTCTGAACTCTCCTCTACCACTCCAACAAACTCCTTCAAAGTCAACAAAGTCTTCAGTTCCTCAATCTCTTCCGACTTGCTCTCTTCTTGCTGTCTCTTCTTCGGAACTAAAATGATCTTAGTACCCTCAAACATAAATCTGTAGCTATTGGTCCGACCATCATGCTGCACTGCTCGGTCATACTGCCATGGTCTTCCCAAAAGCAAGTGACAAAAATCCATCTCCACTACATCACACCAGATCTCGTCTTTATACTTCTTCCCAATAGAAAATGGAACATGAACTCGCCTGTCCACCTTTACCTCTCCTTCTTTTCTTAACCACGCTAACTTGTAAGGATTTGGATGCTTCTCCGTCTTCAACTTCAACCGTCTCACAGCTTCGGTAGAAATGATATTGTCACAACTTCCCGCATCAATAACAAACTTGCACAACCTTCCCAAGATAGTACACGTTGACTGAAAGATGTTACTCCTCAACCAACTTGAATCATCCTCTTGCTTTGGTGTCAAACAAGATCTCCTAATCATCAAATTACGTCCCTCGTCTCCCGACAATAATTCTTCCTCCTCAGCTTGTGGCGAATTGGAACATTCTACTTCTGTATCCTCATCCTCAACCTTAGCAACAATCGCTCGCTTCTTTGGCTTCGGACATTCATTGCTCTTGTGACCAAACTCCCGACAGTTATAGCACTTGAAATTGTTGTTAGCCTTAGCTTTAGCGACTTCACTGACAACTGGTTTATTGACTGTCTTGGAAACATTAACACTGCTGCTAGCACCCTTATTCTGGTTGTTAGAATTCGTAAACACACCACCTCCTCGTCTCCCTTGTTTCTCCCAAGCAAGTGCTTTCTGATGTGCTTCTGCAACAGATCTCGGATCAAACATATTCACCATATCCTGGATCTGCATTCTCAACCCTCCAACAAACTTAGCAGTCAACTGTTCCTCTGTCTCCATGATATCATTCGTGGCAATCAATTGATAAAATTCATCCGCATAATCATTCACTGACTTTGTTCCCTGTCTCAAGTTCTGCAATCGCTGATACATAAGAGATTGATAATTATACGGTAAGAAAGTAGCCTTCATCAACTTCTTCATCTTCTCCCATGACTCAATCTTTGACTTTCCCATTCTTTTCCGTGTAAGTTTAGTTTGCTGCACCATGCCATAGCTCTACCTCTCAGACGAGTAGCAACCAACTTAACTCTACGATGCTCAGGTACTTCTTTGAAGTCAAAAATTTCTTCCACATTTGATAACCAATCCCAAAATTCTTCCGCAATCATTCCACCTTTGAATTCTGGAATTTCTGTTTTCATCCCCGACTCCCATTTACGATCATCTTCTACATCCCGATAGTGGTTTCGTACTTGGTCTCGATCTCGATAATGAACACTACATCTATCACCATCTTCATCATAATCAAATGTACTTTGATATCGATCTCGACCATCAACATCTCTATGATCACGCATATCTCTTCTACTATGTCTTTCAGCATTACGATATGGCTCATCTCCAAACTCACGTGGAGTTCTTCTCTCTTCATGTCTATATTCATGGTGATCTCTTCTCGTTAAAACTGATGATTCTCTTCTATCTCAGTATGATTGTGGCGACACCCTCCTCGCTTCCGTAACCGATGGCGAAACTCTGCTTCCTCCATGGTTCGAGACTGGCGACCTTCTCCTTTGACCTTGATTCATATCAATCATCAATTTTTCTAGCTTCCCAATACCTTCATCAAACTTTTCATTAATGCGTTGTTCCAATTGCTCAACGTCTTAACGCTTCAACATTTTGATGACGATTAGCTCTCCTTGACGGCATGATTATTCAACAAACAACAATCTTGAACAACTTAGCTTGGATTCCAACTAGCAACTCTCAGCCTTGATCTACACAAATGATGTACGGCTTCAACTTGAACAAATCTCCCACAAACTTGAACAAGCTCGGCTTCAACTGCAACTAGCTCTCGGCCTTGACTCTTCTAACTCTTCTCCTTGGCTCCAAAGACTCGGCTTAGCTATGATTGGATAAACCTAGCTCTGATACCAAACTGACGCAGTAGATTATAACGAATTACGATGAAATGAAGATGTTGTGTCAAACTAATCGATGAAACGATTAGATGAAACATGATAAATCGATGGATTGAAAATTATCGAATGCCCAAATTCGTTGATCTCGAAAGATACCGAATTCTAGCTATCTCCAACACGTTGATCGCGCACGATACCGTGTTAAAAGATCTACGAATCTTCTACGTTGATCTCGCGCACGAGATTCCGTGAATTGGCTTCAAATCCGTTGATTCGAGCGCACTCGAATACCGCAAATGGAGAAAGGAGACAATGCTCAACTTCCAATTTCAAAGTGGCACAAAGCACACAAACACAAAGTTTTATTCAAAATCAACCTAGTTTTACAAATGACACGACCCCATATTTATAGGCAGTTACAACACACACAACCCACCTTAGCCGACCTAACACACGGCCGACTTAATAGATGCGACATACCACTCATCACTTCAAGCGACCTACCATTACAGACGACCCACGACCAAACAGGCAAACGACTTAACAAAATTCGCGACTTACGACTTAACATATATACAAGTTACAACATATTACAACACCAAGCGACTTAACCACAACATATGAGTTACGACCTAACACCTGGAACGACCTAACCAACCCAGCAGCAGGAACTCTTCACGCGACTCGAGAACCACGGTGACTCCAGAAATCAGCGGCCTTGGATGAACGACTTAAGGAAACAACACAAACGACCTAAGGCTCTCGCGACCTAAGTCCATGCGGCATATGTTGATAGCATGCGGCATTGGCTTGTGCGACGTAGCCCTTCACGCGAGTTAACTTCCATAGGTCGTTGAGAGACCTGTTGCATTGTTGTTTGGCAAGTTTGCTTGTTAGGTTGGTCATCTCGACTCGTTAGGTCGTTTGGACGACCTACCATCATACTAGGTCGTTGCCCACCTAAATCCAATGTAGATTGCACTCGCGAGCGACCCTCACTAGGTCATGAACGACCTAAGACCCTTGAGCAATTCAACTCCATTGAGTTTGTAGATTGCGCTGCATCAATTATACAGGTAATAATCTATGGTATTGAATAAGAGGAAAATATATAATAAAGTCCTGGATTTCCTTTGTCTTAAACCTGGTAAAATAAAAGCACTTTGCAATTGATATATATATATATATATATATATATATATATATATATATATATATATATATATATATATATATATATACTGATATGATTAAAACTAACTTATATTTCAAGGTCAAACTTTTCATATATACTAAAAGTTTTATTTTTAAATTTGAAGATGTACTTAAGCTATTTGATTTTGATATATATTTAGGGATATCTTGATTTTTAATTTATATAGATATATATGTCTTGGATTCTGTCCTATAGGAAAAGGGGTTACTTTGGTATATATATTTTGATAGTTGTTTTAAAAAGGTAATACATATATATATAGTTTGATTTTGTAGCTTACAGCCCTATATAGTGTTGTATATATGTAATCCTGATAGGTCAGTTGGGTAGCCTGCACGTGTACAGACATTGTTGCATATATATATATATATATATATATATATATATATATATATATGGTTGCATTTATG
Organism: Allium cepa; assembly: GCA_030765085.1. NCBI lineage: Eukaryota > Viridiplantae > Streptophyta > Magnoliopsida > Asparagales > Amaryllidaceae > Allium > Allium cepa. Next base: position 600,560,231 of record CM060941.1, read on the forward strand.
TATTGGGTCTGTGTATTTCCAAACCTCATAGAAAATCCATCGCATTTGGAAGTCAATATATGCCAGTTTTATCTATAATATAATAATAATAATAATATAAGTTGGTTTTTATAGTAGTTGTATCTGTAGACTTGAGTTTGGTATTTCCAGGTTATGATAGTATCGATATATATGGTTGCGTAAGTTTATAAACATTATATATATATATATATATATATATTCTGTAGCCTGCACACATGTTAGTTTATTCTATTCATGTCTTCATATATTAGTTGGCATATATAAATATATAGGTTGGGTTATATTATATGTTATATATCCGCTTATGTCTGCATATAGGGTTACTTCCATGTTTGCATACCCATTAGCCCGTATTGCGCTTGCAATTGTATTTTTAATTATGTATATATGCACACATATTTAACAGAGCAAACCGACATAATATTGTTTCAAATTTGGTAAATGACATGAATTTTGTATGATTATATTATATATAGGTATAATTTTATGAAATTAATTTGTTAAATAAATTGGTTGTTAAAATAATAATATTTGTTTTCATTAATGGTTTCGTAAACTTTTGACTATTGCCAAATGGCATAAATAATAAGATTTTAAAACATCGTTTATAAATTAATTTGAAAAATGAAATAAATTTAGAATTTGAGAATTTAATTTCCGGTGATTTCAAACTATGGTTTTAAAATTTTTAGATGTATATTTTTTAAAGTATTTACGAATAGAAATAGTTTCAAAGAATTTTTAAATGTTCAAATCAGTGCTCTCCTACATTGTCGCTGGAAAATAATTTTGATGATGACTGCAGCATCATCGATATTCATTTTCGAGTTTCAAAGTAGAGAGACCATTCTGTAGCTTTGCTACAGTTTTGTTTTGGAAATTAAATTGATTTAAATTTCTAAAATATGGCTAGAATTATAATAGGGCCATTTCACTAGAAGGACAAACTTTGCAGTCCAATTAGTTTCTAGGACACACATCTAAAAAAATTATTTTCATGGCCATAGGCAGCAAAATAATTACTATTAAGGACAAAGTCGGTAGTCCAATTACTTTCAAGGACATAATTTTATAGGTTTTTAGGCCTTAAAAATTAATTATTTTGCATTTTGTCCTTAAAAGTAATTATTTCAGTTGTGTGTCCTAGAAACTAATTGCATTTGCTAAAGAGGCCCTTATGGCTAATTTCCACTTTATAATATATATATATTGGTATATGATTATTTAGACGTATAATATATATATATATATATATGTAATTATCCTTAAATTGTTTGAAGTTAATCGAAAATTCAATTCTTAAATTTTGTTAAAGGACGATTTTAAATAAAGCCAAAACTTTGAATGATTATTTACACTTGAAGTAAATTGAATAAGGTAATTCTTACTGGTATAATACCTAATTTCATTCTAATATAACTTACCTAAATTATTGAAAAGTTGAATATGAATTGGATAATATACAATATAAAATGATTACGAATAAAATTTGAGTGGTCACAAAAAATGTTATGCACTGAATTTTTAATTATAAAAAGTTAATAGACACAAATAGAATAATAATTAAGTTGAATAATAAATGAGATTAATAAAAATGAATTTTGTTTTGAAAAGAAATTTTGTAACAAATATTAATATAAACTGAAACCAAATCAACTTATTGAAATAACTTGAATTTAAAATCAATCATTGAATATTAATTAATTTAAATTGAAATTTATATGGGTTGGCTTGATTGTTTTATTTCATTTTCAATCTATTTTCTCTCTAGTTGTTTCTATTCTCGTACCTCGTTCCTTTTCGGGGACGAAAAGTTTTGAGTGGGGGAGAGTGTAATGACCCGTAAAATTTTAGTAGATTTTATAACGAAATTAATTTAAATTTTATGAAATTTTAAATGATAATATTTGAAATAAAAATTTAATATTCGGAATGCATCTATTTAAACATAGCTAATGGTAAATTTTCATCAGAAAATATAAAAATATATTTTATTGTATAATTTTATTCAAATTCAAATCAGTTAAGAATCGATGATAATAAAATGTTTTCCAAACCCGAATATTTTTGCACAATAAATTTGTAAATCAACTTCGGAGTGAGACGACATATTTCATTTTCCCAAATTTGGACTACTATTGCTCCGTTTATCTTATTTCCGGCGTTTTAGCAGCATTATTCGGTACCGATTATCAACTTTTGATATCTTGATCGTACCAATAATATCTTTATACCATTTTGATCGTCTCATTATGTTGATCTTTGCGGTATATTCATTCATGTGTTTTGAAGTTCGAAAAACGATGAAATCGGTAAACCGATCAATCGTATCAGTTACGTAATTGTACTTGTGCCTTTTAGTTGATCATTGGGTCAACCAGTAGCGAAAAGATATTACTGTTCATTGAATTCATCACATATGACTGTTACTATTCTAACTTTTGTTCTTATTTTTTTTGAGAGTGAAAATTTGATAAAATAAATAAATAAATAATTCAAGGAACGGCTTGGTTCCTCTATTTGTATTCATTCGTTTCGCCTTCTCTCTTCTCTAAAAAAATCAGTTACGCCATGGCCAAAGCCACGGATCCCCACCAAAACGCCAACCAATAACTCGAGCCCGCCTCTATGAACTTCCTCCGCCCTCGGCACACCTTACCACCGCCTTCCTATCAACCATCAGCGGAGCTTCTCTGTATTTTCCTCTCATCGCCTGCAACGAAACATAACCAGCCCTTGCTGAACTTGCTTCTTCCCATCGGCTTCTGCCGCTCCACGTTCTGCAGCCGGCAATCAGCACCACGTTGTCCGCCTTCTGGCCTTCACTCTCGCATTATAAAGTACGTGTGCCTTTTGAGTGACATATATATTATAAAAATATGTTTGTACTGGTCAAAATTTTCGTATATATGTTTATATGTTTTTGATTTCTGACATATGATATAAAAGATAGCTTAAGCTGTATATTTTACTATTTATATACATGGGTCAGTTGTAGTTTTTGTTTTGTTTTATAGTATTAGCTTGTTTGTATATTTATTTGTTCATAAATGGGTTCTGTTGTGTTTTAAGTTCTATGTCTATATGTGTTATACAGGTAATAATCGATGGTATTGAATAAGAGGAAAATATATAATAAAGTCCTGGATTTCCATTGTTTTAAACCTGGTAAAATAAATGCACTTCAAAATCGATATATATATATACATATATACGTATACATACATACATATATATATATCTGTGTGTGTATATCCTGATATGATTAAAACTAACTTGTATTTAAAGGTCAAACTTTTCATATATACTAAAAGTTTTATTTTTAAATTTGAAGATGTACTTAAGCTATTTGATTTTGATATATATTTAGGGATATCTTGATTTTTAATTCATATAGATATATATGTCTTGGGTTCCGTCCTATGGGAAAAGGGATTATTTTGGTATATATATTTTGATAGTTGTTTTAAAACGGTAACACACATATATATGGTTTGATTTTGTAGCTTACAGGCCTATATGGTGTTGCATATATGTAGTCTTGATAGGTCAGTTGGGTAGCCTGCACATGTACAAACATTGTTGCATTTGTATATGGTTGATATTTGTATTGGGTCTGTGTATTTCCAAACCTGATAGAAAATCCATCGCATTTAGAAGTCAATGTATGCTTGTTTTATGTATAATAATAATAGTAATAATAATAATAATAATAATAATAATAATAATAATAATAATAATATAAGTTGGTTTTTATAGTAGTTGTATCTGTACACTTGAGTTTGGTATTTCCAGGTTACGATAGTATTTGATATATATGGTTGTGTAGGTTTATAAAACGTTATATATATATATATATATATATATATATATATTCTACAGCCTGCACACATGTTGGTTTATTCTATTCATGTCTTCATATAATAGCTGGCGTATATATATATATGTTGGGTTATATTATATGTTATATATCCGCTTATGTCTGCATATAGGGTTACTTCCATGTTTGCATACCCATTAGCCCGTATTGCGCTTGCAGTTGTATTTATAATTATGCATATATATAGACATATTTAAAGTACAATGCTTTTGTCTTGTTTTATAAAATATGTTTCCATTATGTAGGTATATTTTAATATATATATATATATATATATATATATATATATATGTTTGTTTATATGTGGGTCAGCGTGCATTTGAATATATCTCAGTATATGTATATTGTCAAGGGATTTCATATATATCAGTATATATTGATTTTTGGTTCCAAATATTATTTATATATATGTGTGTGTGTGTTTCTTTTTTTTGTTTTTTTATTTTTTATGCGTTAAAAACTATTGATTTTATGTATTGGGTTTAGAATGTAAATTATGTATCTTTGATTTTTAAATATATGTGTTTTAAAGATATGGTGTTGATTTCAGAATATATGTATATATATAGATTTTACATATGTATTTTAATTTAATAATGGTTTAAGAAGATAATATAATAAAATAATGTATAATTCATTTCAGTCTATATCAAGTAGATTCTGATTTATTTCGTCCATTCCTATTATCAGCCTATCCGTCAAATTCTGCAAATCTAGCTTTGTTTGGAAGTCGTGCTTGGATTCGTAACTCATCTCGTTATCGTTCATCTCTAGCCTCGTAAGATGAGCAATCACTCATGATTAATGTTCTTTTATCTATTAAATTTGATTTTAATTGAAACGACAATTGAAATATGCTGCTGTTAGTTATTTACATTGCTATATATATGATGTTATCTATAACTGTTCACCTGTGACATCTGACACCATTATCTGTTATTTATATTTATTATATATGCCTATTATACTTTCGTCATATCTGTTATTACTTTGCAAGTCCCCTGTTATTATAGGATCACTATGGGTTGAAATGATACATACCCGAATGATCTGTAGAATAGGAGAAAATCATTATAGGTTGAAATGATAGACCCAAGCGATTTTCATTGAATTGAATTTGGGATTGCGGATCGAAATGATATATACCCGTATATATTATAAATTCGGATTGAAATTATAAATATCCATATCACTTGACCCCAGGATAGAAAATTATATACAGACACCGTGGTCTACATATATATATATATATTTTTTGAAATGATTTCTATGGTTTTGGAAAGAAATATATGGTTTTATATAAATACTGATTTTAGATATTGTATAAATGTTATTTTATATGTAGTTAAATTCTTGATTTTAAGCTATGTATAAATTTGTTTTAATATAAGTAAATTTAATAATAAAGTTTGATTTTATTAAAATATAATTATGGTTAAGTATTTAAATTATATATTAATATAGAGTTTATAATGTTTTTAATAAATTAAGGCTGGGAAGATAGATTTGAAATTGTTTTGAAATTGTATTTAATTAAGAATTATATTTAATTAAAATTGATTTGGAACTTATTGAATTGGAGATTTTAAAGGGTATGGTTTTATAACTTGATTTTGGTTTAAGGTGATTATTGAATATTTGAAGTTTAAAAGTTTTATTTAAATGATATTGTATTTATTAAGTAAATATTTCAAAACAAAATAATAGTAAATTGAATTTGATTTATATGGAATTATAAAAAAAATAGTTTTGAAATTACGGAATATTTAAAGCTTTGAAATATATAGAAATTGAAATGGTTTATTTGAAGTTCAAATCTGTATTTGAAGTTGATATAAATTGAAATGGATTATTGAAAACTGAATTGAGTTGAAATTTATGAATCGAGATTTGATTTAAATTGAATTTTTGGATTCAAGTTGATTTGAATCAATTTGTGAAGTTTGAGGAAATTATTTTATTTTATAAAGTAATTTTAAATTTAAAACTATTTTATATTTTACTTTATAAATTATTTTAGTATACTAAATATTTTATTATAAACCATTTTAACTTATAACTCTTTTATATATAAACTATTTTACTTTATAAACTATTTTATTATATATACTATTTTAATATCTAAACTGTTTAAGTGGTGGAAGTTATGTTTTCAAAGTTATGAATTTCAAAGTATTACATTTGAAAGTGTTATAATTTCAGGTGTTTGGTTTTGAAAATGTTATAACTTTGAAAGTGCTATGATTTTGGAAATAATATCGTATTTGGTTTTGAAATGGAAATGACATCGTATTGATATGGTTTTGAAATGGCAATGATATTTTGGTTTTGAAGTATAAACTATTTTAAAATGACTGCGGTGTTATAGTAAAGTTTGGCTGTTAAAGAGACCGTGATCGGAAGTTGTCATACTCTCTGCCAACTCCAAAAACCACTTTAACAACCGTGTACGCGGTGGAGATTCCATAATGAAGTAGGATGGTGGCAACGCCCTATTGAGGTATATACGTGGACCCGACTCCCGTGAGTTGGCATAAGGTGGCAAAAACAGGAGCAATTCTGGGCCAATGAGGTAGCTTCTCCAATTAGACACACTTCTTCGATACTATTCTATTACTTTGTGACTGATTCAGTGCACTTTTGATTTTCGGGAGTGTGGCTCGAGGTGCGTGGTAGCTGCGGCTATGCGTTACCACCGGTCCGGATGCGTAATTGGTATATCTACCCTGGCATTGCCTTGTTGTGCCATGTCACCTACCCTAGCGTGCTTTACTACGAGTTTGATTTGTGTCGTACCTATGGAGTATCCTCTGGTGGCCTCTCGATCAGGATGGACTACAGTACTGTATAGACTATTGGCACTACAAAATGTGTCAAGGGGGATATGGGTAACGCCTTAATGCTATTTTTAATATATTATACTTCACTTTAGAGATTATTATAATAGCGTATATTACTACATAGTAGATAGTTTAACGGATCCTTAGGGGATGGTTATCCCAAACATCCTTTGAGTTACTTGTATTTCAGTTCTTATTTCACTTGAGTTGGATTTATTGATATAAGAAAGTTAATCCTTATTCGAGTGTTTTGTGTATTGCTTTACGCTCGGGTCAGACCGAGTGATACAGCTTTTGTGACTCACCTTTGGAGTTGGAGCTTCGCTTGGAGATCCCGCTATCTATTCAGCTTTCAGTTATTCAGTTGATTCTAGTGATGTTATCCGACCTTGTATTTGACTATTGAATTTGAGACTTTTGTTGTATCTTATTTAACTCTGTTATATATTAGTAGCTTCATGAACTATTATTTCTTCGTTTTCGCTACATTATTGTTATATTACTCTGTGTCTGTGATTCTGTGATTTATTTATTTACTGTATATGTTTATATTGAGTTTTGCCAAATATAAATTAACAATCTGGTATTTTAAGCAATTCAAATCCAGCATGTGTGGATGCGAGTGGTTGAAAATATCGGGTCGTTACGATGTAAATCGATGCATATATATTTGTCTCTCTTGTTATATTGCACAAGCCTCTCCGTACAAGTGAGAATCTACTAAAAATTTTCGAAGATTTAGGGTGTTAGAAAAATTTTGAATTTTTTTTGTTAATAACAAATTGATTTCAATTTGAAATTGAAATAAGGGTTTTGGAATTGGAATTGAAAACTAATTATTATGGTAAAGACTAAAAGATTAGAAAAGTGAATATCTAATTTTCACTAAGTGGCTTCTGGAAAAGTTAATAGGTTTGGAGCATTTTCCAGCCTTAGCAATTTTAGGGCGAAATTATTTTAAGGAGGGAGTAATGTAACGACCTGGATTTTTCGACGTTTGATTTGGAATATTTAAATGGTTTTAAATATTGAAGTTGAATTATAGACTGATTTTAAATGTTTAAAAAGCTAATATTTTACTTGAATTTCAAAAATAACGATTTATGAATAATTTAATTATTGAATTTTACAATTGAATATTGATTAAATTATTGTACCCTAAGTTTTAGGCTCGATAAAAATAATTTAAAGGCTTGTAAGATTTATATTAATAATAATGAAGATGATAAAAATTTTAAAATTGAATTTAAAAGTGATCTGTTCAATTTTAAAAATACTTTGTTTAAATTGACATTCAAAAATAGCTTTACGAGGGACAGTCTCGAAATTCGAAGAAACTAGCTCCATTGGATCCATAATAGTGTATTATTATCGGATTCCAAATTTCATAGCGTTTGGAGTTATCGTTTGGTTGTACGAGATATAAACGCGATGAAATTTATATTGAAAATTCAATACAATAATTGGGTCTAAAAAAGCTTTCTTCTCCGTGTGATCGAATTAGAACTCGAAACCATATCCATTGCCTTCGAAATAGGGGTATAACATTACAAATGCGTAGCGGCATGCCTCGATAGGGGTTCGAGGTTTTTAGTTGCGAAAATCAGGACATTTAATATATATGTGTGTGTGTGTGTGTGCACGTGTGTGTGTCAAGCTTCCTTTTAAAACATGACATTTCTTTCCACTATATCTTTCCCTCATCAACACGCCACCAACATGTGTATCATTTCCATTTCCCCTATATCCTTTCATAGAGATCAAATTCGAAATGTCAAAAATAGATCAAAATCAAAACGAAAATCTGTTCGTATACAAGAAAAAAAAGTCGAAACTACCATCGCGATAATATTTTCCCTTCTACCTTTAAACGAAAATCGAAATCGCAGTTTCACCATCCTCATCATAGTCAAATCGAAATACGAAAAAAAGGGGGGTGGGGAAATCAAGCAACTATTGTTCAACATCGTGCTCAAGCGATCGAAGCCTATGATCTAGAGTGTCGCAAGCATCCTGGTGGTATTCGCGATGGAGTGTCAGGTCTGGTGGCGGCATATCAGGGAAGCATGAAGTCGTGTTGTCATCGCGACCTGGTCGAGGCGTGGTCGGAGGAGTTTGGAGCTCACTGATGAAATTGGCTACAGTTCGTGTTCGTGAAGGAGATTCAGGCAATCATCGGCATCATGGTTAGTGTTGTTAGGGGGGTCTCGGCGACGGGTGGACTTTGTAAAGTTGCGATGGCCTCTGGTGCCAAATGGAGGAGACAGTGTTCGATGGGTAGATGGCCATGTGCTTTAGTCTGCAAAACAGTGTCGCGGTGGAAAGGTAGTTTAACGACACAAGTTCTTTTGCTTAGGTTAATTATAAAAATTTAATTGTAACTTAAGTAAAAGTTAATTTTATTATCTAAAACAAATTCTCATAATAGTGTAACTATTTTATACGAGGTCCAAATTTATGGAAAATGAGCCGCTTGGATTCGTGGTGACAGATTAATTGCAAAGGATTTAATTTGGAAATAAAAATTGGAATAGATTGCAAAAATTAATCAAGGTGAGTAAATCTCACTCTTTTTTGAATGCTAGATATAGATTTTAAGTAGTTAAAATTAAGTATTGGATGCCCGATTTATTTAATAATTATTATTGGATGAATGATATATTATGTATGTTAGTAGTATATATATTAGTATTGGACTGATATTTACACATATTATAGCGGATGAGACCCTATGCGTCCTACGTAATAGCGGATGACCCTATATACCACGATATCCCCCTCGAAGTGGGATTAGTATTATTTTTATATTGTATTAACATCCATGGTGTAGGGAAACAGGTTGGAGAGATCCAACTGGATTCCTTAAATTTACTATTTATTTTTCATATATAGTGATATATGATTTATGTAGAATAATCTATTATAGATTATTGTAGTGATTGGAATTATTGGATGCTATTTTAGCACTGGGCATTAATTTTGATGATTTTAAATTAAATTTTAAGGAATTAATAGGAATCTGACATAAATATATATATTTGAATTGGAGTCATATTACAGAAAATTGAATTAAAAATAATAATAATTGATTTTGGCTATACTAAACAATTACGAATAAATAAATGGAGATTAAAAAAAATGAATTATACAAGTGAATTTCTAAATGATATCCTGGAAATATAAAATGGAGTTAAAATCAATATTTAAAATAGATTGGAAGCATAAATTGGAATTATAGGAAAATAATTTATATAATGTAGTTAAAAAAATTAGATTTGTTCATAAACAGATAAAAACCAAAAAGGGTAATAAAATTGATAAACAATGTTTATAATTAAAGGAATTCGATATCAGATGATAATTGGAAATATAAATTCATAGGATGAGTTTATATAGAATATGGAAAACAGGGTTAAGAAAAATAATAGATTCTATTTTGAAATGGAAATGGTTAGAGAATCAAAAACGAATCGATACGTTGTGAAATCGAGAGGAAGTTATAAATTAAATTGGTTATTGAGATTTAGAATATATTTTTATTTTTAAAAAGCTAAGTTGGTTTTTCAAAGGGAAAAATAATTATTTAAACTATGACATTTTAAACTAGTTAGTACATAAAAACTCCGGAAAATGGATTTTTAAATATTTAATACATATTGAAACAAAAATTTTATGTTTTTTAGAATAAGTTTTGTAAATTGATTTGTTTCATTGAAATGAGTTATTGATGTTTTATTAAAACTTTTGATATCTTAAATAACAACTTAAACATATTTTAAAATAGAAATAAAATACTTTTCATTAAAATGCTATTATATATATAGTTTGAAATGATTGATTTTTTTATAAAATTCTCTCGAGACGGGTAAACATGTTTTAATTTAAAGATGAGATTTTATAAAAGAAACCTTATAAATGGAATCCTAAAAACTTAAGAAATTACAAATGATTAGATGCAATAACTTCGAAAAAGAATTCGAATTCATTTAAAGAAGTTATAAATGGTTGATTGGGGTTATAAATAAGTATATTCAGTTTGGAAATCACAGTAAGGATTTATTAAAATTCTGAGGACTTATGAGATAAGTTATGTAGTATTTCCAAGTTAAATATTGAGATGATTTTTAGAGTTATACATATAGATATTTTCCTAAACATTGAAAGTAAGGTTTTTGGAAATATTTTTGGTGGGAAATGATTTGGAATAGAAATATTTTTCTAAGTGTTATAAAATGGAAGTTGGAAAATGTTTCTAAGTATTGAAAATGGTGAAATTTCCTGTTATGGATTCAAGAATTTGAAATTGTTTTCAAATATTGGAATATGGAAAGGAAATTGAATATATACTCGTGTAAAGGTATTTGAATGAATACTTTTGGAAAGAAAATATAAATTGGGCCCATTGACTGCTTATAGATGTGTTATCGATAGTTAAATAACTGGCTATCAATTATGGCCAATTTCATTAATCGTTTAGAAGAGAAAGGGATTAGATTTAATTATCTGAAAACCACTTCGATCCGGTTTGAACGTTACGAATGAATACCGTAAAGATGACGAAGACGGTGATTCGGTTTGTCCAGACCCAGGACAACTTGTATGGATGAATGCTATCAGAACATTGTCATTAGAGGCGATGAGCACTCTAAGTAATATTTGTTCTTGAAAGGTAATGCTTAGCCTCGAACCTCATCAACCGGGAATGACTAAAACAGGGGAGATGCAGCAAGGCTAAGTGGGTCACACTCAAGTAGGGTATGTTATCACCTTTCTACATGTCTTCGGAAGCCTTTATATTATGGATATGATAGTGCATGAAAGAAGGAGCGCTCAATAGTAAGGGTGGGAACATCCAGGGTGATAACTTATACGGTCTATCCAGGTTAGTGGTAGGTTGGTCTTATGTAGCAGGGGATCCCGGCGTGGTCCTCGGTACATTATTATAGAGGTGTACTACGGTGGATGATACCCCAATGGCCAAGTCGTTCGATGGAATCCATCCTCCAATAAGCGCCGTACGGTTTTGATTGTGCTTAACTATGCTGAAATGTGAGATGCAAGCATTTCAGCTATTTTCTATTTACTTTCTATAGACATTATTATAATATCGGTTGATTTCGATAAAAATTGTTTTGATTATCGTAAGGTAAAAACCAGTCGTGTTTATGTGTGGCGTGGTCCTATGAGATATCTTTATTTCAAGGATTTTTGAGAAAAGTTAATAAATCAAATTGAGTGTGTTTTCTTCGTGCTAGTTTTCCAGACCGACTCGTGTTTTATATTATTATAATGCTCGGGTCAGACCGATATTATAGGTATAGGTTAAAATTCTATGGAGCTCTAGAGACGAGCTGGATGACGGAGACGTATCTCCGTACTTGGCTTATATTCCGCTGTGTGAGGACAAGTTATATAACTGTCCAGTTGATGTATTGATTGTTGTACTCTGATGATTGTAAGTATAAATAGTTACAGATTCTTTTGTATAAAAATATGTTATTATGTATTATATTTTGTTCTGCTGCGTTTGTGAGATTTTGTATTTGTTGTTCTATTTTTCTCCTCTCTCTTTCTTCTCCTTAACCTAAAGATTCGTATTCCCGTCTAATTTGAGTTGAGCTGATGTGAATTATTGTCGACTCAAAGGGGTACAGATTTGCTGGTCTTTACACTGGTGCATGGGTCAATAAGTGTTTCAAGCTTTAGAATGCTTCCTCACACTAATTGGTCCACACAAACTTCACATCCACTCATTTTAGCTTAGTCATCGGTGCAGTTATCCGCAAAAAATCCTTTATAAACCTTTGATAATATCTAGCCAATGCAAGGAAACTTCTTATCTCGGTTACCGTTTCCGGTCTATTCCAATTATTAACAGTTTCGATCTTTTCTAGATCGACCGAAAATCCCTTCTCTGAAACAACATAACCAAGAAACTTCACTTCGTTCTTTCGAAAATGGCAGTTCGAATTTTTTCCTTTAGGCGATGTTGCCTCTACGTCTCAAGCACCACTCTAAGATGAACCTCGTGCTACTTCTCATCCTTAGTGTATATCAGAATATCATCTATAAAGACTAACATGAACCCATCCAAGTGCTCTCGGTAAATCTGATTCATCAAATCCACAAAGAATGCCGGTGCATTAGTGATCCGAACAACGGTAAGGTTTTTATAAAACAAAAGAATTCCCTTTGAATGCCATGTTTCGAAAGGTAAGAGGCAGCAATAAATGCTTCGACATAGTTGGAACCTATTATTTAAAAACAAAGGTACAACTATTTTGAAACCAGCCTTTAAAACCATTAAATTAGTCGTAGGCACTAATTCAAAAGCTATTACTTAGACCAAAGGCGCAACCTTAAAACCTTTCTTTAAATTCATTGACCCAGTCGGAAGCCAACTAAGTCAAAGCTACTTTGTCGAAAGCAGGGAAGTGGTTTTCACATTTAAAAAAAAGCTTCTACCCTTTCGAAACCCCTTGGTTTCGAATTTTACCTTCCACCTTTGTCCAATTCATTATGTACTAGGATGTTGATACTATGCTCATTGGTTTGTGGAAGGAGGCTGAAGGTCTTAGTCGAAAGCCACCTTGGTAAAACCAAAAGAGGCGAAACATGCTTTTAGCATGAATTTTTGATTTAAACCCTTTTTAAGTAAACTTTTTCACTAACTTGCCTTGTTTGTCAAACAATTAGTGTTTGCTAATTTTTCTTTTCTAAAAGTGCTGCCACAATTTTAGAATTAATTAATTTAAATCATTTGCAAAAACACCCCTTCTCCTTAATTAAATATGTAAAACATTTAAGTTCCATACCTTAAATAATTTTAAACATTCATCAAAACACTTAGGAAAGTTCTATAAATTCTCCATAAATTTCTTTTTAATATGTTTTCTAACATATATTAATTTTAGACCCAAACAATTATTTATTATTCCATAAATAATTTATAAACCAATAAAACATTTTATTTACAAGAAAATTAATATAAAACCTACATAAATTCATAAAATTATGAAAATTGAAACCCATCTCTAAAATATCATTTTTGATCTATATTTAAATTAGTCGGGCATTTGAATGTCATTTATTAGGGTTTTCATATCACAACATATCGTAAAAATCAATATGCACATGCATAAATCACCAATAAGTATATATAAACATTTTATCATCCAAAAAATGGCATTATCATGCAAAAACATTTTAGAATACAATTAAAATCGAAAATTATAAGAAAAATGGGATGTAGTAATTATTTAACTTAGCTTTGTAATTAAAGATGTGATATTTGATGTTGGATAAGTTGATTTACGCCTTCATTTTGAAAATCCTAGCTTTATCTTCACTTGAGATTGAAAATGGTGGCCTACCCTAGAGTATTTATTTCTTGAGAAAAAATGAAATGAATGTGTGTTCATCTTCCTAAAGGTTTAGGGTATAAGTTCATCCTATTTTCCATTTTGCCTTCCCTTGTTTCCTAATAATTTTATTCATGTTATCTCATTTTGATTTACATTTAACATGGCACGACTACACTTTATTAAATCAAATCTCAATCCTCTAATCACCTTTCATTATTTTATTTTATTTAGCTAATTAAATATCCTAAATAACTAAATATAGGTGCTACAATCTTGATCTAAGAATTGGTAAGAGAAAAAGAGCCAATGGAAGAGAATGTGCCTCCTCCTCCTTCTCTATTTAAACCAAGTCATCCTTTCATGTGTTTCTGCTTGAAACACTTCTCTCCTTGCCCACTATATCCAAGGTCCTTGCTTTCTTCTAAACATATATTCCATAGCATATATGCCTCAAAATAAAATAAAATTCAGTGGTTTTTTATGCCATTGCAAAGTTCGGAGATCAATTCAAGCCGAATCTAGAAGTTATCTTCAACCAAAGTGCATTCAACATCATTATCTTTATGAGGTTTATTATAATTTATTTTATAATCATATAGTAGTTATATATATATGTATAATAATATTACATGTGAATATATTGCCTCACCCAATGGTATTATTAATTTGTTTACCTTGAATAATTATTATACCTATTGTAATATATGTATATATATGTGTGTGTGTGTGTGTGTGTTTATCACATAGTTTTTTTCATTTGGTAATATACATTATATAATATATATACATATGTGTGTATGTATATTATTTCTAAACAGCATATATGTAAAATATTAAATAATATTTATCAGTTTAAAAATCTAAATTCCACCAATCCAAGTTCAAAAATTACTTGTATATTTATTTAAATTTAAATTAATTGCTATAAACTAATTTAAAATCAATTTTTTGGCCAAACCCTATGTCATTGCTTATGTACTTTAATTATTATATATATATATATTATTAATTTGAAAAAAAATTAAAAAATAAAATTTTATTTTTTGGCTAAAAGTTTCTTTGGTTAACTAAATTATATACATATACATTTGTATATATTTATATTTAAATGTAATTTTATAATATATTTATTTAATTAAATAGTTATCGAAATATTCGAACAAATAATTTACATATACACATATTATAATATTTAATGATAATTATTAAAATCTTTTTTGAATTTTGTAAGTATTTGCCGAGTCTAAAATTTATATTTTTTAATTAAAAATATAAATTTTAAACCTCACTGACTTGGTCAAAATTAATTCATATATTTTTATTTTATTTATTTAATATAATTGATTTCTACATACATGTATATTTTATAAAATACTAAACATTGTTTTAAGATTGTCAATGCACATATAAATGGTGAATGTATGTGTTTAGATATAAATCCGAACATCTATATACATAATCATTAGTTATGTGTCATTGCTATATTGCTCATACACATCTTATACACATGAGTATATATTGATATACTCAAAACTTGTACAAACATTGAATTAATTAAATTACATTAATTAAATTAAAAACTAAAATTAATTTGATTTTATTTAAAATAACTTGATTAGAATCATTAGACTTCATATGTGCGCTAAGGTCCAAAATAGGAAAAAATTGAAATTCATCAAATTTACATGTTGCAGACCGGACCGGGTTAAATAGTAATAACTTAAAATAATGTCTCGTACTCTAAACAATATGGAAGACATATATACATATATATATATATACATACATACATATAGACACACACATACATACACACCACAATGTCTACAACTACATATCAAACAAAAAACTTCACCGATATGCTACCTGATCTTAGTCCTAATAAGGCTCACCTGCTTGTATACTCAAGCTAGCCATATGCTCTTCAATCAATCAGCTAAGACTCTCATAATCTGAATGATTAACCTTAACCTCCATTGCTACCAATTTTTACTCCATGTGGGTGTTGTACTCTGTCGATTATTCTAGAACACTGGTGTTGTCTTGTCTCTACCTCTATCTTTTACATTACATGACTATTTAAAGTGTCAAACAATAATTTAGCATTTACCTTACTAAAGTATGATAATTATCTAATAGATTTTTTAGAATTACCATAATAATATTCCCATAATTGGGTTTATAGTTTGGCTTTTTGGCCATAGAAGTTCTAAGAATGCAAAACACTTCTTCCTCACATCATGAATGACGTCCGCACCTTTACGTTTTAGCTCAACGGTCTATGTTTAGTAATTTTTTTCTATTTTTTTTCATTCTTATTAGAGTTACAAATATATGTATTTATTTTTCAAATCAAGTTTTTTTGATGACTTACTATAAACTACTTTGCAATATAGTCCACCCATCCACTAGTGATCGATCCATCATTGCTAGAATCGACGTTGTAAGTCATGCAGTAGACCACCCAAGATATCGGTTCCTTCTAAAGATCCTATGTTGACTTGATTTTTGACTCTCATTGGAAGCCCCTTATACAGGAACATTGACCTATTAAGATGACTCAACTACCCATGAACAGCATAATACATCCACAAGAAAAAGCATTACTGTAACGACCCGTATTTTACGTGTCGATAAATCGTAAAATAGTTGCATTAGGTCGTTGATGTTGTTAAGTCGTTTAGAGTATGAGTCGACCATAGCTTAAGTCGTATGGAAGTTAACTCGTGTGGTGCTTAAGTCGTGGGTAGCTTGGGTCGTGTGAACGAGTTAGTGGTATGGAGCGACTTAAGGTAGTGGACGACTTATGGGTTAGCGAGTTAGAGAGGGTAGCGACCTAGTGGTGAGCGGCTTAGAAGAGTGAGCGACCTAATAGTTGTAGCGACCTATGGGAGCTAACGGCTTAAGAGTTAACGGCTTATAGGGTTTGCACCGAGTTAAGGAATGGCCGAGTTAAGGTGTGACCGACCTAAGAAGGTTAACGACCTATAGGAGTTAGCGACCTGCAGGCTTAAGTCGTAAGCGACTTATAGTGATGGGGTTACAGTTAGGTCGTGGACGGGTTATGGTATAGGTCGTAGGTCGTTGAGACCTTGTGTATAGCGTTAGGTCGTTGGACCGTTAAGTCGCGAGTGTGTTGAGTCGTTAGGTCGCGTGAGTGTAGTTGTGTTAGGTCGGCAAGGGCTGTTAAGTCGTGGGACGACCTAGTTAGGTCACATGGAGGTATAAGTCGTTAGGTCGTGCCCAGTTTGGTTTAGTGTTAAGGCTTAGGTCGGCTAGGTGTTGAGTCGCTCATAAGGTTAAGTCGCTATGCCGCATATCGTTGAGTCGCATCTGGATAGGTCGTTGAGTCGTGAGCTGGCCTAGGTCGTAAGCCGTGGGGGTCTGCTGAGTCGTGGACGACTCATGGGGGCGGCGACTTAAGGGAATTCCAGCCTATATATAGAGGGGTTTGGCTCACTTTTTGGCACCGGATTTTGAAGCGACGAAGTGCTGCCATTTTGAGAGCTCGACTACAACACTTCTTCACTTCTTTTCTCCTCTCTAATCTAGTGATTCCTTCCATCTAAATTGAAGATCAAATCGAAGATCCAAGAGCCAAAGTTGAAGATCTCCATCCATTGAGGAGAGAGATTTCATCGTTTGAAGCAAAACTTTGGAGGATCAAGCTTGATTCCTTGCTGTCCAGATCTGAAGTTGGTTGTTTTTGAGGTGTTTAGGCGATTCGGTGAGTGGTAGTTATCTCTCACACGGACCCAAAGGAGTATATTGGATCGGTGGCTTGTTTATGTGTTAAAGATAGTGATTTCTTGCATTTTCCCTAAGTCTGCATGTAGATCCATCACCTATGAAGTTTTGATATCCATTTTACTACATGTTCACTTATGCAAGTTCATTCATTAAGTTGTAGAGATATTGTTCATAATTCATGCTTGTTAGAATGCATGTTAGACTTGAACTCTTTATTTACGAAATTGCCATTATTGTTGTAATTGTTTATTTAGATCTTGTTTGAATGATTGATTACTTGGATTAATGTTTGATTTGATTGATTAGTTGATTGATAACTTGATTTGGACAAGTTGGTCGAAGATGATTCAAAAGCTAAGTGGAAAGGCTCTTGAATGGTGAAAGCTGCTTGTGACATATGAAGCGGATGTGGAAGCTCATATGGATAGATTTGATGATGATGGACTTTGCCATGATGCCATGAGGCAAACCGTGATGTTGAGATGGGACTTTGCTATGATGCGTTGAAGCAAAGCATGATGTGTGAAAGCCTTGGTTTAATCCAGACGGGATCATTCCAAGCATGTTGATAACTCGGTGGTGCGGTCCGGGTTTGTGGATAATGGTGGGCTCGAGAGGCGCTTGAGCTAGTATGAGAATAGTCGTCGAGGAGGATGACTAGGAGGCTTGGATCTTATCGTTATTGAAGGTTCTAGCATGCTCAAAGCAAGAGTACGTTGGGAAGGGTCACGATGACGTTCCAAGCACGGGTCACGATGACGTGCTAGTACTCTGGGCAGATGCGATAGTCCTAAGCACGGGTCACGATGACGTGCGGAGTTATGTCTAGAACCGGGGTTGCCATTAGCCCTTGACGGACGGCTGAAAGAAGGTGCCAGTCATTCAATTAACGGTGATATCGAGGCAATGATAACAGTGATAGCCAGAGTCATGGATGTTTGGTTGCACCATCATTCGATCTCAAGAGCGATGCTTTCTGGGTGCTTATCTGATCTTGGTTTAGGCCTTGGGGGTTTGTACTTGGAAAACATCGACCTTGACTCGAGTGATAATTACTTTACTTTAAATGTCTACTTTGTTATGCTTGTTTCTGCTTGGTGTGTTTAGGGGCTATCACTGTAGAATGAGGTGGAGTGGGATGGTTGAGTTCCTATTCCTTTTATCCTTTATGCTCGTTTGGTATGTTTGATAGTTAATTTACTGCTCACTAAGACTATTGTCTGACTCAAGGTTTTATGTTCAACTCTTATTACCTTGGGTTGTTCATCCATGTTGGGATGGGCAGACTAGGTAGCAGGTGACAGGTGCTGTTCTTGGCTACCAACGCTGTTGATGACGAAGACGAGCTGGAGGCTTTTGCATATTGTTTTCTTACTATATGTACTGGATGTTCCGCTGTTTGTATATTCTCTGAGTGATATGTAGTGAGGCTTGATGTATTGACTTTGCTGATTGTTGTATCAAACTATTAGAGTTTATATGATGAGATTCTGTTATATGGAGCTTCACTATGTATATTTTCTATTGTATTTTGTCCATGCGCTGTGAGTAATACGATAGACTTTTCTGTTTTATCCTAACCTGGCTATCGTCCACGGCTGCCTGGCACGCCTTTCAGCGCACCATTTCCCTGTTTTCGTGCGGGAGTCATGGGCGGTCGTCACATTTGGTATCAGAGCTTTGGTTAATCGATTTTAGCCAACGCTCGCCGACGTAACTACGTATGAGAGACGTAACTACGTATGAGAGGCGTAATTGTATTTTGATGGACGATTACTATATATAATATAGTAGCTTAGATGGATTTGAACTCCTTATGTAGTTGTTTCTCAAGGTGTTCTAAATCATTCCTTTTTGTAGATATTAAGGATGAGTCGAAGTGAGAGACAAACTGCTAGGAAAAGCCGTGCTGTTGGGGGAACTACTGACTATGCTGCAATGTTCGAAGCTATGATGACTTCGATCATGAGAAGGATACCAACTTCAGGACCATCAGTAGATGTTGGAGTTCAAGTTCAAGCTCTAAGACCAGTGGATTTTGCTAAGTTGTGTAAGGACTATACTGCACTTGGAGGAAAGGTTTTCTTGGGAACAGAATCAAGCATAGAAGTCCAGAGATGGATAGATGCTTGTAGAAGGATCTTTGGTGATTTGGGAATTGAGGATGCAACTAAGAGGAAGCTTGCATCAAGACAGCTTCAGGGAAGGGCTTCTGATTGGTGGAATTCTATCACCATTGATACTCCAGAGGAAGAGATTACTTGGGAGCAATTCCAAGTTAGATTTGAATCTAAGTTCATTTCTACGGCTCAGAAATCTGTTTTGTTTAAGAAGTTTGTGGAACTCAAGCAAGGTGGAAGATCAGTTCTTGAGTATGTTTCTGAGTTTGAAGCTTTGTCCAAGTATGCCAGATCGTATATTGAATCTCCCTACCAAAAGAACGAGAAGTTTGTGACAGGCTTGGATAGTTATCTTGGGAGGCAGTTGGTGGATCATCTGGATGATCTGTTTGAGAAGCTTGTGGAGAAAGCTCTCAGGCACGAGAGTTTGTTTCCTAAGGAAGGGTCTGTTGTTACCGTGACCAAGGAAGAATCCAAACCACAGCAGGGTGGAAACAAGAAGAGGAAGCAGCAACAGCAGAAGGGTAAGGATGGCCAGAAGAAGCCAAAGGGTGAAGTGACCTGCTACAATTGCCGACAGAAGGGCCATTTCTCTAGGGATTGCAAGAATCCAAAGGTGCAGTTGAAATGCTACAATTGTGATAAGCTGGGGCATATCAGGAAGGACTGTCTAGAACCAAGGAAAGATAAGCAGATTGTGCAAGCTTATGCTTTGGGGGCTGTTCCATCATCTTCGAAAGCTCCTACTGCGGAAGAGAAAGGGAAGAGTGTGGTGGTTCAAGGTACTCTTTCCATTTGTGGTGTTCCAGTTAGAGTGTTGTTTGATACTGGGGCGTCGCATTCTTTTGTTTGTAATGATCTTGTGGACCAGTTGGGTTTGGAACCGGATATTGTTGATAGGCCATTGGTTGTGACTAATCCAGTTGGGGGTTCGTCTTGTTTGTGTATGATATGTCGTGGTCTAGTTGTATCGAGTCATGATTGCTCTTTTGTTTGTGATTGCTTTGTTCTGAACTTTGCGGGGTTCGGAATTATTTTGGGTATGGACTGGCTTAGGAAGTATGCGGCAAAGGTTGATTGTAAGAGGCTGGAGGTAACAGTCGGGAATGTGGAGGGGCGAAAGGTTGTGATACGATGTAAGCATGAAGAAGGCGTCTTCATGAGCTTCATGTATTCGGTGGTTGTTCCACGGGATGGACTGTCATCGATGCCGGTTGTGAATGGATTTGAGGACGTCTTTGACGAGGTCAAAGGGTTACCGCCGCATAGGGAGATCGAGTTTCGTATCGATCTAGTTGAGGGAGCCAGACCTGTTGTGATGCCTCTTAGGCGAATGGCGCCTAGGGAGCAGCAAGAGTTGAAGGTGCAAGTTGATGACCTTTTACGGAAAGGATTCATTCGGCGTAGCATGTCCGAATGGGGTGCACCAGTTGTGTTCGCAACCAAAGCGGATGGATCGTTGAGGTTGTGTGTGGATTATCGTGAGCTGAATAAAGTGACTAAGAAGAACAAGTATCCATTGCCGAGAATAGATGACTTGTTTGATCAGCTTCACGAAGCTAAGGTGTTTTCTCAGATGGATTTGGTAACGGGATTTCACCAGTTGAGAGTGGCTAAGGATAGTGTGCCGAAGACTGCTTTTAGGACACCATCCGGTTTTTATGAGTGGCTGGTAATGCCGTTTGGATTGACCAATGCACCAGCATATTTTGTGGATCTTATGAATAGAGTGTTCAGAGATCAGTTGAACAAGTTCTTACTTGTGTTCGTGGATGACATTCTGATTTATTCCAGGACTGAAGAAGAGCACAAGACGCACTTGCGTATTGCTTTGGAAATCTTGCGGAAACATCAGCTGAGGGCTAAGTTTTCGAAGTGTCACTTCTGGAAGAGTGAAGTGAGATTCTTAGGCCATGTTACCTCTGGAAATGGAATAGCGGTTGATCCCGCTAAGGTGGCAGCAATCCAGAATTGGATTAGACCTAAGAATGCATCTGATGTGAGTAGTTTTCTTAGATTAGCAGGATATTATCGTCGGTTTATCAAAGACTTTTCCAAGATAGCTGCACCGTTAACAGGATTGACGAAAAAGAACCAAGTGTTCAAATGGGATGATAAGTGTGAGCAAGCTTTCGGAATTCTGAAAGAACGACTGACGAGTGCTCCTGTTTTGACTATTCCAAGTGGGAATGACGAGATGGTGGTTTACACCGATGCATGTGGTACTTGACTTGGAGCAGTACTGATGCAGAAGGATAAAGTTGTTGCGTATGCAAGTCGACAACTGAAGCTGTATGAAAGGAATTATCCGACTCATGATTTGGAGTTAGCTGCGATTGTATTTGCTTTGAATATGTGGAGACACTATCTATTGGGAGTTCGATTCGAGCTGTTTACGGATCATAAGTCGTTGAAGCATCTTTTCTCCCAAAAGGATTTGAATCTTCGACAGCAACGATGGCTAGAGTTTTTAGCATCATATGATTTTGGTATAGCCTATACTCCGGGAAAAGGTAACACAGTGGCTGATGCGTTAAGTCGAAGACATGCAGGATTAGGAGCCATGTTTTCGGAATGGAGGATTCTTGAGTATTTGGCTGGATTTGACTTCAGGTCTAGATGTGAATTGGAACCTGAGATGTTGGCAAACTTATCAGTAAGACCTACTCTTGTGGAAAGAATTGGCGAGAGCCAAAAGCGAGACGATAAGATTGTCAAGATTATTTGTGATTTGGAATCTGGATTGGACCCAGAAAAGGATAAAGGATTTGAGGTCGATCGAGAGGGTTGGCTTTGGAAGCAAGGACGATCAGTTGTTCCCGATATAGATGGATTGAGAGATGAAGTTCTAAAGGAAAGTCATCACTCGAAGTTAACAATTCATCCAGGTGGAAATAAGATGTATCGGGATATGAAAAGGACTTACTACTGGGAAGGTATGAAGAAGGATATTGGAAATTTTATTTCCAAGTGTATGAATTGCCAGTTAGTAAAAGCCGAGCAGAAGAAGCCCAGTGGATTGCTTCAGCCATTAGAAGTTCCTACATGGAAATGGGAGCAAATATCGATGGATTTTATCGATGGTGTACCTAGAACCAGAGCAGGGAATGAAGGGATTTGGGTCATTGTAGATTGTTTGACTAAAAGTGCAAGGTTCATTCCTGTTCGATCAACTAGGACTGTATCGAAATTGGCTGAGTTGTATGTTAAGTGGATAGTTCGATTCGATGGTATTCCGAAGAGTATAGTGAGCGATCGAGACCCATTGTTCACTAGTGGATTTTGGAAGAGCTTCCAGGAAGTTTTGGGAACCGAGTTGTGTTTGAGTACAGCTTATCATCCTTAAACGGATGGTCAGACCGGGAGAGTCAACCGAGTTTTGGAAGATCTCCTCAGAGCATGTGTTTTGGACTTCGGTGGATCATGGGAAGATCATCTTCATTTGGTGGAATTTTCATATAATAACAGTTATCAGACAAGTATTCGTATGGCACCGTATGAAGCATTGTATGGAAGACCGTGTAACTCTCCGACATGTTGGTTGGAAACTGGAGAAAAGCTGATACTTGGGCCAGAGGTGATTCGACAGACTTCGGATTGTACAGAGATCATTCGGCGACGAATGAAGGCAGCCCAAGATCGTCAGAAAAGTTATGCCGATAAGCGTCGTAAGGATTTGGAATTCGACGTAGGTGATATGGTTTTTGTGAAGATTTCTCCACTGAAGAATGTTATTCGATTCGGGAAGAAAGGAAAATTGACTCCGAGATTTGTTGGACCATTCCCGATCATCGAGCGAATTGGAAAGCTCGCTTATAAATTGGAGTTACCGGAAAAGATGGCGGGTGCGCACAATGTTTTTCATGTATCTTATCTACGGAAGTATGTGCATGACTCGAATACGGTGGTTTCTGCTGAGAGCTGTGAAGATTTAGAGGTTGATCCAGTTGTTACGAGACCTCGTAAGCTGCTTCATGTTGTTAAAACCGACACGAAACAGCTTAGGAGGAAGACGATTACGTTGCTCAAGATACAATGGAGTGATGATGTTGACGACTGTACATGGGAGGAGGAAGAGAGGATGAAGGCAGCTCATCCTGAACTCTTCGAGGTATGGCCCTAAGGTGTCGTGACATCTCACGAATTTGTAACTTGTTATAGTCTTAGAATTCTGCATGCTAGGCTAGTAATTGGATGCATGGTTTGTTTATTGCTATGGATGGTAGGCATGCAGAATAGTTTTGGTTGCTCTTGTTTGTTTGGAATTTTGGGGGCGAACTTCCTAAGGGGGAGAGAATGTAACGACCCGTATTTTACGTGTCGATAAATCGTAAAATAGTTGCATTAGGTCATTGATGTTGTTAAGTCGATTAGAGTATGAGTCGACCATAGCTTAAGTCGTATGGAATTTAACTCGTGTGGTGCTTAAGCCGTGGGTAGCTTGGGTCGTGTGAACGAGTTAGTGGCATGGAGCGACTTAAGGTAGTTGACGACTTACGGGTTAGCGAGTTAGAGAGGGTAGCGACCTAGTGGTGAGCGGCTTAGAAGAGTGAGCGACCTAATAGTTGTAGCGACCTATGGGAGCTAACGACTTAAGAGTTAACGGCTTATAGGGTTTGCACCGAGTTAAGGAATGGCCGAGTTAAGGTGTGACCGACCTAAGAAGTTTAACGACCTATAGGAGTTAGCGACCTACAGGCTTAAGTCGTAAGCGACTTATAGTGATGGGGTTACAGTTAGGTCGTGGACGGGTTATGGTATATGTCGTAGGTCGTTGAGACCTTGTGTATAGCGTTAGGTCGTTGGACCGTTAAGTCGCGAGTGTGTTGAGTCGTTAGGTCGCGTGAGTGTAGTTGTGTTAGGTCGGCAAGGGCTGTTAAGTCGTGGGACGACCTAGTTAGGTCACATGGAGGTATAAGTTGTTAGGTCGTGCCCAGTTTGGTTTAGTGTTAAGGCTTAGGTCGGCTAGGTGTTGAGTCGCTCATAAGGTTTAGTCGCTATGCCGCATATCGTTGAGTCGCATCTGGATAGGTCGTTGAGTCGTGAGGTGGCCTAGGTCGTAAGCCGTGGGGGTCTGTTGAGTCGTGGATGACTCATGGGGGCGGCGACTTAAGGGAATTCCAGCCTATATATAGAGGGGTTTGGTTCACTTTTTGGCACCGGATTTTGAAGCGACGAAGTGCTGCCATTTTGAGAGCTCGACTACAACACTTCTTCACTTCTTTTCTCCTCTCTAATCTAGCGATTCCTTCCATCTAAATTGAAGATCAAATCGAAGATCCAAGAGCCAAAGTTGAAGATCTCCATCCGTTGAAGAGAGATTTCATCGTTTGAAGCAAAGCTTTGGAGGATCAAGCTTGATTCCTTGCTGTCCAGATCTGAAGTTGGTTGTTTTTGAGGTGTTTAGGTGATTCGGTGAGTGGTAGTTATCTCTCACACGGACCCAAAGGAGTATATTGGATTGGTGGCTTGTTTATGTGTTAAAGATAGTGATTTCTTGCATTTTCCCTAAGTCTGCATGTAGATCCATCACCTATGAAGTTTTGATATCCATTTTACTACATGTTCACTTATGCAAGTTCATTCATCAAGTTGTAGAGATATTGTTCATAATTCATGCTTGTTAGAATGCATGTTAGACTTGAACTCTTTATTTACGAAACTGCCATTATTGTTGTAATTGTTTATTTAGATCTTGTTTGAATGATTGATTACTTGGATTAATGTTTGATTTGATTGATTAGTTGATTGATAACTTGATTTGGACAAGTTGGTCGAAGATGATTCAAAAGCTAAGTGGAAAGGCTCTTGAATGGTGAAAGCTCCTTGTGGCATATGAAGCGGATGTGGAAGCTCATATGGATAGATTTGATGATGATGGACTTTGCGATGATGCGACGAGGCAAACCATGATGTTGAGATGGGACTTTGCTATGATGCGTTGAAGCAAAGCATGATGTGTGAAAGCCTTGGTTTAATCCAGACGGGATCATTCCAAGCATGTTGATAACTCGGTGATGCGGTCCGGGTTTGTGGATAATGGTGGGCTCGAGAGGCGCTTGAGCTAGTATGAGAATAGTCGTCGAGGAGGATGACTAGGAGGCTTGGATCTTATCGTTATTGAAGGTTCTAGCATGCTCAAAGCAAGAGTACGTTGGGACGGGTCACGATGACGTTCCAAGCACGGGTCACGATGACGTGCTAGTACTCTGGGCAGATGCTATAGTCCTGGGCACGGGTCACGATGACGTGCGGAGTTATGTCTAGAACCGGTGTTGCCATTAGCCCTTGACGGACGGCTGAAAGAAGGTGTCGGTCATTCAATTAACGGTGATATCGAGGCAATGATAACAGTGATAGCCAGAGTCATGGATGTTTGGTTGCACCATCATTCGATCTCAAGAGCGATGCTTTCTGGGTGCTTATCTGATCTTGGTTTAGGCCTTGGGGGTTTGTACTTGGAAAACATCGACCTTGACTCGAGTGATAATTACTTTACTTTAAATGTCTGCTTTGTTATGCTTGTTTCTGCTTGGTGTGTCTGGGGGCTATCACTGTAGAATGAGGTGGAGTGGGATAGTTGAGTTCCTATTCCTTTTATCCTTTATGCTCTTTTGGTATGTTTGATAGTTAATTTACTACTCACTAAGACTATTGTCTGACTCAAGGTTTTATGTTCGACTCTTATTACCTTGGGCTGTTCATCCAATTTGGGATGGGCAGACTAGGTAGCAGGTGACAGGTGCTGTTCTTGGCTACCAACGCTGTTGATGACGAAGACGAGCTGGAGGCTTTTGCATATTGTTTTCTTACTATATGTACTGGATGTTCCGCTGTTTGTATATTCTCTGAGTGATATGTAGTGAGGCTTGATGTATTGACTTTGCTGATTGTTGTATCAAACTATTAGAGTTTATATGATGAGATTCTATTATATGGAGCTTCACTATGTATATTTTCTATTGTATTTTGTCCATGCGCTGTGAGTAATACGATAGACTTTTCTGTTTTATCCTACCCTGACAATCGTCCATAGCTGCCTGGCACACCTTTCAGCGCACCATTTCCCTGTTTTCGTGCGGAAGTCATGGGCGGTCGTCACAATTACTTATAAATTAATCAGCTAAGATGAGATAGGATATATATATTCAATAACATAGTTAAATATCAGAGTGGTGCATAGTTATTGAATAAACATATGTACTCGTATCATCTTGCAATATAAAATCATAAGTAATGCTCATGATGATGTTGCTAACTATATTTTCTTTCACAGCTAAACACCATTGTAATCATCAACAGTGGTTCTCTTTCCCCTTTACCAAAGCAGAATTAATATCCACTTACCCTATAATTTAATTATATGGATATATATACAAATACATGACATTAAATGAATGGAAAGTAGACTATGTTATGATACCAATGTAACTGCCTACGAATCCATTATAGGATCAAGCATAACGTAGTTTTCTTATTACTAATTAATATAGCACAATTATGGTTAACTAAAATAGGTTACATGTAATCACAAAGTTAGTACCACATAATATATAAGGAAACAAATTAAGTGAGGTTAAATGTAATACCCTAGATTTTTGGTAACGTTATTTAGATATTTAATAAGCAAAATTAAATAAAATAACGTGATGATTAGGGGATTGAGATTTGATTTAATTAAGGGGTAGCCATTCCATATAAACAGTGAATTAAAAGAAGAGTTTAAATTGAAATAGAGGAGGGGTAAAACAGGAAAGAGACCATTCCTGTATTTATAACCCATGGTCGTGTAAATTTTACACATTCATTTCTTTCTCAAATTTCAAAATAAGAGGCCAGCCATAATTAACAAGGAAGAGAAAAAGTAAAGCTAGGATGAAGCTAATTCAAATCAGATCTATTCACATCTCAATCTCTATAATCTCTATAGCTAAGGTGAATAATGTTTACATCTCATTTTAGATTGTGTTTTTGGTTTTTTGATGAATGTTGAATATTTTGCATTGATTTTCCATGATTTTGAATGATAGAATGATTATATATACATGTTGATGATTTATGCATATTCATATTAATTTTAAGATATGTTTTAAGTTGAAAACCCTATAAAATGACATTCAAATGTCTTAAGAGTCTTTATGAAGATCATAAATAACATTTTGGATATGGGTTCCAATTTTTGGAATTTTCTAAAATTATGTGGAATTTATATGAATTTTCTAGTAAAGGAAATGTTTATTTGGGTTCATAATTATTTTTTGTTAAATAATAAAAAATTCAGGTCTGAAATTTGTATATGCTGGAAAATATATAAAATGGAATTTATGGAATTTTTATAGATTTTCCTAAGTGTTTTAATGGTTATGTAAAATTATTTAAGGACGAAACTTAAATGTTTTATATAATTTAAATAGGAGAAGGGGATTTTTGCAAAATAATTTAAATCTATCAACGTTAGAAAGTCGACAACACTTTTGAAAAGTGTAGTGCTTTTTATTGGTAAAGAAAGAGGCAACAATTCATAATTAGGCACATAAGGCAAGTTAGATGGAAAGAACTATTTGCTACACGTTCTTCACTATGTCGACACTTTTGGCACCAGGTTCTGCTTCCTCATCTTCGCTTCTGACATAGTGGAAACCAATGCATATGGTATCAGGGAACTAGTACGTAGTGAAATGAATGAAGGCGGAAGGTAGGGAGTCGAAACCAAAGGTTCCAAAGGGGTTGAGGCAGTCCTTTGTTTTTAAATTAAAGAAATACGCCTGCTTGCTTTCGACCAAATGACTTGCGATAAAGTAGCTTTCGAACAAGTCAAATGATTTAAAGGAAATGGTTCCGATTGGGTTGTGCCTCTGTTTTGTAATAATTTCTTTTGACTAAATCGAAACCTTCTTACTGCCGCCTTTTTACCTTTCAACCCAGAAGGTTTCGAAAGGGTTGTTTTGTGTTCTAAAAATCTGGCTGCCTCTCCAATGCTTTTGAAAGGGATAGTTATGACACCATCGCTTCTTTACTTAGGAAATGGTTTCAAAACAGATGCTTTCGACTTAAATGTTTTAATATTTTTTTCTATAAATTAATTAAAACACAAATGGTTTCGAAAGAGATGCTTTCGACTTTAATGGGTTTCTGATCCTTTTTCTCTAATTGAAGGTAGAATCCAAATGGTTTCGACCTAAATTCTTTTCAAAGGTTTCGAAGAGGTAAATTTTTGAATGGTTTCGAAAGGTTTTCATATATTTTAAATTAAACCCAAAGTGCTTTCGAAAGAATTGAGTTTTGACTGTTCGAAAGGTTTTAATGAATGTTTCAAAAGGAGTGGTTCCTCAGAGTTTCGAAAGGGTTCAAAGGAAGGGTTTTTCCTATGTTTTCGAATGGTAATATTTTAATGGTTTTAAAAGGAGGATGTCTAATGTTTTGAAGCTGTTGGTGAAAAGAAAGGAAAGGTTTTTCCTATGTTTTTGAAAGGGTCTTTCAATGGTTTCAGAGGGGTTGCCTTCAAAGGTTTCGAAAGGGTTGTTTAGTGGTTTTAAGCGAAGGTTTCGAATGTATTAAATAGGCATTGTAGCCTAAGTATTTTAAAGTAAAAAAGGGGTTTAACTTGTTTTGGAAGGATAGTCAATCCCCATTAAATCTTATAAACATTATTTTGAGTAAAGTATATATATCATGGAAAAATAGCTTAGAGTAAAGCTAGAAATAAATTTTCCTTCTATAAGTATCTTTTGAAAGGTTAAATCAATCTGAAAAGGTTTCAAGGAAAAAGATATAGGGTAGTTAATCCTAAACAAAATTCGGATAGTTAGTCCATTTTGATTCAGACAATTAGTCCAGTCTGCGGGCAGTATTCCAATTGTATGGATAGATAGTCCATTTGTAGCATAACGGACCTTGTCATTATATTGTGGGTAGATAGTTCACATATTACCTATTTTATGGACATATCGTCTAGTTATTAGCATAAATGATATTGCTATTTTGATATAATCAGTTTGATTAACCAGTTTGGTTATAGGAAAGGATTGCATAATATGTGTTTGGAAAAGGATATTAGTGAGGGAAACCCATTCCGCTAAGCGGCATGGTCTCACTTAATATCAGTAAAACGAGATGTAACAAAATTATTCACACCAAGCGATGTTTGACTCGAAGTTTTAGTTTCCCCTTAAACTCTCGGGTGCTCAAAATTGATTTGATTAGGCTGAAGGTTAAGGTTTAATTCTTTTGGCAAATAAATTTTTCGGAGACGAACAGTTGGCTGATGGATAGGTAATTAGGAATTGAAGATCGTTTTGTTTATTTCTACTCTATATAATAAGCTAGATATGACTATGTTGCTTTGATCAACCAAAAGGGCATCGTCATATGTTGCTCTTGGCTTATTTTTGTAATGATTATAATTAATCTTTACCTAGGAAACGATATGGGATTATGTAATTTGGATATGAATTTTTTTGAAACCTAATCAATAAAAAGTTGTTTTTGAAAAATGTGATTTTATTCTTATTCAAGTGCTTCTGATATTATGGATATTATTATCATTACTGTATTTTGTCACTAGAAGTTAATACTATGGATGACTGCTGCATCTGTAGCGCTTAGCTTTTAGCTTCCAAATATGAGATGTTACAACTTGGTATCAAAAAAATGATTTTAAAAAATATCCTAAGGAACTAGAGTAAGATTGGGGTATGGCATAATGCTATAGTAACTTACTTGTATTTGCTATATATAAGTATATGCTTCATCTCTAGTCTCATATCCTTGTTTAGTTATTTTTCTGCATCTCATAAGGTTTGAATACAGATATGGAAGGTAGAAGAGGAAGAGTTAACCCAAGAGTGGAGGGCATAGAAGGAAATTCCAGACCTAGCACAAGGATGACCCAGGGTTAGGCAAAAGCAGAGAACGTATGTGCTGGAGTCCTACAAGTGGACATGGAAGCTATGTATTAGTTTTTTGTAAATATGATGCAAGCTGGAGTTGAAGCTAGAATATAGGAGTAGATGCCGCAGGGGTAGGAGTTTCGAAAGTTCTGTAGTTAACCATTATGCTAAGCTGAGCAGAGATTACGCTAAGCTTGGAGGGAAGTCTTTTTCGGGGACAGAGGATGCTATAGAAGTGGAAAATTTGTTGTCGCACTGTGAAAGGATTTTTGCAGACTGGGGGTTCAATGACGAGAAGAAGAGGAGGTTTGCATCCAGACAGCTTCAAGGAGCCGCTTTGTTTTGGTGGAATAGTGTAACGACTATTGTTGACGAGGAAACTTTG
The DNA here is from genome assembly GCA_030765085.1 of Allium cepa. Lineage (NCBI taxonomy): Eukaryota > Viridiplantae > Streptophyta > Magnoliopsida > Asparagales > Amaryllidaceae > Allium > Allium cepa. The sequence goes on from CM060941.1 coordinate 600,591,480, forward strand.
TTATGGGTAGATTCCAAAGGAAGGATCTAAGAAAGGTTTATTTATACAATGGCACAGTCGGCTCTGATCGGAAAATTTATTGAGTTATAGGAGGGAGAAATGTTTGTTTTGGAGTATGCAAGGATGTTTGAGGAGTTGGCTCGATATGGGCATGCTTCGTTGGATACAGTGATGAAGAGGAATGAAAAGCTTTTTAAGGGGTTGAAGCCTGAGTTAGCTAGGGCCACATTACCTCATATTAGAGATTCCTCTGACTTTGGTGTGGAGATGGACTTAAGGAATGAGGAGATTCTTGATTCTGTAGAGAAAAGTAAAGCTAAAAAAGTCCAGGTTGGGCAGCATTAGAATAGGAAGTTCTTTCCTAAGAAAGGTGCTCAGAAGGGTAGAGCAGCTAAGAAGGGAAAGTCTAAGATTGTCTGTTTCATGTGCGATAAGAAGGGGCACTTTACTAATGATTGTCATGCTATGAAGGATAAGTAGGTGGCCGGAATAAAGAATGTTTGGTGCTTCACTGGTGAGAAGATTGGCCATTATAAGAGCCTTTGCAAGGGCCTGCTAAGGATGGAAAGGGCAACGTGTATACATTGGAACCTACTGCTTCTAATCCAACATCCCTGGAGAAAGGAAAGGCATTCTTGGGAGGTATGCTTTAGATTGATTAGTATGCATGTTAGCATTCTATTTGATACCGATGCATTGCATTCTTTTATATCTAGATGTTTGATAGATAAGCTTAACCTAGAACCTATATATTTAGTTACTTCCTTATGGGTTGCGAATCTAATAGGAGGGTATGCAACACTAGGGTTGAGGTGTGACCAGTTAGAGTTTGACCTCTTAGGTCATACTTTTGTTTGCAATTCGCATGTGTTTGATTTTGTGGGGTTCGGGATTATTCTTGGGATGGATTGGTTAAGTGAGTACGATACTAGGATATTTTGCCAAGATAGGAAAATATCGCTTAGACACCCTGATTGTAATGACCAAATTATTTATACCGTAGAAGGTTTTAGAGGTGGAGTTAATGCTTTGTTGGGTGTTACAGAATTGGATGATGAGTTGAGTCTATTTTTTGTGGTTAAAGAATTCGTAGATGTTTTTGAACATGTAATTGGATTGTGTCGAAACAAGCCATTGATTTTCAGATAGATTAGGTTCTGGGAGCAGAACCGATGAGTAGACCGTCAAGCAGGATGACCCATACAGAGATCAGGGAGTTAAAGATGCAGTTTGTGGATTTAGAAGGTAAGATTTTTGTCAAGCAGATTAGTTTGCCTTGGGGAGCAGTCGTAGTGTTTGCTAAGAAGCCGGATGTTTGTTAAGGATATGTACCGATTATTGTAAGTTGTATGAGAGGAGGATAAAGAATCGATATCCATTGCCGAGGGTTAACGATTTGTTTGACCAGATGATCGGTGCCAAGGTATTCTTGCAATTGGATTTAAAGATAGGTTTCCATTAGCTTAGAGTAGCAGAGGATAGTATACCTTTGACGGCATTTCAGATTTGATATGGGTCGTATGAATGGTTAGTTATGTCATTCAACTGACTAATACGCCAGCTTCCTTTCTGGATTTGATAAACCGAGTTTTCTAAGAGCACTTCGATAGGCTCATATTGGTTATATGATATCTTGATATATCTAAGGATGTAAGAGAGCATGAAGTTCTTAGAGTGGTGCTTGAGACGCTGAGGGAGCATCAGCCGAAGGTGATGTTTCTGAAGTGTCATTTCTAGAAGAAAGAAGTGAAGTTTCTAGGTCATGTAGTCTCAGAGGAAGGATTATCGGTAGATCTGACTAAGATTGAAGCAGTGAATAGTTGGAAGAGACTCGAGACAGTGACATAGATAAAGAGTTTCCTTGGGTTGGGTGCTTATTATCGAAGGTACATTAAGGATTTTTCACAAATAACGGCGCCGAAGACCAAGATGACAAGAATGGATAAGAAGTTTGTATGGAACGATAAGTGTGTGGAAGCATTCCAAAGTTTGAAACACTATTGACCCATGCATCTATTTTGGTTATTTCGAAAGGGAACCAGGATATGATGGTTTACACTGATATGTATGGAATAGGACTAGGAGCTTTGCTGATGCAGAGAGGTAAAGTGATTTCATATGCTTCTAAACAGCTTAGCCGCATAAGGTCAAATATCCGATGCATGATTTTGAATTGGATGCAGTGATTTATGCTTTGAAGGTGTGGAGACATTACCTTTTGGGAGAAAATTTAAGTTATATACAGATCATAGGTTGCTGAAGTATTTGTTCTCTTAAAAGGAGATGAGCATGTGACAGCAGAGGTGATTAAAATTTATCACTGGTTATAATTTTTGGATTGAGTACACCCGAGGAAAGGCAACAAGGTTGCAGATGCACTTAGAAGGAAACATCAGAGTGGAGTGTTGGCAATGATTGCTGTGTGGAAGGATTTAGAAGCATTAGCAAATTGTAGAGTGCAGTATGCGAGGATGGGTCTGGTGGAGATATAGATATATTATCTTGTTTGGAAGTTGGATCAATGATGATCAAGAGTACTGCTTCTAAACAGATAGAGGATCCAGTGTTAGCGGAATGGATCAGGAAGTTAAAAGATGAAACCGAGAGCGATGACTTGAAATATTTCAGTCTTGACCAGAATGGGAGGTTGAGAAAGAAAGGAAGATTATGCGTTCCAAGTGTAGGAAACATAAGGAAATAGGTCTTATAGAATTCCATCGTTCAAAGTTCTCTATTCACCCAGGAGGTAATAAGATGTATCAGAATATGAAGAGGAGCGTCTTCTAGGAAGGTATGATGTGGGATATTGGGTTGTGGGTGAAGCAGTGCATGATTTACCAACAGGAAAAAGCCGAACAATAGAAACCTAGTGGGTTGCTTCAGCCACTGGATATTCCAGTATGGATGTGGGATTTTTTTCCCATAGATTTTATTGACGGGTTGCCAAGGTCGAACAGAGGAAATGACAATATATGGGTCATAGTGGAAAGATTGACCAAAAGTGCCAATTTCATTCCAGTTAGGTCAACAAGAACGACACCTATTTTGGCAAGGTTATTCCTGAAGAATGCGGTTAGACTGCATGGAATTCCTAGTAGCATAGGTGGTGATAAAGATCCTTTATTCACCAACGAATTTTGGAAGAGTCTGCAGGTTTGGGAACCAAGCTTAAGGTGAGTACCGCACATAATCCGTAGACAAATGGGAAAACAAAACGAGTTAACAAGATCTTAAAAGATTTGTTAAGAGCTTGTGTTCTAGATTTCGGGGGGTCATAAGAAGACCATCTGCATTTAGTGGAGTTTTCATATAACAATAGTTATCAAAATAGTATTCGGATGGCACCATTTGTAGCTTTATATGGAAGGCCATGCAAATCTCTAGTATTTTGGCTAGAAACCGAAGATAGGTTAGTTCTTGGTCCAGATTTAGTCAGAGAAGCTGCAGAAAAGATTGAGGGCACTCAGGCTAGAATGAAGGAGGCTCAATCTAGGCGGAAAAATTATGCAGACAAGAGATAGAAAGACCTAGAGCTCTCAGTCGGAGATCAGTTTTTTTTCAAAGTGTCACTGATGAATGGTGTGATTAGATTTGAGGAAATAGGAAATTTAGCACCGAGGTCCGTTGGACCTTTTCCTATTGTTGATAGGATCGGGAAACTCACATATAAAGTCGAGTTATCGAGCAGTTTTGGTGGGAGTTCGCGATGTTTTTCATGTTTCTTATCTTAGGAAGTGTGTTAGAGACCCGGAGACTACTATTGCACTAACTGTGCTAGATGTTCTAGTGGTAGAACTAGATTTGACTATAGTGAGGAAGCCTATTCGGATTGTTGCAAGAGATGAGAAGAGGCTTAGAACCAAGATGGTCAGATTAGTCAAAGTCACATGGAGCGGTGATGGCCGGTGTTTTTCGGGTTTTTAACCCAGTAAGACCCAACAAGAAACCAAAAAAATCGTAATATTAGAATGTTTTAAAACTTATCCAGAAAGGCTAAGGTAAGAAGTTAACGAGAGCCAAACTATTTTACTAAGGCAACGACTGAGATTGACTAAACAAGGAGACTAACATTCTTTCAGCCCAACCAGTAGTTGAGTGCAAACATCTAGTAAACAACCATCAAAATGGAACAACTTGCAACGAGAAAAAGCAAGAAACGATGATACAAGACCATGGAAACATCCCAGACTCCAAACTCCAAAAAATATCCTAAGTGCTTGGATCGCCGACCTATACTCCATGGATCGCTAGCGATCCATGCAAAATGGAAGGCCGTTGTGATGCAGGAAAGAAGAGAAGGAAGGAGGTTGCTGAAAAAATACTAAGTTTATGGAACGCTGGCAGCCCAAGCTTTTCCACGAGTCTTCAATGAGTAAGCTAAGCAACTCTATCGGTAAGGAGCCAAGTTATTTTCCATAGGTCGCCATGGTCGCTAGCAAACCATGGCTTTGGCTCGAATCACGAGCTAAACCCCCTAGGTTGTTCTATACCTACCCGTGATCAGTTGATGAGGTGGCCTGGCCCAGAAGCTATCCAATCCCTATAAATACCATCCTACCTACAACATAGACTGTATCATCTTTGGACTGGTTGCTAAAGCTCTACTGGAAACGTTCTTCATTCTCTACCTCCGTTACAACATTCTCCAAAGGGATTCACTATGATTCTCCAGTGGATTCCAACTCTGGGAATCCAATATCCTTAAAGATAATCAAAGTCTTTTAATCAAATGCTCTTTGTAACTGCATCAGTCATAATAAAACTATAAAGTGGACGTAGGCTTCATCAACAGCTGAACCACTATAAAAATTCTCTATCTACTTTCTTTTACTATTCTTTTTCTTTATCTATGATCTGTGATATTTCCCTATCAGAACAGGGTCGGTGCTTTCAAACTCCAAACAGGATGTTGATTCATTTTTTTGGTCAACATTTTGGTGCTTTCACTATGATATCGAACTCAGGATCCAGACTTATCTATCTACTTTGTATCCCATAGGTCTAGAAATTAGATCCTTAATCTTTGCTTGAAATATCCATTGTTTGGAATCAATGGACACTGGAAGAAGAAGAACTGCCTCTAAAAGGTACATATGGGCAGGAGTAGCTGGAGAGGATGTTAATCCCTAATAAATTGAAGTAAATGGCACTAACTTAGGGAATCGGGCCCCAACATCCTCCATTTAGCTTGAAGCTGTTACCATGGATGAGTTAAATAAAATGGTTGATGAGATCAACCAAAAAATGGAAAGTAGCCAAAAGGCTCTAATGGATACGCTTAACGCTCTCTTAACCCTACAGTAAAATCCCGCTGTAAGGACTATGCCCGGACTCGCAGATGCTGAAGAATAAGAGAATTCGTCCACTTCTGGTCTACGTAGAAGAAACAGAAAACAACCATAAAAAGTGTGACAACAGGACTTAACGAGGATTGAAATGCATGTGCTCCGTTCACCACAAGGCAACCTATTCTGAATTTGAGTCAAGGAGCAAAGACCCCCATAGAAGACATAGCTATGGATTTATCAGACTCAAAGGACGGAAAGCAAGATGAAAAGTTGGAAGAATATGTCAATGCATTTGATATTGCAAGAAATACACAGACTGCTCCAACTAGACAAACTGCAAGCCAATAGGACCCTACAATAGTGGTTTTTCTGAAGACAGGAGAGCTTAGGTCTCAGCCCACACACCAAGACCATTTGCAAAGCCAAACACTTGGGTTAGTGACTGATTGCCACCCTTTAGACTACTGGACATCAAAAGCACACATTGTGGATATCCTTAAACGATTAATGGAGGAGAGTAAAAATAGAAGAGATGATGAATGGGTATCTACACCAAGTCCAACTCACTTCACTGATGAAATCTTGAATGAGAGATATCTAGAAAAATTCACAATGCCAACTATTCCGTCCAATGATGGGACAAAGGAACAGAAACTTCAGTTGTACAAATATAGTTGGTATAGGACATAGCAAATGCCACTGATGCAGTTCGATGCATATGATTTCCTATCTTTCTTAAAGGGGTTGCGTTAATGTGGTTCACTAGGCTTCCACCAAGATCTATTTCTACTTTTGACCAACTAGTGACAAGGTTCCTTGATCGGTTCAGACTCCATACAATGTAGCCAAAAGAAATCATGTCCCTATTCAGATTGTTCCAAGGGTGTAAGAATCACTAAAATCTATCATAAATAGGTTTAATACTGTAGTGACGGAAGTAAGTAACCCAAACGAAGACATTGTTTTTATGGCATTAGTTCGTGCCATTCACCCGAAAACTGAATTGGGAAAGTGGATTAAGATGAAGCAACCTACCATCATGAAGGATTTCAATCGTAAATAAAGTTAGTACCTAAGGTTGGAGGAAGAGTAGGAGTTGGAAAGGAAGTCTACTGGTGTGCAACCGATGAAAGTCTAGCAAAGCGGTGTAGCAGTGAATCAAAATGCGCACACTTCTCGGACTGCTAAAGGATTCACTGGGAAAGACAGAAATTCAAAGAAAAAAAGTGAAAACTCCAATAAGAAGAATGGTAAAGGCAAAAATAAAAATCTCAGAAGGTTTAGGCCTGAGGGCTGCCCTTGCCTAAACGATACATCGGAAAACATTTTCCGCATGGCTCAAGGGACCGAGGAATACAAAATGCCCCCTAGAAAAGAAGCAACTGAGCATCAAAAGCGCTCAGGGAAATTCTAACGCTTCCATGAGACACACGACCACAATACGAATGAATGCCACCACCTAAAGAATCTCATTAAAGAGCTGATCTAGTATAACAAACTCTAATAGTATGCAAGACCGCCATAAAACCTTGATCAATTTGTGGCTCCTCATCATCCTAGAGACCGAAGGAATCAAGCTGGTACCAGTAACAAAGAGTCTAAATGAACAGACCAGAGGCTTATTATTGGAACAATATATGGGGGACTACATCCCACGCAAAGAAGTTAGGGAGAAACGGAGTGATATGCGAGTTCGTTGAAGCACACTGCGAAGGAATCATGTTTAGCTGTAGAAGACAAAACTCCAACCAAGATGCAAAGGGTCTTGATTAATGATATTATGTTTCAAAAAGGACATCCAAGGGATCAAATCTCCAACTCTCGATCCGATGTTGTTAACGGTAGGAATTGGACCTGCTATAGTTACATGGGTGTTGGTTGATAGTGGCAGCTCCGTTAACTACTCTTCAAACGTAGTTTCGATCATATGAAGATTAGCATGTAAAGCATATTCGCATGCCAAACAAAGATGCAAGGATTTACTGATGAACCCAAACAATTGGTGGGAACAACCGACCTACTTGTGGACCTTGGAAAGGGTGAGCAAAGGGTCGCCCTCATTCAGACTTTGGTGATCATAGATGAAATGTCAGCATAAAATGCCTTCTTAGGACGACCCACGTTAGCAGACTTCAGAAAAGCACTGGCCCAATGGTGCTTTACAATGAAGTTCCTTATTGAGCATGGAGTCGAAATTGTGAAAGAAGACCAAAGCGCCGCCCAGGAATGCTACATCGCAGAATTGCATGAGTCAAGAAGAAAGGAAAAAGGAAAGGATGTGGGGAAATCTCTCCATATCCATGATCCCTATGAATAGCAACTACAGATTCGCCCTGGCTTGGGGACCATATCAGATTTGACAAGGCTTTTGACGCTAGAAAGAAGAGCTCAGGGGAGGATTGAGAAACACCAACAGAACTGATGGTGTCTATCCCAGTTTGTATGGACGACCCAATGCATGTCCTGATAATTGGATTGCACCTTGGAAATAGGATGCAATCAGAATTAACTAAATTCCTCCGTGCCAATTTGGATGTATTTTCTTGGACACACTCGGATATGTATGAGGTGTCACCCAAAATTGGTTGCCACGTGCTCAGTATTGACCCCAAATTCACACCAGTAAAGCAAAAAGGGCACAATTAGGCCCTGATCGGTCCAAGGCATTAACAGAGGAGGTTGATAAATTGATGGCTAACGGCTTCGTCTGGGACGCAACTTACCCTGAATGGGTATCGAACCCAGTCTTAGTCAAGAAGTCTAATAGAAAATGGCGAACTTGTATTGACTTCTCGGATCTAGATAAGTCTTGCTCAAAAGATAGCTTCCCACTCCCCAGAATCGATCAGCTTGTGGATGGAATGATGGGTCCTGAATTGCTATCATTTTTTGATGCATACTCGGGCTACAACCAGATCCTGATGCATAAGCCAGATTAAGAAAACACCAGCTTCATCATCGATTTGGGACTATATTGCTACAGAATGATGCCATTCGGGTTAGAAAACGCTGGGGCAACATACTAAAGGCTAGTAAATACTATTTTCAAACATCAAATCGGAGAGACTATGGAAGTTTATGTGGACGACATGTTGGTCAAATCTTCAGTAGCTGCTAACCATCTAGAAAATCTCGTTGAAATATTCGAAATACTTTGGAAGTATGAAATGAAGCTCAACCCACTCAAATGTCACTTTTGTGCAGCCTCTGGGAAATTCCTGGGGTTCGTAGTAAGTGCCCGAGGCATCGAAGCAAATCCAGAACAAATAACGGCTCTACGAGAAGTCCAAGGCTCGAGAAATAAGAAGAAACTTCAAAGCATGAATGGAAAATTCACAGCACCGAGCCGATTAATCTCAAAAGCTACATACAAGTGCATACTATTCTTCGATGCACCGAAGAAGGAAAAGAAAAACTTTGAATGGAGTTGTAACGATCCGGAATTTTCAAGCATTTAAATCAAAATATTTAATTGCTTTTAAATATTCAATAGAGTAATTTTAACTTGAATTACGAATATCACAATTTATTCGATAATTTAATTATTGAATTAAATAATTTGAAGTTGGAGAAAATATTGAATCTGGAATTCTAAGCTTGTGAAAAGCAATTTGAAGGCTTATAAAATTCAAATTGTTAACATTGAAGGTAATAGAAGTTGTAAAATTGAAATTAACAGTGATTTGTTCAGTATTAAAACTTTATAGTTTAAATTGAATTTAAAAATAGCCCTCCGAGGCATAGTCGTGGAATTCGATGAAACTAGTTCCATTGGATCCGTAATATTGTATTATTAGCGGATTTCAAATTTCGTTTTGATCGGAATTAGTGTGTGAGTGTACAAAATATTAACGTGCTAGGGATGTAATTGATAATAACCAAATAAAATAAAATTTAATTAATTAAGCTTCCTCTATACGCCATCCTTATCCATTCCTCAACACGCTTCCTTTGCCTTCTCGAACACACATTCCCTTATGCTGTTTCTTTTCGAACACGAGACCCTCTCTTCAGTTCAATTCTTTCCATTTTTCTCAAAATCAAAATCGAAACAAATCTTTTTGATAAATGGCCGAGCAATTACACTCCCCAAATAGTTTAATTCTCTCAAATCATTTCGTTCAGGCGAGCATAACAAAACAAAAAAAAAAGAAAAAGAAAATCATGGCCGAGCTCTGTATTCTATCGCGAACGCGCAAGCATGAAGATGGCGACTTCGTTCTCAATCGATTTGAAATCGATTCGCTCCAAATCAAAGCGACTTGGGCCGCTGCTGCTCCTTCTTATCAAAAACCGAGCCTTGCCGTTCGAACTCGAGGGCGGTCTCGATTGAAGGTGGAAGGCGCGAATCGAGTTTGTGTTTTCTTCGCAGTAGGATTCGCGACGTTCGCGCGCAGCTCGGTAGGGAAGGGTTTTGCAGGGAATTAAGGTTGGGGGTTTTGCGGTTTAGGATTGTCGCAAAGGAGCTGCCAAAGGTGAGAGGCAGTAGGGTATTTTGTTTTTATATTTTGTTCTTAATTCTATATTTATAGCTAAATAGATTAAGAACATATAATATCTCAACCCTCTGTTTGGATTTAAATTGATTTGTAGAAATTTTTTATAAGTTGGATTCATACAGTTGTTAGTGTATGCTATTTCAGAAAAAAAAAATTACAGTAAAGAAAAATTATGTTTTGTTATTTATAAAAGAGGGTATAAGTATATTATATACATATGTGTATATAGTTAAGGAAGTGTATAAGGATTTGAAATGCTAAAGAATTTTATAAAGGGGTAGATGATTGAATCTAAAAAAAAAGGAAAAATATATAAATAGTGTATATTTGAAAATTTATTTAATTAACTTATTTAATTATTTGGATGCTAAAATATTCTATTAAAAGGAAATCAATTTAAAGCTTAATTATTTATTCGAGTTAAATTTATTGGTTAAAATTAATTACCCCTGTCACTAAGTAATTTATTAGATGGAAACTTTATTTTTGGTATGGATTTGTTTAATGAATATATTAAAGTTATTTTGTGCAGAAATTATTTTTTTCAAACTATAAGTTGAAATAAATCATGGGTTACAAATTATTAAATTGAATTAAAATATGTAAGGGAAATTAATAGTTCAATTTATTTCAAATATTTATAAAATTATAAATTGTTATTCAAGGTCCAAATATCATGAAGAGAATAGCCAAGAGGGAAGTAGATTGCGAACAGCAAAAAAATACTCAAAGGTGAGTTAATCTCACTCAGCTACATTTTAATTTAAATTTAAATGACTGAATTTAAATAATTGTTTGAATGATTGGATTGGTTGATGTATTATAGTATGAGATATTTTGCAATTGGCATATTATATCGTGCTAACATCTGTGGATGCAGGGAAAATAGGTTGGAGGGATCCAACTGGACCCCTCAACTTTTATGTAAATTATTTAATATTCTCTGTTCTGATTATTTGATATTCTATAATGAATTATGTGGGAATTATTGAATGCTATGGCTTGGTTGATATAATTGGGCATAATGAATTATTAAAAATATAAATTTGATTTTGGAAATGAAAATAAAAGAAGTGAAACTGCAAGTAAAATAATTATAGAATATATTCAAGAATAACCTGAAAAAAAGAAATAAAGTGACTTTAAATTTTAATAAATGAATCCTGAGAATGGGAGGGAAATTTGAATAAACAGAAAATTAATGAAGTTTAAAATGCAGTATTATTAATTAAAAAGGAACAAACATTTATTTAGAATTTAAGATTTGAATTATTGAAAGAGTAAAGAAGAAACTGAAGAAGATAATAATGATATTAATTAAGACCATAACTACTGAATCTAGAAATGGACTGATAAGTAAAAGAATTTATCCCAAATAAAATAAATTCGAAATCAATTTGGGAAAAATTGATTTAAGTGATCGAAGTTTGGATTTTCTCTGGATGGCCAAGTACATGTTTTAAAAGTAAATTTACAAATATAAATTAAATGTTTTAAAGTTGTTTAAAGAAGCAAGTTTCGTAAAATTTATTATTTCTAATATTTAAAGTAAGTATTTTCTTTAATCTATTCTAGCAGTAATTATTAAGAAGTAGCTTAGTATTTTGGTTTTAAAAGTAGAAATCTAGTTTTACATTTTATTAAGTAGCTTTATTTTCAAATGTTTATATAGTATGTATTTTAGTGAATTATTAAAGTAGTCTTAACTTAAGTGTTTAAAGGTAAATTCCAAAGTAAGAATTTTTGTTTTATCTATTATCGTAATAATTATATAAAGAATGACTTGGTATTTTGTTAAAAGCATTATTTTAAATTAAGTACTAAAGAAAGATTTTCTAAATTAAATATTAACCATACTTTACAATTAAAGTGTTTTGAAATTATTTTAAGAATCTAAAATCTTGTGCTTGGTGATTCTAATGGAAATGAAATACTCGGAATTTATTCTGAGAAAAAGGAAGGTAGTTTGAAAACTGTTTTCAAAGGATTTGAAAGTGAGAATATACCTTGTGAAGATATTTTGAGATAAATAAATAATTTGAAAATTATTTATTGGTTGGATGGTTGTTGTGAATATTAATTGATAGTTAAATCACCGACTATCAATATTGGACAAATGCGTTGATCGTTTCGAAGAGTCCGGGATCGAGATTTATTTCTCGAAAACCACTTCGATCTGGTTTGTACGTTTCATGAAAAACGATTTTGGATTCGAAGATGGAGCAGTGGATTGCAAGGGCTAGTCGCTACTAATCCTGAGGATATTTCCAAAATGGATGTAGTAGGAGTAGTGCCTTCGGTTCCGTTCGAACCCGGGACGGACTTGTATGGATGAATGCTTGCGAAACATCGTCAGGTGGACGATGGCCATTCTAAGTGATATGTTCTATAAAGGTAACGCTTAGCCTCAAGCCTCATCAAATGGGAATGACTGAAAATCAGGGGTTATGCAGCAAGGCTAGGTGGGTAGCACCCAAGCAGGGTGAGGTCATTCCAGTCTAGATGTCCCTTTTTATTTCGGCTTAGTGGGCGGTTGCTGATCCCAACCGCGGGGTGATCTCACTCGGGATTATCCAGTAAGGGATAGTCCCGGCCTTGTGTTGCAGGGGAGCGGGCGTACTCCTCGGTACGGTGATGTTAACCCTATCTCGTTCACGAGTTAACAGGTCTATGAGTTAAGCAGCTCACGACTCAAAAGGCTTCACGACTTAAGGAAATGAATGGTCTACGGCTTAAAAGGATTGTGCGGCTTTGAACATGTTACGATTTAAAGAAACACACGACCTAAGGATTTGTACGACTTAAGGCCTCTACGGGATAGGAAGCCTTACGAGTTAAGCTTCCTACGACTCAAGGCATCTACGAGTTAAAGGATACACGAATTAGAAACCTCCTACGAGTTAAAGCCTCTACGAGTTAAGGAGTACCCGAGGTAGGCTGCTTACGAGATAAGCGGCTCACGAGTTAAGAAGAGATAACGACTTAAGACCCTGATGACCTAAGGAGTCTATACGACTTAAGGGAGCTACGACATAACAGATTAAAGCTTGACCGAGTTAACAAGTGTTACGACTTAAAAAAGGTGTACGACCTAAAGACACTGTCTCTTAACTCGTCTACGAGTTAGGACTCGCCTTCACAAAGCCTGAACTCAGCTTTAAGCCGGAGGCAGCTGGTTAAGTCAACCACGACCTACGACTTATGATGAGTCGTATACGACATATACAAACAAGCCAGAAACTACAACCAGATAACTCGTAAACGACCTAGTACTTGAAGCGTGGGTTCGAAAAAGGCAGGAAGCTCTCTACAAACCAGAGACTCAGCTCAATGAGTCGGTCACGACTCATCCTAAGTCAGCAACGACTTACCTTAAGTCGGCCACGAGTTAGGACTTAGCACTTTTTCCGCCCAGAACTCTCTATAAATATGAAACCATCTCCAACATGCAAAGGACTTTTGGGGGGGCTCATTCTCTTCAAGCGCCATTACTCTGCCAAATTCCAGACGACTTCAAAGCTTTTTAGATCCAACGAACTTCTAAAGGAACTCCATGAAGGAATCATCCACATTCACCATGGATTTGAAGATGATTGTCAACATCAAAGCTTGAGCTACTTGTTTCACATATCCTATCACTTGAAGTGTGTTGTAATTGAAAGATCTTGTAAAGAATTGTAATCAAACTAGTGATAAAAAAGATTAAAGTGGACGTAGGCTGGATTATAAGCCGAACCACTATAAATACTGTGTCTCTTACCGTTTTTCTACATACTTTCTGCTTATTTCTGTTTCCCGTACAAACGGGTGGTGCTTTCACAATCACATCTTATACACCAGGGTGTTAGCGTTTAAATTTTTTCGTTAACATTTTGGTGCTTTCACTGAGAATTGAACTCAGGACATCTATCATCATTGTTTCAGAAAGATTTGTAGATAGAGTTTCTTTAAGAACCAGAAGTCTATCCGAAATCATGGCTCCTGGAAGGAAAAGTAAATCTGTGAGATCTGCAAACATTCAAGAGGGAACCTCCACTTCCCCAACACCAAATCAAGCCACTCCAGCTGTTGGAGTTTCAAAAGCGGAATTGGACGCTGCTATCTTTGGGTTGAATCAGCAAATAAATGCCCAGAACGCGCAATTGGAAGCTCAGAATGCTCAGAATGCTCTGATTCTGAATAGGTTAAACGATCTGCTCGGGGCAAACCGTCAACCTGCGAATAATGAAAGGAACTTTGTCGGTAATGTCCATGATGCTGAAACTAGAAACATTCCCGAAAGGGCTGCTAGCCCCTTTGAACAGACATTGCCTGAGGCTGGAGGATCCAGAAATAGGAATGACGAAGAATATCTTTCTGGTATGGTTCGACAGATTATGAAAGAAAGTATGCAAAGGGTCGAAGATGAGAAAGAGTGGGGTTTCGCTCCGAGCAAGACTCCGTTTACTGAAAAGATCCTAAAAGCTGAATTCCCAAGGAAGTTCGTCCCTCCGACCATTCCAGCTTACAAAGGGACAAGTGATCCAAATGAGTTCCTGTACAAATATGATTGGCACATGACAGGTGCCAGAGCTTCTGACGAGATAAAATGCCGCTATTTTCCTGTGTATTTGGAAGGGGTAGCTCTGCTTTGGTTCACAAAACTACCTGTCCGGTCCATCGATCAGTTTTCAGACCTAACCAGGAAATTTAAAGAGCAATTTAGGCTATATGCTTCAAAGGCAAAAGACATCATGTCGTTATCCGGTTTGGAACAGAATCCGGGGGAAACTATCAAGTCTTTTTTAAATCGCTTTAATATAGCGTTAGCTGAGGTGGATAATGCAGAACCCCGCATGGTCTTGACCTATTTGATGAGAGCTATTGATAAGTCAAGTGAATTCGGAAAGTGGCTGAACATGAAGGAGCCAAATTCTCTGGAAAAGTTCTACAAAAAGGCGGATGAATTCATGCGTTTGGAAAGCCGTCCTGTCCCGGCAAAGGCAACAGTAGAGAAAGCTGAAGACAACACTGCTGCGCCACGTAAGAATGGATCTGTGGGACAGAAAAGAGAAAATAATGATGGAAGGAAACAACACAATTCGAAGAAGCCTCGATCCTTCAAGCCATCAGAATATACTCCTTTGTTAGAAACACCAGAGCGCATCTACTTGGCTACAAAAGATTCTTTTGAGTATCCCAAACCTCCTGTTCTCAGAACCGGAAGAAAAGCTGTGCAAAGTGGGAAGTTCTGTCGCTTCCATAATCAGCCTGGTCATGACACAGACGACTGCCGTCAATTGAAAAATATAATCGAAGAATTGCTAAGAGAAAATAAGCTGCAGCAATTTGTGAAGAAGAGTGGTAATGATCCTGCTTCGTCAAGTCAGGGGCAACAAGCTCTTGCTCATCAGCCCAGGACAAATGAGAAGGCCGCAGGACATGAATCTGGAAGGCCAGTTATTAATGTCATCACAGGAGGACCCCACCCAGCAGGCAGAAGCTGGGGTGAAATGGAGAGGTACACTCGAGCTCTGAAACATATGCCAACTGAAGAGAATGTCTTTGTTTTAGAGGACTCTACACCCCTGAAACAACAAAGGACTTTTAATGATGATATTGTGTTCAGGGCTAGAGATTCCACGGGCATTGAGGCCCCTACTTTGGACCCGTTAGTCATCTCGGCCGGTATTGGACCGGCTATTGTCAGAAGAGTTCTTATTGATTGCGGCGCATCTTGCAACATCCTCTTCAAGAAAACGTTTGACCAGATGAGAATCCCGATGGCGGATGTGCAAGCCTCATCTCAGAAGATTGTTGGCTTCACTGGGGAGCCAAAGCAACCAGTAGGAACCATTGACTTGCTTGTGGAACTCGGAGAAGGAGAAAGAAAAGTAGTTCGCAAGCAGACTTTTGTGATAGTAGATGAATTTTCTGCTTATAATGCTTTCTTTGGTCGACCTATTCTTGCTGCATTCAAAGCTGTCCTTGCCCCATGGTGTCTTACTATTAAATTCCCTACAGACAATGGGGTAGGGGTTATTAAAGGAGACCAGAACGCTGGGCGAGAATGTTATATGACAGAGCTGCGAGAAACAAGGAAGAGAGAAATGGGGAAAGATGCGGCAACCCCAATCCGCATCAAAATACCAACCCTATAGCAACTACAGGGCGGACCCTGCACTGGCGAGCATAGCGGGGCACGAAAAGTGATGGATCCTAGAAAGGCCAGTGCGGGGGAGAGTAGGGTGGTACCAGCAGAAACAACGATACCGGTGCCCGTTGATCTGAAGGACCCAAACAAGGTGCTGAATGTGGGTTCACAACTTAATGTGTCAGTTCAGAATGCCTTGATATCTTTTTTGAAAGCAAACCTGGATGTTTTTGCTTGGACCCATGCCGATATGTGCGGAATATCCCCAGAAGTTGCGGTACATGCTCTGAATATTGACCCAAAGTTCACGCCAGTAAAGCAGAAAAGAAGAATCCAAGGTCTAGAAAGGTCGACAGCATTGAAAGAGGAAGTTGACCGGCTCATGGAGAATAATTTCATCAGAGAATCTACCTATCCAAATTGGGTTTCAAATCCAGTGCTAGTTAAGAAAGCCAATGGTAAATGGAGAGTGTGCATCGACTTTTCAGATCTAAACAAGGCCTGTCCCAAAGACTGCTTCCCATTACCCAGGATCGATCAACTGGTAGATGGAACAGCGGGTCATGAATTGTTGTCTTTTATGGATGCCTACTCCGGATATAATCAGATCATGATGCATGAGCCAGATCAGGAGGACACAAGCTTTATCACCGATGTCGGTCTTTACTGTTACAGAGTTATGCCCTTTGGGTTGAAGAATGCGGGGGCAACATACCAAAGACTGGTTAATGCTATGTTCAAACCGCAGTTGGGAAAGACTATGGAAGTTTACGTTGATGACATGCTAGTAAAATCTAAGAAAGCAGTGGATCACATCGAACACTTAGCAGAAATGTTCGCAATTCTCCGAAGATACGGAATGAAGCTTAACCCTTTAAAATGTTCTTTCGGGGTAGAATCTGGGAAGTTCTTGGGTTTCATCGTGAGCGCTAGGGGCATTGAAGCTAGTCCAGCTCAAATCACTGCTCTAAAAGAAGTCAAAGCTCCTAAAACAAAGAGGGAATTGCAAAGTCTCAATGGAAAAATTGCCGCCTTAAGTCGGTTCATATCCAAAGCTACTGATAAATGCATTCCATTCTTCGACGCTCTAAAGAAAGGAAAGAAAAACTTTGACTGGGCTCCCGAATGCCAGAAAGCTTTTGAAGAATTGATTCAACATATGGAAACGCCTCCAATACTTTCCAGGCCCGGCGATGGCGAGGATCTTCTTATATACTTGGCAGTTTCATCTCATGCTTTAAGTGCAGCGCTGGTACGGGAAGACAAAAGGATTCAACATCCAGTTTACTATATCAGCAAAAGACTCACTGGGGCAGAAATGAATTACTCCAAGTTGGAAAAACTCGCCTATTGTCTATTGATTGCCTCAAGAAAGTTGAGGCAATATTTCCAGGCTCATCCTATCAAAGTCCTCACTGATCAACCTTTAAAGCAAGTCTTGTTTCGCCCTGAGACTTCGGGCCGCCTTTTAAAGTGGAATATTGAATTGAGCCAATATGACATCACTTATCATCCTAGAAAAGCGATCAACGGACAAGCTTTGGCAGATTTTATTGCAGAATTTACAGACAAGGGTAACAGCGAGGAAGAAACAATCGAGAACTCCCCAACCCAATGGAAGTTGTTTGTAGATGGCGCAAGAAATGATTACTGTTCAGGTGCTGGAATTGTTCTTGAAACTCCTGAAGGCCGGTCATTATGCTATGCGCTAAGATTAGAATTTCCTTCAACAAACAATGAAGCAGAATATGAAGCTCTGATCGCTGGTTTGAAAATTGCTAAAGAACTAAACATTCGAGCGTTACAGATCTTCAGTGATTCTCAGCTTATAGTATGCCAAGTCAAGAAGGAGTTTCAAACGAAAGGAGGAAATCTGCCCGCTTATGTGTCAAAGGCTTGGGAACTTTTATGTGAATTCGACCATTACACGATAAGTCATATTCCTCGAGAAGAAAACATGAAAGCAGATTCTCTCGCAAAATACTCAAGTTCTGGCGAAGCCCAATCCTTAGGGTTAGTTCCAGTGGAAGTTTTGTCAAATCCGAGCATTGATGAAATGGATATCGATTGGGTTATGAGTATGTCGCAAGAGCAAGAATCATGGATGACTCCAATAACAAAGTATCTACTCAATGGCTCTTTACCAGAAAACTCTAAAGAACGACAAAAGCTACTGAGAAAAGCTTCTCGATATATAATCCAGGATGGTCAATTATACAGACGAGGATTCTCAATGCCATTGCTTCGATGTGTATCCCGGGAAGAGTCCAAAACAATCCTAACTGAAGTGCATGGAGGAGAATGCGGTGATCATTCAGGTGGTCAAACATTAGCAAAGAAAATTCTCCGATACGGATATTTTTGGCCAGAAATTAATCGGGATGCCGCAGATTACTCCCGAAAATGTGACAAGTGCCAAAGATATGCCAAAATTCCTAGAGCACCTTCTACCGAACTCACACAGATGATCAGTCCATGGCCATTTGCAATTTGGGGAATGGATCTCATTGGGCCGCTACCAACCGCTAAATCAGGGATTAAATATGCTATTGTTGCGGTTGATTATTTTACTAAGTGGGCTGAAGCTGAACCATTGGCTACTATCACTTCTAAGAAAGTGATAAGCTTTGTGACCAAGAATATCATTTGCAGATACGGTGTGCCTCAAAAAATAATCACAGACAATGATACTCAGTTTGAAAGTGAGGAATTCCAGGATTTTTGCAAACGATTCAAAATCCAGAAAAGCTTTTCGGCAGTAGCTCATCCGCAGGCAAACGGGCAAGTGGAAGCAGTGAACAAGATCATCAAATCAACCATCAAAAAGCAACTCGAAAGAGCAAAAGGTGGTTGGGTCGATAAACTACCACTTGCACTATGGGCATACAGAACTACTCACAAAACTGCAACTGGGCATACTCCTTTTTCGTTAGCATACGGATCGGAAGCAATGATCCCGGTTGAAACAGAGGTCCCTTCACACAGAAGAATCCATTTCAATCAAGCAGAAAATGAAAAGCTGCAACTTGAAGCGCTGGATCTCCTTGATGAAAAAAGAGATGAAGCTAACCTCAGAGTTGCAGCTCATCAGCAAAGGATAGCCAGACATTTCAATTCCAAAGTTCGTCAACGCAGCTTTGAAATTGGAGATCTAGTCCTAAAAAGAATTATGACTGCGACAGGTGTGTTTGGGCCAAATTGGGAAGGACCGTATGTGATAGGTCAGAAACTTCTTGACGGCACATTCAAGCTCACCACAGTTGATGGAGATCAAATTCCAAGGGCATGGAACAGCAATCACTTGCGTCCATACTTTACTTGAAAATTTTGTTGAAACATTGTAAAAAGAATTATGAATGTATGATTCCTGTAATTGAAAGCAATTGTGAAACTGATGCAAGTAAATAATGAAAGAATATAAAGTGGATGTAGGCCCAATTTCATGGCCGAACCACTATAAATCTTGTGTTCCTTATTATCATTATATGTTTGCTTTGTTTTCGATATAAAAATACACAAAATGTATTGCTGAAATATCGATTTAAATTTTTGCAGACAGTGGAGATAAAACTTGCGCATAATAAGACCGAGCGATTCTCACCATCATTCAACAAACAAATTTCAAGTCACAAAGACCCCGAATTCAAATCCTAGATAGGAAATGCTTCAATTGAACGGCTAATGATTTCGATAGGAACGAGCCCTTGCTGATAAATTGAGATTGTTTAAACAAACAAACATCCAATGAGGAAGCTAGTGCCCGTTCTCACGAACTTGCCTGGCAATGAAGTACACTTCCTTGGATTAAACAAGCCACTTGTGAGAAAAAGGGGGATGAAAACTTGAAAAGAAAAAAAAAAAAAAAAAAAAAAAAAAAGGATCGCTGAAAAGGCATAAGCAAGTGAACAGAGGAACAACCAAAGCTACCATCAGCGCCACAAGTCCTCTTCGGAGGCGCAACTCTTCGGATAATAAAAGACCTCTAATGGGTCATATGCCACAAAAAAGAAAGTTCTCTACTCAACAAAAAAGATTGGAGGAGTCATGACCCTCCAACCATGAGAGAGTAACTTCCAGGCGATGAAAACCCTCTCTGAGGCACATTTCACCAGGAGTTGAAGTGTTATAACCGCTCTTCGGGATTTCACTTCACCAGAGTTGAAATGTAAACAAAATAAAAGCCCTCTTCGGAGGCCCATTTCACCAGGAATTGAAGTGTTATAACCGCTCTTCGGGATTTCACTTCACCAGAGTTGAAATGTAAACAAAATAAAAGCCCTCTTCGGAGGCCCATTTCACCAGGAGTTGAAGTGTTATAACCGCTCTTCGGGATTTCACTTCACCAGAGTTGAAATGTAAACAAAATAAAAGCCCTCTTCGGAGGCCCATTTCGCCAGGAGTTGAAGTGTAGCAGCCGCTCTTCGGAATTTCACTTCACCAAAGTTGAAATGTAAAAACAAAGACCTTCTTGAAAGCACACGTTTCACCGAGATTGAAATAAAACTTCCAAGTGTTGAAACGTGAAAAGGCTTTCTTCAAAGGCACAACTCTTTGGGGGTACACGTTTCACCAAGATTGAAATAAAACTTCCAAGTGTTGGAACGTGAGAAATCCCTCCTCAGAGGTACAACCCCCTCCCGGGAACACAATTAAGAAAAAAGACCTCTTTGGAAACCCACGTTTCACCGAGATTGAAATAAAACTTCCAAGTGTTGAAACGTGAAAAGGATTTCTAAAGCATAACTCTTTGGAGGTACACGTTTCACCGAGATTGAAATAAAACTTCCAAGTGTTGAAACGTAAAAAAAAAAAAAAATCCCTCCTCAGAGGTACAACTTTCTATAAAAAAAAATCCTCATCAAAAGCGTACTTTAACTTTCAAAGGAAAAGTAATTTGCCTACTGTGGGAAATGATCGTAAAAAGAAAAGAAGTTAAAGTACCCTTCAGAGGTCCGCTTTACCACATAGAGGAATTCACTTGATGAGATATGCACATAAGCAAAAGAAAAAAGTGATTTCTTCGAACGACCAAGCGTAAAAACTTATACGAAGGGAGTTGTACTCTATAAAATTTTCTTTAAAGAATAAAATAATTATTCTTTAGCAAATAAGAGTGTAAGTCCCCTCGAGGTATAGAATATTGCAGCATACTTATGGAATGGGGGCAATATAGTATAATTACACACAATATGGTATAACTAAACCAGCAAAAGGTAACGCTCAAGTAACATACCATAAGCTCGCTGCAATATCAAATAAACTCATGCCAAAACGAATAACAAATGTATTCTTTAATTCAAACAAAAGTTTGTACAAACGAGGAATCATTTTATTCAATTACAACGCAGGTACAGGTTTCAAAATAAAGAAAAGCGGGGGCCGGTACCCGCACAATTCTCGGCCAGTACATGCAAAACACAAAAAACTAGAAACTGAAGATCTTCACTTCTTTTTGCTGCCTTTAGACCCTTTACCCGGCCGAATGATCAGCTTTTCAGGTCGGCCAGTGGGTATAAGGGAGGAAGGAGAGGTAGGCGCAGCTGGCCCAACTTCCGGCTCCTCTTCAGTGGCAATGATTATCTTCCCTCTCCTCCTTGATGCTCCTTGCTTCCTTCTCCTCTTTGAGGAAGACTCACTTCCTGGAGTGACAAGTTTAGATAAAGTTGTATCGTCAGAAGGAGTTCGCTCCGGAGACATGTCACCTCCCTCAAGTCCCTCATCTTTTTGCTCTTGCGAAGCAATGGGATCATCCAGGCCATGGAGAGCTTCTATTTGTTCTTCTTGTGACCCAGGTTGCGAGGCAGAAGGAGGCGCTACTTGAAGAGATGGAGGAAGGATCACCGGGGGAGAAGAAGCTTGAGTTTGACTCGGTGCTTTCTCTACAAAGGAGAAAAAACTTAAAATATCAGTATCTTTCGAAAAGAGAGGGGATGACGGCTCGTCAAAAGTCGGGAATTCATTAACATTTGAGGAATAATCAAAAGTCGGGAATTCATTGACATTTGAAAAATAATCAAGAAGATCGTCAAGTTCACAAGGAGCGAACGAGCAGTTCACCACTTGGGCTGGTCCGGTGTCAAGTTTACCTGGGGTAGTTGGATCTCTGAGGCTGATTTCATATCGCTGTGCTTCGTTGCTTTCACCACCTTCATCCCCGCCTTGTGCACTTGTAGTTTCAGTTACTGTCTTAGTTGCAGGCGGAGTAGAGGAGCTAGAACCCGTGATGTCAACCACAGGAGAAACTGGAGGTTGGACAGAGGAAGTAAGCGTTAATTCCTTTCCAGAACGTTCCTC
The DNA here is from genome assembly GCA_030765085.1 of Allium cepa. Classification (NCBI taxonomy): domain Eukaryota; kingdom Viridiplantae; phylum Streptophyta; class Magnoliopsida; order Asparagales; family Amaryllidaceae; genus Allium; species Allium cepa. The sequence goes on from CM060941.1 coordinate 600,613,694, forward strand.
TTCCGCCATTCCAGTTCTCATCCTGGCAAGTTGTTCTCGCCCCTTCGCAAGAGCAGCGCGAGCTCCCTCATCCAGGTAACGCGCCTCAAAATCTTCATCGCCATACCCGGCGTCTTTAAACATGTTAAGAGCAGCTTCCCACACCTCGGCCAGGGTGATTTCATACTTAGGACCAAGAAAAGAGAGGCTGCCGCGTCCCAAGACACAATGTAAATAAAAATCGAATAAAGTCGAATTGATATCGTTTTCCATGGTCTGAGCAGTTTCTTCGGCTGCAATTTTGCCAGCCATGGCCTCATCTCGATCTTTTTCGGTCTGAGCAAGTTGGGCTTTTAGCGCTTCAATCTCCATGTCCCGGGCGCTCAGTTTATTCTGCAGCTGGGTGACATCAGTGCGGTGGTTCTCTACAGCTTGTTCCAACCTCTCAGCTTTAGCTTCAGCGTCCCTCTGGCTGGCGTGCGCATCTCGCACTTGTTTTTGCAATACCTCTTCTCTTTGGGTGTAAGTATTAGTAGAAGAGGCAAGATCATCTTTGAGCTGCTTTACTTCAGCTTCGAGTTTTTCATTGTATTCGGCTATCTCCTTCATCTCAGCGTTGTGTTGATCAAGAATCTTCTGCCATTCTGATTTGTCATTTTCCATGGTCAGCATTGCTTCGATGTTAGCCCGATTAACTCTTTGAAGTTCATCAACCAGCTTTTGCCATCCAGACATTCTATCGATATCAAGCTTGACAGCATCGAGATTTCTGTACATAGCTTCTTTGTCGATGGGGACCAAATCAAGGTCGAAGCGTACCCCCCTCAAACACCAGTTCGGGAATCGGCTCTGCAAAGTCGGGGGCCCCCTTTCAACGTGGTATGAAGGCCTGTTGAGAAGTGTTTGGATGGCACTTCCTTCAAGAGCAGGAGATTCGGAAGGGATGTCAATAGAAACTGAGGCACCAGGTCTCTCAGATGTCACGGGCACGTGCTCCTCGCTAAGTTTGGTCCGCTTTCTCGAATCCTCAATATGGCTCTTCCCCCTATCATCGTGCGTTTTACGTTTATGGGAGTCATCATCCCTTGGGAAGGATTCATGTCGCGTGCCCGCTCCCTCATGACGTTCTTCATACCTTCTCCTCTCTTCAGCTTTTCGCGCAGCTCTCTGCTCATTGGTTTCTCTGGGATCGGCATAGTATTGCTTGTAGTCATAGCTGCCACGCCCTCCATAGCGTCGAAAGTCCTTGTAATAAGAACCGCTGCCGCTGCGCCCCATAGAGAAATCTGAAAAGGCAAAAATAGCAAGTCTTAGAAACTCCCGAAGAAAAGAAGTTAAATATGAACAAATGCCGAAAATTCCTAAGTGTTGTGTGATGTGCAAGCTACGCGCATTAAGCTACAAACCACTCATTGGTGTAGGGGTGATGATAGCTTGGGTATGAGGAGTTGGTGTTTGTGTTGGTGTTAGTCGAAGAAGGGACGTCGCCTCAATCATAGGAGAGATAGTTTTAGACACGTCATCTCTAAAAAGCTCCTGTGAGGTCACTATTATGTCGCTCAACCCATCATAAACATCGTCACCATCATGCTCGGTGAGACTTGTTTTCTCAGTTCCTACATCAGCTAATCCCCCGAGAGGCTGTGAAGGTTCTTCTTCTTCCTCAATCGGGGCAAGTGCCGTCTTACTAGATGACCCCATAATGTCGGTAGGGGTGGAACATTTCACCAATGAAGCTTCGATGTTAGACTCTTTTGATGAAGATTGTTCGATAGTAACGGGGGCATCCGATGCTTCAGTCGGGGAATCGGGAACTTCAGTCGGGGCTTCATGAGGCTGAGTATAGCGAGAAGAGTGAAGAAGCCCGTATTGATGTAAAAAGTCATCTCTCAGCAAAAACTTTATATTCCTCTCTTCTACTGGCACAGCATTCAATCTTTCAAAAATTTGCTTATAGCCTGGGTCTCTAGAAGGAGGTGGAAGCGCTGAAAAGTAAAAAGGGAAATTAACATCTAACTACTCAGGCTATGAAAAGATTTTATAAGGAAAACATGTGTCAGGAATAAAGCTGAACGCCCTTACTTCCAACTCTCCACACACCATAAAACCCCGGAGGGCAACGAACATAGAAGAATTGGGTTAAAAACCCGTGAGCAGTATCAGGGAGGCCAACAATCAGTTTGCGGTTTCGGGCGCTCCTCACAACAGTAATGGAAGGATGATCCTTAGTCCGAGAAAAAGAGCATAGATAACAAACTTCACCAAAGCTTGGAAGTCGATCAAGTGTTCTCCTAAAAAGCACACACAACCCCATTAGAATGGCATAGCCATTGGGGTGTAGCTGGGATGGAGCAATGGACAGTTGACGGAGAAGTTGTTGGAAAAAGTCGTTGAAAGGAGGAATGCCTCCACTTAGGCACATTTGCCGGTTAATTGTCACAAAGCCAGAAGGAGCTATATCGGCAGTGTTATTTCTTTCGGGAAGAATGGCATCTGATTCAACGATACCAAACTGAGCACACAACTGGCGAAAAACTTTGTATGATAGTGAAGTAGGAGCTCTTTCGGGAGGATTAACCAGTGGAGCCGGAAGAACAGTTACCTCTCCAGTCCGAACTGTTGTATCACCTTCCTGAGAAGTCATTCTACACAAACAACTGGATGTTCAAATGCGAAGGTGCACGTTTCCTAAAAAGTGTGAAGTGTCGTGCAAAGCTAATAAAAAAAATAATAATAATAACAAGTAAAGATAACTGGAATTAAACTGGTTGACGATTGATTGACTACGGTAATTTCGGAACTTGTTATTTAAAGCTCAAGCGTAATACTAATGAGGGCTGGTCAGTTTCAATTGACTAATCCAGTGCTGCTTTAATATTCCACTTGAAATCGATAGCACTTCGTTCACACGATTTATTTAAGTTAATCATCTATCATTAACTAATCTGTCGTTCGATGTGGGCAATCAATGACAGTATATTCGTCCCAGTTTTCTGTGAATGTTATATTAACAGGTTATTAGCTTACAAGTTAAAGCAATCTGTAAAAGATTCAAGCAGCAGTTCAAGGTTCAAGTGGAGTTTAAAAAAATACATGTGCTAAGTCGTAACCGACTCAAGAGTTAAGTCGTAACCGACTCAAGAGTTAAGTCGTTCCTGTCTTAAGTCGTCAACACATCAAGCTGATTATGCTCTAAATCCTAGGTCGTAACTCAAGGAACAGAAGAAAGGCTCTGATTCAAAGCAACTGGAAATCCCTTAAGTCTTAACTCGGCTACGGCTCATGAAAATTGCTAGGTCGCATGGAAAATCTCTGAGTTGTATATGGGACGATTCCTCACTCTATTCGAATCAAGTTTTTCAACCAACCTGCCTTCCCTTCTAACTTTCAACCTGTTCACCCACGGCCTCCTCAACAGCAATAGCCTTAACCTATCACACTACAAGTCGCCTCAAATCGCGAATCACCTTATGTCAAGCCAAACGAGTTTAAGTTCGTCAATGACCGATTTGATAAAGCTCGTAGGATTTGAAAGGACAAGCCAAAAACGAGGGACTGAACATGTAAGGTAACAATGGCTAACGGTCGAAGAAGGAACAAGATCACTTACGATTGTATGATGCTAGAAGGAATCGGACGAAGTTTGGATCGAAATTGCCTTGGAGAGCTCAGAGATGCGTTAATGGCAGAAAACAGTTTAAAAGTTAAGTGATGAGAAGAAGGAAAGAGGAAGGACGACTCAGGCTTTTATATCTGGAAATGTTGGAATTTGAATCGGCATGCCCGGGTTATGATAAGTCGAAGCACACGACTTACGACCTAAGCGTGTGCTTCGAGGGGCAAATGTTAACCCTATCTCGTTCACGAGTTAACAGGTCTATGAGTTAAGCAGCTCACGACTCAAAAGGCTTCACGACTTAAGGAAATGAATGGTCTACGGCTTAAAAGGATTGTGCGGCTTTGAACATGTTACGATTTAAAGAAACACACGACCTAAGGATTTGTACGACTTAAGGCCTCTACGGGATAGGAAGCCTTACGAGTTAAGCTTCCTACGACTCAAGGCATCTACGAGTTAAAGGATACACGAATTAGAAACCTCCTACGAGTTAAAGCCTCTACGAGTTAAGGAGTACCCGAGGTAGGCTGCTTACGAGATAAGCGGCTCACGAGTTAAGAAGAGATAACGACTTAAGACCCTGATGACCTAAGGAGTCTATACGACTTAAGGGAGCTACGACATAACAGATTAAAGCTTGACCGAGTTAACAAGTGTTACGACTTAAAAAAGGTGTACGACCTAAAGACACTGTCTCTTAACTCGTCTACGAGTTAGGACTCGCCTTCACAAAGCCTGAACTCAGCTTTAAGCCGGAGGCAGCTGGTTAAGTCAACCACGACCTACGACTTATGATGAGTCGTATACGACATATACAAACAAGCCAGAAACTACAACCAGATAACTCGTAAACGACCTAGTACTTGAAGCGTGGGTTCGAAAAAGGCAGGAAGCTCTCTACAAACCAGAGACTCAGCTCAATGAGTCGGTCACGACTCATCCTAAGTCAGCAACGACTTACCTTAAGTCGGCCACGAGTTAGGACTTAGCACTTTTTCCGCCCAGAACTCTCTATAAATATGAAACCATCTCCAACATGCAAAGGACTTTTGGGGGGGCTCATTCTCTTCAAGCGCCATTACTCTGCCAAATTCCAGACGACTTCAAAGCTTTTTAGATCCAACGAACTTCTAAAGGAACTCCATGAAGGAATCATCCACATTCACCATGGATTTGAAGATGATTGTCAACATCAAAGCTTGAGCTACTTGTTTCACATATCCTATCACTTGAAGTGTGTTGTAATTGAAAGATCTTGTAAAGAATTGTAATCAAACTAGTGATAAAAAAGATTAAAGTGGACGTAGGCTGGATTATAAGCCGAACCACTATAAATACTGTGTCTCTTACCGTTTTTCTACATACTTTCTGCTTATTTCTGTTTCCCGTACAAACGGGTGGTGCTTTCACAATCACATCTTATACACCAGGGTGTTAGCGTTTAAATTTTTTCGTTAACAGGTGATCTAGGCCCCGTACTATGACAGGTGGTACCCCAGTGCCTAGTCATTGGTTGGAAATCCATTCTCCCTACGAGCCTTGTACGAGTTTTGTTTGTATTACCCACTCTGTGGCTAGTAGCTGGAATTTAATGAATGTAACAATTTCGGCTATTTTATAAGTATTTGTATATAGACCCTATTATAATATCAGAGGGTTTCTATAAAAATTGTTTTAGCTAACGTAAGGTAAAAACCCGACATGTTTATTTGTGGCGTGGTCTTACGAGATGCTTTTGTTTTCAAAGGATTTTTGAAACTTTAATAATCAATTGGGTGTGATTTCTCACGCTGGTATTCCTGACTGACTCGGGTGTTATTTAATTGTAATGCTTGGGTCAGACCGAGTATTATAGGATACAGGATATGATGCTGTGGAGCTCACGAGACGAGCTGGATGACGATACGTATTCTCGTACTTGTATATATATATATATATATATATATAAATATATATACACATACATACATATTTCAGCTGTGTTGAGTTGTTGTGTATCCATTTGTATGACATTGATGTTGAGCTGTGTTTGATGTACTCTGATGATGTAATTTATAAACAAAGATACTTGATGTTTGAGTAAAGAGTATTTATTATCTATTATACTTTATTCCGCTGCGATGGTTAGATTCTGTTATTGTTTTCTATTTTCTTCTTCTACCTCTTCTTCTTTAACCCAATGGTTCGTATTTCTGTACAACTTGAGTCGATTTAGGTAAAATTGTGTTGACTCAAGGGGTACGGATTTGCGGGCTGTTACAGTTGGTATCAGAGCTTAGGTTGGTGATAACCTTGGCTCTGGTGGGAATTAGTCATTTAAAATAGAGTCTATAGAACTCTAGAATGAGTTTCAGCGTATTAATAGATATGAGCGCGTATTTGTTAGTGAATATTAATTGTTTTAATGTTGTGTTGATCGGTTTATTGGGTGGCATATAAACCTTCGTCGGCACAGTCTGGACAACTGTATCGAAAGGGTTTCTAAATACTTGAATAGAAAAATCGACACGGTATTGTTTTAAATATGGGCGAATGAAATAATTTTACCCAAAAATATATTTTTGATATAAAGAAATTTTTGGTAAATTATATAGCTATTATATGGTTGCTTGGATGTTAGAAATGATAATATTAAATTATTATCATTATTAAGTGAAAAATTTAACTAGAAATTGTAAATATAACCCAAGTTTAAGGGAACAAATTCATTATAAAATGGAATTTATAAATATGAATTAAAAATGTAAATTATAAATTGAAATATAAGTAATTTTGGATTTGTATAAGCATAAACTATACAAATCCATTGTAGTTAAAATTTGAATTAAAATAGAATTTGAAACTTTAAAACCCGGAGATGTTGGAAGTATTTTGGAGGTAAATAGTATTATTGATGTTTTTTGGTTATTTCTGAAAGGAAATTTGTTTAAAAATGGATTGTGGAAGTGAGATAGCATTGAATTCACTTCAGTCACTGGAAAATAACTTCGGTGATGACTGCAGCATCATCGATGTTTATTTTCGAGTTTCTAAGTGATAGATTGCTGAAAAATTGATTTGTTCAGGAAAACCTGTTTGTTTTTGAAATTTCAAAGGAAATTTATTGGGAAATAAAAACTAGGATTGGTTTAAATATTCGAGAAGTGAGATTTGAGATGTTGGAGGTTTCAAAGTGATTTGAAGGAAAAAAACGGGTGTTTAGAAATTCCGAAAAGAGTGGTTGTAAGCTTATAAATTGAGATTATATAAGCTTTGAATATTGGGATGTAAATTTAAAGAGAAAGTTGAAAATGAAATTAACTTGGACTGGAGAATAAAATTTAACTGGATTGAAATTAATTAAATAAGCTGAAAAACAATATCCAGTTGTATTTAAAGTAAGTTGAAATCGAATTGAGATTCAATAAATCTGAGTTAAAATAAAATTGAATTGGAATAAGAATTCAATTGAATAAATTGAATCGAAATTGATTCTTACCTGGATAACTAGAAAATAAGTTGGATAAGAAGTAAATTAGATAAGAATTAGATTGAAATAAATAAACTAGAATAACTTATTAAAGAATTAAATTGCATGAATAAAATATGCTTGGGTTATAAAGAAGCATAAGGCTTGAGTTAAAATAAAAGATGGATACATTCAAGCTTATGATGAAAGGGGATTGTGTAAATAATAAGTTGCGGCTTATTAAATTTGAAAAGTGAGATACAAAATTCCAAAATGAATATAGTTTGATGTTTGGGAAATAAAACAAAAATCCAAACTTGAATAATAAAATAAATTTGAACTTAAGAAAATTAAATGGGGAGATTTTGAGATTAAAATCAAGTTCTGGATTATAAGTTGAGGAAAAACTAATGAGATAATAAAATAATTAGTAAAATATGTAACGGAAACCTAATGTGGTCAAATAAAAGCTGAATTGAGAGTTTATGATGAAGTTGGAAAATAAACTCAAGTTATAAATTAAATTCGACTTAAATTGATGGTGAAGTAAATGAAATTGAACTGTGAGTTCATAAAAATTGGGTGGTAAATTGAAAATGGATAGTGGATTCAGAACTTGAGTTATAAATTGAAATTTTAACTTGAGGTGTTAACAAATTAGATATAATTGATATGTATCGAAAACAAAAATGTAAATGGATTGGAATTATAATGGTTTGGATGTGAAAATAAAATCCAAATCAGTGGAAATAAATTGGAGATGACCATGCCATCAATTGAATGAACTGAATCTGAAAGGTTAAATTTGATAATAACAAATCAAATAAAGTTGTAAATTTAAAATGAGATTTAACTGAAATAGAACTAAATTGAATGGAAGAGAAAGATTTACTTGAAACGAAGTGAGCTTAAGTATAAAATTGGAGTGAATAAACTTAAGCTAAAAGATGCAAAAGAGTTGAATTGAATTCAACTAAAAATTAAGTTTAATAATAGTGGAATGGATTTAAATCAAGTAAAAATAAATTTTAATTGAAATAAAATTCGGTGAGTTGCCGATAAGATTTAATGGAATGAAATTCTTAAATAAGTAATTGTAAACCATTTAACTTGGAATCAATAAGAAAAATAGAATGGTTTTAAATGAAATGCAAATGAATAGATCATGAATGAAATTGAAATGGTTATTGAATGAAATAGCCTGGATTGTGTCAAGCTAAATAAATGATTGTGAATGAATTAAAATAAAAAGGGAAATTTAATTGGTAATGAAAATGAATCTAAATTGTTAATGGTTTTGTATGAACTGGTTTGGTTAATAAAATGAAATGCAGGTGAATGTGTTCAAATTGATATGCAATGAAATGAGAATATATAGATTGTGAATAAATTTGAAAATGAAATAGAATTAAGTATAAATCGAGTTGAAATCCATTTAAATTGGTTATAAAACATAAATATTTGTTTGTTCACATGGATCTCGTCAAATTGCATAGGATGAATTGTCATTGGATGTAAATGGAAGTAATTAAAATTCTAAGAATTTATGGGAGTGAAATAAATTGATTTTGAAAGCAATTGGAATAAATATGAGTTCGTTTTGCTTAAAAATAAATTGAATGTAAGCGATTGAGTTTTAAACCATTCAAATTAATGAAGTGGTATACGAATGGATTGAAAACTATTCAAATTGGATGAAAATGGTTTATAAATTAATTGGAACAGTGGAATTAGTATGGAGATTTTATCAGTTGCTTACAGAAAATGTTTGATGTGCATTTCTTTTAGAATTCATATGTTTCAACCATTGCAACTAAGTGAAGTATAGTTAAACTGCATATATTTGGCACTTACATGTTTAAATTGAGTAAGTACAGGTACCTGGAAGCCGTATGGCTGGATTTGGATTGCATTAACTGCTAAAATAATAAGCCGCTTGCTTATATTGCTACATAAGGTACGCCTACGCAATAAAAATAGGAAATATGAACTGTTTTTCTGTTTTCCGACCGTGTGGGTCGATGTATATATATTTATCTCTTTTGTCAAATTGCAAAAGATCGTCCGTACAAAGGGGACTCTGCCAAAAATTTTTGGAAATTTTGGAAGTTAGAAAAAATTGTGTTAACGACTATCGAATCCAAATTGGAAACTAAAATAAATTAGTAAAAGAAACCAATCTGAAGTAATGATATGAATTAGTTATTAATGAAAAATAAAATTTAAATATTTAGAGTTAAAGATAAGTTGAATTCATATGGAAATGAAAGAATCGATTTGAATGGGAATAAATATAAACTAAAATGGTAAGACGGAAATAAATAAAGAAACATATAAAATGCTTATACTAACTTAACAAGAGAATGATAAATTCTTAATTGGAAATTGAATATTGCAAATATATTCTAAGTTGATATTTGAATGAATAAATATTGACATTTGTAAGAAAGTCGATAAAATGTTTTGGGATATTGTGATTGAATATTAGTGCTAAGCAGGATATGCAGGTAATGTAAAGGAAAAAGAGAATTGATTTTGATTTCAGAAAGATAAATATGAATTGCCCGACAAAAGGTATGTATTTTAAATTTGGTATGAAATTTGATTGGGATTTGGATTGAGCCATTTGGCTTTTTGTTCTCTTTTTGGATTTGGGAGGCCGTAGAGCCATATTGTAGTTGTACCAAGTCAGCCGCGCAAACGAGACGCTGACGAAATTTTTCGGAAATTTAGGGAGTTAGAAAAGTTTTTGAGAAAATTTTGATAATTTAAAATTTGGTTTCAAATTGAAACTTAAATGGTTAAACAAATGGTATGGATTGGAACTAGGGAAAGATTTAGAAGTTAATAAGAATGATAATGGATCTTTTATAAAAGATAGTTGGTAAGATATTTAATTGTTCGAAGCTGTTTGATTTTAGGAAAAGTAAACGGGTATTGGATCATTCTTACAAATTAGTAATTTCGGGGATGAAATTCTTTTAAGGGGGGAAGAATGTGACGATCCGGAATTTTCAAGCATTTAAATCAAAATATTTAATTGCTTTTAAATATTCAATAGAGTAATTTTAACTTGAATTACGAATGTCACAATTTATTCGATAATTTAATTATTGAATTAAATAATTTGAAGTTGGAGAAAATATTGAATCTGGAATTCTAAGCTTGTTAAAAGCAATTTGAAGGCTTATAAAATTCAAATTGATAACATTGAAGTTAATAGAAGTTGTAAAATTGAAATTAACAGTGATTTGTTCAGTTTTAAAAACTTATAATTTAAATTGAATTTAAAAATAGCCTTCTGAGGCACAGTCTCGGAATTCGATGAAACCAGTTCCATTGGATCCGTAATATTGTATTATTAGCGGATTTCAAATTTCGTTTTGATCGGAATTAGTGTGTGAGTGTACGAAATATTAACGTGCTAGGGATTTAATTGATAATAACCTAATAAAATATAATTTAATTAATTAAGCTTCCTCTATAGGCCATCCTTATCCATTCCTCAGCATGCTTCCTTTGCCTTCTCGAACACACTTTCCCTTATGCTATTTCTTTTCAAACACGAGACCCTCCCTTCAGTTCAATTCTTTCCATTTTTCTCAAAATCAAAATCGAAACAAATCTTTTTATAAATGGCCAAGCAATTACCCTCCCCAAATCGTTTAATTCTCTCAAATCATTTCGTTCAGGCGAGCATAACAAAACAAAAAAAGAAAAAAAAGAAAATCATGGCCGAGCTCTGTATTCTATCGCGAACGCGCAAGCATGAAGATGGCGACTTCGTTCTCAATCGATTTGAAATCGATTCGCTCCAAATCAAAGCGACTTGGGCCGTTGCCGCTCCTTCTTATCAAAAACCGAGCCTTGCCGTTCGAACTCGAGGGGGGTCTCGATTGAAGGTGGAAGGCGCGAATCGAGTTTGTGTTTTCTTCATAGTAGGATTCGCAATGTTCGCGCGCAGCTCAGTAGGGAAGGGTTTTGCAGGGAATTAAGGTTGGGGGTTTACGGTTTAGGATTGTCGCAAAGGAGCTGCCGAAGATGAGAGGCAGTAGGGTATTTTGTTTTAATATTTTGTTCTTAATTCTATATTTATAGATAAATAGATTAAGAACATATAATATCTCAACCCTCTGTTTGGATTTAAATTGATTTGTAGAAATTTTTTATAAGTTGGATTCATACAGTTGTTAGTGTATGCTGTTTCAGAAAAAAAAAATTACAGTAAAGAAAAATTATGTTTTGTTATTTATAAAAGAGGGTATAAGTATATTATATACATTTGTGTATATAGTTAAGGAAGTATAGAAGGATTTGAAATGCTAAATAATTTTATAAAGGGGTAGATGATTGAATCAAAAAAAAAAGGAAAAATATATATATGGTGTATATTTGAAAATTTATTTAATTAACTTATTTAATTATTTGGATGCTAAAATATTCTATTAAAAGGAAACCTATTTAAAGCTTAATTATTTATTCAAGTTAAATTTATTGGTTAAAATTAATCACCCGTGTCACTAAGTAATTTATTAGATGGAAACTTTATTTTTGGTATGGATTTGTTTAATGAATATATTAAAGTTATTTTGTGCTGAAATTATTTTTTTCAAACTGTAAGTTGAAATAAATCATGGGTTACAGATTATTAAATTGAATTAAAATATGTAAGGGAAATTAATAGTTCAATTTATTTCAAATATTTATAAAATTATAAATTGTTATTCAAGGTCCAAATATCATGAAGAGAATAGTCAAGAGGGAAGTAGATTGCGAACAGCAAAAAAATACTCAAAGATGAGTTAATCTCACTCAGTTACATTTTAATTTAAATTTAAATGACTGAATTTAAATAATTGTTTGAATGGTTGGATTGGTTGATGTATTATAATATGAGATATTTTGCAATTGGCATATTATATCGTGCTAACATCTGTGGATGCAGGGAAAATAGGTTGGAGGGATCCAACTGGACCCCTCAACTTTTATGTAAATTATTTAATATTCTCTGTTCTGATTATTTGATATTCTATAATGAATTATGTGGGAATTATTGAATGATATGGCTTGGTTGATATTTGGGCATAATGAATTATTAAAAATATAAATTTGATTTTGGAAATGAAAATAAAAGAAGTGAAATTGCAAGTAAAATAATTATAGAATATATTCAAGAATAACCTTAAAAAAAGAAATAAAGTGACTTTAAATTTTAATAAATGATTGCTGAGAATGGGAGGGAAATTTGAATAAACAGAAAATTAATGAAGTTTAAAATGCAGTATTATTAATTAAAAAGGAACAAACATTTATTTAGAATTTAAGATTTGAATTATTGAAAGAGTAAAGAAGAAACTGAAGAAGATAATAATGATATTAATTAAGACCATAACTACTGAATCTAGAAATGGAATGATAAGTAAAAGAATTTATCCCAAATAAAATAAATTCGAAATCAATTTGGGAAAAATTGATTTAAGTGATCGAAGTTTGGATTTTCTCTGGATGGCCAAGTACATGTTTTAGAAGTAAATTTACAAATATAAATTAAATGTTTTAAAGTTGTTTAAAGAAGCAAGTTTCGTAAAATTTATTATTTCTAATATTTAAAGTAAGTATTTTCTTTAATCTATTCTAGCAGTAATTATTAAGAAGTAACTTAGTATTTTGGTTTTAAAAGTAGAAATCTAGTTTTACATTTTATTAAGTAGCTTTATTTTCAAATGTTTATATAGTATGTATTTTAGTGAATTATTAAAGTAGTCTTAACTTAAGTGTTTAAAGGTAAATTCCAAAGTAAGAATTTTTGTTTTATCTATTATCATAATAATTATATAAAGAATGACTTGGTATTTTGTTAAAAGCATTATTTTAAATTAAGTACTAAAGAAAGATTTTCTAAATTAAATATTAACCATACTTTACAATTAAAGTGTTTTGAAATTATTTTAAGAATCTAAAATCTTGTGCTTGGTGATTCTAGTTGAAATGAAATACTCGGAATTTATTCTGAGAAAAAGGAAGGTAGTTTGAAAACTGTTTCCAAAGGATTTGAAAGTGAGAATATACCTTGTGAAGATATTTTGAGATAAATAAATAATTTGGGAAATTATTTATTGGTTGGATGGTTGTTTGTGAATATTAATTGATAGTTAAATCACCAACTATCAATATTAGACAAATGCGTTGATCGTTTCGAAGAGTCCGGGATCGAGATTTATTTCTCGAAAACCACTTCGATCCGGTTTGTACATTTCGTGAAAAATGATTTTGGATTCGAAGATGGAGCAGTGGAGTGCAAGGGCTAGTCGCTACTAATCCTGAGGATATTTCCAAAATGGATGTAGTAGGAGTAGTGCCTTCGGTTCCGTTCGAACCCGGGACGGACTTGTATGGATGAATGCTTGCGAAACATCGTCAGGTGGACGATGGGAATTCTAAGTGATATGTTCTATAAAGGTAACACTTAGCCTCAAGCCTCATCAAATGGGAATGACTGAAAATCAGGGGTTATGCAGCAAGGCTAGGTGGGTAGCACCCAAGCAGGGTGAGGCCATTCCAGTCTAGATGTCCCTTTTTATTTCGGCTTAGTGGGCGGTTGCTGATTCCAACCGCGGGGTGATCTCACTCGGGATTATCCAGTAAGGGATAGTCCCGGCCTTGTGTTGCAGTGGAGCGGGCGTACTCCTCGGTACGGTGATCTAGGCCCCGTAATATGACAGGTGGTACCCCTGTGCCTAGTCATTGGTTGGAAATCCATTCTCCCTACGAGCCTTGTACGAGTTTTGTTTGTATTACCCACTCTGTGGCTAGTAGCTGGAATTTAATGAATGTAAAAATTTCGGCTATTTTATAAGTATTTGTATATAGACCCTATTATAATATCAGAGGATTTCTATAAAAATTGTTTTAGTTACCGTAAGGTAAAAACCCGACATGTTTATTTGTGGCGTGGTCTTACGAGATGCTTTTGTTTTCAAAGGATTTTTTAAACTTTAATAATCAATTGGGTGTGATTTCTCACACTGGAATTCTAGACTGACTCGGGTGTTATTTAATTGTAATGCTCGGGTCAGACCGAGTATTATAGGATACAGGATATGATGTTGTGGAGCTCAGGAGACGAGCTGGATGACGATACGTATTCTCCTACTTGTATATATATATATTTCAGCTGTGTTGAGTTGTTGTGTATCCATTTGTATGACATTGATGTTTTGCTGTGTTTGATGTACTCTGATGATGTAATTTATCAACAAAGATACTTGATGTTTGAGTAAAGATTATTTATTATCTATTATACTTTATTCCGCTGCGATGGTTAGATTCTGTTATTGTTTTCTAGTTTCTTCTTCTACCTCTTCTTATTTAACCCAATGGTTCGTATTTTTGTACAACTTGAGTCGATTTAGGTAGAATTGTGTTGACTCAAGGGGTGCGGATTTGCGGGCTGTTACAGGAGTAATGCTTGTTAAACAGCTTTCGAAGAATTGCCACGACACATGGATGCTTCCCCAATCTTATCAAAGCCGATGGATGGAGAAGACTTATACATTTATGTAGCAGTCTCCTCGCATGCATTGAGTGCCGCTCTTGTGCGGGGAGAAGCGAGAATCCAGGGACCAGTGTATTACATTAGAAAACAATTCACCAGAGCTGAGAAGAACTCCCTAAAGCTAGAAAAGCTAGCTTATTGCCTCTTGATCACGCCTTGGAAGTTACGACCATACTTTCAGGCTCATCCACATAAAGTGTTGACTTACCAGCCCCTGAAGCAAGTGTTATACAAGCCAGAAACTTTTGGATGACTACTCAAGTGGAATATAGAGTTGAGTTAATATGATATCACATACCACCCAAGGAAAGCCATCGATGGGCAAGCGTTGCCCGACTTAATTTTCGAATTTACTATACGGGATGATGAGGAGGAAGTCCAGTCGGAAACATACATGCAATGGAAGCTCTTCGTCGATGGTGAATCCAACAAATTCTGTTTGGGAGCAGGGGTAGTGCTTGAAACCCCGAAGGGGCGGGCCATTACCTACGCTTTATGCTTGGAATTTCCCACCACAAACACTGAAGCATAATACGAAGCACTGATTGCTGGACTGAAAGTCGTGACGGAGCTTAAAATAAAAGCTATTCACATATAAAGTGACTCACAAATAGTTGTTTGTCAAGTAAAAAGGGAGTATCAGGCGTGTGGTGAGAATTTTTTCCCGTACTTGTCCAAAGTATAGGAACTGCTGAGCGATGCCGAGCACCACACCATAACTCACATCCCACGAGAGCAAAACACTAAGGCATATTATTTGGCTAAACTGGCAAGTTCGGGAGAACCTTAAATATTGGGACTAGTCCCAGTCGAAACTCTGGTCAACCCAAGCATAGATGAAATGGACATAGACTGGATTCTCGAAACCATCGTCGAACCAGATACATGGATGACACCGATAAAGAACAATCTACTCACAGAAACCCTTCAACTGACCAGAATCAAGAGAAGAAGCTCCTTCGAGAGGTACCATGGTTCATGATACAGGATGGAATACACTATCTAAGGGGATTCTCAACCTAGCTTCTTAGCTGTGTGACCAATGATGAAGCACGACGAATCCTAAAGGAGGTAAATGTAGGTGAATGTAGAGATCACGTTGGGAGGCAGACCCCTGCGAAGGAAGTCCTTCGAAATGGGTATTTCCGACGAATAATAAATCACGACACTACAGATTATCCTAGAAGATGCGGTCGCTGCCAAATATTCGACAAAAATAAGAGAACTCCTTCAATGAAGCTAACACGGATGGTTAACCCATGGCCATTTGCAATATGGGAGATCGGTTTGATTGGCAATACCCGCCAGTAGCAAAAGGAGGAGCCAAATATACTATAGATGCTGTAGATTATTTCACAAAGTGGGCCGAACCGGAACCATTGCCCACCATAACCACAAAGAATGTTATTAAATTTGTTACTACAAACATCATTTACAGGTTTGGTATGGCGCAAAAAATCATCACCGATAATGGAACCCAATGCGAAAGCGTCTAGTTCAAAGAATTATGTAAGCGCTTTCAAATTGAAAAGAGCTTTCCGTAGTGCTCATCCGCAAGCAAACGAGCAGGTGGAAGCGATAAACAAGATCATCAACTTCACTATCAAAAAGCGACTAGCAAAAGCCAAAGGAAACTGGGTTGATGAACTTCCATTTGCACTATGGGCTTACAAAACTACCCATATGGCGACAACCGGCCACACTCCATTCGCTCTAGCATATGGTTCAGAAGCAATGATTCCTATGGAAGTAGATGTCCCCTTGCACCAAAGGCTGAATTTCAATCAAAAAAATGAGTAGCTTCTACTTGAATTGCTAGATATGGTTGATGAAAGAAGAGAAGCAGAGCTGAGAACTGCCGCCCACCAAAAAAGGTCGCACGGTACTTCAACTCCAAAGTTCACAATCAAACCTTCGACGTGGGTGATCTTGTGCTCAAGCGAGTTTACCCTATTCCGAGGGCCTTTGGACCAAACTGGGAGGGACCATATATCATTAATCAAAAGCTAAGAGATGGGAATTTCAAGCTAACAACCATCGATGGAACTCAAGATCCCAGGACATTTAGTAGTGAATAACTTCGTCATTATTATTCTGAATGCTACCTTATGTATTTTTTATTTTCCAATAAGTAAGCCATCCCGAGATACTGGGGGCATTGTACATTGCCTTGCTTTCCTTAATAAAGTTTGCTTCTTAAACAACCAAAAACCGTGTTCATATTTATTACCCGTCGGGTCGACGGAAGCAAATCGATTCAAACCGTTAGATCAGCGGAACCCGGTCTTTGCCTTCTAAATACCGGTATTGCTTAGAAATATTGGGAAGGCCAATATCAACACTCCTCGCATTGTCCAAAGATAGGCAACACCGGGAAGTGCCAAAAGCCCTGCACCTCATAAGCCACGCACTAAAAAATAACTACTCACATTACCTGAAGATAGGAAACAATGAGGAAAAACAAAAGCCCACACCTCATAAGCTGTGCACTCAAATAATAACTCCTCGCGTTGCCCGAAGATAGGCAACATAGAGGAAAAAAAAAGTTGCGCACTAAAATAATAAATTCTCGCATTGCCCGAAGATAGGCAACACTGAGGAAAAAAGGCCTGGCACCTCATAGGCCACACACTAAAATAATAACTTCTCACGTTGCCCAAAGATAGGCAATACCGAAGAAAAAGAAAAGTCACGGACCTTATAAGCCACACACTAAAATAATAACTCCTCGTGTTGCCCGAAGATAGGCAACCTGAGGAAAAAGAAAAGTCACGCACTTCATAAACTACGCACTCCATAAACCATGCACTAAATTCCAAAAAACTAACTCCTCATGCTGCCCAAAGATAGGCAAATCCAAGAAGTAGGAAAAATCACAGACCGATTGTTAAAGCTTAAACCACTCACACTACCCGAAGATAGGCAGCATTAGGGAACAATAAAACACATGCTCCTTACGTGGCCCGAAGATAGGCAACAACAAGGACCCTAAAAAACCGCACATCTCGTAACCAGTGCCAATTGCTCCTATAATCGGGAATAACGAGAAGAACTCCAGAAAAATTAGAATGCTACAAACTAACTGAAAAGTCTCAACTATAGACACTTAATGAATAAAATTGCCCTCAATTAACCCATGCAATGTGCACCTCTCAAATACACGTATATTGCATACTTGTTGGAATAACACAAGAAACTTGGATTATGTGCTAAAGTTGCAATACTTCCGAAAAAAGGAGAATCATGCTGTAAATTAGCTAAATATCAAATGAAAATTATCTAAAACCTAAGTTACCGGTCATCTGAAAATTGTTTGAAGTAAACAACCTTGTGAATTGGGGGAGGGGGAATACATTGGCACTGATAAAAACAGGTAAAAACAATAAATTCACAAGCTCTGTTGTTTAATCCGGTTTGAATGAAGGGTTTGCCAGCCTTAAGGATTGCCTTTGTGATTTGCTTATATATATATATATATATATATATATATATATATATATATATATTAAATCATACCTTTCGACGTCATCGAAAGTTTGTGGTCTCCTTTTTTGGGCTAAACAAGATTCTTTCGAGTTAATCCTTTTGAGGGTGGAAGCTATCTTGAGGTTTAAGTTGGTTATCAAATTCCTTGTTGAATAGGCAGTAGCTTTCGACCTTGTCGAAAGGTTTGTTAGCTTGTATGAAGTTGGATTCAACCTAGTTGAAAGGTTTGTGAATGATCTCCTTCATCTTTGACCTTGCCAAAAGGTTTGATGCCTTGGATTATGATGTCGAAAGGGTTTGGGATTGTTATAGGAAAAGAGCAATCAATTTAGTCAGAAGGTTTGAGTCTTTAAGTTAATAACTCCGGAAGGTTGAAGTTAGTATTTAGACTAGATGCTTTATCAACCACATCGCAAGGTTTAGTCCTTTGATTTAATGAATTCAAAAGGTTTAGTGATTGTTGAACTGATTTGGTCCTCAACTTAATCAAAAGGTTCTTATTGGAGAGTTGGAGCCTTCAAAGGGTTGAAATAGTTAATTATGACAAAGTTGTTGATGATCCTATCGACAAGTACCTTCCGCAAGGGTTTAACCTGAAAATATGAGTTAATCCAACAAAGATTCAAGTAAATAGAAAATTATTTAACCAAATTTAAGTCTTCCCTCTTTATCTAAGAAAAAGGCTTTATTTATTAAATTCCCCAAATCAACATTCAACTAGGGTTACAATGCTCAAATTAAGAAGATACAAGACTAGAATGGAAGAAATTGGATCCCCTAACTTGGACTCCTTGGGTCTTATTTATAGACACAGGAGGCCCTCCTTTCGACTTCATGCTCCCGACTGGGTCGGAAGGTTTCCCTTTTACATGCCGCCTTAAACCCTTTGTCTTCATCGAGAGGTTAGCTTTTTCATCTGCTATCATGAACCTTCCACCTTTATCGGAAGGTTTGTTACTCTTATGTCTCCATGATCCTTCCGCCTTTACCGAAGGGTTTGTCTTCTTTTATTCTATCTATGATGACTCTTTCAACCTTTTGGAAGGTTGCTCTGCTCTTGTTTACCGTGAACCTTTCAACGTTTGTTGGAAGGTTGCTCTTCTTCAATGATGTCGAAAGGTTGTCTTTCATTCTTTGTTAGCTTGTGAGTACTGCTTTTCTTAATAAACCTTTCGTTACTATCGAAAAGCATGCTGGACGTGCTTCAACCAATTCGAAAGGCTTATTATGCTTTCGAAAAGGTCATTAAGTACTTGCTCACACTTGCTTTGACTTCTTCATCCCCTTCGGAAGATACGAACACTTTGAATGATAAGGAATGAAACATTCTGACTCCTTCAAAAGTTCTAGGACTGCTATACACTATTGAATGCATCTCTTCGACTCTTTTGAAAGGTTTGAACTGAACCTCTTTCCTTTAATCTTTATTAAGAGACCTTTCGTCTTAGACGAAAGGTTGATTTTTAGCGTAACATTTGCCCCCTCCCATTCGAAGGGATGCTCTTGACTTTCCAAGTCATCTTTTTCGATGGCTACAAAAAATTTCCACCTCTTGGCCTTCTGGCGCAGATCTGAAACGTACATTTATACCTTAATCTAGCGGCTGAAAATTTGAGCGACTTTCCTTATATAATACGCTTCTTCTCTTTCTTTCTCTTTTACCTGAAACTAAAATTATCGCGCATGAGAAAAAGAGTTCTCCAAAAATTTCCCAAATCTCATTTCAAAACAATAAATTAATCCCTTGAATTTGATTCATAAATTTTAGTCTAAACTTCGCCCTTATTGGTTTTTCAGTTGAATTTCCAATGTTTATTTCCAAAATTTGGATTCTATTTCAGATGAGTTTTCTAAAAAAAAATTCCGTTTCAAACTGGTTTCTAACAGTGTTCGTTCATGGTTTTGGATTTGAAGTCATGTGCTATTTGAAAAAAAACCCGAAGCGAGATTAACTTTTAACATAAAGACCTTAATTATTATTTTTTCTTCAGTTTTTTTATTGGTTGAGAGTTTTTGTTACTTTTCGAAATTGATTTAAATTGATTTCAGAGGAAATCAAATTTGTTGGTGGTTTGTTTTACTTGTTTTTCAAGAAAAGTTTGAAACTGCATTTATTATCGGTTTCAGGCTTTCTTAAACCCAATATGTTAACCTGGGCCCTACTAGCTTACAATTAGGTAACGTAGAATGACTTTCCTACCCCTTCGTAGCAAAAATCAGGTTTACCCCTTTTGTACTTTTCAACGATGTCGGATGGTATTTTGGCATCACCTTTTCATTGTGATTGGAAGATTAGGTAAAACCATAGTGAAACCTTCCGACCAAGAGCTTCCGACAAGTTAGAAGAATTTGAACCTTTCATCTACCTACCTTCGATAAGGTTGAAATTCTCCAATCTTAGAGTCATATTCTAATACCTTTGACCAGACCTTTCGACAATATTAACAATGTCGATGTTTTCCAATTTGGGAAACTTAAGATTTCTAGTTTTGTTCATATCGGAAGGTCTTGCCATTTAACTTTAGGTTACACTTGCAATAGGCCTAGATTTTCATAGAACCTTAGATATTATTAAAAGGTAGTCAATAGTATAACATTTCACCTTTTCCTTTTGACCTTGTTAATAGCTTTAAGAAAGTTACATTTTCATTTACTTTTAAATTTTGTTAATGCATAGTGGTCAAATCTGAGGTCATTATTCTTTCCAACATTATCAAAAGTCCACTCTAATAGCCCTTCGACATTGTCGAAAGCTTTTGTTATATTCCTTTCGACTTTGTCAAAGACTCAAGCTGTAAACCTTTCAACTTTGTCGAAAGCCTAAGCTGTTATGTTTTTTATTGAAAATTTACATCATTTTTGAGTTTGTGCATATTTTCGTGCTTAATCTATCTAAGAAAAATTATTTACATTTATATTTTTAATTGCTATTTAAAATTATAGTTGGTTAAAGGTTTTCTAATTCGAACGTTTTTACCTGGCAGAACAACGAGTTCTCTAAAATTTGAAGCTACTACCAAGCACTCTTTCATTGAATCAGAGAGTGAAGTAGATACTATTCTAAAGGAGTTTGGCATCACCGAAGATGAAGCCATTCCTCCCAAACCCACCGATACTATTGACAACCCTTCAGAAGGGTACTTTGCATTCATCGTGTCAACGTATGGAATGGTGCCTTTCTTCCATTTCCTGCATTCTTGCACTCTTTCTTGTCTTATATTGAAGTTGCTCCGATACAACTCTCTCCTAGTGTGTATACCCATCTTCTATCCCTCGAGTTGCTAGCGCTGGAATCCGGACTTCCTTCGCTTAGTCCTAAAATTTTAACCTACTTGACCCAATTGGTAAGGTCAAGTAAGTCTGACAAGCAGATCTTCAAGGTGAATGTGTATAAGAAATTGATATTGGACTGTATTAACAAGTTTAAGGATTGAGAGAACCAATTCTTCCTTGTTAAGTGCTTCACAGATGCTCGCGGGGCCTTCGCCTTCCCCCGTAAGTCTGTTTCAACATCATCTTTGCTTTTCTCTATGCTTTCTGTTAATTAATCTCGTATCTTTTTCAGGTGAACCCTCCAACACTCAACAATGCAGACCAAAGAATTATCAACTCTTTATTTATAGCTTAAGAACATCTTAGGAGCAGGTTGATGCTCCTAACCCTTTCAAACTTAAAGAAGCATTCTTTTGACACCAACTAGTCAAAGGATTCTTGGCACTCCGCATGCCATCATGCACAACTCCCAAGGAAACCGCTTCTATTCTCCAAGCGATGTTGACCATTTTACCTTATTATCACCTATTCGTTCTGACATTTTAGGTATCCCATTAGATTAGTGTTCTCTTTGTCATAGAATTCTTGAATTGCTCTAATTAATTTTATATCTGCTTGAATTGCTCTAGCTCTCTTCAAGGCCGTCGTGCCTTTAAGTGAATTTGCTCCTCCATCATCTAAGAACGTCATACTAGTTTTGGAGGCTTTTTGTTAGTTCCAAGAGATCTTCAAAAAGAAGACTATCAGAGCCTTCCAAGGAGGCCCCTCCAGCTAAAATAGGAAAGTTTATCGATATTGAGGAGGAAGAAGAGCGCATATCTCCATAAAAAGCTTCAAATAGTCCAATTGTCAAAGCTTCAAAAGATATAATGGAGCCAACTACTCCTACACCTGCTGCCCTTCGGCCTATTTCAATGTCTGTCTCTCTAGCTGCACCAGCATAGATGAATGTTTCTGTTTTTGAGACTCCTTCTAAGTCACACACTCTTCCAGAATCATCATCTCCCACTTCTTTTCCAAATAATTTCGACAATCTTGTTAAGTTCATTCTTCAATCAGAATCTTTCACCTCCTCTTCTTTGCTTTCTTTTAGCCTAGATTTAAGAGAAAATTATCGCTATCTCATGGGGCAACAACTCTTGGTAAGCTCCTACCCAATTAATTCTATTATCACTGAGTCTTTCTAATTGTTAACCTATGTTTCTTCTCTTGTTGCAGATTTCCAAGAACTGGGTTTCCCTTAATGAGCATGTCTCCAAACTCCTTGATGGATGTTCCAAGCTTTAGGAGGAAAATGCTGAGTTGAAGAGTTAGCTACCCTCGTTGATGGCTACCCAGAATACTGCTTCTCGGAACTTGAGCAAATTAAGGCTTCCCTCGTTAAGGCCGAGGGTGATCTAGAAGCAAAGAGGCGAGTTCATCATCTCACCTCTGACAGAAAATTTGCAATGGAGTTGGTTTTGAAGGATTCGGAGGAGGAAAAAGCTTATGTGATTTCCAAGAACACCGTACTGAAAAATAAATTCAAGAAGTCCGGTTCCTCATTCAAGCTAGCTGTTCAAACTTTCCCTGACTTCTAAAAACATGTTTTACATTTTTTAACTCCACACTAGGGCCCATGATCCTGAATTATCATGAAGATGCCCTCATGCTTGCCTATGTAGGAAATCTTGATAAATGTCCTGATTTCGATTTTCCTTCACTTCATCCAACTATAGGCAAAAGAGTTGCAGACAAAATTGAACGATGTAGAAAGGGTCCTAAGTCCGAAAGTTAAGAAAGGACAGTTGATTTCAAGAAAGCTCTTTCTTTTAATATTTCCTCCTTTGATATTGAATCTGACTCTGAAGAGGAGAATGATGAAAGTAAGGACCCTAATAAGAAGGAGGATGATGATCATATGAATTGGGATATTAATGATGATGATGATGATGATAACGATGATAACCCCCTCAAAGGTCAAGGCCAGGATGGAGACAAGGGGGGTCACTTTGGTGCTCAAGAGAAAGATGGTGGTGGTTCAACCAAATCCCCTGAAAAAGAGCCATCATCTCATAAAGATATGCCTCCAACATCCCCTGGATCAAATGCTCCTTTGGGAGGAAATTTCTCCCTTCCATTTAGAGGGTCCTCCATAGAAAGAACAAGCTCCTCAAGTTTCCATTCCAGTTTCTCAGGTACGGGCTTCTCTGTTTAAATGTTTGACACTAAAAGATAATAATTAGTGATAAATAATTTGTCTTAGATAAAGAAGAAGTCAATCTTTCCATATAGCAGTAAAACTCAAGAGAAAACAAGCGGAAATTAACAAGCTATATAGGGAATTAGATAGAATACTAAAGGAACAAATGCTCTATGTCAGAAATATCATAGTCCGGACATGAGTACTTTTGCTTTAGTGTCTTTTAAATTTCAGAGAGCGGTTCGTTTACTAAAGAAAGCGCATCTCCAATACGACCCTCTCTTGAAGGAAAATAGAGAATTAATAACTCCATTCTGGATGGTGATTGAAGAAAGAGACATTTTAATTAACTTCTTATATAAAGTGTATTACAGACATTCAATCACAGATTTCTCATACATATGTGAATTTAGTGTGGGGTCTAATTAGACATTTTCACAAAAGATATTTAGATGAATTAGGATTTGACCCGCAACCTGGGGCATGCTGGAATTTACCTAGGTTCGGATCGATTCCCAAAGATCTTCTCACCGAGAAGCTTAAGTATTACATAAACAAATTTGTTTCTGAGTTTTTCTCCATGTTTTTTGTTTGAACCTGATGAATGAATGTAAATATGTAACCAGTAATTTTTATTAATATATGTTTTTGTTATGCTTTCTATGTTTAGCTTATTTTTACCGTGCTATTTCAGAATACTAGTTCTTTAGGTCGTTGTTCCAAGAGACCACTTAAGTTAGTACGTTAGCCTGAGAAGAGTTTACTCTAAAAATGTACCAATTTTAAGGACTTCGAAGATAGCAAGATATTGCTTTCTTTGTGATTTGCAAAATTTATACTTGCAATACCCCCGTTTCCGCTTCGACTTCCTCGACGTAGAAAAGGAATCAGTCATAAAATAAATCAAAACATTCCATTCCAAATTAATTTGTGGACATGATAGCCCACCAGTCGAAAAATGGGATTATAGTAAATGTTCGCTAATTATAAACCCTGAAGGAGCCACTTTATCTTTTGACTCAACGGTTATGCTTTCAATAAATACCTTAGGAAAAGTTAAGAATGTCGTCTCTCAACTTTAGATGTGATAACTCTTGTATCCCTTGACTTTGCTTCTATTTTGAGTTGTAATCCATTACTATAGCAATAAAGATATCTTTTATCTTAGCTCTGATTTTATTTTATTTTATTTTGTTTTAAATAGGAGCCATAGTCATCTCCAACTTCACCCACTCAAAACTTAATATCCCGTATTGATACCATAAGGAAAGATTATTGACAATGAGTTGGAGCAATTATAGATCAGGATGAAGTATTATTGAAATATTTTGGTGGTAACGTTGGATCCATACAATGATAAAAAATTATCTCACATAGAAAACCATCACCAGAAATTACAAAGATTACATCGACCATCTTGAGGCCGAAATTAAAAAGAAAGACGAGGCGATTACTTTCCTCAAAGGACAAGTATTCAAATCCTATAATAGACTTTGATGAGAAGATGTCTAAGCTCATCTAGTGAATAAGTGATTTGGAGTTAAAATTGAAAGATAGTCAGCCATAATGTACCTCTCTAGAATTCATTTTAGGCAATAAAATTTCAAAAATTAAATTTTTGGTCTCATAAGCAACCTCTTCGAATGTGAAGATTACTAGATCAAAGCATCTTGCAACTCAAAATTTTCCCACCATGCTCAGTCCTCCCCCAGTCTTGGACGACAACGTGGTGGGGAAATGGTGTCGGAGAGTGATATTTGAAATCACTCAGTATTTTAATGAGAAACAAAAAGTCAAGTATTCCCATACTATTAACGATTATGTTGCCAAGAATCAAAAGCTTGAGCATAATATTTATTTCCTCCAAAAACATTATGCTGAGTTTGAAAGGGAAAACGAGACACTTAGAGCTACAAACAAGGCCATTAACCGTGCTTTGTAAACCAAAATCTAGGCAATTGATGATGAGAATACAATTAGAAGAATGGAGAAAAAGCTTAAAGAAGTTCTCCACGCAGCAATTAACCGTATAGTTAATCCTTCCGCAGTGGAGACCCTTAATAAAGCATCTCAAGATTTGTAATTCATTTATGTATTTAGGCAATGTAAATATATCTAGTACATAACTTTGTTGTTTGTAATGACTACATAACTCACATAAATTAGTGAAATTTTATAAATATCACCTTGTAACGACCCATAATTTCCGATGTTTAAAATTTGGTAATTTAATAGATTTTGGTAATTAAATTTGGAGTAAATAAGAATTTGTAATTTGTTAATGAAGTTATAATGGGAATGAATTGTAAGAATGTTAATGCAAGTTAATAAATAAATAATTTAGTGCAATTCCAATTTAATTGAAATAATGGTAAGGTTATAATTGATTGTATTTAGTAAATTGGAAATAAATTTCAATAAAAATAATTAAATAGTATGTTAGTGATGATTGAATGAAATTTTTGTTATGTAAACAATTGTAATAATTGTTTGGGAATAATAACTTATAAGTGTGTTTGAAAGTAAATGGTAACAAATATTTTATGTTATCTATTTATTTAGCCTGTTAATTTAAATGTGCTAAAAATTGCAATAAATCTAAATTAAATATTTTGTTAATGTGAATTTAGTTAATATTGGGAAATAACATTTACTTTATTCATGATATGACAATTGGTTGAAGAAAAGGAATGGAAATTCAAGGTTTATTAATTTATCGGAATTTAATAATTGGATTAGTTACAATTAAATGAAATTAAAATATCTAAATATTACGTTATTTGAAATTAAGATGGAATGTGAGAATATTAATGTAATAGTTTTGAATCCAATTTTAAATCCATATATTTGACAAAATGAATGGAATAATTATTAATTTATTTAATTAAGTGGAATTTTGGGAATTATATTTATAATTTCTGAATTTAATGAATTGAGGTTAACACTGAAATTGAGGAATTATTTAACTCTAAACGGACATCTAAATTGTTTAAATTAGTATAAAGGATTAAGAAAATTAAAAAATGATTAAAATTATCAATTATAGAATTGAAATTGAAAATTTGATTTAATTGATTTAATATTAAGTTATTTAATTAACTAGAAAATAGCCAATATGGCCACTGACTCGGATTTCGACGAAACCTATTTCATCAGATTCGTAACGGTAAATTATTGTAGAATTTCAAGTTTCATAACGATCAGGCTTGTCGTTTGATCGTATGGAATTGAAACAACTTGAAATCGATTAATTGAAATCAATTGGAAATAACTTGTTTCTGCCATAACTTCTTCATACGATGGAATTTAGACATGAAATCTGTTCCATTGATTTTAAAATATTTGAAAACATTTATTTTGATATATGGGCTGACCCAATTTCGTTCCGGAGTCGAAACGGTCTTTTCGGGCCATTTATCGTTCAATAGTCTAGAACAATCGTGTCCATTCTTCTCTATTGCTGACCTACCTCTATATACCCTGTTATAAACCCTAATTCATTTCTTATTTCTCTTTTCTGTATGTACAATTCAGCTTCTCTCCTCCTCAATGGCAGACAAACAAATTCTCACTTCCAAATCCAATTGCAATTCGAAACCAAATCAAAATTTCAAACTCTTCAAACTGTATCATATTTTATATCGTCGGAAAGCGCCTCAACGAGCGCATGTTAGATTTGAAATTCGTTTTTCGATTTGAAGCTCTGTTTGTCCAAAAACCGATGAACTGTTCATGGTCGTTCATCATGTCGCATTCAAATTTGTCCGATTGTCAAATCCAATTATGGGTTTTGTAGAGATTCCTGTGCGTTGTCCATCAGTATGGTTCATCAGAGGAATAGACGGCTAGATCGTTGGCAAATCATTGTTTAGGGTTCGATTTTTTCGGCGGCTGCTGCATATGGGTGCCTCGATCGGTGTGTCGTGTGTCGGCTGGGGATGTGGGGGCTGCAGCGAAGTCTATGGTAGTAGTCAGATATGGGTTCGGCGCTGGCATCGCATGCGATCGAGTGGAAGGGGTGGCGCTGCGGTGTCATGCGTGTTCGGTTTTGCCTGGTAGGGCTCGATTGCGTGCGTTTTGGGATGGTGACATGTGCTTTAAGTGACGTTCTGCTATTTGTTTTATTTTAATTTAATTTAAATTTCAATGCGTTCTAATCGCAATAACTTTTGCTTACGAGGTCCTTTTACGCGCGGTTTTCTCCGCTAGGTTCGTATTCGAATTCCGGACATTTTGGCACTTGTTTGGACGAATTCTGAGACTGTTTAATTTTGGGTTTAAACTAGATGTAAATTCAATTTAAATTCAAAAGGTGAGTGTTTAACCCACTCACAACATTTAAAAATTTCTTATGTGTGTTAAAAATAATTCCTGATGTGATTAGAAATTTATTTATGACTGTTCAGTATATTTTATCATCATTCCAGCTATATTGAATTTATTGAATTAGCTTGTTATTTGACTTATTTTGCATACAAACTGCCAGTTAAATTTTTATTTAATTTATTATTGAATAATAAACTGCCAGTAAATACTTGTTATTTATTATCTGTTCTATATTGATGTTATTATTTGAACTGGATGATGATTGTGATAAATGGTTGATGATTCATATTGGATGAGTGGATGTTGTATTTTATATTGTTATAAACTGTAAGTTGTTATGCATTTTTATTTCATTCGGGATTGCGGTTTGAAATGATATATAACTATATTTTTATTTTAAATTACCAATTGAAATGATAAATATCCATATCACTTGACCATAGGATAGAAAATTGTATACAGACACCGTCGGTCTATATATAAAAATATTTTGAAATGATTTCTATGGTTTTGGAAAGAAATATACGGTTTAATGAATATTGATATTTTTTGATATTATATAAATATTATTTTATGTATAGTTAAATGCTTGTATTTAAGCTATGTATAAGTTTGTTAAATAAAAATTTAAGTTAAACAACAGAGTTTGATTTTTATTAAAATAAAGGTGAGTAAGTATTTAAATTTTATTTTAATATAGAATGTATAATGATTTACATAAACTAAGGATGGGAGATAAATTGGAAATATATTTGAAATTAAATTTATTAAGAATTAAACTCTAAAGGGTTGATGTGAAATTTATTAAATTGGAAATTTTAAAAGGTATAATTATTATAACTTGATTTTGGGGTCAAGGTGAATTAAATGAGTATTTCAAGTATAACTAGATTGAAGGAAATATTTAGTTATTTGTAACTTGATTTTTTTTTAAGAATAATGGATTTATTATGTAAATATTTCAAAACTAAATAATAGAACATTGAATTGTTAAATCGTAATTATCAATCTTAGTTTTGAAATTATTTTTGAAATTATTTAATACTTAAAGTTTGAAATATATTGAAATTGATCTGGTTTATTGAAACTGAAAGTGACTTGAAAGTTATGAATTGAGATTTAATTTAAAGAGAATAAAATTATGAAGTCGAGGAAATTATTTTGCTTTATAAATTCAAACTATTTTATTTTATATATTGCTTGAATATCCAAACCATTTAAGTTTTGGAAGTTATTATTTAGAAGCTATGAAATTCGAAGTATTATGTTTTGAAAGGTTATACTTCAAGCGTTTGGTTTTGAAATATTATTATTTTTGAAAGTGCTATGATTTAGAAAGGATATATTCGAAATAAAATAAAATTATATTGATTTGGGCTTTTATAAAAAGATGTCATATTGATGGGTTTTTGAAATGGATATGATATCGTATTTATATGGTTTTGAAATGGATATTATATTCTGGTTTTAAAGATATAAACTATTTTGAAAAGACCGCGGTGTTATAATAACGTTTGGTTATTAAAGAGACCAGGATCGAAAGTTGTCATACTCTCTGCAAACTCCGAAAACCACTTTAGCAACCGTGTACGTGGTGGAGATTCCAGAATGAAGTAGGATGGTGGCGACGTTCCATTACGGTATATACATGGACTCAACTCCCGTGAGTTGGCATAAGGTGGCTAAAACAGGAGCGATTCCGAGCCAGTAAGGTAGCTCCTCTAATCGGACAAACTCCTTCGATATTATATTCTGACTTGGAGATTCATTTGGCAGCGACTTTTGATTTTTGATTTTGGGGGTGTGGCTCGAGGTGAGCGGTAGCTGCACGCTATGCATCACCACCTATCCGGATAGTAATTGGTATATCTACCCTGGCATTGCCTTGTGTGCCGTGTCACCTACCCTAGCGCACCGTGTACGAGTTTGGCTTTCTCCCATAGCCCATGTGGTATCCTCTGGTGGCTTCCCGATTAGGAGGGACCATGATATTGGATGGACTACTGAGACTATTACGTGGTAAGGGCTATATGGGTAACCCCTTAACGCTATTTAAAAGTAAGTTTATTTTACTATAGACATTATTATAATAGAGAAATATTACTACATAGTAAATAGTTTAACGGATCCTTAGGAGATGTGAATCCCGAGCATCTCTTAAGTTACTGCACTCACATTAGATACTGGATAGGAGATGTCAAATCCCGTAAACATTTCTGACGCCGTTCCACTCATATTTACTGTTGATTTAACTTACATAAGGTCTTTTAGTCTGACTCGAGTGTTTTGTTTTTTCAATTCGCTCGGGTCAGCCAGAGCATTTCAGGATTCAAAGACTTTATTTCTGGAGGACGAAGATGAAGAGTGCATTACTATTATCTATCATATTATTCCACTGCATTCATACTGTTCCGCTGCATTAATTATTATTCTCTGGTTTGTGTAACTCTGATATGTATTGTATAAATATAATCGAATATTTTGTAAATAGCTTCATGAACCGTTTATTTGATTATTATATTTTATCGTTCCGCTGTGAGATTCTGTTTTGTTTTATTTCGTTCTATGCTTTTCTTATTTACCCTATAACAATCCACCCTTTTGTATGGTTTGAGTCTGATGTGTGCGGTTTATCGTTGATTTAAAATGCACAAAAAGGTGGGATGTTACATTTGGTATTAGAGCTTTGGTTTAGCGATAAACCTTAGCTTTGTGGGGTTTGACTCTTTATTAATAGGGTAGCAATACCCTATGATGAGTCGTTGAGTGTATATATGAGAGAGCGTATTTGTTAGCATTATAAAAAGGTTTTGATATTGTGTTAATTTGTTTCGTTTTGCATTTATTGATTCTGGTTAGTGCATAGGACGCTATGACATTAATAGGGGTTTCTAAACGCTTAATAGGACAGATCGACACAATATTTGTTTTCAATATAGGTGAATGAAATTTTTTTGCCTGTTATATTTTCTATATATATAAAATAATTTTTTTATAAAGGTTATATTTGGTTGCAAATATTGGTTGTTAGGTAATGAAATTATAAATAATAGTTGAAATGAGATTGAAAATAAAATAAATGAAATTTGGGAATTTAGAACTTAAGTCCCGGGGTTTTGAAAATTTCTTTCAAATGATTTTGGGAATATAATAATAATATTGTTAGAAGTATTTTCTGATATAAATATTTCATTATAATTTGAAAGAATTGTTTTGAAGAAATTTTGAAAAGAAATAAGTTCTGTACTCCCCTCTCTGTCGCTGGAAAATAATTTTGGTGATGAGTGCACGCATCATCGACGTTCATTTTCGAGTTTCAAAGTGGGAAGGCCACTGTTGTAGTTTTACTACAGATTTACTTGATAAACAAATATAGATTTTGAATTATTTTTAATATAGTTGGATATATATAAGTTGTAAGTATATACATTTATCTATTATTTTAAAATGATATAAAATGGAGCCCGGTATTTAGTTCTTAATTTTTCATTAATTAATAGTTTCAATTATTGTATTGAAATGGAACGTAACAAATTAATAATGGGAACTTCTTAATGAAAATGAGAAATTAAATGGTAAGTTATGAGGGAAATATACAAGAATTGAAACTTTTAACCTGTAAATCAAAAGGATGAAATCTGAAAGATATGATTATTGAATATTTTGCTAATTAAAATAAGTAAGTCAAACTTGTGTAACTTTCAATTACATCCTTAGAAGCATATTGTAACTTAGCAAATATTAAAGGTTCTAATGTATGTAATGGGTGTTATACAAGTAATAAACTTGAGGTAATGAAAGTAATTAATGAAATTCTTTTATAACTAAGAATTTGATGTGATAATTGTTGTGAACTTAAGTTATAATTGAAATGTTACTGAAATAATGGTAATAGGAAGTAAGTATTGTAAGTATAAGATTATAAAATCTTAAGTAAACGAATAAATGAATGTAATACAAACAAGAAAATTTGCAGTACATGTATTAATGTAAATGAATTTGTAAGTAGTGGATAACAATAAATGAAAACTGTAGGAAATAAAATGTGAATTAAAAAGATTATAAACATAAGTTAATGAAATTGCCATGCCAAGTGACTGAATTGAGCATGAATATTATTAATAAATGAATGTAAATAAGTGAAATCAAGTAATGAATGAATATATAATACAATAAATAGAGAATTGACATGATGTGAATAAATTGAATGAAGATAAGTATTATACGAAAGATAAAGAAATCAAACAACTAATATATGAATGGAATTAATAAGAAAAAACTTAATCTATTGTTTGAAATCGTTGTTTGTTTGGTTTATGGTTGTTTGGGCAAGGATAATTTAAATTTTCTTAGATGTATGAATAATCTATTGAGTTTGTCTAAGACTGTTGAGTAAGTGGAATACTTCATAGTTATTTGTCATTCTATGTGATTTAAAGTGTCTTAACCCGAACAAACCAATGTTTTGTCTTACTTGGATGGTTGATTTGTATTTGATGTGTATGTTGTTGGTTGCAATTGGTTGTTGTTATATTGATTTGTTTGCTAGTGATTTGAAACAACTTTAGTTATTTCATTTTATATAATTATTAACTCGTTTGGATTATATAAGTGAAATATAGGTTATGGAAGAAATTGCTACTACTTTTGGTTTCATAATTTAAGCGTTAATTGCCCGACAAATAGGTACGTTTCGGATTACGGTTTATAGCGTTATTATACTGTTTTTGCCGTGTTGGGATATATATTATTTTGGAAAATATATGTTGTATATTGTTATATTTGATATCATATTTTCTCCCGAGCCTCTCCGTACAAAGGAGACTCTGCCGAAATTTTCCGTAAATTTTGGACTTAGAAATTTTTTGAAAATGTTTTCCAAACTTTATTAATTTAAGTATAAAAGATTTAATGGTTGTAAAGTTGGTATATTTTATTTAAAATAATTAATTTTTTAAATTCATTTGTTTATAAAGTTAATATTTTTGGATAAGAAATTGTTGCTTGATTCTTTCTTTTCCCCTTCTTTTCCTTTTCGGAGATGAAAAGTTTTGAGTGGGGGAGAGTGTAACGATCCATAATTTTCGATGTTTAAAATTTGGTAATTTAATAAGATTTTGGTAATTAAATCTAGAGTAAATAAGAATTTGTAATTTGTTATGAAGTTATAACAGGAATGAATTATAAGAATGTCAATGCAAGTTAATAAATAATTAATTTAGTGCAATTCCAATTTAATTGAAACAATGGTAAGGTTATAATTGATTGTATTTAGTAAATTGGAAATAAATTTCAATAAGTATAATTTAATAGCATGTTAGTGATGATTGAATGAAATTTTTGTTATGTAAACAACTATAATAATTTTTTGGAAATAATAACTTATAAGTGTGTTTGAAAGTAAATGGTAACAAATATTTTATGTTACCAATTTATTTAGTCTGTTAATTTAAATGTGGTAAAAATTAAAACAAATCTAAATTAAACATTTTGTTAATGTGAATTTAGTTAATAATGGGAAATAACATTTACTTTATTCGTGATATGACAATTGGTTGAAGAAAAGGAATGGAAATTCAAGGTTTATTAATTTATTGGAATTTAATAATTGGATTAATTGCAATTAAATGAAATTAAAATATTTAAATATTACATTATTTGAAATTAAGATGGAATGTGGTAATATTTATGAAATAGTTTTGAATCCAATGTTAAATCCATCTATTTGACAATAATGAATGGAATAATTAGTAGTTTATTTAATTAAATGGAATTTTGGGAATTATGTTTATAATTTCTGAATTTAATGAATTGAGGTTAACACTGATGTTGAGGAATTAATTAACTCTAAATGGACATCTAAATTGTTTAAATTAGTATAAAGGATTAAGAAAATTAAAAATGATTAAAATGATCAATTATAGAATTGAAATTGAAAATTTGATTTAATTAAATTAATATTAATTTATTTAATTAACTTGAAAATAGCCATTTTAGCCACTGACTCGGATTTCGACGAAAAAAGTTTCATCAAATCCGTAACGGTGAATTATTGTAGGATTTCAAGTTTTATGACGATCGGGTATGTCGTTTGATCGTATGGGCTTGAAACGCCTTGAAATCGATTAATTGAAATCAATTGAAATCAATTGGAAATAACTTGTTTCTAGCATAACTTCTTCATACGATGGAATTTGGACTTGAAACCTATTCCATTGATTTTAAAATATCTGAAAAAATCTATTTTGATATATGGGTGATCCAATTTCGTTCTGGAGTCGAAACGGGCTTTTCGGGCCATTTATCGTTCAACGGTCCAGACCAATCGTGTCCATTCTTCTCTATTGATGACCTACCTATATATACCCTGTTATAAACCCTAATTCATTTCTTATTTCTTATTTCTTTATGTACAATTCAGCTGTCTCTCCTCCTCAATGGGAGACAAACAAATTATCACTTCCAAATCCAATTGCAATTCAAAACCAAATCAAAATTTCAAACTCTTCAAACTATATCATATTTTATATCGTCAGAAAGCTCTCGACGAGCGCATGTTAGATTTGAAACTCATTTTTTGACTTGAAGCTCTATTTGTCTAGAAACTGATGAACTGTTCACGGCCGTTCATCACGCCGCAATCAAATTTGTCCGATCGTCAAATCAAATTTTGGATTTTGTAGAGATTCCCGTGCGCTGTCCATCGGTATGGTTCATCAGAGGAATAGACGGCTGGATCGTCGACAAATCACTATTCAGGGTTCAATTTTTTGGGAGGCTGCTGCATATGGGGGCCTCGATCGGTGTGCCGCGTGTCGCCTGTGGTTGTGGGAGGCTGCGGCGAAGTCTATGGTGGTAGTTAGATGTGGGTTCGGCGTTGGCGTCGCGTGTGATCGAGTGGAAGGGGGCGGCGCTGCGGTGTCGTGCTGTTCGGCTTTGCCTGGTAGGGCTCGGTTGCGTGCGTTTTGGGAGGGTGACGTGTGCTATAAGTGACGTTCTGTTATTTGTTTTATTTTTATTTTTATTAAAATTTCAATGCATTCTAATCGCAATAACTTTTGCTTACGAGGTCCATTTTACGCGCGGTTTTCTCTACTTGGTTCGTATTGGAATTGCGGACATTTTGGCGCTAGTTTGGACAAACTCTGAGAGTGTTCAATTTTAGATTTAAAATGGATTTAAGTTCAATTTAAATTTAAAAGGAAAGTGTTTAACCCACTCACAACTTCTAAAAATTTCTTATGTGTGTTAAATTAATTCCTGATGTGATTAGAAATTTATTTATGACTGTTTGGTATATTTTATCATTATTCCAGTTAAATTGAATTCATTGAATTAGCTTGTTATTTAATTTAATATTGCATATAAACTGCCAGTTAAATTGTTATTTAATTTATTATTGAATAGTAAACTACCAGTAAATACTTGTTATTTATTATCTGTTCTATATTGATGTTATTATTTTAATTGGATGATGATTGTGATAAATGGTTGATGATTGATATTGGATGAATGGATGTTGCATTTTATATAGTTATAAACTGCAAGTTGTTATGCATTTTTATTTCATTCGGGATTGAAGTCTGAAATGATATATAACCGTATTTTTATTTTAAATTACGGACTGAAATGATAAATATCCGTTTCACTTGACCATAGGGTAGAAAATTGTATACAGGCACCGTCGATCTATATATAAAAATATTTTGAAATGATTTCTATGGTTTTGGAAAGAAATATACGGTTTAATGAATATTTATTTTTTTGATATTATATAAATATTATTTTATATGTAGTTAAATGCTTGAATTTAAGCTATGTATAAGTTTGTTAAACAAAAATTTAAGTTAAATAATAGAGTTCGATTTTGATTAAAATAAAGGTGAGTAATTATTTAAATTTTATTTTAATATAGAGTGTATAATGATTTGAATAAATTAAGGATGGGAGATAAATTGGAGATTTATTTGAAATTAAATTTATTTAACAATTAAACTCTAAAGGGTTGGTGTGAAATTTATTAAATTGGAAATTTTAAAAGGTATAATTATTATAACTTGATTTTGGGGTCAAGGTGAATTAAATGAGTATTTCAAGTATAACTGAATTGATGGAAATATTTAGTTATTTGTAATTTGATTTTTTTTAAGGATAATGGATTTATTATGCAAATATTTCAAAACTAAATAATAGAACATTGAATTGTTAAAACGTAATTATCAACCTTAGTTTTGAAATTATTTAATACTCAAAGTTTGAAATATATTGAAATTGAACTGGTTTATTGAAACTGAAATTGATTTGAAAGTTATGAATTGAGATTAAATTTAAAGGGAATAAAATTGTGAAGTCAAGGAAACTATTTTGCTTTATAAAGTGATTTTAAATTCAAACTATTTTATTTGATATATTGTTTGAATATCCAAACCATTTAAGTTTTGGAAGTTATGGTTTAGAAGCTATGAAATTCGAAGTATTATGTTTTGAAAGGTTATACTTCAAGCATTTGGTTTTGAAATATTATTATTTTGAAAGTGATATGATTTAGAAAGGATATATTCGAAATAAAATGATATTATATTGATTTGGGTTTTTATAAAACGATATCACATTGAGGGGTTTTTGAAACCAAAATAATATCGTATTTAAATGGTTTTGAAATGGATATTATATTCTGGTTTTAAAGGTATAAACTACTTTGAAAAGGCCGCGGTGTTATAATAACGTTTGGTTGTTAAAGAGACCGGGATCGAAAGTTGTCATACTCTCTACAAACTCCGAAAACCACTTTAACAACTGTGTACGCGGTGGAGATTCCAGAATGAAGTAGGATGTTGGCGGCGTTCTATTAAGGTATATATGTAGACCCGACTCCCGTGAGTTGGCATAAGGTGGCTAAAACAGGAGCGATTCCGGGCCAGTGAGGTAGCTCTTCTTATCGGACACACTCCTTCCATATTATATTCTGACTTGGACATTCATTTGGCGGCCACTTTTGATTTTGGATTTTGGGGGTGTGGCTCGAGGTGGGCGGTAGCTGTGCGCTATGCGTCACCAACAGTCCGGATAGTAATTGGTATATCTACCCTAGCATTGCCTTGTGTGCCGTGTCACCAACCCTAGCACGCCTTGTACAATTTTGGTTTTCTCCCGTAGCCCGTGTGGTATCCTCTGGTGGCTTTCCGATCAGGAGGGACCATGATATTGGATGGACTACTGGGACTATTACGTGGTAAGGGCTACATGGGTAACCCTTAATACTATTTAAAAGTAAGTTTATTTTACTATAGACATTATTATAATAGTGAAATATTACTACATAGTAAATAGCTTAACGGATCCTTAGGAGATGTGAATCTCGAGCATCCCTTAAGTTACTACACTCACATTAGACAATGGATAGGAGATGTCAAATCCCGTAAACATCTCTGACGCCGTTCCACTCATATTTTACTGTTGATTTAACTTACATAAGATCTTTTAGTCTGACTCGAGTGTTTTGCCTTTTCAATTCGCTCGGGTCAGCCTGAGCATTTCAGTATTCGAAGGCTTTATTTCTAGAGGACGAAGACGAAGAGTGTATTACTATTATCTACCATATTATTCCACTGCATTCATACTGTTCTGCTGTGTTAATTATTATTCTCTGGTTTTTGTAACTCTGATATGTATTGTATAAATATAATTGAATATTTTGTAAACAGCTTCGTGAACTCTTTATTTGATCATTATATTTTATCGTTCCGCTGTGAGATTCTGTTTTTTTATTTCTTTCTCTGCTTTTCTTATTTACCCTATAACCATCCATCTTTTTGTATGGTTTGAGTCTGACATGTGTGGTTTATCGTCGATTTAAAACGCACAAAAAGATGGGATGTTGCACACTTGATTTGTGACCCTTTTCTGTGATGTAACCTTTTGTATACTTTTGATTTCTTCATTCAGCTACTTTTGTGCATATTGAATCCTTTGCTATCCCTTCCCATTCTGACTTCCTTGAGGAATACGTAGCAAATAATGCTTCTCAGTGTTAGCTTTTAAACTGACATATTTCTCTATGTATATCATTTGCCTATTAGCAACTCATCTTGCTAATCGTATGAAAAGTAATTTATTTGAAATGTTAAGATGTCAACTTTAACCGTGATGAGAAATGAACATGGATTTAACTCTTTCCATGTATTCAGAATGCATAACACTTGTTGAAAGTAAATCCCATTATTTTTACATAATTAGAAGACCGAATTCCCCATTCGAGAAGTCTTAACAATATTCTCTTTAATAATACTCTTTGGCCCTAATTCAAGCACTTGAGACAAGTAGAAATCCAAAAATCTTGTCCCTGGACTAGGACATAATTAATCAACAGCCTTGATATTCAGATCTAGATATAATATATTAGAAATTGATAATGACTCAAAACCCAGATTTGGGTATTCAGATGATGAGATTATATAGAAGACATGAAACTCATGTTCGAGTTTCAATAGCAATGTTCTAAAATGAGTATCACAAAACTCGGATTTGGGTATTAGATTATATGTGAGTATTTTGAAACCTAGAATACCCTTTCTAGTAATGAGTGGTAAGAGGTTATAAATCCACATTTGTTAATCTAGTGTTAATAACAAAAGACCAAAATACCGCTTTCGGCCATATGTAATAGAAGACCAGAATGCCATTTCTGATAATAAGTTGTAGAAGACCAGAATACCATTTCTAGCAATAATTAATAGAAGACAAGAATACTATTCTGGTAACAAGTAATAGAAGACCAGAATACCATTTCTGGTAATAAGTAATAGAAGACCAAAATTCCATCTCTGAAAATAAAATAATAAAAGATCAGAATTCTATCTTTGACAATGAATAATAGAAGACCAGAGTACAACTTC
Source organism: Allium cepa (assembly GCA_030765085.1). Classification (NCBI taxonomy): domain Eukaryota; kingdom Viridiplantae; phylum Streptophyta; class Magnoliopsida; order Asparagales; family Amaryllidaceae; genus Allium; species Allium cepa. The sequence continues at coordinate 600,652,457 of CM060941.1, forward strand.
CAGTAATAAGCAATTAAAGACCAGAATACCATTTCTGATAATAAGTAATAGAAGAACAGAATACCAATCTGGTGGATGTTTATGAGAAGAAGTCAGTGAATTCTTTCTGATTTTCTTGTTGAGTGCTCCATCTTTAGGGTTTGATGATATTTTGTATGCTTTTTCTTTCTTAGGCTAGAGTTTTCTTTACTTATATGTTTTGGCCTATTTCAGGTAGAGACTCTTTCATCTAATTCTTGTGCTTATTTAACCATTTTCCATTTTAGGTGGTGTCGATTTCTGGCAGTTGCCCATTTTAGGCGGGAACTTTTCTTACTCTGCCAGATATTTCATCCGGGATTCCGGTGCGCTAGGCTAGTTTATTCTCAAGCAAGGCCGAGGATTTACCCGACCTACCTCCAAGAGGTTGCTTAACCTGGCCATAGCGTGACGCGGCTAAGGGCTTGTCGGTACCTTGGCCACGCCTTAGCATGGCGAGACTAAGGGATTACCTATCCTCCCTCTAGGAGGTGCCTTATCCTGGCCATAGAAAAACGCAGATAAGGTCTTATGCTGCTTTAACCTGGCCATTTCTGACTCTGGCACAGCTAAAGGCTAACGCCCTCCCTCTAAGAGGTGCCTTGACATGGCCATCATGGTGTGACCAAGGGCTTTATACCATTATTGGTAGCCTACCATGTTAGGTAGTCCAAGTTTAAGTAGAATTTTATTCCCGACCGTGTAGACTTCTCTTTTTTTAAGAATATAAATTTTATTCTTTGACTTGTTCAATCCTTTACAAACTATTTAAGTTTTTCTTGTCTCATGAAGTGTAGGACCATCTTTTCAAGCACCTTGCATTGATTTGTACCATTTCCATTTATTAGATGAAAGTTGCAATATAATCCTTGAGTTTCCTCTTAAATCCTGGCTTCTTTTTCTAAGAAGGCCAATAATTCAGTTCTTCTTTGGTTCGGATATATATGTCTTCGATAAAGGTAGTAAGATTATATTCTTTAAGAAGTCTTGAATTTTGAGTCGTCTTTAATTGGCGATTAATTATTTTGTGACTTGGTTCGAGTACTTCTTTTTGAGGTGTATATTTCCTTTTCATTGTTCGTTGATCCTCTTTCATAGGCCTTTCTTTCAATCTTAAGATTTTAGTTGGAAAATTCTTGGTAATATTTATATTTCCACTTGGTAATTCCTTTACTATCCTAAACTCTTCGGTTGTGGATTTTCCTCTATGTTCATGGTTTTCACTTGAATGGCATGCCTCATTTATAATCTTACTCCATTTATATGCAAAACTGTCATAATCCTTTATCATTTCCTTTTCAAAGATAGTCCCATGGGAAAATGACTGAATGGTCCTTCTCATTTATAGGAAAAGGTCTTCTTTCCTCGAATTCTCCATTTCGAGAGCAAAGATTGGGGTTGATCCTAAATGGAACAGGTTGATTCTCCATTTTAAAGGGTCATAGTGCATAACTTGTCTTTTCCTCTTAATGACTTGTAGAGCTTGAAGCTAGACGGTTTTCTCTTCAAGTAAGTGCTAGTTATAATCCATCTGACAATTAGACCTTATCTCCAAAGGTTCCATGAACCCTTGAATCGATTTTCCTTTACAAAAACTTCCTCTTGTTTCGAACATTGAATCTATTCCTTATCCTTTAAAAGCATAGAAGAATTCAGAGTCATTTATACAAAATAGATCCTTTCTTGTTTGAAAAGAGGAGTTGATAAGCTATAAGAAATTTATCCAAGTTGAAGATTAGGTAGGGAACTCGATAAGGTCTGAGGTTCGAGCCCTCATTCTAGCACCAAAATGTTAACTAAATTTATAGTCAACGCCACGAAACCATTCTAGCTAGTTTGGTTAATCCGATTTGAATAAAGGGTTTGGCAGCCTTAAGGATTGCGTTTGTGATTTGCCTATATATATGTATGTATGTATATATATATGTGTGTGTGTGTGTGTGTGTGTATCGAATCAGACCTTTCGACGTCGTCGAAAGGTTGTGTTCTCCTTTTTTGAGCTAAATTTAATTCTTCTTAGTTAATCTTTTTGAGGGTGGGAGCTACCTTAAAGTTTAAGATGGTTATCAAATTCCTTGTTAAATAGGTAGTAGCTTTCGACCTTATCGAAAGGTTTGTTACCTTGTTTGAAGTTGGATTCAACCTAGTCGAAAGGTTTGTGAACGATCACCTTCAACATTGATCTTACCGAATGGTTTGATGACTTGGATTATGATGTCGAATGGTTATTGGGATTGTTATAGCAAAAGAGCTATCGTCCTAGTTGGAAGGATTGGGGCTCTAAGTTAATCACGCCGGAAGGTTTAAGTTAGTATTTGGACTAGATGCATTATCAATCTCGTCAAAAGGTTTTGTCCTTTGATTTAATGAATTAGGAATGTTTGGCGACTATTGAACTGATTTGGTCCTCCACTTAATCAAAAGGTTCTTATTGGAGAGTTAGAGTCTTCAAATGGTTGAAATAGTTACTGAAGACAGAGTTGTTGATGATCCTATCGACAATTACCTTTCGTAAGAGTTTACTTAAAAATATGACTTAATCCAACAAATATTTAAGTAAATAGAAAAGTAATTAGACAAGTTTATGTCTTCCCTCTTTATCCAAGAAAAAGGCTTTATTTATTAAATTGCCCAAATCAAAATTTAATTAGGGTTACAATGCTCAAATTAAAAAGATACAAGACTAGTACTGGAAGTGTTGTATTGTCTTACTTAGAAGTTAGGCCGCCAATGATTGAGAAGATAGCTTCTAAGCAAGAAGAGGATCCAATTTTGGCTGAACGGATCTAAAGGTTGAGGGAAGGAACAGAGAGTGATGACCTAAAGGATTTTAGTCTTGACCAAAATGGATGTTTGAGAAAGAGAGGAAGGTAGTGTGCTCTGAATGTAAAAAACATGAGGATGAAATTTTGGATGAGTGCCATCGTTTGAAGTTCACTATCCATCTAGGAGGAATGAAGATGTATCAGGATGTGAAGAGAAGTTTCTTCTGGGAAGGTATGAAACGAAATATTGGTTTGTGAGTTAAGTAGTGCTTGAATTTCCAATAAGGAAAGGCTGAACACCAGAAACCAAGCAGATTGCTTCAACCATTGGAAGTTTTGTTGTAGAAGTGGAATTCTATTTTTATGGATTTTATTAATGGGTTGCCAAGATCTAATAGAGGAAATGAAAGTATATGGGTCATAGTATATAGATTGACCAAGAGTGCCCATTTCATTCCAGTAAAGTCAACCAGGACAACACCTAGTTTGGCAAACTTATTTATGAAGAATATTGTTAGATTACATGCGATTCCTAGTTCTATTGTCAGTGATGGAGACTCTTTATTTACTAGTGAGTTCTGGAAAAGTCTACAGGAAGCACTAGGAACCAAGCTCAACATGAGTACCGCTTACCATCCACAAACTGATGGGCAAACTGAAAGAGTTAACAAAATCTTGGAGGATTTTTTTAAAGCTTGTATATTGGATTTCAGGGGATCATAGATGACCATCTTGTCTAGTCGAGTTCTCATATAACTACAACTATCAGACTATTATAGGGATGGAACTATTTTAAGCTTTGTATGGAAGACCATGCAAGTCTCCCATATGTTGGTTAGAGACCGGTGATAGATTTGTTATTGGTCCGGATTTGGTAAAGAAAGCTGCAGAGAAAATTTAGTTAATCCGAGCCAGGATGAAGGAAGCTCAATCTAGGCAGAAAAGTTATGCTGATAGAAGAAGAAAAGATTTGGAATTTTCTATCGAGTACTATGTTTTTACTAAGCTTTCACCGATAAAGGGTGTGTCAAGATTTAGGAAATCAGGAAAGTTAACACCTAGATTCATTGGTCCTTTATGTACTGTAGAGAGGATCAGGAAACTCGCTTATAAACTGGATTTACCTAGTAGTTTGGCTAGAGTCCATAATGTTTTCCATGTTTCTCACCTAAGGAAATGTGTAAGAGACCTAGAAACTACTATAGTACCTACAACACTAGAAGACTTAACCGTAGGATTTGACTATGGTTAGGAAGCGGATACAGATTGTTGCTAGAGATGAGAAGAAATTGAGGAACAAGACAGTCAAGTTAGTAAAGCGTTAGTGTAGTAATGATGCTAAAGGCTGTACTTGGGAAGTGGAGAGTAGGATTAGAGACTCTTACCTAGATTTATTTTGATGGTATGTTTTAACTTTAATTGTTTTGTTATGCACCTTATCGTAATTTCGAGGATGAAATTCTTTAAGGTGGGGAGACTTTAACACCCTATATTTTTGTAACATTATTTAGAATAATTAATTATGTAAATTCAATAAATAATTTAGAGATTAATAAGTTGATAATTGATTAGCTAAGGGTAGCCTTGCCATGTTAATGTGCAAACTAAAATGAAATAACCTAAATAAAGGTGTTAGAAAATAACAAGGGAAATATGGGAAATAGTAAAACTTTATACCCAAAACGCTTAGGAGATAGAAACTCACATTCATTTCATTTTTCTTAAACTAAAAACCCTAAGCCTTCCACCATTTTTACTCTCAAGAAGAAGACTGAAGCTAGGAGTCAAGAGAAGGAAGATAATCAACTTAATCAACTCAAATCTTACATATTATATCTCAAAGCAAAGGTGAATAATCACTATATCCCATTTTCTTGTAGTTTTCGGATTTGAGATTAGATCCGAAATGTTTTTTCAAGTATGTGCCATGTTTTCATGATTAAAGTTGTATATATGATCGTTGATGGACTATACATGTTCATGTTAAATTTTTATGATATGTTTGACATGAAAAACATAATTAGTGACATCCAAATGCTTTAAAAATTTGAATATAGGTCAGAAACGATAGTTTAGAGATAGGTTTCAATTTTCATAACTTTTTGAATTATGGTGGAGTTTATATTAATTTTCTAGTAAAGGAAATTATTTATTGTGTTATAAATTATTCTCAGCTAAAATAATAATTATTTCGAGTCGAAATTTTTATATGTTAGGCAATATATTAAAATATATTTTTAGGGATTTTTCCATATATTTCCTAAGTGTTTTGATGAATATATAAAATTATTTAAGGTATGGGACATAAATGTTTTATATATTTAATTAAGGAGAAAGGGCATTTTGTAAAATAAAATGATTATTAATTTCAAAAATAGCGGGAGCGCATTTCTGAAAATAATTTGTTAACTAATGAAAATTTGACAAATAAAGGCAGGTTAGTTGAAAAGATATCCTTTTTAAGTTAAATACAAAGAAATCATACTTTTAGCATGTTTCAGCCTATTAAAGTAGAAACCTTCCCACCAGTTTGAGAAATTCGAAGCTTTCGGGAAGGTCAAACCAATGCATATGGTATCAAGTACCCTGTTACATAATGAATTGGACAAGGTCGAAAGGTTCTTTGTTGAGAGGTTAATGGCCAAAGATGTTGGGGTATGTTTGTTTTATAAATTAAAAGCTTTCGCCTGCTTTGCTCAAATGTTTAAACAAAGGTTTTTATATAAAAAACATTTGGACGTAGTCGAAAGGTTGTTGTTGCTTTGTTTTTCTTTGTTTATTACGACCTTTCGGCAAAGACAAAAGGTATACTTGTTTTAAAACCTGCTACTTCTCCCAATGCTTTCAAAAGGAAACTTTCGACTTAGGAGTCTTACCCTTGGTTTATAAATTGAAGTATAACCCAAAGCTTTCGAAAGAGTTTTTTAAAGGATATATTAAAGCATTTGTAGCAGAGCTTTCGGCTTAGTCGAAAGGTTGCTCCTAATGATTTTGAAATGTTTTAAAAGAAGGTTTTCCATTTGTTTTGAACTGAAACTAGTAAGCCTTCGCAAGGTTTATGTAAATAATTTCGAAAGGTTTTAGCTAAATGATTTCGAAAGGTTGAAGATTGAATTTGAAATGTTCAACTCAATAGTTTCAAAAGGTTTTAGTTGAATGATTTTGAAAGGTTTGAAGAATGATTTCGAAAGGTTTGGTTCCATGGTTTCGAAAGGTTTTGGCTGAATGATTTCGAAAGGTTTGATGACCAACCATGAGATGTTTAAATTCAATGACTTCGAAAGATTTAAATGATGGATTGCAAAAGGTTTAATTGAATGATTTCGAAAGGTTCTAGTTGAATGGCTTTGAAATGGTTAAGTGAATGGAATTGAAAGGTTTTAGATGGAAGTTTTTCCAAGGAAATGTTTTAAAGAAGGATGTCCAAAGTTTTATTGGTTTCAAAAGATTTGATTTCAAATCCTTTGATAGTTGAATTTGAAATAGATGATTTCAAAAGTGTAGAAAAAGGTTCTTTCAAATGGTTAAGAGTTTTCACCAACTAAAGTTTGAGTAAAGAGGATATTTAACATTATGGTATGATTTTGAGTAAAGTATATAGATTATATACTATTCCTTGTTTAAATTTGGTTTAAAGATTTAAATCGGTTTGGAAATCTTTTCAAGGAAAGTTATGGGATGGCATCCTTAAGAGAAAATGACTTAGATATTAGAATATCAAATGGGACTAGTATGTGGTCGTGCCCTATACATTAGCTATTAGCCCCAACTAATTGTTGTCGAAAATTCTTGTGTGTAGGGCTTGGTCACGTGTAGGCTAAAATTATGATTGCACATCGAAAGTAATATATGTAGTATACAGATTGGTTATTGGTGAGCTTGAAAACCATTAGGATCGGGAAGACCAGGGAGATGATCAAGTTAGTGACAGACCATCCAGAAGTAAAGTATTTAATAGATAGTTAAGGATAGATAATCCAAAATAAGAATACCTAATAGGTGCTAGATTAATTTTTATTATATTGTCTAGTAGGCCTGAGTCAGCTAGAGGTTAAAAGTTATCCAAGCAAAACTTACATGTTTGAACATATAGTTCACTATTACGTGAAGTTTATGTATGTTTACTTAATGATTACACTACAGTATTTAACCATTGTGATGCAGGAGCATAGTATATGATTTTGTAAATGGTTTTTCATTGATATGTTTTAAAAAGGATGTTAGTGAGAGGAAACCCGTTCCGCTAAGCGGCATGGTCTCACCTAATATATTTAATCGGTAGTACAGTATTATTCATGCCAAGCTTTTTGTCTGACTCGAAGTTTATATTTTCCTCTTAAACTCTCGGGTGCTCAAAGTTAATTGACTATGTTGAGGGATTAAGATCTTTTTCAGGTTTAATAGGATGATGAATAAGGCTACCGGAGGCATTCAAGAGGAAAACGGATAGGTATTTAGGATTTGCAATTCTTGTTATGTTTTGATGTATTTCCGCTGTGATTGTATCAGGTCTATTATGACCATATAACACTGATCAACCAAGGGGGTATCATCATATGCCTCCTATTTTAGTTAGGCTATTCATCTATATTTCACAAGGGTTGAATACAGATATGGAGGGAAGAAGGAGCAGAGTAAATATCGGAGGAGATAGCAGCACCACTAGTGGAATGCCCGACAAAATGCAAGGAGAGGTCCTGGTCAGACACAAGCTGAAAATGCTGGTGCAAGAGTTCCCTAAGTGGATATAGGGGCAATGTATCAGCTCTTTGTGAATATGGTGTAAGCTAGAGTAGCAGCAGGTGTTGTTGGAGGTAACGCCGTGGGAGAAGGAGCTCAAGAAGTTCCAACGGTCAATCAATATGCTAACCTAAGTAGGGATTACATCAGGTTTGGAGGGAAGGCATTTATTGGTACTGCAGATGCGATCGAGGTGAAAAATTGGCTATCGGATTGCGAGAGAATTTTTGTTGACTTAGGATTGAATGACGCACAAAAGAGGAGATTGGCTTCAAGGCTGCTTTAAGGAGCTGCTCTTTTCTGGTGGAATATAGTCACTATTGGGGTTGATGAGTAAACTATAACCTGGGAGGAGTTTAGGAAAAGGTTTTCACAAAAATTTATGTCGGTAATGGAGCAGTCAGCGTTGGTGAGGAAGTTTGCAGCAAGGAGATATTTCTGTCTTTGAGTATGCGAGGAAGTTTAAAGAGTTGTCCTAATATGGTATACTTTGGTAGACACCATGATCAAGAGGAATGAAAAGTTTATAAGAGGCTTCAGGCCAGAGTTGATAAGTGCCACTTTGCCGCAATTGAGAGATCCTAGTGATGTAGTGGTTGAAATGGCATTTAGACAGGAGGAGGCATTGGCTTGCTTAAGCAAGAAGATAAAGGAGTCCCAAATGGGATAGGGCCAGAAAAGGAAGTTTTCCCAGAAAAAGAATGCTCAGAATGGGGGAGCACAGAAGAAAGGAAAGGCTGAAATGGTTTGCTACAAATGCAACAAAAGGGGATACTATGCTAGTGAGTGTCGAACCGGTAAAGGAAAAGGAAAAGAGGATGGTGGAAAGAAGAATGTTAGATGTTTTAATAGTGACCAGATCGGCTATTACAAGAATAAGTGCCCATAGCCCGCAAGAGAAGGAAAGGTGCTAGTTTATACTTTGGAACTCACAACCTCAAGACCAGTTGTGTTGGACAAAGGGCAGGCTGTTTTAGGAGGCTCACTGCAGATTCATGCTATGTCTAGTAGCGTTTGATTTTATGTTGGAGCATCTCATTCTTTTATTTCTTGATGTTTGGTAGATAAGCTTAACCTAGAACCCTCATATTTAGTTACTTCCTTGAGGGTTGCAAATCCTATAAGAGGGTATGCAACGCTTAGGCAGAGGTGCAACCATTTAGAGTTTAATTTGCTAGGCCTTACTTTTGAGTGCTGTTTGCATGTTTTTGACTTTGGGGGATTTGGGATCATCATTAGGATGGATTAGTTAAGTAAATATGGTGCTAGGATATTTTTCCAAGATAGTAAAATATCACTTAGTCACCCGGATTGTAGTGATCGGATAGTTTATACCGTTGAGAACCCTAGTTGTGAAATGTATGCTTTACTAGGTGTTGTGGAGTTGGAGAATGAGTTTCATTGGGTCGTTGTAGCTAGATAATTTGGCGATGTGTTTGAGCCAGTTGTTAGATTACCACCAAAACGATCTATTGAGTTTCGAATTGATTTGGTGCCTAGAGATGAACCGGTAAGTAGACCGCTGAGTAGGATGAAACCTATAGAGATGAAAGAGTCGAAAGTGCGGTTAGTAGATATAGAAGGCAAAATTTTTATTATGCCGAGTAGTTCGCCATGGGGAGCTACTGGTGTGTTTTCTTAAAAGCCAAGTGAATCCTTATGGCTATGTATCGATTATTGTAAGTTGAATGAGAAGACGACAAAGAACCTACATCCATTGCCGGGGATTGACGATTTGTTCGATCAGTTGAGTGGAGAAAAGGTATTCTCTTAGATAAATTTGGCGATGGAATTTCATCAGTTAAGAGTAGCAGAGGATAACATTCCTTTAACGGCGTTTAGAATGAGATATGGATCGTACGATTGGTTAGTTACGTTGTTTGAACTAACTAATGAGTCGGCATTCTTTGTGGATCTGATGAATAGGATTTTTCGAGAACATTTAGATAGGTTTGTGTTGGTTTTCATTGATGACATTTTGATATACTCTTAGGATAAGGAGGAGCATGAAATTCATCTCAAATCTTGCTTGAGACGTTAAGGGATCATCAATTGAAGGCTAAGTTTACGAAGTGTCATTTTGGTAGAAGGAAGTGAAGTTCCTTGGTCAAGTCATCTCTGAGAAAGGGTTGTTTGTAGATCTGACTAACACTGAAGCCGTGAACAATCTGAAAAGACTCGAGATGGTGAATGAGATAAAGTGTTTCCTTGGATTGGCTGGATATTATCGAAGATTTATAAAAGCTTTTTTACGAAAAGCATCACCGATGACTAAGCTTACACGAAAGGATGTGAAGTTCGTGTGGACTGATAAGTGTGAAGAAGCATTCCAGAGCTTGAAACACTTATTGACCCATACACCAGTACTAGTGGTTCCACAGGGGAATCAAGATTTGGTAGTTTATACCGATGCATGAGGAATTGGATTGGGAGTCGTGTTGATGCAAAAAGGTAAAGTGATTGCTTATGCTTCTAGACAGCTCATACCACATGAAGTTAGGTATCCTATGCATGACTTGGAGTTAGCTGCCGTCGTATTTGCTTCGAATGTGTGGAGGCATTATCTTTTGGGAGTGAGATTTGAGCTTTATACCGATCATAAGTCTTTGAAATACTTATTCTCTCAGAAGGAGATGAACATGAGATAGCAGAGGTGGTTGGCGTTTATTGCTGCTTATGATTTTGGAATTGAGTACATACCCGAAAAAGAAATAAGGAGGCGGATGCACTCAGCTCAAAACTTCAGAATGCACTATGGGCTATGATTGCTGAGTGGAAAGATTTGGAAGCATTGTCAGCTTGTAGTGTGCAGTTTAGATTCGGGAAAGGTTCTAGTAACGAAAGCGTTGTATTGTATTGTTTAGAAGTTAGGCCGTAATGATTGAGAAGATAGCTTACAAGCACGAGGAAGGTCCAATTCTGGCTGAACGGTTCAAAAGGTTGAGGGAAGGAACGAAGAGCGATTACCTAAAGGATTCAGTCTTAACCAAAAGGAGTGGTTGAGAAAGAGAGGATGGTTTTGTGTTTCAAATGTAGAAAACATGAGGAGGGAAGTTTTGGGTGAATGCCATCGTTTGAAGTTCACTATCCATTTAGGAGGAACGAAGATGTATTCGGATATAAAGAAAAGTATCTTCTGGGAAGTTATGAAACGGAATATTGGTTTGTGTGTCAAGTAGTGCTTGAATTGCGAACAAGCAAAGGATGAAAAACAGAAACCAAGCGGATTGCTTCAACCGATAGAAGTTCCGTTGTGGAAGTGGGATTCTATTTCAATGGAATTTATTGATGTGTTGCCAAGATTTAAGAGAGGGAATGAAAGTATATGGGTCATAGTAGGTAGACCGACCAAGAGTGCCTATTTCATTCCGGTAAATTCAACCAGGACAGCACCAAGTTTGGCAAAGTTATCAATGAAGAATGTAGTTCGACTGCATAGGATTCCTAGTAGTATTGTCAGCGATAGAGACTCTTTTTTTACTAGTGAGTTTTGGAAAAGTCTACAGGAAGCATAAGGAACCAAGCTCAACATGAGTACCGCTTACCATCCACGGACTAATGAGCAAACGGAAAGAGTTAACAAAATCATGGAGGATTTGTTAAGAGATCGTGTATTGGATTTCGGTGGATCATGAGAGGACTATCTTCAACTATTCAAGTTCTCGTATAACAACAGTTATTAGACTATTATTGGGAGTGCACCATTTGATGCTTTGTATGAAAGACCATGCTAGTCTCTCGTATGTTAGTTAGAGACCGGGGATAGATTGGTTCTTGGTCAGGATTTGGTGAAGGAAGCTGTAGAGAAGATTAAGTTAATCCGAGCTAGGATGAAGGAAACTCAATCTAGGTAGAAATGTTATGCTGATAGATAAAGAAAAGATTTGGAATTTTCTGTCTGGGACTATGTTTTTATTAAGGTTTCACCGATGAAGGGTGTGATAATATTTGGGAAATCGGGAAAATTAGCACCAAGATTCGTTGGTCCTTTTTGTATTATAGAAAGGATCGGGAAACTCGCTTATAAAGTGGAGTTACCAAGTAGTTTGCCTGGAGTCATAATGTTTTCCAAGTTTCTAATCTAAGGAAACGTGTTAGAGACCCAAAGACTACTATAGCACCTACAGTATAGAAGACTTAGCCGTAGAGCTGAATTTGACCATAGTTAGGAAGCCGATTCTGATTATGGCTAGATATGTGAAGAAATTAAGGAACAAGACAGTCAAGTTAGTAAAGGTTCAGTGGAGTAAGATGCTAGGCACTGTACTTGGGAAGTGGAGAGCAGGATTCGAGACTCTTACCCAGATTTATTTTGATGATATGTTTTACCTTTGATTGTTTTATTATGTACCTTATCCTAATTTCGAAGATGCAATTCTTTAAGGTGGGGAGTCTATAACACCCTATATTTTTATAGCATTATTAGAATAATTAATTAGGTAAATTAAATAAATAATGTGGAGATTAATAAATTAATAATTGATTAGCAAATGGTAGCAGTGCCATGTTAATGTGTAAAATAAAATGAAATAACCTAAACAAAGGTGTTAGGAAATAACAAGGGAAATATGGGAAATAGTAAAACCTTATGCCCTAAACCCTTTGGAGATTGAAACACACATTCATTTCATTTTTCTCAAATTAAAATCCCTAAGGCCGGCCACCGTTTTTGCCCTCAGGAAGAAGACTAAAGCTAGGAGTCAAGAGAAGGAATATAATCAACTTAATCAACTGAAATCCCACATCTTATATCTCAAATCTATGATGAATAATCACTACATGTTATTTCCTTATAGTTTTCGGTTTTGAGATTAGATCCGAAATGTTTTTGCAAGCATATGTCATGTTTTGACGATTAAAGTTGTATATATGATTGATGATGAATTATATATGTTCATGTTTAATTTTTATGATATGTTTGACATGAAAACCTAATTTAGTGACACCAAACGACTTGAAAATTTTGAATATAGGTCAGAAATGATATTTTAGAGATGAGTTTCAGTTTTAATAATTTTCCAAATTATAGCTGATTTTATATTAATTATCTATTCATTGGGTTATAAATTATTTCGATCTAAAATAATAATTATTTGGGGTTGAAATTTTTATACTTTAGGCAACATATTAAAATAGATTTTTTTAGGTTTTTTTCGGATTTTTCCTAAGTGTTTCGATGAATATATAAAATTATTTAAGGTATGAGACGTATATGTTTTATATATTTAATTAAGGAGAAGGGGCATTTTGTAAATAAAGTAATTATTAATTTCGAAAATAATGGCAGCACATTTCTAAAAAGAATTTGTTAACCAATGAAAAGTTGACAAACAAAGGACGGTTAGTTGAAAATTTATCCCTTTTAGGTTAAAAAAAGAAATCATTCTTTTAGCATGTTCCGGCCCATAATAGCAAAAACCTTCCGGCCCATACCTTCGACCAGGTCGAGAAACTCAAAGCATTCGGCAAGGTCAAACCAATTCATATGGTATCAAGTAACTTGGTAAGTAATGAATTGGACAAGGTCGAAAGGTTCTTATTTGAGAGGTTAATGGCCAAAGAGGTTGGGGTATGTTTGTTTTATGAATCAAAAGCTTTTGCTTGCATTGCTAAAATGTTTAAACAAAGGGTTTTATTTAAAAAACCTTTTGATATAGTCGAATGGCTACTGCCTCTTCGTTTTGCTTCGTATGTTTCGAATCTTTTGGCAAATGCGAAAGGCATACTTGTTTTAAAACCAGTCGCTTCACCCAATGCTTTTGAAAGGAAGCTTTCGACTTAGGTGTCTTACCCTAGTTTTATAAATTGAAGTATAGCCCAATGCTTTTGAAAGAGTTGTTTAAAGGATATGCTTAAAGCTTTAGAAGCAGAGCTTTTGGCTTTGTCGGAAGGTTGCTTCCAATTATTTCGAAAGGATTTAAAAGAAAGTTTTCCATTTGTTTTGAATTGAAACCAGGAAGCCTTCAAAAGGTTTAAGTAAATAATTTCAAAAGTTTTTATCTAAATGATTTCAAAAGGTTGAAGATCGATTTCAAAAGGTTGAACTTAATGGTTTCGAAAGGATTTAGTTAAATGATTTTGAAAGATTTGAAGAATGATTTCGAAAGGTTTTGGCTGAATGATTTCGAAAGGTTTGATGACAAACCATGAGAAATTTAACTTCAATGATTTTGAAAGATTTAAATGATTGATTATGAATGGTTTAAACAAATGATTTCGAAAGGTTCTAATTAAATGGCTTCAAAACGGTTAAGTGAGTGATTTCAAAAGGGTTGAGATCGAAGTTTTTCCAAGGTTTTCTAAGGAAATGTTTTAAAGAGATTTTAAAGAAGGATGTCCAAAGTTTTATTGTTTTCGAGAGGTTTGATTTCATCAAATTTGATTGTAGAATTTGAAATATATGATTTAAAAGTATAGAAAGATGTTCTTCCAAATGGCTAAGAGTTTTCATCAGCTAAAGTTTGAGTAAAGAGGGTATACAACATGGTGATGATTTTGAGTAAAGTATATAGATTATATATTATTCCTTGTTTAAATTTGATTTTAAGGTTTAAATTGGTTTGGAAATGTTTTCAAGGAAAGTTACGGGTGGGGATCCTTAAGAGAAAATGACTCACATATTAGAATACCAGATGGGACTAGTGTAGGGTCGCGCCCTATACATTAGCTATTAACCCCAGCTAGTTATTTTCCAAAATTCTAATGTGTAGGGCTTGGTCACAGTTAGGCTCAAATTATGATTACACACCAAAAGTAACAATGTAGTATACAGATAGGTTATTGTGAGGCTAAAAAACAATTGGTATCGGGAAGACCTGAGAGATGATTAAGTCAGGGATAGACCATCCAGGAGTAAAATATTTAACAGATAGATAAGGATAGATAATCCAAAAGAAGATTACCTAACAGGTGTCAGGTTGTTTTTGATTATATTGTCTGCTAGGCCCGATTTGGCCAAAGGTTAAATGTTATCCAAACAAAACATATGTGTTTTAAAACATAGTTCACTATTATTTGAGGCATATGTATGTTTACATAATGATTACTTTATAGTGTGTAACCATTATGGATGTAGGAGCATAGTTTATGGTTTTGTAAAGGTTTTGCAAATATATAATTTAAAAGGATGATAGTGAGGGGAAACCCGTTCCACTAAGAGGCGTGGTCTCACTTAACATATTTAATTGGGATGTACAGTATTATTCATATCAGGCTTTATGTATGACTCGAAGTTTATGTTTTCCCCTTAAACTCTCGGGTGCTCAAAACTAATTTGAGTACATTGAGGGATTAAGGTCTTTTTTAGGTTTAGTAGGATGATAAATAAGGCTACCGGAGGTACTCAGGAGGCAAATGGATAGCTATTTTGGATTTGCAATTCTTGAAATGTTTTGATGTATTTCTGCTATGATTGTATTAGGTCTATTATGACGGTATGACTTTAATCAACCAAGGGGGTATCATTATATATCGCTGTTGACGTGTTTTGTAATAATTATATTTTATTTATTCCTGGGAACTATTTGGGATTATGTGTGGTGAATGTAAAACAATTGGTTTTGAAATGTAACGAAGTAAAAGATGTTTTGAAATCTGAGTTGTTTCATTTTCAAGTGCTTATGGTATTGTTAATATCATTAACATAGTTGTATTTAGTCGCCGAAAGCTAATACAATAGATGACTAGAGCATCTGTAGCACTTAGTTTTTGGCCTCTAGATAGGGGATGTTACCGATGCTCCGTCTAAGTTTCCTACTCCTTTGCCTCTATCAAAATTATGTCACCTTCCAAAAACATAGAAGGGTCGTTTAGGCCATGAAGTGCGACTATCTTTTAGCCTCCGACCTAGGTTGCGATCCAGACGTAGATGTGGAAAGTCGAACAAGAACTGAAGCAACCAAGGAAGATGTAGAAATGGGGGCGGGTCCGGGAACCGAAGAAGCCGCATGTCAACGGGAAACGTAGATGGACCTATAAGGTCAAAACTAACAGCATTAAATTCTTCCTGCTCTTGCGGCATAAGATGGAAGCTCCCGAATTCAGAAGAAGCAAGAATTGTACATGCGTCAGAGGAATGATTGAGAATGTCGACTTATACTCACCACCTTTGCCTTATTTCAATGGTTCCACCACGTGAGGAAGAATCTCAAGCTCTGAACTTATAGGAAGGTCATGGAGTTGCCCTGATGATTCGCCAGCGCTTGAAATAAGGGGCTTTGTATGTGCTTCAGTGGCAGCTGTCAAGGCGGCATCGAATGGCTTCTTTCTCCCTCTCAGCTAAGATTTCCCGACCCTCGATCAAGGCTTGTTTTGACTCTTCATTCATGTAAGCGTCCACCAACTCCTGCTCCTGTAGACATCACTACTATCAAAAAAGTGGGACAAAATTCTTCCCATACTAAAGCAAGAGTGTGGGGGCCTTTGAGCCCAGGTAGCTGAGACTCCCCTGGTGTAATAAGGTGTTAACATAAAAGTCCAAAGTGGTTGCATATAGCTTCTCCATTTTTCTTTCAAAGGAATTTTAGAGTTCTAAGAAATCCGCTCTCATGGCAGCTTTCTCAACTTCAATGACAGACTTTTCAGCGCTGAGCTGTGTGACCCGAGCCTGTAACTTGGCAATGGTTTTGGCTGAGTCATAGGTAGTTTGTTGTGCCTCGATGAGGTCGTGATCAGCGATAGTTTTCCATTGAGCCTCAATCGTTGCGCTGCAGACAACCACTTCTTGTTTTAGTTTCTCCTCCTCTGCATATGCCTTTTTTATCTCGTCTCTATAGACAATCTCTATTTGGGCTTGCACCTCTTTTACCTCTTTCAGCAAGTCGATGTTTCTCTTGCTTTCTTGCAGCGCCGCTACTTTCTCTTCCTCTAACTGCTTAATCTTGGCATCACGATCAACCTACGCCCTCTCAAAGTCATCATTCTCTGATTCGAAAGCGAGATTCTCCTATTATTTATTGCAGTTTGAATCCGCCAGTTGTTCATAGAGTTTCTCCCATCCTTCGGCCTGTTCTAAGTCACTCTGGATAGCCAGGAGGCGCGGCATATACGAATCTTTATGAATTGGGCACAGATCTTGGTCGAACTTAACCACTTCAAGGACCAACAAAGAAATGCTGCCCTAAGTTTGGGTGGCCTCAAAGGAAGGACATAAGCAGGTCTTCGGTGGGGATGAGAAGCACCTGGGTTAGCAGTAACTATAGAAGATGACGAAATATAAGGCGAAGGCGGAAGCGGAGCATAAGTAATGGGAATTTCTTGACCCATAGAAGAATGAGTTGTAGACAGCTCTGAAGAATGAGGGCGATGGTCAAACTTCAACCTTTTCGATGGTTCATCACTTTCTTAGAAAGATATCCTCTAGTCATACCGCTTTTATAAGATCAGTCTCGATCACTTTCTTCTCAGCTGTGGGTTTCGGCTTCATGCTCTTTCCTCCTCCTATATTCATCCTTCGTTTCTAGGAATTGATGACGATCGAAGGTGCGCTTGGAATACCGCTGCAAGTCAGTGAATTATTTGAAGTCATCATAAAGGCCTCATCGCCTCGTCATACCTGGCATGAAGCATACATAAAAGGTTTCAGAAGCATAAAAATAAACACCACTGAAATAAAAGAATGAAAGGAAGTGAGTGCAATCCTTGTGAGACATGTTGTGTGTTTCTAAGGTAGGCCTAAAACCCCATCACAAACTAGAATGAACGACCGTCGTATGTGGAATTGGACTAGCTCCGGCCATCGTAGGCAGAACCAGGCTAAATTTTAGCGCGATATCAATCGAGCGGGGAGGCGCCGCACCAAATTTAAAATCTTCTTTCATGAGCGCGTCAAAGTTAACATAAATGTTGCTAAAATCCTCGAATTCTACACCAAAGCCTTTACTCGGAGAATCTCGATGCCCTCTGTAACACCCCTAATTTTATTGACATTATTCAAGATATTTAATTATAATAAATTAAATAGAATAATGTATATCAGGGGATTGAGGTTGATTAATAAATTAGGTGGTTGTGCTTATTAAATTAGTGAACTTAAATAAATTGTTAGGGAATTAAACATAAGGGCATTAGGGTAAATAACCTCCACACCTCCTACCCTAGGTTGTGCATGCTCATTTCATCAAAACAAAAATAATAACAACCATGAGAAGCAAGGCCGGCCATTAGAAGAGAAGAAGAAAACTTAAGAAAAGCTTAGGATTCAAGCTAGAGGAAACAATCTCAAACAATCTCTAATATCCTTTTCTCAAGCAAGGTGAGTAATAATTTCTACATCTCTATTCTGATTTTCACATCGAATGGTTTCGGGTTTATGGATAAATCTTTTTATGACGTTTTGAATGATGGTATGCTTAATTATGATTTATATGTGTTCAAACAATTTTATTTAATAAGAGATATATATGGTTTAGGGAAAAACCGAGATGGAAATTATTTTTAAAATGCCATGGGAAAATTTTACGTTATAGAAAACAAGATTTCGGAGATGGGTTTCAGTTCTTATAATTTTCCGAGTGCATATAGATTCTTTACGAATTTTCTAGTGAAGAAAATGAATTTTTGGGTTATAAATTATTTATGGAAAAAATAGTGATTATTTGGGTTTGAAATTTTTATATGTTGGAAAACATATTAAAATATATTTTATGTGATTTTTCCAGAATTTTCCTATGTGTTTTGTGAATATATAAAATTATTTAAGATATGGGACTTAGATGTTTTATATATTTAGTTAAAGAGAAGAGGCATTTTATAAAATAAAATTATTATTTATATTTGAAATGTGTGGTAACATATTTTTGAAAGTAAATTGTTAAATAAAGAGAATTTGATAAAAAGGGGCAGGTTAGTCAAAAAGTTACCATCTATAAGTTTAAAACAAGAAAATCATGCTTTTAGAATGTTTTGACCATTTTTGGCATAATACTTCCCGACCCTGATCGTTCGTCTAAGTCGAAAGGATTAAACCTTTCGGCAAGGTTGAACCAATGCATATGGTATCAAGTACTTGGTGCGTAATGAATTGGATAGAGTGGAAGGGTTTGCAGTCCAAAGATTGATGGCCAAAGAAGTTGGATATGTTTGTTTTATAAACTAAAGTTTTCACCTACTTTGCATTCGTATTAGAGCTTTCGACTTAGTTGCCTTCAACTAGGTCAAATGTTTAAAGAAAGTTTTTAAACCTTTCGACAAAGTTGAAAGGTACTGCCACTTATTATTGTTGTTTTGAACCTTCTGGTATAGTCGAATGATTTGGTTGTTATAAGTTGTTTTATATAAGACCTTCCAACACAGTCGAAAGGTTAGGTTTTGAAAGATTTTAAGAAACCTTTTGACAAGGTCAAAAGTTTTGGTTTTGAAAGGTTGTTTCAAAGAGATTTTGAAAGGAACTACCACCTTTATTTTGTGAAAACTCTTCGAAGGGGTCGACAGCAAGAGCTTTCGGCTTAGTCGAAAGGTTTACCTGTTTTAAAAGCCAGCTCCTTCACACATTGTTTTCGAAAGGTTTCAAAGCATTCGACTTAGATGATTTATTCTTGATTTATAATTCAAGTATAACCCAAGCTTTCGTAGGAGTTGCTTTAAAAGATGGGGGTCTATTATTTTAAATGAAATGACTTAAGCTTTCGAAGTAGACCTTCCGGCAAGGTCGAAAGCTTACTTCCTTTATATTCAAAAGGTTTTAAAAAGAGGATCTTCTGCATGTTTTAACTTGAACCTAGTAAGTTTTCGAAAGGTGTATGTTATAAGAGTTGAACACTTTCGAGAGGTTTAAATTGCCAAATGGTTTCAATGGTTTCGAAAGGTTGTTTTGTAAACCTTTCGACAAGATTGAAAGGTTTGTTATTGAAGGTTTGAAAGCTCATAATCTAATTTTTAAAGGAAAACCCACGGCTTGTATAAAGGATTTTTATAATGAATTTAAGTATGGGATTTTGAAGAAGTATTTCCTTGATGAAGATATAAGTTAAACACGTTAACTATCTTATGATATATATATATATATATATTTTTCATGGACTTTAAACCCACAGGGTGATACTGTTAAATTGTTGTTTTGCTTCTTCAAATGTGAGTATATTCACATGATAATCCATAACTGTATTTTGGGATAAAGTGGTAGACGAACCAGCTAGGTTAACTCAATAGTGACTATAAATTGCTTAAACTCCTGAATAAGTAGAAATGCAATAGTCAGGGTAACCAAAAATATAGGATGCCTAAACTTTGTAGTTTTGGGTGCACACCCAAAGGTTCATAGTAAACTCATGAAAACTATGATAGGTAGTTTCTGGAGCATACCAAAATTAACTCATGGAAACTATGTACTAAGATTAGTTGGCAGGGGCTAATTTGTTTGTAGTGAACCCATGAAAATTTATCCAGATTAAGAATTGACATCATTCAATAGGTTCCTAGTAAAGCCATAAAAACTAGGATAAGTATGTGGTTAATGGATGCATCAGTAGGTTCCTAGTCAACCCATGAAAACTAGGACGTGAAGTGAGTTACTGGATAAATCCATATGTTCCTAGTAAACCTATGAAAACTAGGATAAGATGATTACTTATTTGAAAGTTTAATAGGTTCAGGAGGACCCATGAATTGATTAAGTTATCTGGCAAGAGCCTATAGGTTCTTAATTATCCCATGAAAACTATGAATAAGACAGAGTGTCTATTAATTATGACAACGTTATTAATAAACCCATGAAAACTAAAAAGGTTAATAGAGACCCTAGAAACTATAATTGTGACAGCATGTCAAATTAAACTGGGGATGGGAAATCCTTATTATTTTCAAGTATGCATATCATTATAATATTTTGAAAATGTAAGTTTTAACCATTGTGGATGCAGGGCACAGTATATGGTTTTATAAAGGTTTTTAGGATACTAGCGAAGGGAAAACCCGTTCTGCTAAGCGGGTTGGTCTCACTAGATATCCAAAAGGATTGAGATGTTAGATTATTATTCATACCAGGCTTTATGGCTGACTCAATGTTTTTTTTCCCCATAAACTCTCGGGTACTCAATTGATTTTGAGCAGTTTGAGATTTAAGGTTTTCAGGTTCTCTACTTAGATGAATAAAGCTTTCGGAGACATGAAAAAGGCAGACGGTTATTTAATGTTTTCCGCTGTGTGTTTGTTTGGAAAGGTGGATTTATGAGCCTTACTATACTATAATCAACTAAGGGGACATTTTCATTTGTCGCTTTAATCGTATTTGTAATAATTATATTCCACTGAACATGGTAACGAAAATGAGGATTTTGTAATAAACATGAAATGTTTTGATTTGAATATGGAAATATATTTTTAAATTGTTAAAAGTTTTCAATATTTCAGTGATCTATACATTAGTGGATCTAACACCACCATATTTGATCGCTGAAGATTAATAACTATGGATGACTGCAACATCTATAGCCGTTAGTTTTGGGCCTACAAGTAGGGGGGTGTTACACCCTCCTTTCTCTAGAGCTTTGTTTTTATCACTTATATCAAGGAGAGGCGATCTCAGAAGGACAATACTCACGCTTGGAGTCTCATCTCACGATTCTTAGTCCTCATCGTCGGATCCTACGTAAAGGTCATCACTTGCAGTAGACTCATTGCTACTACTCCAAAACTCTTCTTCTTCCTTTCATGAGTCCAATGTGGCCTTGCCTTCTCTGTGTTTGAACTCTACTTCCACTTCCTCTAGAATTAGGGGCATTCTAACCAGGTTGCTTAATCAAGTCGCAGTGGCATCTGCTCTTTTGCCGACATCCCTAGTTAATCCTTCGGATGGGCTCTCTCTCTCTCTTGGAAGGCAACTTCCTTGGAAATGTGGGAGGAAGAAGTAGATCTTATACAAACCCTAGATCGGGTAGGAGAGGGAATTTCAACATGGATATCAGATCTACCTAGAGCCAGTATCCATATTGATGCAAGTTCTCATCGGTCAGTTACCCTTTTACGCACGTCTCCTCAGCATCAATAGCCTTTAGAATCTGATAAACTTCATCAAGAGCCACATCTCTAATTTGCCTTGGAATAACTGCAAGAGACATACGGCTGGTTAGAAACTCCATTGCAATGCACCGGAGCCCAATAAATGGAGAAAAGAAACTTACCCCTGTCACCACCGACGATTGAACCCCTCGGGATGTCTAACAAAGATATATTGCGTCTTGAATTACGACAAGTTGCTCTACAGGAGCAGGATGATTTTCCAGTTTCTTTAAGCTTTGATTATGATGAAGGAGGGGAAGTCATATATCCTCTTGAACGACAGAAAGTACTACAACTCATCAAATCTTGGAGCATGATTGAATGTCCGCATGAAAAAAACACGCAGGAAAGTCTAGGATGAAGCTGAAATTGGGGCAATACCCATGTTCAAAGGAGTCCCAGGTAGAAAGTATTTAAAGGGAGTCACGACTCCATTCAAAATCATATATCAGTGGAAAGTGGTGTACCCCAAGGGAGGCATATGAGCGAACTTGTCCTTCTCTAGTAGACATTCATCTCTTCTGGAATTCCATACTACGCAGAGATGCTATGAAGAACCTTAGCAGAAACCACCGAAGAAGCTCTCTCAAGCAGATTATGTAGAACTCTAAAGTTGGGAGGCGTTCAATCCACGATTAGCTCAACCGGGACCAACTGGCCAGAGCTTGCAAAGTGGTAGAAGAGAGCGATGGATGATGAATCGGCTTCTGAGAGCGTCGGGGTTCCCTTGTTTGACTTACGATGCATGGATCCGCTTCATTCTAAATAACAGAACTCACGTCCAAAACGATCAGGTAATTCTATCTTAAACTAATAGTCCCCTTATCACACTTAACGAAACACCTCACATCACTTAGTATACTCAAAAAGGGTACACTAAAAAATGTGGTGTGTCGTAGGTATAGCTAAAACATCACAGAGACTAAGATTCACAAGACAAATAGTTAAAAACAGCCGAAACATTTAAATAGTAATTCATTATTCAGAATTAAACTTCATCAATAAGTCATTAAAACAGAATATGTTTAAAAACCAAATTCTCATGTCTTATGAAAATATATCTTAGTCTCACATCATCAGAGTACATAAATATTAATAATCATCCCTCCCATAAATACCTGTACATCAAAAGCCAAATGAATGGAAAAATGAAAAGAAGAAGAATACATGAAGAACTCCAGGAATGTATCTCTAAGAAATCTGAATCTACCGTCCTCGACTCTGTCGGCCTTTGGGGAGAAAAGGGGGAATAGAGGAGTGCGTTAGACAATAAGTCTAGTGAGTTAAAGTAATTACTAGCATTTCTAAGCAAGAGAAAGATAACAGACTAAAAAATAGTTCTAGTATGGAAAGAAATACTGAAAAGATAAAACTGGGGTAAAATATTATTTTTGATTATGTTTGACTGTTTGCTTTGATTGTTTCGATTGTTTGCACTTGTCTTTAACTACTGTGATTAGGCTGAAACCCTAATCCTATTTCAATTGCTAATTTAATTAGGCTAAAATCCTAATTCTACTCATTGATCGGCCTTTTATCTCTGTTGTGCCACTATGAAGCAATCCCATTGGTCACAACAAAAGACACCTCCTAGTGCTTGGAACGCAGTAGCAAATTATTTACCCTATTCGATCCCGCACGCTCGGTCATCGTCAACACACAATAACTGTCGCCCCTTATTGTGACCTCTTATTTACCCTAGTAAGCATAAGCATGCCCAGCCTCACCAAACTGTTGTGAGACCATCAGTCCTAGACCTAAAAGTAAATGATGCCCAACCACACATAGCTGTTGTGAGACCATCAATCCTAGTCCTAAAGGGATTGCTGTCGGCACTTGTCCTAACAAACAAATTCAAGTTTGACCCCTTGACAAAATCCCCTAATTTGAGCTTATATCTATTGGACACATATTTACCCTAATCAGCATAATCGTGTCCCAGCCTCACCTGCTATTATGAGACCATCATTCTGAGATCTAAAAGGGAATGCTGCTAGTACGGACTACTACTTTTGTGTTTTCTTATTAACTTATTCTAAGTTTTAAAAGAAACCACTTTTGTTATTTCTTTATTATAACGTATGTGTTATAACTGCTCTATTATTTATTAACTAATCCAACATCTATGGTATAAAATAAGCCTCTTCTGTTACTCTTCGATTTTCTCTTTTTTAGTTATAATCACTTGTTATAATTATGTTTGCAAATATCTCAAAAATTTCCTACTTTAGTCTACCTCCATTGTAAGACCCTCCTTTCATTCCACAGAAAGACGCATCATTGAGAAGAAAGAAAGGGATAGAAAAGAGAAAAGATAGAAAAGAAGGAACAAAACAACATTAGAATCTCACAACGGAACGAAGAAATTATATTATATCACATAAGATATTACATAATATCATACACATCAGAGTTATACATCTCTTACAGCACAAACTAGACAGTTATAAACACCGTCTAGCCATTACAACTCAAGTACATCTTAGAAATACAGATACAACACTAGCACAGCGGAACCACTATATATCTACAAACGCCGAAGCCTCCTGCTCCATATCTCCACCAGAATTCATCAAAGCTAACCTGAATCCCTTGGCTACTCGTAAAAATTTGAGTGAACAAGAGTTTGATAAAGCAGGAAATAAACTCCGGGTCAGACATGGGTCTAATGTGGGTAAACGGGTTAAAGTTGCTTAACTTTGAAAAACCTTTGAAACAAAAGGTATCACGTAAGACTTCCCACACATAAACATGGGTAAGTTTTTACCTTAGGCTAACCAAAATATTTGATAGGAAATCTAGTTATATTATAATAGGGTCTAGGGTTTTCATATAAATAGAAAATAGCCGAAATTGTTACATTTATTAAATTCCATCTACTAGCCACAAAGTGGGTTATACAATCAAAACCGTAAAGGGCACGTAGGAAGAATGGATTTCCATCAATGGCAGGGCTACTGGGGTACAGCCCGTCACATTACGTGGCCTAGATCACCGTACCGAGGATCCAGCCTAAATCCCCTACAACACAAGGCTGGAACCATCCCTTAGTGGATAGTCCCGAACAAAACAACCCCGTAGTTGTTCATGACCAACGACCCACACAGTCGAAATAAAGGAACTTCTAGACAGGGGAAAATCTCGTCCTACTTGGGCGCGACCAACTTAGCCTTGCTACACCTCCCCTGTTTTAGCCATTCCCGGTTGATGAGGCTTGAGACTACGATTACCTTAATAGAACACATCTATATTAGAATGCTCATCGTCCACTTGACGATGTTCTGAAAGCTTTCAATCCATACAAGTTCGTTCCGGGTTCGAACGAAACCGAATGCACTATCTTGCTACACTCGTTTTGGAATCACCCTCAGAGTTAACGACAATTGCCCTCGCACTCCGAATCTTCATCTCAAATCTTAAAGCACTACCTCGTTAAACTCGTATTAGAATCACCCTCAGGGTTTCAACGACGAATAGTCCTTACACCTCGAGTCTTCACTTTTTCACCTGAGATTCACGGCCTAACGTTTAATTTGGATGATGTGTTTTTCGAAATTCCAAATTTGGAAATCTGATCTCATTGTCATCGAAATTCAAAACGCAATCTTAATGTCCAAATGGTTTAAGTTTGAACAATTTAATTCAATTTAAAACAATGAATTCACACAACATCATTCATAGATAAATATCACACATTTATCATAATATAACCAATATCACATCTCAGAATATCACGGATTATCAAACTATAGGTATCAACCAAATCCATTTAATTAACTAACTAACATGAATCATTAGCCCTTATTATATTTAATTTAATTAACTAAAATTAAATTAATTACTTGAGAATTAATCATCTAACCCTGGTTAAACAATCATTAATTAATTAATTACAAACCATTTAATTAATTAATCATTCTTTCATTACCTTATAAACCAATTAATTAATCTTTAATTAGAGATTAATTATCCTTTAATTACCTCTTAATTAATCATCCTCGATTAATTATTCTTTGATTACATTAAGTACTTAGCCTTTAAATTAATTACACAAATTAATTATTCTTTAATAATTCACATTAATTACCCTTAATTAATTTTATTAATTAATTAAATATAATTAATTACATTACTCCTTAATTAATTACATTAATTAATTATACTATAATCACTTTATTGATTAATTATCTTATAATTAATCACATTTATTAATCAATAAAACAATTAATTATTCTCATTAATTACATTAATTATTGATACACTAATTACTCACATTAATTAATTATTCTTCCAATTTCATTTAATAATTACCTTTAATTAATCACATTCATTAATCAACCTTGATTAATCACATTCTGTAATTAATTATCCTTAATTACTTACATTAATTAATTAACTTCTTAATTAATTAATTAGTCCTTTAATTAATTACACCGAGTAATTAACACTTAATTACTCCCACTAAGTAATTATTCTTTAATTACTTTCCATCAAGTAATTCACCTTAATTACATCCAATAAGTAGCCATTAATTACTTCACAAAGTAATTACATTACATTAATAAAATTAAATGATTATACTTAACCCATCATCAAGTAATTCTCTTTAATTAATTAAACTTAATTAATTAACCTAAATTAACCACATTAACATAACTAATTACTCTTCAATTAAATACTTTTAATTAATTAGATCAATTAATCCTAAATTACCCAAGTAATTAACCATCCTTAATTAATTAATCCAAATATCTTAAATTAAATACATTAATTAATTATCCCTTAATCATTACTTAATGACCCTTAAATTAATTACACTCATTTACAATTCTTTAATTACATCCTTAAGTAATTATACGATTATAACATAAATTAATTATCCATTATTAATTACAATAAGTAATTAACTTTTAATTAATTTCACTTAATTAATTCTCTTTAATTAATCACAACCCAAATCAATTAAGATATACTCTTTACCTTAACAATTTATTTAATTACATCATTAAACTTAATTACAAAATTAGACAAATACCTAATTTTTTGAACAAAACAAATTTAAAACCTTTAATCATTTAAATTTAAACTTAGCAATTGTTCAAAAACGTATTTAGTAACTGTTTTGAAAACTTGATTAACTCCAATCCTTTAAATATATTTTAAAACTTGGCTCAACATTCCCTTTTAAAAACTAATAATAACTTTTTTAAAAAAACCTGTTAAACATTTTACTTTGGAAAACTTAGCAAACCCTTTAACTCTGAAACTTATTTTATTTTTGCCTTTAAATTTTGTACCTTCATTTAAACTTGAAAACCTGAATTTGCTTTACTTTTATAAAACTATCCATTTTATTTCAGTTCAAAAATCTGGTTACCAAAGAAATTTTAAAATCAGACATGCTGAACAACAGATCCGAGGCAAAACCAAATGAACCCGAGACAACACATGAGTTCATTCCTTCCTCAACCCCTTCGAGTCGCACACGAGAGATAAACACGAAAACCCTGGGCCAAACCCTCTTATTCCCAAACCCAAAAATCAGATGCACAGATCTGACACCGTGCGCATGCACAATGGAATTGATCGACGCCGACCATCTCTCCGGCCCTCACCATGTTGCCGATGATCACGACAAACTCCTCGACCTTTCAGAACAACGAAAAGGAAGGCAAGAAAAAATCGAACAACTTCGATCGAAACTGGAAAACACACCCACACGAACAACCGCCGCTGGCCGTTACCTCAGAGCTTCAGAACTCTCGCCGTTCAACCCATATTCTCGCCATGACATCCAGCTCCAATTCCCCCATATGCGCGGTGCGCCACCGTCGTCTTACCACTTTCGTCAACTTCGACGATCAAAACCCTCACAAAACCATATTTCCTCCTCCCCCGACAACCACTTCCCAAGATAAAATCGATCACCATTTTCCAGTGACCCTGACACCCCGGCCGCCACCACGCCAAACCCTGATCATCCAAACGTCGCCGATCAACGACAATTGATCGATAACCCAAATTCGAACAACTCTCGAATTCACTTCAAATACTAAATAAAAAATCACAAAACTTATTTTAAAATTCATGATTCACTAACACAAATCAGGTCCTATAATCCAGAGATGAAATCGTTGATATTGATTTTCAACTAAATTTTGATTTTACTGTAAATTTATTAAATATAAACACTTAAATTTATTTTTAAAAACAAGATTTCGCTATTACAATCCATTTCCTTTCAACGATCAAAGGCCAATAGTGATTAATATGGAAGATAGGAATTTTCTAATTGTTCTTGAACCGGAAATTCAACAGAGACCTATATTCTAGCTATACAGGCATTTTCCCATTACATAGCAGCATTTCGAACTAGATTTGAATTGAAAATTCATGCACACACATTTACATAATCATCACATAGATATATTAGCACCAAATTTTTTTTACTTTTAAATGTTTACTCACCTGTCATGAAGAAACAAAGGCCATTGTTCTTGAATTATTGAATTTGAATCCTGTTGATTGAGTTTGCTTGCTGTTTTTATTATTATAGTTTGAGTTGATTTGGCATGTTGGTGTTGAAGCTTTGAAACTGTTGTACTGCTACTTTGAAAATTTATTTTCTTTCTTATTTAAGTTTCTAGGTTTTTTCCAGATTTCAGTTTCTTTTTTTTGGATTTAGAAAAGATGAATAGGAAAAGAAGATGAAGGAAGAAAGAATTTGAACTGAAATTTTTAAACAGATCTCTTCCTTTAGGTATGAGAATATAGTTGAATTTCAATTTTTCCTTTTTATTTTTTTGAAAAAACATTGCTACCCCTTGTTGATCTAGATTATAAAATGCTTACAAGTGTTTTATTCAATCTTAGGTGAATGACAAATGTATTCTCATTAATTACTAAGTTGACAAGTGTTTTGTTTATCATTTTAAATTAATTAATTATTTTTACGAATAATTTAAATATTTATTAAATATTTTCTTAAATACTTATGTTTTATATAAATTATGAAATGTATTTATCTTTATGTTTTATTTATATTTTAAAATGTATTTTCCAAAGCTAAGTTTAAAAGAAAGAAAATTAAAAAGAAATCGACATTAATTTAAATCTTATTTTAAAGTTTAAACTAAAAATATTGTACTTAAATATAAATATATATAAACTAAATTTACTTCAAGAACTAATTTTTAAAGGAAAACATATTAAACTTTTATGATAATACAACATTTTAAGCTATTCTATTTTTAAACAAAATAAATATTTTGCTTTGAGTGTTTTGAAAATATTAGATAAATTTTTGAATAGCTTTTGAAAAGTCTTTATACTAAATTAAATCAGAATCTTTCAAATCACAATATGTTCATATATATATATATATATATATATATATATATATATATATTATAAAGTGGAAATTAGCTACAAGGGCCTCTTTAGCAGTGCAATTAGTTTTTAGGACACACAACTGAAATAATTACTTTTAACGACAAAATGCAAAATAATTAGTTTCTAAGGCCTAAAAACCTATGAAATTATGTCCTTGAAAGTAATTGGACTGCTGACTTTGTTCTTAAAAGTAATTATTCTGCTGACTTTGGCCTTGAAATTAATTTCTATAGATGTGTATCCTGGAAACTAATTGGACTACAAAGTTTGTCCTTCTAGTAAAATGCCCCTATTATAAATTTGAAAACATTTTTTTATTAAATTTAAATTGAAAACAAACTTTCTTTTCACAATGTATACAGAACTATATACATTATAAATAGAATATATATATATATTTTAAGCTTAAAAGGATAAATTTTATCAAATATGTATTATTAACTTTGAAAAGAAGAAAATTTGCCGAATTAAATTATTGTTATTAGGTTTTGAAAAGATAAATTCTGTTAAATTAGATTAAATCAATATTATACATTTTAAAATAATTATTAATGGAAATTATCTAATTAGTATTGTCCAAAATTTCGAGACATCACATTTCTCCCCCCTTAAAATAATTTCGTCCACGAAATTTAAAAGCAAAGATAATTTAATAATCCCCCACAGTTTAAAATTTTAAAACAGCAAGTATATGTTATCAGCCATATACTAGCAACCATAGCAATCAATTTATATAAACAACTTTAACCATCCAGACAAAATTCTAGACAGAACTTCCTAATATTATCTGGAGTTTCCCAAGTACGCACACCGGGATACTTCCTCTACAGAATCTAAACTAGCTACATCACTTAGATCCTGAGCTCCTATATCTAGATCTACAATCTGAATAGGATACCAGACCATAGACAAGTCCTATTCAACTTCCAAATCTCCCTGATCTGCTGGTTCTAAAACCAGTGATCAATCATACATGTACTTCCTTAGAGATACGTGAAATAACTTACGAATCCTAGCCATCCAGACTCTCAATTCAATCCTGTAGACCAAAGTACTTAACCTTATGAGCATACAGAAAGAATGCAATACACTTCCGAGCTAGCTTCCAGATGTAACCCAAATCTTATTGGTCTTACGATCGGAGAAAACTTACCTAAAATTAAATCTCCAACTTCGAAATTCAAATCCCTTCATCTCTTATTCACAAAACTCTTCTGTTGAACCTGGGCTGCCTCCAACCTTCTTGATCAACCAAATCTTCGCAGATGCCTCAAGAATCAAATATGGACCAAGAAATAGATGATCTATGGATTCTACTCAACAAGATGGTTCACTCAAGTTCCATCAAAATCCAGAACACAAACCCTACTTTACAAGCATCAGTAGACTTTGGACTTACTTCTCTAATCCGAAAAACAGAACAAGTGCATCAGACAAACTAGTCTTCAGATCCCGAATGAACTTCCTATAGAAATCCTTTAATCCAGGACAAACACAAACTTCTAAGGAGTTCGAGGTTGCTTCTAATCTAGAATAACTGCCACCTTGCTTCCGCTGCACAACTCTGATATGAGGAAGATGAGAATGCTGTTGATGAACACAAGCACAGACTTGATCCACTCATCCCGAAAACATTGTCCATCAAATCCATAAAATCATAGTAACCTATCTGATTCAGTCGCAAACTCCACAGCAAAAACCCAGCCAAAGAACTAAATCCCATCAATCCGGAGGTGCTTTACCTCTCTCTCTAGGAGCCCTCCTCTACTAGGCTGATACTGGAAAAGCCCCAAGAACCAAGTTGATACAGAACTCAATCTCCTGATGCGGATACAAATCTTGACTTCTTCGAAGACATCTGGAAAATCTCAAACCACTTCGATAGCTCCTACATCTTCTAGAGATGCCTCAATCCCAAACAAAGATTACAAAGAAAATTTCTGAACCATCGCAAGTCACTTTTGCGATTCTACCCAGTTCAGATTCCAAAGAAATTGTTCTCTCTTCACATATCAGAAAAGTTAAGCCTTAATAACCAAACGAAAAAAAACTAATGGTCCACCCTCAATCCACAAACATCATACCCTACTGAGTTTCCAAAAGAAGTGGGCAAGCTTTCACCATCTGCCCGGCCTACTGACAGAAGAATCACAAAGACTCCTGAACCATCGAAGAAACGGACCACTCAACTGCTTCTGAACTCCACCTCTAGGACACTTCTAAGCTAAGAATTCTTCCTAACAGCACACTCAACACCTCCGAGCTGCCACTGATGCTAAAGACTTCCTTATCCAAAAGCTCCTCGAATCATAAGGCTATATCAACTAACTCCCCAAAAGATCCTTCAAGATGGCAGAAATCTCTCAAGAAACTTGGGCTTCAAACCAATCACAAACACCTTGTGGAGATGAGTTCCAAATTCCAATACAGATAAAACTCCTTCCTACGGTTTCCAAGATACCATTACTCGCTTCTGCAAATCCTACAGATGCAAACTCTAAAAAATCCACTCGCATGAGCGAAATGAAGCATACACTGTGCTGCAAAGCTTACTCAAGACGGTATTAGGTCTACAGTCTCGACAGATACACCTCCAACCTCAACATATGGACCTCTTCCATTGGTGGTAGTTGTGCTACATACAACATTACTCCATCTACCTCTAGAACTTATGTTGGAAAACCCGGACAGGTAACCCAACAGATTAGGGGTGTGTGTGTGTGTGTGTGTGTGTGTGTGTGTATATATATATAATACAAGCACGCTCTCTTAAGAAAGAAATCTCTCCAAAGCCTAGGTATTCACTCAACCTAGTGCTTTGATACCACAATGTAACGAACCACCTTTCATTCTACAGAAAGACGCATCATTAAGAAGAAAGAAAGGGGTAGAAAAAAGAAAAGATAGAAAAGAAAGAACAAAAAACATCAGAATCTCACAGCGGAGCAAAGAAATTATATTATATCACATAAGATATTACATAGTATCATACATGTCAGAGTTATACAGCTCTTACAACACAAACTAGACAGTTATAAACACCTGTTTAGTCATTACAACTCAAGCACATCTCAGAAATACAGATACAACACTAGCACAGCGTAACCACTATATATCTACAAACGCCGAAGCCTCCTGCTCCATATCTCCACTAGAATTCGTCAAAGCCAACCTGAATCCCTTGGCTACTCGTAAAAATTTGAGTACCCAAGAGTTTAATAAAACAGAAAATAAACATGAGGTCAAACATGGATCTGGTGTGAGTAAACAGGTTAAAGTTGCTTAACTTTGAAAAACCTTTGAAACAAAAGGTATCACGTAAGACTTCCCACACATAAACATGGGTGAGTTTTTACCTTACGCTAACCAAAACATTTGATAGGAAATCTAGTTATATTATAATAAGGTCTAGGGTTTTCAAGTAAATAGAAAATAGCCGAAATTGTTCCATTTATTAAATTCCAGCTACTAGCCACAAAGTGAGTCATACAATGAAAACCGTAAAGGGCACGTAGGAAGAATGAGTTTCCATCAATGGCAGGGCTACTGGGGTACCGTCCGTCACAGTACGTGGCCTAGATCACCGTATAGAGGATCCACCCTAAATCCCTTACAACACAAGGCCGGAACCATCCCTTACTGGATAGTCCCAAACAAGGCAACCCCGTGGTTGTTCATGACCAACTGCCCACACAGCCAAAATAATGGAACTTCTTGACAGGGGAATACCTCGTCCTACTTAGGCACGACCCATTTAGCCTTGCTGCACTTTCCGTACTTTAGCCATTCCCAATTGATGGGGCTTGAGGCTACGATTACCTTCATAGAACACATCTATCTTAGAATGCTCATCGTCCAACTGACGATGTTCTAAAAGCACTCAATCCATACAAGTTTGTTTCGGGTTCGAACGAAACCGAAGGCACTATCTCGCTACACTCGTTTTGGACTCACCCTTAGAGTTAACGACAATAGCCCTTGCACTCTGAATCTTCATCTCGAATCTGAAAGTACTACCCCTTTAAACTCGTATTGGAATCACCCTCAGAGTTTTAACGACGAATAGTCCTTACACCTCAAGTCTTCACTTTTTCACTTGAGATTCACGGCCTAACATTTAATTTGGATCGATGTGGGTTCCAGAATTCCAAATTTGAAAATCCGATCCCGATCTCATCGAAATCCAAAACGCCATCTTAATGTCTAAGTGGTTTAATTTTGAACAATTAAATTCAATTTAAAACATTGAATTCACACAGCATCATTCACGGATAAATATCACACATTTATCATAACTATAACCAATATCACATCTCAAAATATCACGGATTATCAAACTATAAGTATCAACCAAATCTAGACATTCTATTCGAACAATCATCCTCAAACAGGAATAATTAACCCTTATTATAATTAATTTAATTAACTGAAATCATATTAATTGCTTGAGAATTAATCATCTAACCCTGCTTAAACAATCATTAATTAATTAATTACAAACCATTTAATTAATTAATCATTCTTTCATTACCTTATAAAGCAATTAATTAATCTTTAACTACAGATTAATTATCCTTTAATTACCTCTTAATTAATCATCCTTGATTAATTATTCTTTAATTACTTTAAGTAATTATCCTTTAAATTAATTACACAAATTAATTATTCTTTAATCATTCACATTAATTACCCTTAATTACTTTTATTAATTAATTAACTATAATTAATTACATTACTCCTTTATTAATTAATTATACTATAATCACTTTATTGATTAATTATCTTATAATTAATCACATTTATTAATCAATTAAAAAATTAATTATTCTCATTAATTACATTAATTAATGATCCAAAAATTACTTACATTAATTAATCATTCTTCCAAAATCATTTAATAATTAACCTTTAATTAATCACATTCATTTATCAACCTTGATTAATCACATTCAGTAATTAATTATCCTTAATTACTTATATTAATTAATTAACTTCTTAATTAATTAATAAATCCTTTAATTAATTGCGTTGAGTAATTAACACTTAATTACTCCTACTAAGTAATTATTCTTTAATTACTTTCCATCAAGTAATTCCCCTTAATTACATCCAATAATTACCCATTAATTACTTCACAAATTAATTACATTTCATTAATTACCTTTAGTAATTATACTTAACCCATCATCAAGTAATTCTCTTTAATTCACTAGACTTAATTAATTAACTTAAATTAACCACATTAACTTAACTAATTACTCTTCAGTTAAATACTTTTAATTAATTAAATCAATTAATCCTCAATTACCCAAGTAATTAACCATCCTTAATTAATTAATCCAAATATCTTAAATTAAATACATTAATTACTTATCCCTTAATCATTACTTAATGACCCTTAAATTAATTACGCTCATTTACAATTCTTTAATTACATCCTTAAGTAATTATACTTGATTATAACATAAATTAATTAACCATTATTAATTAAAATAAGTAATTAACTTTTAATTAATTTCACTTAATTAATTCTCTTTAATTAATCACAACCCAAATCAATTAAGATAAACTCTTTACCTTAACAATTTATTTAATTACATCACTAAACTTAATTACAAAATTAGTCAAATACATAATTTCTTTAAACAATGCAAATTGAAAACATTTAATCATTTAATTTTAAATTTAGCAATTGTTCAAAAACTTAATTAATAATTTTTTTGAAAACTTGATTAACTCCAATCCTTTATTTTTAAACTTGGTCCAACATTCCCTTTTAAAAACTAATAATAACTTAAAAAAAACAGTTACACGTTTTACTTAGGAAAACTTAGCAAACCCTTTAACTTTGAAACTTATTTTATTTTACCTTTAAATTTTGTACCTTCATTTAAACTTGAAAACCTGAATTCTCTTTACTTTTATAAAACTATCCATTTTATTTTAGTTCAAAATTTTGGTTACCAAAGAAATTTTAAAACCAGACATGCTAAACCACAGACCCGAGGCAAAACCAAATGAACCCGAGACAACACACGAGTTCATCCCTTCCTCAACCCCTTCAAGTAGCACACGAGAGATAAACACGAAAACCCCAGGCCAAACCCTTTTCTTTCCAAACCCAAAAATCAAATGCACGGATCTGACACCATGCACATGCACGACGGAACTGATCGACGCCGACCATCTCTCCGGCCCTCACCATGCTGCTGATGATCACAACAAACTCCTCGACCCTTTAGAACAATGAAAATGAAGACAAGACAAAATCGAACAACTTCGATCGAAACTGGAAAACACACCCACATGAACCACCGCCGCTGGCCGTCACCTCAGACCTTCAAAACTCTCGCTGTTCAACCCATAGTCGTGCCATGACATCCAGCTCCATTTCCCCCTTACGCGATTCAACCCGGTGCGCCACCGTCGCCGTACCACTCTCGTCAACTTCGACAATCAAAACCCTATTTCCTCCTCCCCTGACTACCATGGCCCAATATAAAATCGACCACCACTTTTTCGGTGACCCCTGACACCCCGGCCGCCACCATGCCAAACGCTGATCATCCAAACGTCGTCGATCAATGGCAATTGACCGATAACCCAAATTCGAGCAACTCTCGAATTCACTTCAAATACAAAATAAAAAATCACAAAATTTATTTTAAAATTCATGATTCACTTACACGAATCAGATCCTATAATCCAAAGATGAAACCATTGATATTGATTTTCAAGTAAATTTTGATTTTACTATTTAAATTTACATAATATTTATTAAATATAAAAACTTAAATTTATTTTTAAAAACAAGATTTCGCTGTTACAGTCCATTTCCTTTCAATGATCAAAGATAATAGTGATTAATTTGGAAGATAGAAATTTTCTAATTGTTCTTGAACTAGAAATTCAACAGAGTCCTATATTCTAGGATATACAGGCATTTTCCCATTACATAGCAGCATTTCAAACCAGATTCGAATTGAACATTCAATCACACACATTTACATAATCATCACACAAATATATTAGCACCAAATTTTTTACTTTTAAATGTTTACTCACCTGTCATGAAGAAACAGAGGCCATTGTTCTGGAATTATTGAATTTGAACTGTCATTTGAATCCTGTTGATTAAGTTTGCTTGCTGTTTTGACTATTGTAGTTTGAGTTGATTTGGCATGTTGGTATTGAAGCTTTGAAAATGTTGTACTGCTCCTTTAAAATTTTATTTTCTTTTTGATTTAAGTTTCCAGGTTTTTTTTTCCAGATTTCAGTTTTTTTTCTTCTGAATTTAGAAAAGATGAATAAAAAAATAAGATGAAGGAAGAAAGGATTTGAATTGAAAGTTTTAAACCGATCTCTTCCTTTAGGTATGAAAATATATTTGCATTTCAATTTTTTTTTAAAAAACATTGCTGCCACTTGTTGATCTAGATTATAAAATGCTTACAAGTGTTTTAATCAATCTTAGGTGAATGACAAATGTATTCTCATTAATTACTAAGTTGACAAGTGTTTAGTTTATCATTTTAAGTTAATTACTTATTTTTACAAATGATTTAAATCTTTATAAAATATTTTCCTAAATACTTATGTTTTATACAAATTATGAAATGTATTTATCTTTATGTTTTATTTATATTTTAAAATATATTTTTCAAAGCTAAGTTTAAAAGAATGAAAATTATAAAGAAATGGACATTAATTTAAATCTTATTTTATATTTTAAACTAAAAATATTGTGCTTAAATATAAACATATATAAACTAAATTTACTTCAAGAACCAGTTTTTAAAGAAAAACATATTAAACTTTTATGATAATACAATATTTTAAGCTATTCTATTTTCAAACAAAATAAATATTTACTTTGAGTGTTTTGAAAATCTAGATAAATTTTTAAATAGCTTTTGAAAAGTCTTTGTATTAAATTCAATCAGAATCTTTCAAATCACAATATATTCATACATATATATGTATATTATAAATTTGAAAACAATTTTTTATTAAATTTAAATTGAAAACAAACTTTCTTTTCACAACGTATACACATATATACATTATAAATAGAATATATATATTTTTAAGCTTAAAAGGCTACATTTTTATCGAATATATATTATTAACTTCGAAAAGAAGAAAATTTGCCAAATTATATTATTTTTATTAAGTTTTGAAAAGATAAATTCTGTTAAATTAGATTATTAAATCAATATTACACAGTTTAAAATAATTATTAATGGAAATTATCAAATAAGTATTGTCCAAAATTTCGAGACATCACATCCATCTTATTATAGTTCTTCTTATTTTACATCTGATTTATGTAAGTTTAGTGTTTTCCTATTTTAATCCATATTTACGAATTCTTCTTCTTTTTAATATTTTATTCGCGTAAAAAGGAATAAAAAGAAACAAACATGTACAGGCTAAACTCTAACTTAAAAAAGATGTAAATAAATGTAAATAACTGTAAATAACTATAAATAACTGAATAAAATAACTGAATAAAAATAGCTAAATAAAATAGACTGAAAAGAGCTTCTGAAATTTACTTATAAGTTAAATGTAAATAACTTAAGTAAAAACTGTCTCAAAATTGTAGAAAAACTACAACTATTGAGAATCCTATTATTTTAAATTACTTAAAAATCTAAAATAATTACAAAACGCTCGCCTATGGTCCTTAGCCCTAGTCCTTGGCCTTCCTGGATCCACTCCTAGGGCATAGAATATTTTTATTAGAAAGATCTCCTCCTTAGATAAAATTTCTATTTAGGTCCAGCCTCAAGCAATGAACCCAAATAGGAGAACATCTAAATGTGAAAAATAGCTAGGTCTAGGGTTCTATTTATAGTGTAGCATAGGGATCTCAGACCATTGGATTTGAAGATAAAATCCAGTGCAACGACATCATAGGATCTCAAGGGACCATCGAAGGAAGCACGAATGCACATGATTGAACGAAAATGGAATTATCAGGTGTTCGATACGTACTAGACTAAATAACATTCAAGAACTAAGGCGGATCGACCTAACTTCCATGGGGGTCGACCTTAAGGTCCACTTGACCCCTTCCGGGCTCAACCTATAGGTCGACCTAACCCAAATGTGGGTCGACCTATGCCTTTGTAATATATTTTTTCTTTTTTCTTTTTCATTTTGATTTCTTATTTATTTTATAACTTCTTCATATTAACTCGGACTTCGACAAGTTATATATGGAAATTGACCAAAAAGTTATCTCGGACACAATGGTGCATCTCCAGTGGCTTAGTTCTGATAATTTCACGTACATATTTTTATTATTTAATTAATTCATAAATTAATTATTATAGGTTAAATTTTGAGTTCTTACATTCTTCCCTCCTTAAAGGATTTCGTCCCCGGTATCTCCAAGGACAGAAGAATGAATTGAATATTTTCATTCAAATTCTACAACTAAATATTCAACCATCATCCATTACATCCATTGTCCTTAAGTTTTCTAATGCAATTTATGATATATGCAACAGTGTAGTGTCAATGTCCCTAAGTAATGCAAAATATTAAGCGGTCTACCGATTCAGTCGATCTCCTTTTTTATGCAATCATGTCTGTGCCATGCATCCAAATAAATGCAAATATCCTAATGATAACTGATAATTCTACGTACGTGCTACAATCATCATCCAAATGCAGCAATCATATGATAATCAATCATTATATCAACCATGAAAATAAAATAAAAATGCACGTTCACACACATCCATATGCATATGCTTTAGTGACCTAGTTAGGCCGATCCCTAAGAGAAAATAGTGCCTAGTGTGTGTATATGCATCCAATAGCAACCACTTGTAACCACTAGCGTCCATCATACACAACATGTTCTAGTGACATGTTTACATTTAGTCTGACCATCCATTGGTTAAATCCTAAGATCTACCCACCCAAAGAATACTAAAGGAAAGAACATATTCAAAACTAAAGATGGAAATAGAAAATTCAAAATGTACTATCT